>NC_069462.1:9328920-9382910 GCF_026875155.1 Cherax quadricarinatus
GTGTGTGTACTCAGCTACTCATCAATATGTGGTTGTATAGGTAGAGTCTCGGCTCTTGGCCCTGCCTCTTCGTAGCCTGCTACTGGGTTTCCTCATTCCTGGCTGCGTGAGCCTTATCATACCTATTCTTAAACCTAAGTATGGATGCTGCCTCCACTTCGCTGACTAATCCGTTCCACCACCGAAACCAAAACGGGGAATAAGGGGAAAGGGGATTTCGAACATCCCTGTGACCCCTTTTCCTGTTTTTTTATCTTCAGCTGTCCCCCCCCATGTTTTTCCCTTCCCCACAGATCGAGCGCCTCCCCCCCGTCCCCCTATCAATTTCCTCACAGTTTTTTAAATTTTTGGTTTATAAAGCCACCCATATTTTCTTCTGTCTTCCATGTCATCAGTTTTACCCTCTCTTTGTTTCTCTCATCTCTCTCTTTCCCTTTTTCCCTCTAGATCCAGTCTTTCTGAAAATCTAAAGACTTTTTTCCCAGCTTTTTAAAAACATGCTTAAACTTTTTGTGGGTTTCCACTAGCGCTGCTTGTGGTGTTGTGTTTTAGTGGGTAGAAATATTTTTGTAAAAAGAAGTAGAAAAATAGTAGTAGTATAAAAAGGTATAATAGTATAATAGTAATAGTATTAGAAAGAAAAAAGAAAGAGAAAGTAATAGTATTAGAAAATATTAGTAGTAGAAAATAGTGGGATTAGTTTTAATAGTATTAGTAATAGTAGTAGTAATAAATAGTAATAGAATAATAGTAGTAGAAAATAGAAAGTAATGAAAAAAAACCCGGGTAATATTTAGCAGAAAATAGTACAGTAATAGTTTTGGGAAATTTAGTAAGTAATAGTAATATAGTAGTAGAAAATAGAATATAAAGTAGTAGTAATAGAAAGTAGTAATAGAATAGTAATAGTATTTTTTTAATAGTAAAAAATTAGTAGTAATAGTTGTAGTAGTAGTAGTAATAGTAGAAATAATATAGTAGTAAAAAAAAGTAAAAAATTAGTAGAAATAATAAAAAGTAATAGTAGTAGAAATAGAAAAAAATTAGTAAAAAGTAGTAGAAATAGAAACTAGTAGTAGTAGTAATAGGGGAAAATAGAAAATAGTATAGTAATAGTATTAATGGGTAGTAGTAATAGTAGAAAAATTTTAGAAATAGTAAAAAGTAGTAAAAATAGTAGTAATAGTAATAGTAGTAAAAAAATTTGTAATAGTAGTATAGTAGTAAAAATAAAAGGTAATAGTTGTAGTAGTAAAGTATAATAGAAAATAGTAGTATAAAAAGTAATAAAAAAGTATAGTAATAGTAATAGTAGTATAAAAAAGTAATAGTAAAGTATAGTTTTAGTAAAAGTAAAGTATAGTAATATAATTTTAGTAATATTTTTGAAGTAGTAGAAAAAAAAGAAAGTAATAAAGTAGTATTAAAAAAAAAGGAAGTAATAGTGGGATTAAGTAATAGAAAGTTTTAAGTTAAATTTAGAAATAGTAGTAGTAGTAATAGTAATAATAGAAATAGTAGTAGTAAAAGTGGGTTAATAGTAGTAAAAATTAGTAGTAATAGAAAGTAATAGAAGTAAATAGTAATATAGTAAAGAATAGTAGTAGTAAAAGTAATAGTAAAAGTAAAAGGTAATAGAAATTTAAAATATTTAAAAAAAATAGTATTAGTAGTTTTAATAGTAAAAATAAGTTTTAGTAGAATATATTTAATAGTAGAAGTAATAGAGTAGTAATTTAAATTATTTTGTCAAAGGGACCAGTTGGTTTTTCCCTTGTGTGGTGCGTTGAAATCGTACGTACTTTGCTTTCTTTCGTTTGTGCGTCCCGGGGATGCTCTCCTTCGTTTTTTGCGTGCGGGGCATCCCATCCCTTTTAAATTTTGCCCCAAATTTACTTATTTGGGTAAATTTAAACGCGTGCGTACGGGGCGTGAGTGAAAGCTTGCATGGGGTTTTTTTTTATTTGAAATTTAAAACTTTTTGGGACCCTGTGGAGGGGGAGGGGGGAAAGGGGGAAATCAACTTTATTTTCTCCCCTTGCACATGTGATACCCAAAAAATTTTTCTCCTCAAAAAATACACCCTTAAAAAATTTTTTGGATAATACTGAAAGCTCACTTTCAGTGTTCCAAATCACGAAATTTCTGTTATGGCTTCGTCTCTTTTTAGGGAAACCCAAATTTCCTTGTAAAATTTTTTTCCCCTTTTCTCAAAAGTATCGTCATTTTTTCGAGCATCCATGGGGTTGCTAAAGTTTTTTTTCCCAAAGAAGTTTTAAAAGAAATAATCTTTCACAGTCTTTTCTCGTAGCCCCTTAAATCGACCGGGAATCTTTCGGGGTGGGCCCCCTTTTGGGGTTTTCTTGAATTTACCCCTTTGTAAAAAAACAGCTAAATCTTTTCTTGCCCTTTGAAATTTCCCTTTGTTTTGAAACTCTTTTAAAATCTAAACTCATTTTTTATTTTTTTGATTTTTTAAATTTTCCCTTTGGTATTTTTAAAAGGGAGCTCAAAGGGGGGTTTTTCCCTCATTTGCGTCTTGAAGAGTTATATTAGTGTTTGGGAAATGTAGACTCCTTTTAAAATATTCGTGTTTTGATTTATGTGTGAGAGCCCTTTTTTTTCTCAACGCTTTTGGTTTCAGTCATTTTGTAATTTATTAATCAAAGGGTTTTCTCATTTGTAGGTAAGTGAAAACCCGGTTTTTACACAGAAACTTCAGCATTTTCCCCTTTTATCACCACGGCAGTATTTCTTCGGGGATGAGGGGTCGGGGGAAACCAAAATCAAAGACCGCTACCCGCTGTTTTAATTTACCTCCCTTCTTTCTCTGTCAAAATCCATATATAAATCATAATTCTTTTTTTGTTTTAATTAAGAGGAACAGTATTTTGCGTAAATTTAAGTGGAGTAGTAGTATTTATTTTTTTCCTAGGTTTTTTTCCCCTGTATATTAATCAATATCCCGGGAAAATAATATACAAAAATAATCATCAACATACAGAACCCTTTCACCCCCAG
Source organism: Cherax quadricarinatus (assembly GCF_026875155.1). Taxonomy (NCBI): domain Eukaryota; kingdom Metazoa; phylum Arthropoda; class Malacostraca; order Decapoda; family Parastacidae; genus Cherax; species Cherax quadricarinatus. Next base: position 9,331,942 of record NC_069462.1, read on the forward strand.
TGCCGATTTGACCCTCGGGAAATTTTTTAAATGTAAATTTTCCCCCAAAAGTGCGGGGAATTTTGCTAAATTCTGGGTTTCTCTGTTATGTTTTTTCCCTAGTTTTTTCCCAGCGTTCACTGTAAATAGAAAAAATCTTTGTTTTTGTTTTTAAATTTATCTTTTTCTCCGGCAGGGGCATGACAGAACTTTTTTTTTTAATTAATTTCAAAAATTTTTTTTTCGGGCATTTTTTGGGGGGAACCCATCGGTTCATCCGGGGCCCTTTTATTTTTTTTTTCCCTTTTGGGTGAAATATGGATTCCCTCGTGCCGGGTTTTTCTAAGGGTTTTGCCCCTTATTTTAAACCATTATCTCCGTTTTCCCTCAGGGTTAAACCCCATTTTTTTCTCTCAAAAATCCAATGTATTCCTCAGGGGGTTAACCAGGGTTCTCTCAGAAATCTCATGTTATTCCCAGGGGTTTGAACCAGGGGGTTCTCCAGTAACTAAATTGAAATTCCTCAAGGGTTTTAACCATGGGTTCTCTCATTACCCCCCCTGTTTTCCCCTCTAGGTTGAACCAGGGGTTCCCCCAGTATCCTCTGAATTCCCTCATGGTTAAAACCTTTGGGTTCCCCTTCAGAAATTCCCTGTTTTCCTCAATGGTTAACCAGGGTTTTCTCTCATTTATCCCCTTTTTTCCTCAGGGGTTAACCAGGGGTTCTCTCATTACCCCCTTTTTTTCCCCTCAGGGGTTGAACCAGGGGTTTCCTCAGAATCCCCTTTTTTCCTCAGTGGTTAAAAACCAGGGGTTTTCCTCAGAAATTCCCCCTTATTCCTCAATGGTTGAAAATTATTAAAACCCAAAAAGAAGGCAAAGGGGGCCAAAAGGGGCCCTAACAGCCCCTTCCCCTCAATGGGGGGGCCGGGGGGTTTCTCTCAGTACCCCTTTTTTTTTCCTCAGGGGGTTGAACCAGGGGTTTTTTCTCAGAAATTCCTACACTTCTCGGGTTTGAAGTAATGAGAAATTCGCACATCTCTTGTGTACACTTATGTAAAATCAATATTTTTTCCCTCTCCCCCCTTTTTCAATTCTGATTGGTTTAACATAAAAAAAAAAAAAAAAAAAAAAAAAAAAAAAAAAAAAAAAAAAAAAAAAAAAAAAAAAAAAAAAAAAAAAAAAAAAATTTTTTGTCTCAAAAACTGATGGGGGATTCTGATCCAAGGAAATATTTTATATCAAACCCCTCCCTCAACCCTAACCGAATTACTCCCTTTTTAAACCTTTATTTTTTCCCCAGCAAGGTTTATTAGTTTTGAAAAAACGGAAAATTGTTACCCCCTAACACGAAACCCCTGGGAAAGGGAAAAAGGGTTTAAATTGTAGCAGTCCCAGAAGGTACGGGGGGGGGGGGGGGGGGGGGAAATGGATCATTCTGGGTGAAAATTTTTTCCCTTTGCTCCATTTATCCCTGCAGATAAGTTTAAAAAAAGGTTTTCCAATTTTTATTCCCCTTTTTCTTTTTTCAAATTCTCAAATTTTTTTTGGGTTTTTTTTTTAGCTCAAAATCAAGGCCCTCATTCAATCAGCTTCAAAATTTAAACCCTCACGTGCAGGGCACTGGGTTTAAAAATTTCTTGAAAAAATTTTGTTTTTGTGGGAGCCTTGTCATCAAAGCGTGACCCCCTTTCCCAGCTTTCTTGTAATCCCTCTGGGGGCGAAGCATAAAAACTTTTAAAGAAGGTACCTCTTATTTTGAGGGGACAACGGAGAGTGTAATTCAAGTGTATAGGGGGCAGATTTGACCTTTTTTTAAAAGGTAAAATTGTTTTTAAATTTTTTAAATAACACGTTAAATAAATTTCATTAAAATCTGAAGGGCTGTAATATATAATTTGGCTGATGTATTTTAGGGGCAGGATATTTTCCAAAAATTAAGTTTTTTTTTCCGTGGGGGAAAAATTTTTTGATGAAAAAAATTAAAAAACGATGCCAAAACTGGAGATAAACTTTTATGATGGGTTTCCCTAATTTTTCCCCCAGTTCATTTCACAAAAAAAACCTTGATTTCCCAGTGCAAAAACCCTTGAGTTCCCAGAAAACCCCATCCCAAAGGGTTGGGGGTTTTCTGGACTAAAGGGTTTTATGCTTTTTATTGAATGGCATGATTTCCCAATTTCCCGGGTTTTTAAACCAAATTATAACTTTTTATTTATATTCAGTAGCTAAAGAATGCCTCTTCAGATGGGCTTCAAAAAAATTTAATAAATGATATATTCTGTAAGGAGAACAAAATACCCCCGAAATTTTATTCAAAATTTGTTAAAATTTTTTTTAAAAAATATTTAGAAAAAAGTATAAATCAGATCAAATACGGGAAAGAATGTTTTTTTCTTAATGGATTCAAATTTTTCCGCCCATTGAGGGGTTTTTATTTGAAGAAAGTTTGGTGTTCACTTTCATGTCAAAAAATTTTAAAATTTTTTTTCCCCTTTTTTAAATAAATTGTTTCCCCCATATAAAAGCTAAAAAAGTCTCTGTTTGCTCTCCCTCACCTGTCCCCGAAACCCATGGTATCAGCGCCCTTCCCTTTTAACCGTTGAGACACTTGACTTTATCCCCCGCCCTAAAATTAGGGAAACAAAAACCCCTATGGACACCGACGCGCCCCCCCTACCCCTTTCTTTTTTTCACGACCCTCAAAGCAATTTTTTTTCCCTTTACAGCATTCTGAATTTCCCCCCTTGTTTTTCCCGCTTTTTCCCTTTTCTTCCACACATTGGCTTCACAAACCCAATAGCCCATAATTTTTAAAACACTTCTTTTGCTGGCATAACCTGCCCTTTTTAAATTTTGTCTTTTTTACAATTTGGGAAAATTCGTGGCCTCAGGGGGAATCGGGGGGAAACTCAGGGGTTTCTCTCCCCAGTTTTTCCCCAGAATATAACCCTGTTACAAGAGGCCAAAACGTTTAGTTGTTATTCGTCCGTTTCTGCTGCATTTTAAACGCAGCCCCTATTTTTTTTTACCCCAGATGGGATACCCTTTGCTGTTTTATATTTTCCCCCCCTCCCGGGGTTTTTTGCGTTTTTTGATCTCTTTTTTCTGGGCCCCCGTCCATCTTGTTGTTTGGTGGGTTTTTAAAGGGTCACCCCTCTTTTTTGGGAGGGAAACCCCCTGTGACTCTCGTGGTGATCATTGGGGACCTTCTCACTTCTCATCATCTTCATGTTTTAAAAAAAGGGGTTTAAATTTTTAAAATCTTTTCACTCAGTTTTCCTTTTTGCATTGATCTTTCTAATCTGCTCATTGTCAAACGCACGATTACGCTTTGTCCCGTTCTCCCGGGTTTGCACGACAGGGGACAAATTTCCTTTCTTCTTCCCTTTTAAAAACGTAATTTTCCCCACCCTCGCAGCCTCCCCTTTTGGGAATTTTTTACGAGCGAATTGAGGGGCTTTTACTTTCATTTTAAATTTTTTGTGAGGACCTTCTTTTGTCCTTCCCATTGAGGGCCTGGTGCCCAGTTTTTTGACCAAAATTTTGTGCAGTGTCACGTTCCTTTTTTTCTAACCCGGCAGGCTTCCCCAGACATTTGTGGTTTTTTGGGGGTCCCTTTTGCTGTGCCCTTTTGGTGCGTTTTAAACGTGCCCACGGGGGGGCCTTATCGATATAATCGGACCCCAGAAACCTCTTTTGGATTTAAAGGGGCAAGGGCCCGTTTCTCGCCGCGTCAAAACGTGAAACCCAAACCACTTTTTAGCAAAATACGTGCTACCATTAAACCCCGACTTTTTCCCCGGTGCGCGGTTTGGAAGAAAAGGGCGGAATTTTTGTGGCAAGTACATCCCGAAACCCCGCCCCGTTTTTTTCGGGTTTTCTGGGGTTTTCCCGGGAAACCCCTTTTAAGTTGCCCCCGGAAAAAACGGGGAAATATCTTTTTCCGTTTTCTACCAAAAAGGGTTAAACCCCCTTTTCCCCGATTATCGCGTCTTTAAATCCCAAACCCGGAATTTTTCTTAAAAAGGAATGGAGCAGTATACCCTACCATTCCAACTCTGCCCAGAACTCAGTCCCCCGCTTTCCGCTTGTTCCCCTTTATCGGCCCGCGGGCCCCATGATAATTTAACCAATTTCTAAATCAAATGCATTTTTAAAAGCCCTTAACAGTCCTTTCCCGAGGGGTTTCTCCCTCAACATTGGAAATCTGGCCCCTTGTAATACCGTTTTCCCCAAAAACCCTGCACCTCAAGGCCTTTTATACCTCTCACTATTTGTCCCCCCTGCTCTGAAACCCTGTAGTCTGCAAGCTGATGGGAAAGATTCGTGAAAAGGACATCTGATATTTCATTTGGAGACTCACAAAACCCTTTCTCCTCTCCAATAAGGCTTTCCCCAAAGGGGTTCTTTACCCAGGAACCCCCTTTTTTTCCCCTTTGAAACGTATGTGCCCAAATGCTAAATTTCACTTGTCCCCAGCAGTCTTTTTGATCTTGAGAAGGCATATGGCAAACCACTTTTAAAGGGAAAAATATTTTAGTCCCAACCCACTCCTTAGGGTTTCCCCGGTATTCTACCAAACCCTTTAAAAGCTGCCCTTTCCTTTTCGACAGACATTTTTCCCTGTCCCCTTTTGGCGCCTTTGCTCTCCTCAGACTTTGTTTCAACCGGGGAGTCCTACAAGGTTGTATTTAGCACTACCCTTTTTTCTCTTTTTCTATAAAAGGGCCCCACCTTTCCCTTCTTTCCCTCGAAAATTTTTTTGGGCGTCACTTTATGTTTGGAAACTTTGCTATACCCTTTCTCCGGGGGGGGGCTGACTTCCCCCTGGGGGGGGAGCGGCCTCCCTTCAGGAAAGCGATAGACTGAGTTTTCCCCCTTGGGGGGACTTCTGATAGTTTAAATTTTTTTAATACGATAACAGATTTCATTACCTTCACCCAGACTCCTCTTGTCCCAGATTTTTCCATTTATTTTACAAGGCCCCATGTATCCCGAATGGGATACAGTCCCAAATTTCTTGGCCTTTTTCTTCGATCGCCGGTTGACCCTGGAAACCTCCCCATTTCCCCCTTTTTTAAAGGGAGCTTGCCGTGGGCGGGTGAAAAACCCTTAAAATTCTTGCGCATGTTCATGGGACAGACGCCGTTTGCATTCCACCCCCAGTCCTTGTCCAAGCTGAATTAAAGGCGACCAAGTCAATTTTGGGGGGCTTCTCCTACCAAACCCAAAGTTAGAAACCCCTTCCTCACCTTTTTTCCCTTTGCTGAAACGTCATATGCTCCCTTGAATCGTTTTCTTTAAACCCGGGGCTCATGACCTGCGTGTTTTTTTTCTACGTATAGGTTTTTTTGGCCCCCAGAAGTTTTGTAGAAGCCCCCTTGTTTTTCCGGTCTTCCCTCCAGTTACCTCCCTTTTTTGTTTCCCTTTAGCGTCCCGCCTTTTCCCCTTCCCCCCTCGGGAGGTTTCCCATGGTTCGTGTCGTTCTCTACTGTCGTGAGCCAAAGCTTTTCCCTTTCCCACGACTTTTTCTTGCCTCTTTTTGATTACTTCACCTCATGCCCCTCCTGTTTATACAGAGGTCAAAAATTTTATGGGGGGGGGTTGGGTTCGCAGCGATATTTCCTGACGATGGGTTTTCCCCCGGGCACCCGTTTAGAAAGCTAGTATTTTTTTAAAAAGGGCCCAAATCTTTTTTTTTTTACATGAGAAACGTAACTTATGAAATTTCGTTCTAGGGGCACAGAACCCCAAAAACAAACGACGGGGGAAACAGAGTTTAAAAACAGTTTTCCTCGTTATGTTATAATCGTCAAAAAAACCCCCCCCCCCCCAAAAAAAAAAAAAATTAAATACAAATTTTTGGGGTCGTTCGGGATGGTTTCTCGGCCCTTCTCAAAAAATTTTTTTCGAACAACAACAATGGAGACAAAGTGCCGGGAGGGTTTTTTTTGGGGTTTTTCGGGGACTGTCTCACCTGTAAAACCAGCACCGACAAAGGCAAGGAACAGTTTTTTTTTTTTAAACCCCGTTTTTCCCCCCTTTTTTGATATTATGAACACCCTTTCCGAAAACCATATTCCTGCTGTACCTGTCTTTCTACTCTCCCATTCACCCCCCACAAGCACTTTTAAAAAAAACTTTTTAAATTCCCGAATCTGAACCCAAAACGCTGTCAAACGGCAGCGAAAAGCCCCGAATTTACCTTTAGGCTCTTTAGAAATTTTTTTTTTCATTACTTTTTCAACATCTTCCCTGTCTAAAACCCAAATGATGGTTTTTCCCTGGGGGGGGGGGGGGTGGGGGGGGGTTTTATTCGTCAGGAAAACCCAGGTGTCTCTTAAATCAGATAATTACCTTTAAGTTTTAAGCATCCATTGGGTTTAAACCCAAAGGGAACTCTTCAAACCCCATTTAAACCGAGAGGAACATTTAAAAAAGATTCTTAAGAGATTCCCAAAAATTGGGTTGTGGGAAGCTGGATTCTCTCTCGAGTGCATTGTCTTGTTTTTTCCAAACACCCAAAAAAAAAAAAAAAAAAAGCACAGTGGGAATTGAAAAAATTAATCCCAGTTTTTTTTTCCAGCTGCTGGCCCTATTTCCCATTACCCAGCTGTTGTTGTACACAGGCAGGTCCCGGCCCCCTTTTTTTCGGACTGGATTTTGTTTTTTCCCCTTCCGGTATTTTTAAAAAATTTTTTTTTTTTCTTTTATTTTTTTTAAATTTTTTTTATATATTTCCCACCAGCCTTTCCCTTTTGTTTCTCTCAATTTTTTTCCCCTACCTTTTTTTTCTCCAATTTTTTTTTACCTTTCCCTTTAAATTTTTTCCCATGGGTCGTCACAGCATCTTCCCCATTCTATTTTGATTTTTTTTATTTTTATTTCCTCTTTCCTTTTTTTCTTCACTTTTCCCCCTTCCGTTTGTTAAATCCCCCGGGCCCCTTTTTTAGCTTCTTACTCGGGGTTTTTTCCCCTTTTCCCCACCTCTTTTTCCCCTTGATCTTGTTCCCTTTTTTTTTTACAATTTTTTCTTTCCCCTAAGTTTTCCTCCTTCTCTTGGGCCCCTTCCCCACTCTTTACCCCTTTTTTCCCCCTTTCTGCTTTTCATTTTTCCAAAATTATTTTCATCTGACTCTTTCCCCCCACTTGTTCCTCATTTTTCCCCCTTTAGTTTTTTTTCTTTTGGGGCTTTCTCTTCGTATTTTCCCTTTTTCTTTCCCCCTTCCTCTTCCCCTATTCTGCCCCCTCTCCCCCCCTTTTCCCTTTTTCCTCGGCTTGGCCCCCCTCTTTTAAATTTTTCCCCCCAAAACTTACATTTTTCTATTTTCCCCTTTTTCCTTTTAACCCTCTTTTTCTCCTTTTCTTCCCTCCTCTCTTTCTTTTTGGTCTACTATCTCTACCTCTTTTTTTTTTAAAAAAGTCAAACCAATCTTAAAATTTTCATTTTTTCCTTTTTTCCCCCTTTCCCTCGGGCTTAAAGCCACCGAGACTTTTTTTTGAGGAAAACCCTTTGGGAATTAGAGGGAGGGGGCCGAAGGGAGACAAAAAATAAACGCAAGGGGGAAGGGGGGGGGGAAAAGGGGGGGGGGTCTCGGAATTTTTTTTTTTGGCCCGTTGTTTCCCCCCCCCCCCCCCCACCACAACCCCCCCCCCCGGGGCCCCCCCCGCCCCCTTTTTTTCCCCAAACCCCCCCCTTTTCCCCCCCCCCTTTTTTTAAATTCCCCCCCCCTTCCCCGGGCCTTTTTTCCCCCCCCCCCCCCCCCCCCCCCCCCCCCCCCCCCCCTTTCCCCCCCCCCCCCCCTTTTCCCCCTAACACCCCCCCCCCCCTTTTCCCGCCCCCCCCCCCCCCCCCCCCCCGCCCGGGGCCCGCCCCTTCCCCTAACACTCCAACCCACCCTTCCCCCCCCCCTTTTACCCCCCCCCACCCCCCCCCAACCCCACCCCGTAAACCCCCCCCCCCACCCCGCCCCCCCCCACCCCCCCCCCTTTTCCTTCCCAACCTCCCCCCCCCCCCCCCCCCCCGCCCCCCCACCCACCCCCCCCCCCCCAACCCCCCCTCCCCCACCCTTCCCCCCAACCCCCCAAACCCCCCCCCCCAGGGGGCCCTTTTTTCCCCTTTTCCCCCCCCCCCCCCCGCCCCCCTTTTTTGCCCGCCCCCCCCCTACCCCTTTTTTCCCTCCCCCCCCCACCCCCCCCCTTTTTTCCCCCCCCGCCGTTCCCCCCCCCCACCCCCCCTTTTTAAAAAAAAACCCCCCCCCCCCTTTTCCCCCCCCCAACCCCCCCCCCCCACCCTTTATTTTGTTTGAAATTCATTTCCCTTTGGGGGCCCTTTTTACTTCCTTTTCGCTAATTCCTTGTGGGGCCCCCCCGGGGGTTTGCGTCCAATTTTCCCTGAAACCTTCCCCGGGTGGTAACTTGCTGTTGCTTGCTAGATTCACTCCCTCGTATGCCTGGTGGGCCCTGTGGTACTTGCTGTTGCTTGCTAGATTCACTCCCTCGTAGCCTGGTGGGCCCCTGTGGTACTTGCTGTTGCTTGCTAGATTCACTCCCTCGTAGCCTGGTGGGCCCTGTGGTACTTGCTTTTTGCTTGCTAGATTCACTCCTCGTAGCCTGGTGGGCCCCTGTGGTACTTGCTGTTGCTTGCTAGATTCACTCCCTCGTAGCCTGGTGGGCCCTGTGGTACTTGCTGTTGCTTGCTAGATTCACTCCCTCGTAGCCTGGTGGGCCTCTGTGGTACTTGCTGTTGCTTGCTAGATTCACTCCCTCGTAGCCTGGTGGGCCTCTGTGGTACTTGCTGTTGCTTGCTAGATTCACTCCCTCGTAGCCTGGTGGGCCTCTGTGGTACTTGCTGTTGCTTGCTAGATTCACTCCCTCGTAGCCTGGTGGGCCCCTGTGGTACTTGCTGTTGCTTGCTAGATTCACTCCCTCGTAGCCTGGTGGGCCCCTGTGGTACTTGCTGTTGCTTGCTAGATTCACTCCCTCGTAGCCTGGTGGGCCTCTGTGGTACTTGCTGTTGCTTGCTAGATTCACTCCCTCGTAGCCTGGTGGGCCCCTGTGGTACTTGCTGTTGCTTGCTAGATTCACTCCCTCGTAGCCTGGTGGGCCCCTGTGGTACTTGCTGTTGCTTGCTAGATTCACTCCCTCGTAGCCTGGTGGGCCCCTGTGGTACTTGCTGTTGCTTGCTAGATTCACTCCCTCGTAGCCTGGCGGGCCCCTGTGGTACCTGTTTTTAAAACTATGTGTAGAGACTGCCTTTACCACTTGGTCGAATTTGTCCACTTCCTGATCACCTTAGGATAGGGAGAAGTACTTGTGAAGTCCCTGTGACTCATATGTTGAGCATGTTTTTTCACCTCATTATCATGTCTTCCCTGTTACTTCCGTTCTCAGGTTCAGTTCGGTGGGCCTCACTTCTTTGTTTATACCCCACAACGTTGAGACAATCATCATTGCATACAGTGCCAGTTTCTTAAATTTTTTGGCATGCTTTCTCAGGAGTAGATTTCATGCAATTGCTGCACAGCTCAAGATGGACCCGACGTATGCTGTAGAAGAGGCCATGAGTGGGGCTTTGTCGAGATTCCCGAAGACTTAGATTTGCTAAACGAGCATTGGCTACAGAGGTTCATACGCCGATATGCTTGGGACTTTGCTCACCTTAGGTTTTTTTTTCTCAGAAAGTTTGAGGTCTTTTCCCCCCGGTATGCAGTCTGCCCGGTCTTGCCCCTTCCCAATCTTTAAAACCCTTTGATTTGGGGGGTTGAATTAAAGTAACCACATATCCGATAATTTCAAGTTTGTACAGATTCATTTGACCCATTTCTTGTCCCTCGTTTTTATTTCGCATAGTCTTTAAAACACCAGAAACAGGTTACAATTGCCCGTCGATTGGAATGTCATTCCCCCCTACATCAGAGGATCGTCTTCAGATTTTCTGGGAAGAATTGCTGGTACCCCCTCTTTTCTGCAATTTTACAAGCTCCTATGATGTTTTGATTGCAACATTAAGGCCTGAGTATCATTCTACCCCCCTTTGTTGTTTTGTGTGTTATAAATTATTATATTATATAAAATTTAAATTTTAAAAATTTATTATATATATATATATTATTTATAAGCATATGTTTTCAGTACGTATTATTTACAGCCTCCAAAAATATTGTATTAGTAAACGAGTTCCTTGTACCTTTTTGTTGTCAATGTTCGATAAAACGTAAAAGAAATAGAATTAAAACTTTAAATAAAGTAATAGAAAGTACAAAGAAAATTACACTTTGGGAAAGGGTATCTGTCGTGTTTGTTCACTTCGGTATTACTTTAAATCACTTTTTGGGATAAATATTGAAAAATTCTATATAAAATCAACCGTAGCATGAAAAGTACTGGAAAAAATTTCAGAGCGGAATGTTCATTTTATCTCCACTAAATTTAAAATTGACATTTTTTTAAGTTACTTAAAAGGAAAAGCTTGGCGTCAGTAAAGGGTTTGGGTCAAAATGGAGCTCTCAAAATTTTTTGGTTTCTGTAAAATATAATAAAAAAAGCAAAAAACCCACTGAACGGGGGGGGTTTGTGGCGCGGGCCCAAAGTGGTTTTTACGCACTGGCCGGAGTTTTACCCCAATCCCCTTTGGGTTAAACCTCAACCTTTCCTGGTTTATTTTTGGGGGAACCCTAATTACTCCTGTCCAGGTTTATAACCCCCTGTCTGTGAATGCCGGGTTTCTTGTTAGACCCTTCTAACCCCAAAACGACGGTTGCCACATAAGCGTCTGTTGACGAATCTTGATATGCGGTCCATTTTCACTCTAAAAAACGAAAAAGGGAACGAAATGTATAAAAAGAGCTGCAAAAACCAAACCATTGCTTAAAAAAAAAACCAAATAACGAAAACATCAAAGATTCACCTTTTTTCCTCGATGAAAAAAACTTACGAGAAAATCTCATTTAAAAACCTTTAAAATATTGAATGGGTTTGATACTTAAAGATAAAAAATATATTTGAAGTGTAATGAACCCGGACTCGAAACAATGAAATGAATCTTCGGGTAAAAGATAGCCCGAACTATGCAGGTTTTGTTGCACACTCGTCGGGAAACCCCCGCTGCAGGCACTTTGCAATATTTTTTTCAAGTATTATATCCTGCCTGTAGGAGATTTCCCAAGTCTTCAGGACCTACGTGCTTATGTGGTAGATCCTAAGTGATGAGTCTGAAAAATTTTTTTATATTGGAAACTTGAAAATAAGTTCGTGACAACAATACAGAGTAAAGAGGGGGGAAAGGGGAGAAAAAGATGTTGCTTAGTCACCCCCTACTCATCAAAAATTCTAAATTTAAAATTAAGCCCACACGAACATTAAAAAAGTTTCCGTGATCTGGCACTTTGAAGTCAACAGATTCCTGATTATGTTGGGCAACTTCACAGCAGGTTTACTTAACAGAAAAGAAGTAGAGCAATATTGTAGTAGTGGAAGTAATGTTTCGGGGGTTGAATCAGTGACAACACAGGTTGCGAGTGTCAGTGGAGTAACAAGGTATTTTAAAAATGTAAACAGTTTTAATTTAGTAGAAGCATGTAGCCCACGTTTTCCATTTAGCTTCATCGCCCTCAAAAACGATGCCATTTTTTTTAATTTGGATGGTTTTTTCCCCCCAAGCTTACCCGGCAGTGGTCGGAGGAAGTGGGGGTATTAGAGAGACCCTTTTGTCTTCTTTTACGTGTCCAGAAAAAAAAAATTCCAATAGTCCCTTTAAAAAAGGAGAAGTGTAAATTTTGAGTTCTGTACTCGGGTGAAATTAGACTTCACCGTAATAAAAATAATTAAATAATCAAATGCAGATGCAAATAGGTGATAAAAACAAATTCCCCCCAAACAATAAAAAAAATTTATATATTTTTTTTTTTTTAGCATTTTTAATTGAATTTGTTGTATATTAGACAAGTAATTTTATGTTAGTGATCTGAAATTTTAAATTTAAAGGGAGTCAATTTTATTTTCGAAGTTGTGGGTTTTTATTAGCTTTAAATTTTCTATAATTATAATAATAATTAAATATTTTACCCCCTTTTAAGGTTCTTGTTTTAAGTGGCTTCATTTTTCATTCTGTGAGAAAAAATTATTTATGAATATCTAATTTTGATTTACGCATCTGTTTAATGTTATGTATAGTTATGGGGGTAGAACTATGCCGGGAGGCGGGGGAGGGAGGCAGGCAGGGGGAAGGAAGGGGGAAAAGAGAGAGGTTAGGGGGAAAGGGGAAAAAAGGAGAGAGGAGAGGGAGGGGGGAGGGTTTAAGGGAAAAAAGTAAAAATAGAGAAAGGGTGGAAAACAAAGAGAAGTTGGGAAGGAATAGGGTTTTTCGGTGTAAAACGAGAATAATATTCAAAGCCCATTTTCCTTGTTAAAATTTGGTTTGATGGGTACGGGGGCTGGGATGCCCCCTCTCTCTCTTCTTTTCTCTTTCCCCTCTCTCTCTTTTCTCCTCTCTCTCTCTCTTCTCTCTCTCTTTATTAAAATTATATTATAATAATATTATATAAAATATAATTTTTTTAATATATATATATAAATATATTTAAAAAAATATGTGTGGGGGTTTGTGGGGTAAGCAAAAAATTTAAGAGGAATAAGTTATCATGTGAGAGGTTTTTTCAAGAGATGTAATACAGGGAGGAAGGAAAAAATTTTGGAGAGTTAAAAAGGCATTAATATGAATGGTAAGGGAATGTATAAGGAGCAAAAAGAGATTGGGTAAGGTGTCAAAAATTTTGCTGAGAATAAAAAATTTGTTTTGGAGGAGATTAGGTTTAGAAAGCCTAGGGAACGAATGGATTTTACGTTAAAAACGAAAATGAGAGTTATTAGATGGGGGTTTAGGAAAAAGTGGGAAGATAGAGGGAACTTATGAGGAAAGTTTTTGATAAAGGGGGGTACAATTCTTTTAGGAGTGGGAAGAAAACCCTTATGAGTGTAGGTGGGTGAGTGGCTGTGGATAACAGTAAGGGGGTAAAAACAGATGAATTAATGGGATCAAGAGGGAAATGTTAAATGTAGGTGAAGATATGGTTCGAAAATGTTGGGAAGAAATACTTTTAAAACTTCCTAAGGCAAAAGGGGGAAATAGAATGTAAGAATTAAGGGGAAAAAGCTGTTGTGTATACCTGGGAAGGGTTGGGGGTTATTTTTGAAGTTTTAAAGGGTAACCGGGAGGGGCGATTTCAGTTTAACAGGGGATTTAGGAAAGGGTAGGGGGGTGAACAAGTGTTACAGCAAGCATGTCGTGAAAAGTGTTTAGTTTTAGATAAGGTAGAAAATTTTCGTTTTCTGGAAATTTCAAAAGGATTTGTATGGTGGGGTTGCAAGTGTATGAAATAAGTGGTAGGTTGTTGAAAGCAGTTAAGGTTTTATTAGGATAGTGAGGCTTAGGTTATGTAGGAGAGATTAAAAGATAAGGCATTTAATATAGAGAGGAAATTGTCAAAGTTGCTTTTTACCGATGACATTGTGTTTTTGAGATATTCTAAAGAGAAGCTGGAAAAGCAGGTGGACGAATTTGGGTGAGCATGTAAAAAAGGAAATTAAAAGTGAACATAAAGAGCAAGGTGGTGATAGGTAACTAAAAATTTTGGTAATGAATGTTTGAATATTAGATTAGAAGGAGTATGGAGGAAGTGAATGTATTCAAATATTTGGGAGTGGACTTGTCAACTTGTCTGTGAAAGATAAGGTGACCGATAGATCTAACGAACGGAAAAATGTAAGAAAAAGAGCGTTATGCACGGAGGCAAGAGAAAGAAATATATGAGAGTATCAGTGCCCTTATGTGGTTTTAAATCCTGGGTTATGAATGTTGCAACAAGGAGAAGGCTGGAGGCAGTGGAGATGTCCTGTCTGATGGCAATGTGTGGTGTGAATATTATGCATAGAATCCGCAGTTTGGAGATTAGGAGGTGCGGGATTACTAAAACTATTATCCAGGAGGCTGAGAAGTGGTTGTTGAAGTTGTTCGGACATTTAGACTTAATGGAACAAAATAGGATGACTTGGAGGGCATGTAAATCTTTAGAGAAGGGAAGGCGGGATATGGGTCGTGCTATGACAGGTTGGAGGGAGGAGGCGCAAAGGAGGTTTTGCGTGCGAGGGTCTTAGACATCTAGCATGCGTGTTAGACAGGAGTTGGAGTGAAAGCTAGGTAACATTAAAGGATTCAGGGAAACCTGTTAGCAAAGCGTCTGTACTCTGAAGGAGAGTTGGGAACATGAACTGTTTCAAGCTGCAGTATCGGAGTGCCTCTGGGAAGACAGTGATGGAGTGGATGGTGAAAGTGTTTCTTCTTTCTACATACATACATAGATACATATGTAATGTACCTAATCGCAAAAAATAAATCAACATTACAACAGAACCTCAAGGGAGGGAAGAAGGGTGAGCTTGCGTAGTGAAGTTGCTCCGAGGCCTTTCCCATTGCAGATTGCAATTGCATCTGTATATATTATATATATATATATATATATATATATATATATATATATATATATATATATATATATTATATATATTATATATATATATATATATATATATATATATATTATTATCACACTGGCCGATTCCCACCAAGGCAGGGTGGCCCGAAAAAGAAAAAACTTTCACCATCATTCACTCCATCACTGTCTTGCCAGAAGGGTGCTTTACACTACAGTTTTTAAACTGCAACATTAACACCCCTCCTTCAGAGTGCAGGCACTGTACTTCCCATCTCCAGGACTCAAGTCCGGCCTGCCGGTTTCCCTGAACCCCTTCATAAATGTTACTTTGCTCACACTCCAACAGCACGTCAAGTATTAAAAACCATTTGTCTCCATTCACTCCTATCAAACACGCTCACGCATGCCTGCTGAAAGTCCAAGCCCCTCGCACACAAAACCTCCTTTGCCCCATCTCTCCAACCTTTCCTAGGCCGACCCCTACCCCGCCTTCCTTCCACTACAGACTGATACACTCTTGAAGTCATTCTGTTTCGCTCCATTCTCTCTACATGTCCGAACCACCTCAACAACCCTTCCTCAGCCCTCTGGACAACAGTTTTGGTGAAGATTGAGACACTTATGCAGCATATGGGAATCTTTATTCAGGAAACGTTTCGCCACACAGTGGTTTCATCAGTCCAATACAAAGAGGAAGGCGAAAGGAGAGGAGGAGTGTGAGGTAATCAGTCCCTCAACCTGGAGTCGATGTGTTCAGTCCATCAATCTTGTAGAATGTACAGCATAGGGCCGTAGACGTGGCTTATATACTGTAGTGAGGTGAGGTGAAGCAGGCGGAGGCGGGGTCATAGTGGTACCATCCACTAGTCATTTAAAATTAAGTCCTTTGTAAAATTTTCTCTTATACGTTTAAAGATATATTTTTTCATTAATGTTGATGTAAAAATTTATAATTTTGCACCAAAAAGGAACTTAGAAAACTTACCTAACCTTATTATAACAAACGCAATTTATTTTAGCCTAACCCAACTAAATATATTTTAGATTTGTTTACAATAATTTAATACTAAACAAACACAGTGAAATATATTTTTTTCGTTAGGTTCAGAACGATTTTGGCGAAATTATTGCATACACAAATTTTCACTTGTCGTATATGGCAAGATGAGTGTTGCTATTTAAGCCAAGATCGCAAATTCTGCCTATTCGGCACGACACCCATATATATATATATATATATATATATATATATATATATATATGTCGTGCCGAATATGTAAAACTGGTCAATTAGCAAGAACTCATTTAAAATTAAGTCCTTTCTGAAATTGTCTCTTATACATTTAAAGATATATTCAATTCATTAATGTTAATGTAAAAAAATTTAATTTTGTGCCAAAAGAATCTTAGAAAACTTACCTAACCTTATTATAACAAGAACAATTTATTTTAGCTTAACCCAGCTAAATATATTTTAGATTTGTTTACAATAATTTAATACTAAACGAACCCGGTGAAATATATTTTTTTCGTTAAGTTCAGAATGATTTTGGCGAAATTATTGCATACACAAATTTTCACTTTTCCTATATGGCAAGATGAGCATTGCTATTTAAGCCAAGATCGCAAGTTCTGCCTATTCGGCACGACATTATATATATATGCAAAACAACCACTCTGAAAGAATAGAGAAATTCCAAGCGCTTTCGTGACTACTCACATTATCAAGGAACTATGATAATGTGAGTAGCCACGAAAGCGCTTGGAATTTCTCTATTCTTTCAGAGTGGTTGTTTTGCATATTCTGAAATCACCCGTTTACTGTGATCTTATTGCATATATATATATATATATATATATATATATATATATATATATATATAATATATATATATATATATATATACGTATATATATATATATATATATAAAATGCTGTAAAGAGCTTTTATGAGGATAGTGAGGCTCAGGTTAGAGTGTGTAGAAGAGAGGGAGAATACTTCCCGGTAAAAGTAGGTCTTAGACCGGGATGTGTAATGTTACCATGGTTGTTTAATATATTTATAGATGGGGTTGTAAAAGAAGTAAATGCTAGGGAGAGGGGTGGGATTAAATTATGGGGAATCAAAATCAAAATGGGAATTGACACAGTTACTTTTTGCTGATGATACTGTGCTTAGGAGATTCTAAAGAAAAATTGCAAAGGTTAGTGGATGAGTTTGAGAATGTGTGTAAAGGTAGAAAGATGAAAGTGAACATAGAAAAGAGTAAGGTGATGAGGGTATCAAATGATTTAGATAAAGAAAAATTGGATATCAAATTGGGGAGGAGGAGTATGGAAGAAGTGAATGTTTTCAGATACTTAGGAGTTGACGTGTCGGCGGATGGATTTATGAAGGATGAGGTTAATCATAGAATTGATGAGGGAAAAAAGGTGAGTGGTGCGTTGAGGTATATGTGGAGTCAAAAAACGTTATCTATGGAGGCAAAGAAGGGAATGTATGAAAGTATAGTAGTACCAACACTCTTATATGGATGTGAAGTTTGGGTGGTAAATGCAGCAGCGAGGAGACGGTTGGAGGCAGTGGAGATGTCCTGTCTAAGGGCAATGTGTGGTGTAAATATTATGCAGAAAATTCGGAGTGTGGAAATTAGGAGAAGGTGTGGAGTTAATAAAAGCATTAGTCAGAGGGCAGAAGAGGGGTTGTTGAGGTGGTTTGGTCATTTAGAGAGAATGGATCAAAGTAGAATGACATGGAAAGCATATAAATCTATAGGGGAAGGAAAGAGGGGTAGGGGTCGTCCTCGAAAGGTTGGAAAGAGGGGTAAAGGAGGTTTTGTGGGTGAGGGGCTTGGACTTCCAGCAAGCGTGCATGAGCGTGTTAGATAGGAGTGAATGGAGACGAATGATACTTGGGACCTGACGATCTGTTGGAGTGTGAGCAGGGTAATATTTAGTGAAGGGATTCAGGGAACCGGTTATTTTCATATAGTCGGACTTGAGTCCTGGAAATGGGAAGTACACTGCCTGCACTTTAAAGGAGGGGTTTGGGATATTGGCAGTTTGGAGGGATATGTTGTGTATCTCTATACGTATATGCTTCTAAGCTGTTGTATTCTGAGCACCTCTGCAAAAGCAGTGATAATGTGTGAGTGTGGTGAAAGTGTTGAATGATGATAAAAGTTTTTTCTTTTTGGGGATTTTCTTTTTTTTTTTTTTTGGGTCACCCTGCCTCGGTGGGAGACGCCCGACTGTTGAAGAAAAAAAAAAAAAAAAAAAATATTATATTAATATATATATATTATATTATATATATATATATATATATTATATTATATTTTTTAAAATATATATATATAGGGTTATTGAAGATGCCTAGGCCATTTGTGATGCAGTAACAATCAAAATTGAAAATGATGCAAAAAAAGAGGAAGAAGTTCAACAACCCGGGGTCAAAGGAACATCATACTGGACTATCATTCAACTACCCCGGGTTGTTTTGTAATATATAATTTTGGGAAGTATCACCCCCTGAAACGACCCCAACCTCGTTCTTCCCCTCATTTTCACCCGTTCTCCTCTGTTTTGGGACTGAAAAAGGGGCCACGGCGGGCGAAACTTTTATCCAATAAACTTCCCGAAGTTGTACAACGGGGTTTTTTTCGTTACCAGCTGTCTGAACCATTACATCACAGCCCAGTGTTATCACACCACCCCATTGCTCTACTATAAGGCCCTAAGTTCCCTCGTTTATAAAAAACATTTTTCCAAATTACTACCGCAAATGTTTGTTTTTTTTCGAAAGGGGGAAATCAGGGTATTTCCCTTTAAACTCTGACAAAACAACAAAAAAATTAAATAATTTTTATGAATTATGAATTTTTTACAAAAAATTTTTTATGAATTAGGGAAAAGATGCTAGGACTTCACCTTACGAAACACAAAACAAAATGCACAAAATTATGGAAAAGTAGATTGAGGGAAAAAGAACATGTTATTAACTTAGGTGCCTATTAGTCACTCAGGTCACGCCATATTTTAACAAAGTACGTAACGAACCTGAGTGTTCCAAATAGTAACATGTAAAGAAAAGGTCACAAATACTGAGTGTTCCCGTTTTTTTGTATATAAAAACAAACAGAGCATGGCCAGCAGTTCGCTAATAATTAATTTCATTGCTTTTAGCCATGAGATCCCACGGCAAACATTTTTTGGGGGAGGAAAGGGGAAATTTTTTAAAGGGAAAAAAGAGGAGGAAGAGCAATTTTTGTGCTGAATTTTCCTGAAGAACAATTGAGAAATAAAATACACCAGGCAGAAAAGAGAGCGATTTTTTGTTTGAAGTTTTTGGGATGCGATGGAACGAGTCCAGATTTGGCCCCCATCTTGCTTACTCCCCTGTGGCTACCAACCCTGCTTCTCTGCCTGCTGGCTACCATCTCTGCTTACTTGCCTGCTGGCTACCAACCCCTGCTTCTTGCCTGCTGGCTACCATCCTGCTTTACTCTCTGCTGGCTACCATTCTGCTTACTTGCTCTGGCTACCAACCCGTTAAACCTTCCCTGGGGGTCCCATCTGGTTACTCTGCCTGCTAAATACCACCCCTGCTTACTCTGCTGTGGCTACCATCTCTGGTTCCCCCTGACTGCGGGTCCCCACCCCTGCTTCCCCTGATTTTGGGTTACCTCCCTGGTTACCCTGCCTCCCTGACTACCACCCTGCTTATTTGCCTGCGGGCTACCTCTCGGTTACCCTGATGTGGCCCCATCCCTTTCCCCTCTGCTGGTTACCACCCCTGGAAACCTCCCTATGATCCCATCCCTGCTTACTCTGCTTTTGGCCACCATCCTGCTTACCTGTGCGGGCACACCCTGCTTACCCTCCCCTGCTTGTACCATCCCCCTTATCTGCTGCTAGACTGCCCTATTTAGACAGCCTGCTAGCTACCACCCCGCTTTTCCGCGTTTGTGTTATATGTCAGTTTTTAAAAAAGCAAAATGTGTAACTGCTGAAGAATTTTTTAAATATTTTTTGTCACCTGAGTTAATGTAATAAAGTACACTTTTTTCTCTCTCTTTTTTTTTTTTTTTTTATTATATTTAGTGATGAGGGCCTGAGGAAGGGTTTTCACACCCTTAAATTTTAAAAAAGGAAGATGGGCGGGGGTTGACCCTGAGTGAACTTGGTTGCGCCTTCAGGTATTATTCCCTTTCCCCCCCCATTTTAAACCCCATTCCTCTACTGCTCTTTTTTTTCCCACTCAACCCCCAAAAATATAAACAACCCACACGCATTCAATTTCCCTGCAAATTTAAACACCAGTGGTGCATCACTTGTGTTGTGTGTTGGTTTGTTATATAATATATATATATAATAAATATATAATATATAATATATATATATAATATATATATTGTCGTGCCGAATATGTAAAATGGTCAATTAGCAAGAACCATTAAAATTAAGTCCTTTCTAATTTTTTTCTTTTACGTTTAAAGATATATTTTTTTCTTTAAAGTTAATGAAAAAAAATTTTAATTTTGCACCAAAAGAATCTTAGAAAACTTCCCAAACCTTTTATAACAAGCGCAATTTTTTTTGCCTCCCCAACTAAATATTTTTTAAATCGTTTACAATAATTTATAAAACAAACAAATCAAAATATATTTTTTTCGTTAGGTTCAGAATATTTTGCGAAATTATTGATACAAAAAATTTTTTCACTTGACCTATATGGAAAGATGAGCGTTGCTTTTTAAGAAAGATCAAAAAGTTCTGCCTATTGGCCGACATAATTTTATATATATATTATTTATTTTAAATTAAAAATTTTATATTATATATAATATATTATTTATTTTTTTTGTCCTTAACAAGATTAATTTGTGCACCTACATAAAGACATCACGCACTTTTGTCATACATATATTATCTGACTTTGGGTAGGACCAATTGTTCTTCATCTCCCCTGACTTTTGTCATGTTTTGAATTCAGTAAACCCTTGACAACATTGGTTTTGGATCAGTGCTTTTTGCGAAAGCTTGTTGACCATTTTGTAGTTTCTCGGGGTTTTTAAAACAATTTTTGAAAAAAAATTACACAAACACAAAACACACTATCTGGGGTAGCTAAGTGAACTAGATCCTCAAGGCGGTGGGATACACTTCTCGGGGGGTGAGAAAGAAGCACAGGCGCTGTGTGTGCCAAACAACAATCTTAAAACCCGTCCTGGAAACGGTGATTCCCCGAGGTGTGGAAGACAGAAAAATGTAGTCCCAATTTTAAGAAAAAAAAAAAGACACGCGGGGTTTAATTTTTTATACCAGTGTCACTGACTTATCAGGTAATGGAAAAGATTTCAGAAGGAGAATAGTGGAGCAATTAGAGAAAACAATTTATAAACACCAGCACGTTTCAGGAAAGGGAAATATTTTCATAAACCACGGGGAGCTTTCGACAAGGTAACGGAAGAAAAGGAAAAAGGGAGAGAGAGAGGGGTGGGTAGATTGCATTTTCTTGGACTGCAAGAAGGTTTTCGACACGTCCCACAGAAGAGATCCTGTAAAAGCGGGGCTCAGGCCGCATAACAGGAAAACACTTCAGTGGATCAGAGAAACTTGACGGGAAGCCAAAAAACTAGCATGGTATGTGACGAAGTGTCACAGTGGGCCCCAAGGGACGAACATGGTTCCACAGGGGTCAGATCTATGACCGGTGCTGTTTCTGGTATCGTGAATGACATGACGGAAGGATAAATCAAAGTGTTTGCAAGAAGGGAATCTAATAAAGAAAATTTCATTGGATGAGGATAGGCAGGACTACATAGGAATTGGACAGGCTGAAATCCTGTTTCAGCAACTTGTTCCTGGGTTTTATCCCCCCAAATTTGCAATGTCTAAGATCGAAGAAGGCAAAGAAGACCGTGAGTACAGATTAGGAAAGCGAAGACTGAAAACCTCATCGGGGAAAAGGATTGGGGGGGGTAAATATCAAAAACACACCCTTGAGGTGCATTTCAAGCAAATAACTGCTGCGTAGGGGGCGCCGGGAAACCTAAGAATACATTGACACCTCAGTGAGGAATCGTTCAAGACTCTGTACCCCGTTCGTGGGGGCCCATATTGGAGTATGTCCCAGTTTGGAATCCATACATGGTTAAGACGTTTTAAAAAATTAGATAAAGTGAAAAAAGTTTGCAACAAGACCGCCCCGAAGCAAAGGGGGGGTGTTTACGGGGAGGGGGTTAAGCAAAATCGACCTTCAGTACTGGGGAAGAAGGGGATGGGGGAACCATGATAAGGGCATATAAAATATTGAGAGGAATTGCATAAAGGATGGGGGCAGGGTTTTTTTCAAAGATGGGACACAGTAACAATAGGTACAATTGGAAGCGAAAAAACAGATGAGTCACTGGATGTTGGGAAAGTATTTTTTCAGTCATGATTTGTCAAAAAAGTGGAATTTTCGGGAGAAGTGATGTAGTGGAGTCAAAAAACCCATACATAGTTTTAAAAAAGAGGTATGAAAAGCTCATAGAACGAAGAGATTGCCCTGTACGATCAGTACAGAGGGGGGGCCAAGAGTTGAATCGACCCTGCAACCACAATTGGGTAGTGCATTGGGGAATACACGCATGCTCACACAATACATACACCACATACTACATACATACACAACACACAAAAAACACACACAGTGGGGGCTGAAGGGGGACACGGGGAAGACAAAACAGGGGGGACGTCAAAAAGTGATATAAAAAATTTTGTTTATGGATTACCACAACGAAGAGGTGGAGAAGTCCTAAGTGACCTTGAACCTCGGGCGTGGGACCGGACATCTCTCCGGGGTCCTTAAGAAGGAGTAGAGACTTTATGTGCCATAACCAAAATCTTCAACCTTCCCTTTGAAACTGGGCAATACCTGAAGTAGGAAAAAGGCAAATGTAGCCCCCCATCTTTCAAAAAGAACAGAATGAAGCACAAATTACAGCCCAGTTCAGAGTGTTGTATAAAAAGTTTCGAAAATTATCAGGAGGAGAGGGGTGGAACCGGGAGCGGAACAAGATTAAAAAAGACAGCCATACGGATTATGGAAGGCAAAATTTTGTGCCACAAACCTACTAGAGTTTTATAAAAGGTAACGAATAAAAATGAGAGGG
The DNA here is from genome assembly GCF_026875155.1 of Cherax quadricarinatus. Taxonomy (NCBI): domain Eukaryota; kingdom Metazoa; phylum Arthropoda; class Malacostraca; order Decapoda; family Parastacidae; genus Cherax; species Cherax quadricarinatus. Next base: position 9,354,576 of record NC_069462.1, read on the forward strand.
AGGGGGGGGTTTTATTGCTTTTTCTTGGACTGAAAGAAGGTCTTCGAACAGTTCCTCACAGAGTTAGTCCGAAACTAGAGGAACAGGCACGTATAACAGGAAGGGACTGCAATGATCAGAGAATACCTAAAGGGAGGAAAGCGAGTCAGGTCCGTGATGAGGTACAAATGGCGCCGGTGACGAGTGGGGTCCCACAGGGGGGCAGTCCCAGGCCCGTGGTATTCTTGGTATATGTAAAAAGATATGACGGAAGGGTAGACTCAGAAGTGTCCCAGTTTGCAGAAGATGTGAAGTTAATGAGGAGAATTAAATCAGACCGGGGCCAGATAGGCTACAAGGAGAGGACAGGCCCGGATGCGTGGTCCGAAAAAGGGTTTGAATTTTACCTGCCAAAGCAAAGTCTGAAGTCGGAGGACGGGAAAGACCCCGACAGGTTTTAGGCTAGGAGGCCAAAGGTGCAAACCCCCAAGGAGAAAACCAGGGGAATATAAACCGGTACATCGCCGAAGCCATATTAACCCGATAACTGCTGCGGCATATGGGGGGTTGGGAAAAAATGAGAAAAGCGTTCCGGTACCCCTTAGGAATCGTTTTTAAGACTTTATACATGTGTACGTCAGGCCCATACGGAGTACGCAGCCCCGTTTGGAACCCCCCACCGGTCAAACACGTCAAGAAATTAAAGGCAAAAGGGTTTTCAACAAGGCTAGTTCCGAGCTAAGGGAAATGCCTTATGAGAAAGGTTAAGGGGAAAACGGTTTGGGGGAAACTGGAGGACAGGGGGTCAGGGGAGACAGGGAAAGAAATACAAAAAAACTGGGGAATTGACAAGGTGGACTGACGGATGTTCCGGGGGGGATGGGGCACAGAAACAAGGGGTCCAATTTGAATTAAAACTCAGACGAGTCAAAGGGATGTTAGGAAGTATTTCTTCAGCATAGATAGTTAGGAAGTGAATAGTCTGGCAAGCGTGTAGTGGAGGCAGGAACTAAAAATAGTTTTAAGAAGAGGTATGACAAAGCTCATGGAGTGAGGGGGACCCAGCAGCGGTCAGTGAAAAGGGGGGGCCAGGAGCTTGGGCTCGCCCTTGATACAATTTGGGAGTAAATTTGGTGAGTACCAAACACCACAACACACCACACACAGATTTACCGTTCCCCGAAGGGCCCCCTATTATGTCATTTTAAAAAGACACAGTCAGTTATTAGTTTTTTAATCAATTCTAAAATAATAACACCAAATTAGCCTTAAATATAATCGTCCGAGGAGTGCGCCTTTGACTCTGAAAACCCAATATTTCCCAGTTCCCACGCTTCACGGTTTGACTACGAAAACGAAATAACATTGCAAACAAGCCCCTACCACGGGGGGGTTTGAACTCCGGTTTTTTTTTTCTCTACGGTTTATTTGGGGTTGGGATTGTAAATAATGTTAGATAAAATTTGTAGTAATAGTAATAAAAATATAATAAAATATTATTTCCAATTAAGGTTTTTCCCAAAAACAGAGAAAAGCTTTCAAATATTTGATTTACTAAATAAAAAGTTTTATTATGGAAGAGTTCGGCGTGTAAATGTTTCTACCAAATCTTTTATCACGTGAATATTTTTCCTTGAAAATATTTTTTCGTGTGAGTATTTTACTGTATTTAAAATTCGGAATAAAACAACAAAAAAATGTAAATAATAACGTCAGGAATTACTGAAGGAGCCGGGGAGTGTAAAGTGTTGGGTCTGGTGAGGACGGGTGTCCCAAAGGGGCTGCTCCCAGCCAGAGGATTTGTCTCCCCCCTTGTGGTTTGTACGTACAGGCCCGCACGACGCACACAGGTTTTGGTGCTGCGTGTGGTGCGTGTGGTGTGGTGTTTGTGTGTGGGGTGTGGTGTGTGTTGTGTGTGGGTGTGTGTGTTTGTGGTGTGTGTGTGTGTGTGTGGGTGGGTTTGGGGGTGTGCCTGCATGCTTGTACGAGTCCTTTTACCATTGTGTTTTTATTTGTAGCTAAATGACCATTGTTTTTTCTGTGTTGACCTTTTAATAAAATTTTGTTTTCCCTTTTTTTTTTAAAATTTAAAGCGTGCAGGCACTTCCTACATGCCGGTAAAATCATTTCCCTGGGGCTAAGTTTTATGCAAAGAAAAGCCTTCGTTTCCCTTCCGCTCCACTTTTCCAATTTTCAGCTGTTGGGCTCTCGTTATCTCTGTTGAAAGGGATTGGGAAAAAATGTTTTATCTAGGCCCTTTTATGCCGTTTTATGACCTTTTATGTGGGTTCAAGTTTCCCCTTTTCAGTTTCTCGTAGCTGAAAATTCCACTTTTTGGCCAAATATGTATTTCTGAGTTCTTTTTTATGAATTTCAACTCCATAATTTTTTAAACTTTTGTTTGCTTTCGTTTTTCTCACGTTTTGTTTATGTATTGTGCATTTTTTTTTTTTTTTTTTCTAGTACGCCTAGAAACCCCTTTCTGCGATAATTTTGTTTTCGCTTTTTCTTTCCATTTTCAAGATTTTATCTCCTTTAATTTTCATCCTCCATTTAACACTTATTTTCCCCAATTTCACAGGGTTTTCTTGTAGAATTTTTAGTGTAAATTTTTTTTTCTAAATGAGTTTTTGATCATCTGTAGCATATTAAGAGTTTTAATTCCTTTTTTATGTGTATAAAGGAATTCACCCGATGTTTTTACACTTTCTTTTTCATGGCTCCCCGCATTTTGTGACACTACGTTCTTCAGGCTCCCTGCTGTTGTGACCGACTGTTCTTCATGGTTCATAAGAACATAAAAACATAAGAAAGAAGGAACACTGCAAAAAGGCCCACTGACCCACGCGGAGCAGGTCCATGTCGTCCCCCCGGGCAGACCAAAAACCCCCCCCCCCCCCGGTTATCCAATACCCCCCAGTCTGGTCATCCCCACTAAGGAGGGAGCACGAAACCCGACCCCCGCAGCAAAGTAGTCAGGCCAACTCACAACCACCCCCGCCCCCCTGTATTTATTAACCTATTTTTTTTAAAATAACAACGTTTTTGCCTCAATAACGTATCGGGGGTTTGTTCCCCCTATCCACAATTATTACCAAACCAGTGCTTTCCATACCCCCCTGAATCTGAATTTTTTTCCCAAATTGAAACCATTGCTGCGGTCCTGTCTTGGCTGGAAAAATTTTTAGACACTATTTACATCCCCTTTATTTTTTCCTGTTTTCCCCTTTATAACCCCCGAATTCCCCCCTAATTCTTAGCCTTTCGAGAGAGTGCAGATTCAGGGCCCTCAGCTTCCTATAGGGAAATTTCTGATACATGGGGTCATCTTGTCATCCCCCTTTTGGTTTTTTAGACATTTATTCCGTTTTTGTTAAACGGTGACCAAACTGACAGCATGTCAAATGAGGCCTAACCCCGGAATATAGAGTTGAAAAACAACCTGACGACTTCTATTTTTTATACTTCAGAATAAGCCAAAATTCTGTTTAGCTTTATTGCGCACAATGCATGTTTTTTGGTTTTAGAGTCTGCTAACCGAACCTAAATCCTTTTTGCAACAGTAGTATTAAATCTAATTATTTAGTTTTTATTTGTATGGTTATTTAACTGTCCCAAAATTTAGAACTTTGCATTTGTAATATTTAAAAATGCATCTGCCACTTCTCGACCATTGCGTCAGTCTATTCAAAACATTGGGGTGCCTAATTCCTCATTTAAAAAGAATTGGACGGGCCTTTTTGGGGGCTTTAGCAAATTTTCTTATGTCGTATTTATTCCCATCTATTGTTTATGTAAATTTTAACAAAACGGGGCCCAAAAAACGGCCCCTGAGGAACACCGCTTGGACGTTTCCCCCATTCTGATTTCTCCCCATTTATGCAAACTCTTGCGTCTGCACCCTGCCCCTACCCCGGGAAAAAATTCTCCTATTCCGTGTGCCCAAGTTTCCTCAATGTCTCTGGGTGGGAAATCTTCAAAGCCTTTCTGAAGTCCCTATACACAAAAATTTTTTCTTTCCATTGGGAAAAAAAATTTGAAATTGTTTTAAAACAGGGAAAGCCCCCCTTTTAAAACCGGTTGAAAACTTAATCAAACTGTGCCCGTCAAGATGGCTCGAAATTTTTTCGGCAATTTTTGATTTCCCTAAATTTTCCACTATGGGGTAAAGGCTTATTGGGCTATAGTTCGAAACCAAGGACCTGTCACCTGCTTGTAAAAAGGGATAACATTTGCCATTTTTCCCCTTATCAGGCACTAGCCCCGTTTGCAGGAATGTTAAAAAGATTTGCCAAAGGGATGCAAGTTCCTCTTTTAAATTTCCCTTTAACACCCTTGCAAACAAATTTATCAGGACCTGGGGTTTTTAGGTTTCGTTTTCTATTTGTTGAGGCCCTGCACTAGTTCCGCAATCGGCATAGTTTATCTCTTCCGTTTACGTAATTATTATTTCGGAATTCGCTAGTTTTTTCCCTGGGGAAAACTGAGAGGAAGCAGGTTTTAGTATTTACACATTCCTTATCACTGTCGTGATTGCCAGAGTTCTTTAAGGGGCCAATTTTTCCCTAATCTTATTCTTTTATACCTGAAAAAACCCCTTTTGGGGTGTTTTGAATCCCTTGCGACCTTAGCTCATAATTCCTTTTTGCTTTTTTATCCTTTTTTTATTTCTTTTTTAATTGAATTTTTTGATTTTTAACTGCCACCCCCTTTTTGTCCCCTATATTGCCTCTCTTTGACCAATGAGATGTTTTAATCTATTGTTCTCCATTTGGATTTTTTTGTTAGATCTAATTTTTCCTATGGGAAAAAAAGTTTTTTGGGGCAGCTAAAAATATGCTTAAAAAATCTTTCATTTGGAAACACAAGATCACCTCCTGACCCATAGTCGGTCATCCCAATTTCCCCCACCCAAGAATTTTTCAGCCCCATAAAGTGGCCAAGCGAAATCTGGGACAGAGTTTTGTTTGCAGTTTTTGGGGAAATTTCCATGTTATTGAAATAAGTGATTTGTGATCCTTTCCCCAAGTTCTCTTTAAACCCTAAAAAGTTTATAATTAGGAATCTTTGTTGGCAAGCCAAAGTAAAGCAGATTGTTTCCTCTGGGGGGGTCTGTCACAACTGTTCAAAAAAGCAATCCTGAACGTATAAAGAAAGTCATTTGACTCAAGATTTCCTGTCTATTTTTCCCAATAATTTGTCAAAATTTAAAATCCCCCCATTATCAAAACTTTTCATATCTAGTCCCTTTATGAATTTCGCCCATAACAGTTTTACTGCACTCCCTTAAAAGGTTTTGGGGGCTGGGAAAAATCACACCAAAATTAATTTGTCACGTCCCTCGAGAAATGTAGCAAAACCCGTTTTGTGTTCGATGTTTTAATCTTATATCATGTTAAGCAAAAATTTAAATTTTTCTCTGCCATACTCGCCACACCCCAAACCCTTCCTTTTGACCCTATCGTGTGGAAAGTTTATAACCCTGTTTTGTTGCTTCGAAGGCATTTCTTATCTTTCGGTGAACAGGGGGTCGTTTTCCCAATAATTCTATTTACCACACTTGCAAGTAAAATTTTGCCAAGTGGTCAGTCGTCAGTACTAGTGGTCAGTCGTCAGTAGGGCACGACCCTGAGTGCCTTGGGGTTGTTGGACGGTTACAAAACATGGCTTGCTTCTGCGTGTTTTAAAAATTGGGGTTGGGGTTAAGGGGGAGGTCTTGCTTTCCCGGAGGAGATTTGGAGGTGAAGGTTTTCCCCTCAAGGGTCTGGGAGAGAGTGTGAGGTGGCGGAGTTGTGGGGGAATGAGGTTCTAGCGGAGGTTTCAGTTGGCTCTCGTGTGGGAGGCTGTAGTTGGGGGGGTGGCAGAACGGCTACGCGTGAGGGGCAGCCAGCCCGTACAAGTGGCGAGTAGTTTACGTAATGGAAGGCGCATCAGTTTAAAAAAGTTATGAGTGAAGATCTGAAGGTGGAAAAAGCTTCTCTGGGTTTTTTCGGATGAATGTATTCAGTGGCCAGTGAAGGTAAGGGTATACTGCCCTGAATGGAGGTAAGGGATTCTTTTGGTTGGTGACTCTAGGTAGATCCTTGACCGTGCTTTTTGTAAAAGGAATAGAAGATGGAGATAGAGTGTGCTTCCCGGAGTGGTGGTTGGGGGCATTTAACGGGTGGATAATATCAGTCGGTAATGGGAGCAAACCCATTATTGTTCAGTTGGGGGAAATGATATTGGGAAGGGTAGGAGGGGCTGTAGATAAGTACAGGTAGCTATAGATCTCATTAAGTCTAAGGGGGATCCCCTCAATGTAGCATCTTGCCTAGAAGGGGAGTAGGAAATGAATGGTTGTCTAGGGCAATTGGTGTAAATTGCTGGCTAGACAGATACTGCAAGGAACATGCAATCCCATTCATTGACAACTGGAACAACTTTTATGGCAAACATGATATGTATGCAAGGGATGGGGTACATCTCTCTGGGGCTGGGGTGGTAGCACTTGCAGACTCGATTGAGAAGGCCATTGGTGAAATGCCTATGATTTTAAACTGATGGAAGATAGAGGTATGGGTGTGTGTGGGGAAACAAGCAGGTTGCAACACTTGGGTTGGAAAACAGTAAATGTATAAAAGGCATTCAGCATGAAGTTATAAATAAAGACAATAGATCAGGTCAGCAAACAAAGGGGGACAGCAGAGGGCAGCAAGGGACTAGCTCCCTTAAGGTTTACTATACTAATAGCAGGAGTGTAAGAAATAAGATAGATGAGCTAAGATTAATTGCAAGTGCAGGAGACATAGATATTATTGCTATAACAGAGACCTGGCTCAATCTGAACGATAGAGAGATGCCCTCTGAATGTCACATACAAGGCTATAAATTATTCCACATGACAGGGTCAACAGGAAAGGTGGTGGAGTAGCGATGTATGTCAGAGACAATTTTAAATTGTTGTGTTAGACAAGATATTTAAATTAGAAGCGTCACCCACTGAATCTGTTTGGTTACAGCTTCTCGGGGGCCGAGAAAAAAATTTTTTGGGTGTGATTTACAGGGCCCCAATTTGAAGGGAGTGCAGTAAACTTCTAGGGGAAAAATTGTAAGGCATTAATACGAAAATGTTGTGTATGGGAGATTTCAATTGGGACAGTTGCTGGAGCATTTGACAGGAAATTTAGAGCAGGTGACTTTCTTGTACGATCCAGGATTGTTTTTTAAAACAGTTTGTGACAGAGCCAATGGGGGGAAAAAACCCCTCCTTGATTGGGTTCTTGCGTGGGAAAACAAATTTAAAAATCTTGAGGTTAATGATGAGTTTGGGGGGGAAAGGATCAAAAATCACTCGTTTTAAATTATCAGGGAAATTCCCCTAAAAAAGGGCAATCAAGTCCCCCGTCCCTGCTTTCGCTTGGCTGATTTCAAGGACTGAAAAATTACTTGGTGGGCTGAACTGGAATGACCTGACTAAGGGTCGGTGGTGGTGGGGGTTGGTAGATGTTTCCGGGGATAGTTCTAGCTGTTCATCAAAATTATTTTCCCAAAATGGGGAAAATCAGATCAAACAAAAATGACCCTAATGGAAAAAAACAATAGATTAAAATATTGATTGGTCAAAAAGGGCTATATACAAATCAAAAAGGGAGGGGGGAAAATTGAAAATCGAAAATTTTCGTTAAAGAAGAAAAAAAAAAGGGAAATTTAGAAAAGAAAAAAGAGATTTGAGGTTAAATTTTTCAAGGGGAAACGAAGACTAACCCAAAGGATTCTTTCAGGATACAGAATAAATCGGGACAAGATAGCCCCTCAAAAAATTCCTCGGGGCGCTCACTGACGTGTAAGGAAATGTGTTTGAAAATTTTTAAAACATTTCTTCCTCGCGTTTTTTTCACAGGAGGGTACAGCGTATTCCAGTAATGATAAAAATTATGTAGAACAGGGATAAAAACTGTGCCTATTAGGGTCAAAGTGCTGGGCCTTAGGGAAATAGAAAATTAAAACCTAACAAATCCCCCGGCCCTGATGAACTGTATGCAAGGGTTCTAAAAGGGAAGTAAAAAAGGGTTAGACACCTTTGGCTAATCTTTTCAAAATATCACTCAAAATGGGATGGTGCCGTAAGTGGAAAATGGCAAATGTGATCCATTTTTAAAAAGGGACAGGGCCTTTTTCGAAATATAGACCAATAAGCCTAACCTCCATAGTGGGAAAAATTTATGGAACAATAATTTCCGAGGGATTCGTAGCCACTTGAAAGCTAAATTAAAACAACGAACTCGCATGGTTTTACAAAGGGGCGTTCCTGCCTTACGAATTTATTAACTTTTTTTCTAAGGTATTTAGGAGGGGATCATGGTAATGAATTTTATTGTGTATATGGGGCTTCATAAAGGGTTTGACAGGGGCCCACACAGAGATATGGGAAAAATTAAAGCACTGGGAAAAAAAGGGGGAAAAATTTTTTCCTGGTAGAGGCATGGTTTTACAAATAGGCAGCAAGAGTTTATAAATGGGGGGAAATCAGGTGGGGAAGTTCCGGCGGTGTTCCACAGGGGTCGTGTTGGGCCCCCTGCGTTCACAATCTACTAAACACATAGATGAGGCATAAAGAGCGACTCGGCGTTTGCGAGACACCCCAAAAAAAGGCCGTCGAATTCATTCTGACGAGGACATTGAGCACTCCCGGAAGATTTAATAGTGATGCAGTGGTCGGAGAAGTGGCAGATGGTTTTTTATAACAAAAGCAAAGTTTTTAAATGTTGACAGGACAATAAACTGCCACATATAAATAAATAATGTAGATCTTAAAATTACGGGTTGCGAAAAAAAATTTAGGGGGTTTGGGTTTGCATAAACTGAAACCCAAGGGCAAAAGTTCAAATGTTCGCAATAAAGCTAATGAATCCCTTGGTTCAATCAAGAAGATAAATAATGGAGTCCTAGGTTGTTTTTCAATCTTACACCTTGGTTGGGGCCCATTTAGATTTTGCGCACAGTTTTTTGGGCACCCCTTTTTACAGAATGGGTATAAATTCTCTGGAAAATTTTACAAAGGGGAGACAAAGTTATCCCATGTATCAGAAACCTTCCTATGGGATAGCAAAGGGCCCTGAATCTGCATCTCTAGAAAAGCGTAGAATTAGGGGGATATGATTGAGGTGTAAAAATGGAAGACGGGAAAATAAAAAAAGGGGATGTAAATAGTGTGCTGAAAAATTTAGCCTAAAAGGGACTCGCAGCATGGTTTTAATTTGGGAAAATTCGATTCGGGAAGGGATTAGGAAAGTACGGTTTGGTAATGGGTTTGTGGAGAGGGGAACAAACTCAAGTACCGTTAAGAGGCCAAAAGTTGTGTAGCTTTAAAATAGGGGGATAAAATACATAGTGGATGGGGGTGGGTGTGATTGGACCTGATACTTGTGCCCCAGGTCTTGGGCCGTGTTCTCCCTAAGTCAATTGACCTGCCCTGACTGGTTGGGTGCTTGGCTTAAGCCGGTAGGAGCTTGGACCTCCCTCGCAGGGGCCAGTAGGCCCTGCAGTTTTTCCCCTTCGTTTTATGTTCTTATGTTCTTTTCTTGACTCCTGCTATTTGTATAGAAAAATTTTTTGGGGAGCTGTCACTCGTTGCCCCTACTATCTTCTTTGTTTTTTGATAAATTTTGATTTCCATTACTGCAACTTTTTTTTTTGAAAATTGTCTTTTAAAAAAATATCCTGAGGTATCCCGGGAATAAAATGCTGTTTTTTTAACCCCAAAACTGCGGCCCTTTTTGTTTCCCCCAAACACCCCCACCCCCTATATCTATCAGTTTTAAATTCCTAGACAATCTCAAATTACCCTCTCAATTGAATTGTAATCAAAAACTCCATCCCCAAAAGAGAACCCCCCCCTTGCATAATATCACATTTCCCCAAGAAAAGGTCCCAGTTATCAATGAATGAGATTGCAAGTTCCTTACAGTACCTGTCTAGCCAGCGATTTATCCCAATTTTGCCCTAGACATCCATTCATTGCCCACTCCCTTTCTAGGCAAGATGCTACATATGACTGGGATCCCTCCCTTGACCAAAACTACTTCTATGGCTGACCTGTACTTATCCAGCAGCTCCTCTCTCCTGCCCTTCCCAATGTCATTACCCCAGCACTGAGACAGATAATGGGCTTTTTCCCCATTACCTGCCATAATATTATCCAACCTCCCTGACTATGTCGCCAACACCAGTCCAGGAAGTCACACTTCTGTCTGAACTTTCTGTCTCTGTACTAAATGCACGGTAAAACATATCTTACCTGAGAATCGCCTACTATTAAAATATCTTCCTTGTAGCAGGGGAATCATGTACCTTCAACCTCACTAACCTGAAGTACACTCTTTCTTGGGAACAGGAATCGATTTCCTACCTTCACATCTTCTTATTAACTTCATCTTCCTTCTTCCGGGAACTGTAAACCCCACTTGCCACTTAAAGCGGCTCCCACTCTCACTGCTGGTGAATCCTACCTTACCAGCTAAGTCCTTTCTAACACTCGCTCCCAAACTCATCTTGCGAAGGGCTTCAGCTTCCTATTTTCCTCCTGAAGAGTGAATCTCCTTCTTCAACACAATGAACGCTGGGATTCTAAAGCACTACAAAGCCAATGGTATGGGTAACAGCCCCCGCTAACACGTACTTTTTCTTTCATGGTCCCTGCATTTTGTGACACTACTTTCTTCTGGCTCCATGCATGTTGTGAAACGTACTGTTTTCATGGCTCCCTGATGTTGTGACACGTACTGTTCTTCATGGCTCCCCGCTTTGTTGTGCCACGTATGTTCTTCATGGTCCCTGCTTTGGTGACCGTACTGTTCTTAAGGTTCTCCAATGTTGTGAAAACGTACTGTTCATGGCTCCCGCATTGTTGTAACACGTACTGTTCTTCATGGCTCCCACATGTGACGTCTCCCTACGACGACTTTTTTCTCTTACAAGGTTTCTCATCCATTGTAATAATTTGCCTCTTATTCCTCTTATATTTTGCAGTTCCTAAATTAGTCTTTCATGGGATAGGTGAATGGAACGGGGAATTTCAGTAGAATTTTCAGTAGAATTTTCCATAACTCTCATCAAAACTTAAATGATTCTGCATGCAGGAAAAAATATATTTTTATAAGTGTGTTTTGGTCTCTTAATCCACTTTGTTATATTGGTTTATTTACATTATTTTTACAACGCTCGTCAAGACGTGTTTATAGTTTTTAAACGGCTTTTCCCTTTGGCAACTTTTTTTTTTAGATATTTGTTGAATGTGTTCCAGCCTTCATGTCTGTTCCTGCCTTCATGTGTATGCCATCCTCCATGTGTGTGCCAGCCTCCATGTGTGTGCTAGCCTTAATTTGTGTGCCAGCCTTCATGTGTGTGCCAGCCTCTATGTGTGTGCCAGCCTTCATGTGTGCCATCCTCCATGTGTGTGCCAGCCTCTATGTGTATGCCAGCCTTCATGTGTGCGCCAGCCTCCATGTGTGTGCCAGCCTCCATGTGTGTGCCAGCCTTCATGTGTGTGCCAGCCTCCATGTGTGTGCCAGCCTCCATGTGTGTGCCAGCCTCCATGTGTGTGCCAGCCTTCATGTGTGTGCCAGCCTTCATGTGTGTGCCAGCCTCCATGTGTGTGCCAGCCTCCATGTGTGTGCCAGCCTTCATGTGTGTGCCAGCCTCCATATGTGTGCCACCTCCATGTGTGTGCCAGCCTCCATGTGTGTGCCAGCCTCCATGTGTGTGCCAGCCTCCATGTGTGTGCCAGCCTTCATGTGTGTGCCAGCCTCCATGTGTGTGCCAGCCTTCATGTGTGTGCCATCCTACATGTTTGCATGCCTTCATGTGTGCGCCAGCCTCCATGTGTGTGCCAGCCTTCATGTGTGTGCCAGCCTCCATGTGTGTGCCAGCCTCCATGTGTGTGCCAGCCTCCATGTGTGCGCCAGCCTCCATGTGTGCGCCAGCCTCCATGTGTGCGCCAGCCTCCATGTGTGTGCCAGCCTCCATGTGTGTGCCAGCCTCCATGTGTGTGCCAGCCTCCATGTGTGTGCCAGCCTCCATGTGTGTGCCAGCCTTCATGTGTGTGCCAGCCTCCATGTGTGTGCCAGCCTCCATGTGTGTGCCAGCCTTCATGTGTGTGCCAGCCTCCATGTGTGTGTCAGCCTTCATGTGTGTGCCAGCCTTCATGTGTGTGCCAGCCTCCACGTGTATGCCAGCCTCCACGTGTGTGCCAGCCTCCACGTGTGTGCCAGCCTCCATGTGTGAGCCAGCCTCCATGTGTGTACCAGCCTTCATGTGTGTGCCAGCCTCCATGTGTGCGCCAGCCTTCATGTGTGTTCCAGCCTTCATGTGTGTGCCAGCCTCCATGTGTGCGCCAGCCTCCATGTGTGCGCCAGCCTCATGTGTGCGCCAGCCTCCATGTGTGCGCCAGCCTTAAATGTGTGCGCCATTTCTCCATGTTGTGCGCCAGCCTCCATTGTTGGCCCGCTTCCATATGTGTACAGCCTCCATACGTGTACCAGCCTCCATATGTGTACCAGCCTCCATATGTGTACCAGCCTCCATACGTGTACCAGCCTCCATACGTGTACCAGCCTCCATACGTGTACCAGCCTCTGTATGTGTACCAGCCTCCATGTGTGTACCAGCCTCCATATGTGTACCAGCCTCCATTTGTGTTCCAGCCTCCATATGTGTACCAGCCTCCATATGTGTACCAGCCTCCATATGTGTACCAGTTTCCATATGTGTACCAGCCTCCATATGTGTACCAGCTTCCATATGTGTACCAGCTTCCATATGTGTACCAGCCTCCATTTGTGTACCAGCTTCCACATGTGTACCAGCTTTCATATGTGTACCAGCCTCCATATGTGTACCAGCCTCCATATGTGTACCAGCCTCCATGTGTGTTCCAGCCTCCATATGTGTACCAGGTTCCATATGTGTACCAGTTTCCACATGTGTACCAGCCTCCATATGTGTACCAGCTTCCATATGTGTACCAGCTTCCATATGTGTACCAGCCTCCATTTGTGTACCAGCTTCCACATGTGTACCAGCCTCCATATGTGTACCAGCTTCCATATGTGTACCAGCTTCCATATGTGTACCAGCCTCCATATGTGTACCAGCTTTCATATGTATATCAGCCTCCATATGTGTACCAGCTTCCACATGTGTACCAGCTTCCATATGTGTACCAGCCTCCATATGTGTACCAGCTTCCATATGTGTACCAGCCTCCATATGTGTACCAGCTTCCATATGTGTACCAGCTTCCATATGTGTACCAGCTTCCATATGTGTACCAGCCTCCATACGTGTACCAGCCTCCATACGTGTACCAGCCTCCATACGTGTACCAGCCTCCATATGTGTACCAGCTTCCATATGTGTACCAGCCTCCATACGTCTCCCAGCCTCCACATGTGTACCAGCCTCCATATGTGTACCAGCTTCCATATGTGTACCAGCCTCCATAACTAACAGTTTACCTCACCTTTTTTGAAAGTGGAAAAAGTTATTTTTTTCTTTACATTTTTGGGAATCCGAAGACGCGACGTGTCTTGTTTTATTGATTTTTTCGTGTGTACTGCCTCTTCACTTATTTAAATTCCTTCCATTTCTGCCATCAATTTGATATTAAAATCCGCAATATTTAATATATCTTCTGTGAACTTTCAAGCTTATTATTTAATTCCTCTCATATATCCCTCTCTACTTCATGATTTTTGCCACTGTCCTTCAGTGCCTTTGTATTTTTACAATTATATTTACTCCTGTAAACTTGAATAAAAGATTCCTGTTTAATCTTCCTCTTCTCTATTTCCCTTACAAAGGTTTTTTTTTCTTTTTCGTCTCTCCTCACTTTTTGCATTTTTCCCATTTCTGGTCTGCCAGAATCTTTGACAAGTTCTTTGATTGGCTTGATTCGTATATGCATCCCAAGCTGTCTAGCTCCTTCCATTAAACCATACTTGATTTTTTCGTTTTATGTTTTCATAATAAACCGTTTATTTTTCATGTATTTTACAAGATTCGTTTTACAAATTACTTATATCTGTTCCTTGTAAAACTTGACTGGACAAGATTCTAATGCTCTGTTTATTCATGTGAGAGATTTTAACCATCCAATTGATTTTTAAAAGGCAAAAGCAAGTCCATGGTCGACAGGAATGTAATTGAATCATGTTTCATAAAATCGTAATACCATAAGTAGACGTGTAGGCTGCCAGATTGATTTATTTATAGTTAGAATTTCAAACTGAAATATCTTTAGTGTCTAGTGGCTTCTCTAAAGTATTTTTAAAGGTGGACCGAATGCATTAAGGATTTTTACTTTTACTGTGTACTCTTATTGCTAAAATTTCGCTATTTTTGCTTTCTTGGATGTCAATTTCTATTCCTGGAATTCCTTCCTTTTACCAATTTTATACCAAGCATTCTCTCTTCTCTCTCTTCTCTCTCTCTCTCTCTCTCTCTCCACTCGCTCTGCCACTTAATCTGCCGCGTCCAGATTTATTTCTAGCCTTGTGGACCCTATCATAACTCTTCCTGAAGCTATGTATGAAGCACACCTACACGGCTTCGTTATTTCCATTCCACTTCCTGTACACACACTGAGGGAGGGGAAACCTTCTAAACATCCCTGCGATCCATCTTGTGTACCTTGTGTACCTATCACACGCCTCCTGAAAAGTTTAACTCTGTTTAATGTAGCAAGTCCTCTGAGAATTTTTCTATGCCGTTGTCATGTCCTGATTCTTCTATCCTTTTATGTCTCCTGGTTTGGTTTCTACAGTCTTTCTTTTGTGTGTGGGCTGGTGGATGGGTTTGTGTGTTGAGTTTATATGCTGCGTGGGTATGGTAAGTGGCTGTGTTGAGTTTATATGCTGCGTGGGTATGGTAAGTGGCTGCAAAATCACTTAGCATCCTACATTAACCCTGACCCCTTCAGTGGCCATAATATTAGCTAAGACTAATGGGCGAGAATCCTGGACCACTCATACGTTATAATGGAATATCTCTGGTGCATTCAGTAAGCATCATATATTATCCTGGCCCACTCAGTGTGCATCTTATATCACCCTGCTCTCTTAAAAGAGTGAAAAAAAATCAGTATTTAAACCTTACGGACATAAGATTTTTAAATCACTTTCGCTCTCGCCAGCAAAAATTCTACGAGGGCGGAGCTCCAGCCGTTCTATAGTGGGAGTTAACGGCGGGAAAAATCCCGGTTTTTTTTAGGTTTAGGAAATTCACTTCAGCGTCTTTTATACCCGGGTTTTAAAAGTGCGGAAGTTCCGTTCCGGCCCCTTAAGAACGAAATGGGACGCAAAAGTGGAACCACGCACTTTTTTTCGATTTTTACCAAACAATGTTCATCTCTGCCCCAGCGGAACCCTCTGTCTTTTAAAGTTGCTGTGGCACCCTGCTGTCTTGTAATGTTGCTGTGACACTCTGCTGTTGTACTGTGTGCTGGCATCTGTGTCTTGTACTGTGTGAAAGTGGACATCTGCTGTCTTGTACTTTGCTGTGACATTCCTGTTGTCTTGTACAGTTGCTGTGACATTCCTGCGTTTGTACTGTCTGTGTGCCTTCCTGCTGTCTTGTACTGTCTGCTGTGACATTCCTGCTGTCTTGTACTGTCTGCTGTGACATTCCTGCTGTCTTGTACTGTCTGCTGTGACATTCCTGCTGTCTTGTACTGTCTGCTGTGACATTCCTGCTGTCTTGTACTGTCTGCTGTGACATTCCTGCTGTCTTGTACTGTCTGGTGTCACACTTCTGCTTTCTTGATGTGTCTGCTGTGACATCTCTGCTTTCTTGATGTGTCTGCTGTGACATTCCTTTTGTCTGCTGTAACCTCTGCTTTCTTATGTGTCTTGTACCCCTTCTGTCTGGTGAACCCCTGCTGTCTTGTACTGTTGCTGTGCCCCCCTGCTGTTTTTACTGTGGTGTGACACCTTTCTTTTGTGTGTCTGCTGTGACCACCTTGCTTTCTTGAGTGCTGCGGTGACACCCCTTTCTTTTTGTACTGTTCTGCTGTGCACCCCACCTTTCTGGCTTGATCTTTTTGGTGTCGTTGTGACACCCTTCTTTCTTTTCTTCTGTAGTACTGTCCTTGTTGGTTTGTGTGACCACCCCTCTTTCTTGTAGTGTCTGCCTGACACCCCTCTTTCTTGTAACTGGGGACTTCTTTTAGGGCGGTTTACACCCCTGCTTTCTTGTAGGTGTCTGCCGTGACACCCTCTTGAGTGTCTGCTGTGACACCCTTGCTTTCTTGTAGTGTCTGCTGTGACCCCCCTCTGTTTTTGTTGTCTGCTGTGACACCCTGCTTTTTTACGTACGGTGGCCCCCTGTTTGTTGTCTTCACCCTGCTTTTCTTGTACTGTCCGCTGTGGCACCCCTGCTTTCTTGTAGTGTCGCTGTGACACCCTCTTTCTTGTGTTTTCTGCCGTGACACCTCTTTTATTTGGGAACTCTCTTCTGTGCTACGTGCCCTGCTTTCCCTGCTTACACCCTTTTTTGCTTTCCTTCCCGCTTTTGTGTTCTGTGACACCCTTGCTTTCTTGTAGTGTCTGCTGGACCCACCCACCTTCTTTGTAGTGTCTGCCGTGACACCCCTCTTTCTTGATGTGTCTGCTGTGACACCCCTGTTTCTTGAGGTTGCTTGACACCCCTGGTTTCTTTATGTCTCGGAACCCCTGCTTCTGTATTGTCCTGTCCCCTGTTCTTTGTTTGCCACCCTGCTGTCTTGTATTGTGCTGTGGCACCCCTGTTTCTTGAGTGTCTGCTGTGACACCCTGCTTTCCTTGAGTGTTCTGCTGTTAACCCCTGCTTCTTGAGTGTCTGCTGTAAAACTCTGCTTTCTTGAGTGTTTTCTGTTCACCCCCGCTTTTTATTTGCTGTGACACCCTCTGCTTCTTGGGATGTCTGCCGTGGCCCTCTTTTCGTAGTTTTCCCCCCGGGGTTTTTGCACCCTTTGGTTTCTGTTTCTGTGGCACACCCTGCTTTTTTTTAGTGGCGTAACCCACTTCTTGGATGTCTGCTGTGGGGAATGTTTCTTGTAGAAGCGTATGCTTGACAACATTCTTTTCTCGTATTCTGTGAATGTTTCTCATTTTTTTACACCCCCGGTTTCTTTTAAATTTTTCTCAACCGATTTCCTTTTGTAGTGTCATTCGGTACACCATTTGTTTATGGGTTGCCCGGCTGTCCTTTCCTTTAATGTTCTCCCTTTTAAAACACTCTTTTTTTTTTATGTTTTAAACTTGTCTTAGGTTTTTATTTTTCTTTTTTTCTTTAACACCTTGAAAAAACTTGTTAGGTGTCTGGTATTCATTCTTTAAAGTTACGAAATTGTTTCAAAGTTTCTTCCCTGTTCCACCCATTCAGTAAAATTTTTAAATCGATATTGGGCTTTCGTGGACCAAAATGGACAATTTGGGAAATGTTAGCATAAAAGCTGAAGTGTGCTTGGACAACATTTTTACTGTAAATTTTTTAAAAAGGAAATTTTTCCATTTTTTTATTGTGGTTTTTTAAAAATTACCAACCAGGTTCCTTACTTTTGGTTGTAATTCAAACCTCATTTTTTTTCAATTTTATATGGGGGTTTTTGTCGCTTGGCTGGGCTAATCTTATTGTTTTCACACAAAAATTTTTTTACCCTTTAAAATTTTTTTGGGGTTTTTAAAATAGACAGTTTTTTTTAAATTCCCTTTATTTTCCATTTAATCACTTAAAAAAATAACGTTTTTAGGGTCCGAGTTAAAATTCATCCCCTTTTAATAAGATTGTTATATAATTTAATAGGGAAAGGGTTTCTGGCCCCTGTTACCCAAGAAGTTTTACGAAAGTTAGCATGGTGGGTGACCCGGGCAAAACTGACCTAATTTGTTTGAACTGTTTCGATACAGAGTCAATTGAGGCAGTAGGACTGGTAACTTTATACATGTATTGCTAAAATGAAGTTATATTGCTTTGTTTTTTGTGGTAAAGGTTCGACAGGCAGCGGCATGGCTAAAAGCAGGTCTGGGTTTTAATTTTTGAAAATTACCCCCCTTTTTTTTCAATTTTTTCTTTTGTCCTCGTGTTCATTGGGCGAATCTTTTTTAGAAGTGGAAAAATTTTATTTGGACTTTAATTTCTTTTTCGGTCTTACAAAAGTTTCCTCGTTTCAATTTACCAACACTTTAACGTAAGTTTAAAAACCCCCAAAACGTAATTACACAGAAACAAATACAGAGCAATTTTTTTAAACCCGCTCCAGAGGTTTTTCCCAAAACTTAGGACAGCCTTAGGATTTGGTAGGTAAAACCTCAAAATTAAGTTTCGCTAACTAGGTTATTCCCCCATAGGGAATAGATAGGCAGGAACAAATGCAGTTTTACGATGAATCTCCACCCTTAGCGTGACTTTTAGGTTTCAATTCACCTTGGGAATTAGTTGTATTGCAATCTGTCAACGAATCAGAGTATTGACGGGGGAGGGGACTTGAGTATGTGTAGAGAAATCCTCCTGTTACAAAAACTTTTTGGAAAAATGGTCCAGGTGCTTACCGACCGGCTGGCAGTTTGAAGGAACTTTAAAAGGGGGGTTTCAAACCGCGTTGGTTAGGTTTAAATGGCAACGTTGGTTTTTCCAACTCTCCCCCAGGGTTTTTCCTCTGGGACAGAATTTTTTTAAAAATTTGGGTTATAATTAATTTTGCTTAACCCCCGTTTTTTTTTTTTTTGGGAAAAAAAAATTAAAGTATTAAAAGTTGAGCAGTTCACAGTTCCTTAAAAATTAGGGATAAACCCACAATAATTAAAGACACATTATATAGAGGGATAAAACTTCTCCCTTTTCACAAAAGTGAGGGACAAACTATGGTAACCAGTTGAGGGAGGGGTAGGTAAACCATAAAACCTTTACCCAAAGTTTGCATTATAAAAAAATGTTGAATTTTATTAAGAAAAAAAAAACATTAAAAGCAAAGCGGTAAAAGATATGGCAAATCCCGTTTACATTCTAGTAGAACCATCATTACTCAATAACGTGTGCAAAAATCATGACACTCCTATAAATACTTATCGCCCAAAGTGGAAAACAATGTCAGTAACTTATTCCTGAGATATACATATATTACGTTTTCTGTAAAACTCTACGGTCATGGCACGCCACATTTCAGTATGTTACACGCCTCAACACATGTTGACAACACACAGGCGACTGAGCTATTATCATCATTCCCTGAATTTGAATGGAGTTCTCAGAGAAGTTGCAATGTAGTGTATTTAAAATGAAACAATCATAAAAATCGTAATATTTGGAGAAAAAAAAACACAAATTGCCACCATGTCTTTTTGATGACAGGAAGAACAAAAAATTACTATTTTGGAAAATCATATTTAGAAATATGATATTATTATTATAATCAAAAAGAAGCGCTAAGCCACAAGGACTATACAGCAGAAATATGATAGAAACAAGCTAATTACATCAGCATGTTACCAGAATTATGTCAGAAGACATTTTTTTCCCTTAATTTTTCAATTTTCCTTTTTTTTTTTTTATCACTCCTAAATAATTCGCACCTCCCTTGAGTCATGCGGCAACTGCATGACTCGAGGCTCGGGCCAACCGCTGTCCAGGGTGAGATGTGTGAATAATTTAGAAAACCAGTAAGTGATAATTTACACACTAGGGTAACGTTTGGGAATCTTTATTCTGGATAAAGATTACTGCTTGTGAACTAGCTTTAAATGACCAAAGGGTTCTAGTGCTTGGTAAATCATAAAACACAGTTTCTCTTTAAATTGCCCTTCGTGCTGGCGAGAGGCTTTTGATTCAAGGAACTGGAGCTGCGCAACCCTTCTAAGGACCCAACCTGATTACCTTTCTAGACCCCTACTAGGTAAGAGCTTCCATATATTAATTAATTATTAATTATTATTATTATTATCTTCATCCCAAGTGTCACTGAGCCATATTTATTTCTGGCTTGAGGCACATTAGTGCTTGGGGAATGTTGGTGCCCTGGGCTTCTTGGTACCTTGGACATATTGAAGCCTGAGGCAAGTTGGTGCCTGTAGTATGTTGGTGCCCCAGGCATATTGGTACCTAGAGCATATTAGTATTTGCCAGAGTTAAATATCCTACATTGCCTGCTGTCTACAGGTAAGTGTACCTAAAACATCTTTGCTGCGTACTGGGTGCTCCCTCCACCGCTATTATTACCGAATTAAAACTGAGGGATTCACTCCACCTAATTACTCAGTTTTAAACAAAGATTCACTGCACTATTAACAGTTGCAAATAAGGATTCACTCCAAGACTTATCATTCAGTTTATTTACAATAGTTATGATTAGTGATAATAAAGACTGAAAATTAAATTAATACCAAACTTATTTCACGATAAAGAACAACGATTAAATGTACGGTATTATCAGATTTCAGATCTAAATACATACTTGAATCTTAAGATACGCGATTCACTAAACCATTTATGTTAAGAATGTGACAGATATTGTGCAGAATATCATGCATTCTTCGACGAATGTAGTTTATTAGGGTAAATTTCTGGCTATATTTTACCATGTTCATGCGAGACTTCCATATTTAATGAGTGTGAAATAAGACAAAACTAAATATTTACAATACGCTAACATGTGCGAAGAATGTCATAGTATCAGTAAACAAAACTAGCTAAAAATATATTTTGCCAGGCTCTGTCGTCTGAAGATCTTGACTGATCTCGTTGCAACATCAAGCAGACATTGCAAACATTGCAGGAGTCCATTTACCTTTGTTGCGTGTTTCCATTACTGCAACGTCTTGATGGAATCTTTAACAATGCTTGTCAGTCACCTCAGATAGACTCTCAAGATAAAAGACAACTGTGAGTTAAGGAAAAGCAGTTTGAGTCGCATGTTACAGCTCAGTCGTTAACTTCACAGTAGTTGATCCATCAGTGCTAGTCCAGTGGTTAACTTCACAGTAGTTGATCCACCAGTGTTAGCCCAGTCGTTAACTTCACAGTAGTTGATCCACCAGTGCCAGCCCAGGCATTGTTAACTTCACAGTAGTTGATCCGCCAGTGCCAGCCCAGTCGTTGTTAAATTCCCAGTAGTTGATCCACCAGTGTCAGCCCAGTTGTTAACTTCCCAGCAGTTGATCCACCAGTGTCAGCCCAGTCGTTGTTAAATTCCCAGTAGTTGATCCACCAGTGTCAGCCCAGTCGTTGTAAACTTCACAGTAGTTGATCCACTAATGCCAGCAGTCATTATTAACTTCCCAGTAGTTGGTCCACCAGTGTCAGCCCATTCGTTAACTTCACAGTGGTTGATGCACTAGTGTCAGCCCAGTCATTGTTAACTTCCCAGTAGTTGATCCACCAGTGTCAGCCCAGTCGTTGTTAACTTCCCAGTAGTTGATCCACCAGTGCCTGAAGTTGGCATCTCTGTGGCTACCAGGGAACCCTTTGAGTGGATGCCAAACTGTTAAATCCACATCATTCATTTCTGTCTGAAAATCATCTCCATTCATGAGTCAGGGAATATAGGAATATATATGAATCTAACACTACACCTTCCTTAATCTTGGGATAACATTGTGTTTTAAACATTCATAACAATACTTCAATCCCGAAGATCCTTTTACAATGCCTTGACCAGTTTTTTTTTAATGGTAACAGGCTCAGTGTGTATTAGCGGCCCATAAAATCTTGTCCACTGAAACTAATGGAGCCATGACTACACTGAAATGCTAAGTAAGTGCTAGCCAAGCGTTACTGCTCCTCCCGGTCAGTCCATTAAATTGATTCTCCAACATGCTTTTAAAGGTGAGGCAACAAAAATGTTGAGATCCGTCTCTATCATTCTGAACCAGTGTACATAAAAGATATAATATATAATTTATATCAAAACAAAAGAATTTGTGATACCCACACAAAAAGTATATCTATCTCATACAGCACACCTAATAAATGTAATATTACAATTATGTGTCTGCGTATTTTTTTTTTTTTTTGCAAGGACGCTTTAATCACTAAATATCTTAAAAATTATTGAGCTTCTTTCTGTTTTACCCAAATATGCAATCAGTTCAATGTTGTATTTGCAATATTGGCTAAGAAAAATAAAATTTTAAAGAGTTAAACTTAATGGGATGAGGTTACCACTAAAGGTAAGAATTGACAAAGTAATCGCT
This sequence comes from Cherax quadricarinatus, assembly GCF_026875155.1. Classification (NCBI taxonomy): domain Eukaryota; kingdom Metazoa; phylum Arthropoda; class Malacostraca; order Decapoda; family Parastacidae; genus Cherax; species Cherax quadricarinatus. The sequence continues at coordinate 9,376,757 of NC_069462.1, forward strand.
GTTACAGGAGCTGATAGTTCTCAAGCCCCTTAACAGACAAGGTCTGTCCTGTCTCAACCTCATCATCTAAACAATGCTATCCAGTCTCGAAGTCAAGTGTCTACGCAATCTGTCTTTAGTCTGACCTCAGACATCACGGTCTTCAATGAACAGAACTTAGATCCCCAATGAAAGTTTTTCCATGCACCTTGTTTCCCCACAAACAAAATACCTCACTCTAATTTCTCCAGTTACAAGGGTAATTCCTGCCGACAGCGCAGCGTTTTGCACGACACATGTTTCTTACCTGCTAGCTCATGTTTACCCCCATTATTACTGTCTTTCACACTGGCAGTTCACCTGTAATTAATCGACTTGAAGAGAGAGGATTAAAGTACGGTAATTTACAGTAGTGTTATGGTCACACTGCTATTAGCAGTGACATAAGCTGGTAGCCCTCAGTGCACTGTACGTGCACTATAGAGGTATTTTGTAGTGCAAATTATTTATCCGTTCTATCCTGTTAATTCCATGCCCATTTATTGAATATATTGTGGAATATTTTATCCGTCCATCCCCTTCCCAGGTATTGATAACCCTTTGGAGGGTAAAACGCTGTTTCCTGTGTTAAATTGACCATCACAACTATCTATGTCCACTAATACTGCTGTCACGAACTCGTTAGCATTGACTGTTATTCATCTATCTTTTTCATACCGTCCAATGAGCAGACAAGTTTCACATTGCGCCCATCTAAATCAATGTTTATGACAGTGTTCTTGGCTTAGTAACTTGGATAATGAATGTTGAGTCATCGCCGAAGTGCACCGGGCAACACTCGCTTCTGTCCTCCCTCACCGTAACCCTGTGGCCTGACTCGTCACTATAACTTATCAGTTTTCTGACATATAAAACATATATATATACACACACACACACACACACACACACACACACAAACACACACACACACACACACACAAGACAAGAGAGAGAGGGGTGGGTGGATGCATTTTCTGGACTGCAGAAAGCGTTGACACAGTTCCACACAAGAGATTGTGCAAAACTGGAGGAACCAAAGAGATAAACAGGGAAGAAACTACAATGGATCAGGGAATACTTGTCAGGAAGACAGCAGCGAGTCATGGTACGTGGCGAGGTGTCAGAGTGGGCACCTGTGACCAGCGGGGTCCCGCAGGGAGTCAGTCCTATGGACCAGTGGCTGTTTCTGGTATTTGTGAACGAACATGACGGAAGAATAAGACTCTGAGGTGTCCCTGTTTGCAGATAACGTGAATTGATGAGAAGAATTCACTCGATCGAATACCAGGCAGAACTACAAAGGGATATGGACCAGGATGCGACCTGGTCCCAGCAATGCTCCTGGAGTTCAATCCCACCAGTGCAAGTCAAGAAGAATGGGGAAGGCAAAGAAGGCCCGCAGACAGTACAGTCTAGGGGGTCAGAGACTACAAACCTCACTCCAAGGAAAAAGATCTTGGTGAGTATAACACCAGGCACATCTCCTGAAGCGCACATCAACCAAATAACTGCTGCAAGCATAGGGCGCCAAGCAAACCTCAGAACAGCCATTCCGACATCTTAATAAGGAATCATCAGGACCCTGTACACCGTGTACGTTAGGCCCATATTGGAGTATGCGGCCCCAGTTTGGGAACCCACACCTAGCCAAGCACGTGAAGAAACAAGAAGAAAGTGCAAAGTTTGCAACAAGACTAGTCCCAGACTAAGAGGTATGTCCACGAGGAGAGTTAAGGGAAATCAACCTGACGACCTGAAGGACAGGAGAGATAGGGGGACATATAAGCCATACACAAAACTGAGAGGAAATTGACAGGTAGACAAAGACAGGATGTTCCCAGAGATTGGACACAGTAACAAGGGACACAGTTGGAAGCTGAAGACACAGATGAATCACAGGATGTAGAGTATTTCTCGCCACAGAGTAGGGCAGTAAAAGGAAATAGTTTGGGAAGCGATGTAGTGGAGGCAGGATCCATACATAGCTTTAAGCAGAGGTATGATAAAGCTCACGGCTCAGGGAGAGTGACCTAGTAGCGATCAGTGAAGAGGCGGGGCCAGGAGCTCGAACTCGACCCCCGCAACCTCAACTAGGTGAGTACAACTAGGTGAGTACACACACACACACACACACACTTCTACGGCATTTTGAAGATGCGGTATAAAAGGTGTATTAGAGAGAGAGAATGAGAATGAATAAATTTACAAAAACGTGATAGATCTGTCGGGCCTGATAATGGACCAGATTGCGTAGCTGATTGATCCCTTTACACCCTACAGGCAAGCCAGAAAACATATGCATATAGAAATCGAGAAAAATAGACATTTGTGCCAGTTTTTTAAGAAGCTCAGCTAGGTCTAACAACCCGCTTGATCAGCAGTATGAGACACAATTGTAAAATAAACCGAACCTTGTGGAAAAGGATGTCTAATTCGCAAGTAAAAATGCAATTCGTTGTAACACGGATCCTTCGTATAATATTTCATGCTCTATATTAAGGCAATTGTATGTGCGGTGGGCGAAATTAGAGCAGACTATCAGTCATTACAGCCCACCTGCGTTGGCTGTCATTGACTGGACAGCCTCTGGTATACCTGTGTTGGCTGTCACTGACCGAGCAACCTCTGGTATACCTGTGTTGGCTGTCATTGACTGGGCAACCTCTGGTATACCTGTCACTGACTTGACAACCTCTGGTGCACCTGTCACTGACTGACAACTCACTGTACACTTGGTGGCTTTACTAGAACAACCTCAGGTGGCACTGTGTTGGCTGTCACAGAGCAACTTCTGGTACACCTGTGATGGCTGTCACTGGCAACCTCTGGTACACCATGTGTTGGCTGTCACGTGACTGGACAACCTCTGGTACACCTGTGTTGGCTGTTCAATGACGACCTACGGTCTGGTACAACCAGTGTTGGCTGTCACTGAACAACCTCTCGCCACCTGTGTTGGTATCACTCCGGGTGAATCAGAAAATCGGTATCGGCAATTTTTACGGTGTCGGTGTCCATTGAGAAAAATTTCCAATAGCAGCAGATTATTTTGGAAATGATATCCATGGCTTACACACACACACACACAACACACACACCACACACACCCACACACACAGTTTTAAGTAAAAGTAACAGAAGTAAGAGACGAGACAGACGGGTGGGTTGATTGCATCTTCTTGGACTGCAAGAAGGCCTTCGACACAGTTTCTCACAAGAGATTAGTGCAGAAACTAGAGGATCAGGCGAGTATAACGGGAAGGGGACTTCAATGGATCAGAGAATACCTGACAAGGAGGCAACAACGAGTCATAGTGCGTGATGAGGTATCACAGTGCGCACCTGTGACGAGCGGAGTCCCACAGGGGACGGTCCTATGACCAGTGCTATTTTTGGTATAAGTGAATGACATGATGGAAGGGTTAGACTCAGCGGTGTCCCTATTCGCAGATGATGTGAAGTTAATAAAGGGAAAATTTAAATCAGATGAGGATCAGGCAGACCTTCAAAGAGACCTGGACAGGCTGGACACGTGGTCCAACAACTGGCTTCTCGAATTCAACCCTGCCAAATGCAAAGTCATGAAGATTGGAGAAGGACAAAGAAGACCGCAGAGGGAGGAATAGGTAGGTGGCCAATGACTGCAAACCTCGCTCAAGGAGAAAGATCTTGGCGTGATTATAACACCGAACACTTCTCCGGAAGCACATATCAACCAGGTAACTGTTGCAGCATTTTTGGGCGCCTGACAAACCTGAGATTAGCATTCCGATACCTAAGTAAGGAATCTTTCAAGACACTGTACACAGTGTACGTCCGGCTCATACTAGAGTATGAAGCATCATTTTGGAACCCACACCGGGTCAAGCACGTTAAGAAATTAGAGAAAGTGCAAAGGTTTGAGACAAGGTTAGTTCCAGAGCTAAGGGGAATGTCCTATGAAGAAAAGGGTTGGAGGGAAATCGGCCTGACTTTCATGGAGGCAGGAGGGATAGGGGAGATATGATAACGACATACAAAATACTACGTGGAATAGACAAGGTAGACAGAGACAAGATGTTCCAGAGAAGGGTCACAGAAACAAGGGGTCACTCTTGGAAGCTGAAGACTCAGATGAGTCACAGGGATGTTAGGAAGCAGTTCTTCTGTTACAGAGTGGTCAGGAAGTGGAACTGTCTGGCGAGCGATGTAGTGGAGGCAGGTACCATAAAATAGTTTAAGGGCGAGGTTGATAAAGCTCATGGAGCAGGGAGAGAGAGGACCTAGTAGCGTTCAGTCTCGACCCCTGCAACTACAATTAAGTGATTACACACACACACACACACACACACACACACACACACACACACACACACACACACGCTCGCGCAGGAAATAGACAAAGTGGACAAAGACAGGATGTTCCAGAGATGGGGCACAGAAACAAGGGGTCACAATTGGAAGCTGAAGACTCAGGTGAATCAAAGGGACGCTAGGAAGTATTACTTCAGTCAAAGAGTTGTCAGGAAAGTGACTTAGTGGAGGCGGGAACCATACATAGTTTTAAGACGAGGTTTGATAAAGCTCATGGAGCAGGAAGAGAGAGGACCTAGTAGCAATCAGTGAAGAGGCGGGGACAGGAGCTATGAATCGACCCATGCAACCACAAATAGATGAGTATATACATTACAAAGGTCATCTATGGTTATTGTGTAAACAAAGTCTGACAGTTGTCAGCTTAGTGGCCAGTCGCCCACAACTTTACCAATGCAACATGATGGAACAAATGGCTTGTCCTGGTGGCCACTTTCTCACAACTTTACTCTTCTTGCTCTAAGTCTTGTTCTGTTCTAGGTTTAGAAATTCATCGTTTGCCCCGATGTCCATATTACAGAGGTCAAAAATCACCTCTGTATGACCATGGTCTTGACTGTGTGCCATCCTTGACATACCTTCTTCCTTATGAACGCTAAGAGTCATAATTAATAACTCTTAAAGAATGCTAAGAGTTATAATTAATAACTCTTAATGAATGCTAAGAGTTATAATTAATAACTCTTAATGAATGCTAAGAGTTATAATTAATAACTCTTAATGAATGCTAAGAGTTATAATTAATAACTCTTAATGAATGCTAAGACTTATAATTAATAACTCTCAACATGAAATTTTTCTCCACATTGCCACCAAATATTGTTTCACTATCAATGGAGCATCAACTATTTCTTTTAAAAAAAAACTGAAGATAATTTGTATTGGCTCTTGTCATAATTAAATATCGATCTTGCCTAAGTTAAGTTAATTATTTCTTCATTAGCGTTCCTTCTCTCCTGAAAGGGCTAAGCATAGTTTATTTAAGCGTATCTAGGTTTAAATAGCCCTCAGAGGTTTAACATTTTCCTGGTATAAAAGCTCTAGCAAGCATATACGAGTTAAAACATTTCGTACACAATTTACACAAACTGACAAATTGCTCTTACATCAGAATTAAAGTTTTATTTTTCTTTTCCATGTGAAATTTTTCACGCAGTTACCTCCATAGTGAACGGCATAGTGGTGGTTCTGAACGAAAGAATAACTTAACGAAATTCCAACTCTGATCATTTTAGGCCATAAGAGGGACTGCAGTAATATAGATGGGAAGTGCTAGTACAGAAGAGAGTTCGGAGAATAGTTGTGTGTACACAGGAAAAAAGAAGAAAGGCTAATTTGATTGACAACTTTGGAAAGGATTTTAATTAAGGGATCGATTTTCGCTATATAGAGACGAGCATTTTTCTGCATTAAAGTTGGGAACTCATAGAATTTGACATGACCTCCCTCAGCCCAGCCAGGAGTTATGAATCTCTGGATCCCTGAGGATGAAGAATAACTCAGTTGCTAACTCACTCAGCTCACACATTTTGGTCCGTGTTTCGGCACCTAGTACTGGTGGAGACATTAGGACATATATCCTTAAGACACTTGCTGTTCCTGTTCACCTGTCAGTTAAATAGGTACCTGGGTGTTAGTCGACTGGAGTGGGTTGCATCTTAGGGACAAAATTGATGTATTTTGCCTAAAATGTTCTGCATAACAAGGGGCTTTCTATATTGTAGTATATCATTTAGGCCCGTTACCTGCAACTTGTAGATATTAAAAATGAAATTTTTTT
>NC_069462.1:9383410-9398741 GCF_026875155.1 Cherax quadricarinatus
ATTTGGGGGGCCGGGGGTCTTAGAGTGCTTCAAGGTCACCCAGCAGGCCAGACATTCCTCACTCATTTTAAGCCTACGTAGGTACTGATGGTAGCACAATGTCCTAAGTCAGCGTAATCCACTCATGCAAATAGTTACAACAAATCTGCAGCACTTGCGGAACTCACATATTCGAGTACCAGCGGGGCAGCAAAATACACCTCTACACTGCACGTCGTTGATAGAGGCGAACGGCTGAGTTTAAAGGCGGACTGTTGTAGATACAGGAGAACAGCAGGGGTAACTGAGCATGCACATTCGCCTTTATTCACATAGTCAATATGGGCGAAAGTCTCAGGCAGATGATGCAGTGCCTGGCTCAAGGTCACAGGCTGAGGCAGACTTCTCAAGAGTTACCAAACACTGCAATATTTGTACAGATTGTTACTCACTCCAACTTGCAAAAATTCTAGCACACCTGTCTTGGAGTGAAAGACGAATTTTCAGTGTGTGGACACCTGGGTTACCAACTCACGTAGGACTGCACACTCGTCGTTATTCCTCAGGTTGGTAAAGCGATGAGTTGTGAGCATTTTGAGAGGCACGAGTAGCAGTGGACTAGCAAAATTCGCCTCTACACTGTATGTTGATAGAGGCGAAAGGCTGAGGTCAAATGAAAGGCAGAGGGGAAGCAGAGGCCTGTGAGGGCCTTTGCAAAAAGGAAGACTATTTCCAGTGTTTCACTAGGTATATCCTTAGTCACAGCTCGCACATAAGAGTTCTCACAACACTGAAGCTGTCTTCCAACAGTAGGAGTTTTAATGATGACTTATCAGTCGGGAGAAATGGGTAGGCCTGCGAATTAGTAGGTCCAGATCCCCAGCACACGTCTACTCCCCTCAACCACTCAGCCGAGACTGGTAACGAAGAGAGCTATCAATATGACAGTTTTCTGAACACTATACATGCTGCTCAAAGAGCGTTTATCCCATATAAAGAAATTAGATCAAATAGAAATGACCCAAAATGGATGAATAATAGGCTCATATATCTACTAGGGCATAAGAAAGGAATTTATAGGCGTATCAAAAGAGGTGAGGGTCATCTTATGAATCAGTATATTGACATTAAAGGGACATTAAAAAGGGGATAAGAAAAGCTAAAAGGGACTATGAAATTAAAGTTGCTAGGGATTCTAAAACTAACCCAAAAAGTTTTTTCCAGGTCTATAGAACAAAAGTTAGAGATAAGATAGGTCCCCTTAAAAATAACTATGGGCACCTTACTGACAAAGAGAATGAAATGTGCTTGATTTTAAATAATTATTTTCTCTCAGTTTTTACACAGGAAGACACTAACAATATTCCAGTAATTAATTTTTACAGTGGGCTAGAAGAAGATAAATTATGTAACATCACAGTCACTAGTGAGATGGTTGTGAAGCAGATAGACAGACAGAAGCAAAATAAGTCGCCGGGTCCTGATGAGGTTTTTTCAAGGGTTCTTAAGGAATGCAAAATGGAACTCTGTGAACCATTAACTAATATTTTTAATTTATCTCTTCGAACAGGTATAGTGTCTGATATGTGGAAGATGGCTAATGTAACTCCTATTTTTAAAACAGGGGACAAGTCGTTACCGTCAAATTACCGCCCAATAAGCCTGACCTCAATTGTAGGCAAATTACTAGAGTCAATTATAGCTGAGATTATAAGAAGCCATCTCGATAAGCATAGCTTGATTAATGATACTCAGCATGGATTCACAAGAGGCCAGTCTTGTCTAACTAATTTATTAACTTTCTTCAGTAAAGCTTTTGAGGCTGTTGACCACAATAAAGAATTTGATATTATTTACTTAGATTTTAGTAAGGCTTTTGATAGAGTTCCGCACCATAGACTGTTAAAGAAAGTGGCAGCTCATGGCATTGGGGGAAAAGTGCTCTCGTGGATCGAATCATGGCTCACTGACAGGAAGCAGAGAGTGTCCATAAATGGGGTTAAATCCGAGTGGGGATCTGTTACAAGTGGCGTTCCACAGGGATCAGTCTTGGGCCCGTTGTTGCTTATAATATGTATCAATGATCTTGATGAGGGAATTACTAGTGATATGAGCAAATTCGCCGATGACACAAAGATAGGTAGGATAATTGATTCAAACGTAGATGTTATGGAACTTCAGGAGGATTTAAACAAACTCTATTCTTGGTCAGAAAAGTGGCAGATGCAGTTCAATGTAGATAAATGCAAGGTTCTGAAGCTTGGGAGTGCCCATAACCCTAGTACTTATAGTTAAATGATGTAGAACTTAGCCATACAGATTGCAAAAAGGACTTGGGGGGTTTTGGTGAGCAGCAACCTTAAACCAAGACAGCAATGCCTAAGCGTACGTAATAAGGCAAATAGATTACTGGGATTTATATCAAGAAGTGTAAGCAACAGAAGTCCAGAGGTCATACTGCAGCTTTATACATCATTAGTAAGGCCTCACCTAGATTATGCAGCTCAGTTCTGGTCTCCGTATTACAAAATGGACATAAATTCGTTAGAAAACATTCAGCGTAGGATGACTAAATTAATACATAGCATTAGAAATCTTCCTTATGAAGAAAGATTGAAGACTCTTAAGTTACATTCACTTGTTAGACGAAGAATGAGGGGAGACCTGATCGAAGTGTATAAGTGGAAGACAGGTATTAATAAAGGGGATATTAACAAGGTCTTGAGGATATCTCTCCAAGAGAGAACCCGCAGTAATGGATTTAAATTAGATAAGTTTAGATTTAGAAAGGACATAGGAAAGTATTGGTTTGGAAATAGGGTAGTTGATGAGTGGAACAGTCTACCTAGTTGGGTTATTGAGGCTGGGACTTTGGGTAGTTTCAAATCTAGGTTGGATAAGTACATGAGTGGGAGGGGTTGGATTTGAGTGGGACTTTCACATCCGAGCTTATTTCTTGGGTGGCATTGAAAACTGGGTTGGGCAAATGTTTGTTAGTGGGATGAATTGTAAAGGACCTGCCTAGTATGGGCCAGCAGGCCTCCTGCAGTGTTCCTCCTTTCTTATATTCTTATGTTCTTATGTAGTGCAGGGAAGATGTCGTAAGCGTCGGCCTAGGAAAGGTTGGAGGGCGAAGGTAAAGATGGTTTTGTGTGCGAGGGACTTGGACTTCCAGCAAGTATGTGTGAGCGTGTTAGATAGGAGCGAATTAAGACAAATTGTTTTTAGGACTTGACATGCTGTTGGAGTGAGAGCAAGGTAACATTTATAAAGGGATTCAGGGAAACCGGCAGGCCGGACTTGAGTCCCGGAGATGGGAAGTACGGTGTCTGCACTCTGAAGGAGGGGTGTTAATGTTGCTTTATAACTGCAGTGTGGACACGCCTCTGGCAAGAGAGTGACGGAAAGAATGATGAAAGTTTTTCTTTTTCGGACCACCCTACCTTGGTGTGAAACGTCCGATGTGTTAAAAAAAATATTATCTAAAAATGCATATGTCAATCACTTTGAATGCAAAAGAGAAGATACTTAGGAGTTCTAGTTATTAGTAAATAAAACCAATACAACACTGCATAATTGTTCTTAATAAAGCTGATAGAATTCTTGTCTTCATATCAAGAAATATATATATTAAGAGTTCTTAGGTTCTACTTCAGCTTTATGTATCCTTAGAAAGGAATCATTTAGATTATGTTGCACAGGTCTGGTCACCGTATTACAGAATGGACATAAATGCCCTGGAAAACATACAGAGAAGGATAAAGTTGATAACATATATCAAACGTATTACTACGAAATGCATTCTTTGGAAAGGCGTAGAATTAGAGGGGATATATAGTCGAAGTGTATAAATGAAAGACAGGACTAATTAAAAGGGATATAATTAACGTGCTGAAAATATCTAAAACAGGACTTGAAGCAATGGGTTCAAGTAGAAAGAAAATAAGATTTAGAAAGGATAGAGGAAAGCATTGGATTGGTAACGTTGTAGACGAGGGGAAACAAGTTTCCCAAAGTATCGTCATTCAAACCAGAATTTTGGGTAGTTTTAAAAAATAGGTTAGACTAGTACACAACTTTGAAGTTGCAGAGCATGTGTGTGAGGGCTTGAGGTGGACTTGCTTAGCATGGTCCAGTAGGTCTTCTACAGTGCTCTATGTTTTAATGATCCGTCATCAATACATCCTCGTTACTAACATCTTTATATCCATCACTTGATGATAAATTAGACACTTCTACAACATTTAAGTATCTTTATCGTGGAAACGTTTCGCCAGCCAGTGGATGGTGGATGATGATAAGTCTGAGGTAATCAGTCCCTCAGTCTGACTTGTTCTGTCCATCACTCTTGATAAAAGTACAGCATGTGCGCCGAGAGGAGGCTTGTACATTGCATATACGCAAGGTTGTAGTTGTAGACGGCGTCACCGGTGGGTAAAATCCGCTGATGGAAGTAAGTGATGCATATAGGTGTTGCAGAATTATCTGTATCAAGATCCCAAGAAGTTTCTGTGTATAATATATATTGTAAAAACGGGGTTAGAAAACCTAAAAGTTTATACACGTCACTTAAATGACCATCATCAACACATCCTAGTGAGTAACATCTACGTATTCATCACCTGAATGATGGTCATCATCACATCCTCGTAACTAACATCTACACATCCATCACACTTGAATGATGGTCATCAACACATCCATCCATCTTCCAGCATTATTGCAAACAAAAATATATAATAGCACTGCACACTGGCTTGGATATATTTTTGGATATATGAAACTACGATGAAAGAGAAGTAGATTCCTAGAGCCTTGATGATCAGTCATTTTTTATTTTTATTCCTTATGAAGACGAGTGAAATGTAAGGAAAGGGCTTGAAATATATTATCCATTCATAGTGTTTAAATTGCATTTTTCTGGCATCTTTTGTTATATATTTTGGGAGGGGGGGGAAATTGGATGCACAAAAGAGAAAATTAAACCAGAGTGCTAAAATATGGCAGAATATGACCTTCACCTGGTGGAAAAATAGACTTTATTGATGACGTTTCGCCCACACAGGTAAAGGAAGATGTTCAATGGTTTCTTTTTGTTATATATATTTTCCTTGTGGTTTCGTTTGCGCATATCTGAGATGAACTCTCACTCACTTCACCTTCAAGACGACACGTTCACTCAGTCACTCCACCTCCAAGACAGCACTTTCACTCAGTGACTCCACCTCCAAGACGACACTTTCACTCAGTGACTCCACCTTCAAGACGACACTTTCACTCACTCACTTCACCTTCAAGACGACACGTTCACTCAGTCAGTCCACCTCCAAGACGACACTTTCACTCACTTCACCTTCAAGACGACACTTTCACTCACTCCACCTTCAAGACGACACTTTCACTCAGTCACTCAACCAGCAATACGAAATTAATTTTATATTTGTTCTGGGACTCAAGAAATAACACCTGATTTTTAAAAAAATGGGAATTTTATACAGTTTTTTTTATCATTTGGAAGGAGAGAGAGAGGTAGAGAGAGAAAGAGAGAAAGAGAGAAAGAGAGAAAGAGAGAATTTTTTAATGAACTGGTGTAGGTAACAGCTCTTAGCTTGTAAATAAATTTAGGAACACTAAACCTGTGTAAAAGAGAACGAGCGAGATAGAGAGAGAGAGAGAAAGAGAGCAAATGCTCGCTGACATGGCAAGGGAACATTTTTCCAGCAGCAGTTACTGAAAGATACACAGTTGTTCCGCCTGACTCTCAGCAGAAAAAAAAAGTGAATTCGTTAGTGTGGGATAGTGGGTGCCTGGGAGCGTGTTAATGGGAATGTGTAGGTGGGTGTGGGTGCCAGAGAGTGAGGGGCCTAAAAGTGCCAGAGTGTGAGGGGTCTGGAAGTGTCGGAATGTGTTAGTGTCAGTGTTGGAATGGGAGTGTGGAAGTGTGATGGGTATGGATGTGCTGTGCGAGTGGGTGTGGGTGCGTAGGAGTGTGGAAGAGCGATAGTTTTGTGGTATGCGGGAATGTGAAAAAAGGGAAAGTTGTGTGTGTGGGAGTTTGGGAGGGCGAGAGCGAGGAAGTTTGGGAGTGGGGAAGTTTGAGAGTGGGGAAGTGTAAGAGTTTAAGCACTGGAGGGTAGTAGGGTGGTGTGGAGGGTGGTGTGGAGGGTTGGGGGAGGGGGTGTGTGGTGGGTGGGACTGAGGGTGTGTGGAGGGGTGGTAGGGTGGTTTTGGAGGGAGAGAATGGAGGGCGTATGGGCAAGTGGAAGGATGTAAAAAACAGGGATATTGAGAGTACGGAGGGGAAAGGGTAGGAATATAAGGGACAGGCAGACACCAGAAGACTACAGTCGAGACCAAGACTTCCTGCGAGGACCACTCGTATTTAATCCTATCTCGATTGTAAGCTATCTTTCCTTATTTAGATAGTAACAGCCTGGATAGTTAAGCAAAAGACCCTCTCCCCACCCTCCTCTCCCTTCGGCCACTGGCGGCATTAAACGGAGAATATTCCCAATTAATTTTAAATACGAGCCTGGAATTTATATGAAAGACGGAAGTCGATGGAAAACACACATGACTATAGTGTTACTGCAACTAATCCTGCTGTTCCACTGTCACTGAGTTGGGTATACCACTAGTTCCACCACTAGAATCAACTAATTCATTTCATAAGCCTTGAGCTGCGGATCTCGAATGTAAATTCAGAGTTTTCACTAGGATGCCAGTGGCCACAGCCGATAGAATTCGGTTTCAAAATATATACACACTTGGTTCGTAAGACTTAATTTGTTTTGCCACTTGTACAGAGCCACAGTGTTTATAATAATATAATAATATAATACCTTTTATTACTACAAGTACATGTACAAGGTATACAGGTCCAGCTGACATCAGTAACGGACTACTGTATATAAAGTCGCTTGTTATGCTCTCAGAGCATACCGTTTCATACCGTTGTTTCGTGTAACTGTATCTTACTACACAGCAAATAGAATTTCATACTTGACTATGTTGACCTTGTTCGGTTTCTTAAATGTTGGTATGAAGTTATCTCATTACTGCATTTTTCTCATAAGACCCCGTAAGTATTGAAATATTTTTTTGGCATAATAAATAGTACGGGGTTTTTCTTCTTCTTATGCCCTCCCACTAATGTTTTTTTTTTTTACAAAATTAGAGAAACCAGAACTGGCTAAATTTCAACATGAGGATTTTGAGAAATTCTTATATTTTAAATATTTTTTAAAAGCGCTTTTATACTAGAATTTCTGATTTGAAAATAAAAAAACTTAGTTCAAAAGCCATTACTTAGAATATTTCCAGATGATGTGTTACACTGTTTTTTTAAAAAACCTTTTTCTTGGAAAGGTTTAGGGGAACCAAATGAACAAAGACAAAATTTGAAAATGAATTTGAAAAGGGAAAGGGGATCCGGGGGAGGAAAAAGAGGGGGGGGAGAGGAAGAGAAAGGGAGGGGGAGGGAGGGAGGGGGGGGACAGAGAGGGGGGGGGGGGAGAGAGGGGGGAAAGAGAGGAGGGGGAAGGGGGAGGAGAGGGAATTTGGGAGGGAGAAGAAGGGGGGGAGGAGAGGATGGGGGATGGAAAGAAAAATATAGGTAAGAGGGGGAACAGGAAGAGAAAGCGAAAGTGGATAAAGAGGTGAAAAGTGAAAGGGGTGGAAGGAAAGTAAGCAGAGACATGGGGACATAAGGGAGGGGCGAAAGAAAAAGCAAAATTTTTCCCTTTCCCCAAACTTCACGAACGTACAAAAAATTTTTATACTGCAAGCGGGAAGCCACTCAGTTTATTTGCCTGTGTGTTTTTTTTTGTCCCTTTAAGGAGGGAGAACGCCGGGGAAAGGCTACTTTCCCTTTCCCCCGATTAAAAAAGAACATAAGAAAGGAGGGCACGCGCAGGCCTTTGGCCCCTCTAGGGAGGTCCCCTTTTCAATCCATCCCACTAACAAACCATTTGCCCAGCCCAAATTTTTAAAGCACCCCAAAAAATAATCTCTGATAACTCTACCACTCTTGCAAGTCCCAACAATCCAACCCCCCTTTACTAGTTTTATCCCAAACCCAAATTTGAAACTACCCCCAAATCCTAGCCCCAAAACCCAAAGGAGAAAAGTTCCATCATCAAATACAAAACATACCTGAAATCCTGATGCTTATGGGCAGACAAAAAACACCGCAAACCCCCCATCATGCAAAAAACCCCGGCCCCCGCTGAATCACCCGGCGGACAGCCACCACCCCCCGGGGGGGCCGCCGCCCACCAACCCCCCACCCCGGTTCCCGAATCCCTCCACCCAAACACACCCCCCCCACTCCAACGCTCGTCAGGTCCCCAAAAACCATTTGTCTCCTTCACTCCTTTCTAACCCGTTTATGCTAGTTGCGGAAGTCCAAGCCCCCCCCCCAAAAAAACCCCACCCCCCCCCCCCCAATTTCGAGGACGACCCCTCCCCTTTCCCTTCTTCCCTACCAATTTATTCCTCCCCCATTCATTCTACTTTGACCCATTCTCTCTAAATAAACCAAATCATTTTCAAAACTTTTCAGCCTCGACTTTACTTTTAGTAACTCACCCCCCTCCAAATTTCCCACACTCCAAATTCTCTGCATAATATTTAACCACACATTCCCCTTTAAACGGCTTTCCACTGCCTCCAGCCGCCTCCTTGCTGCGATTTAAAACCCAAGCTTCCACCCAAAAGAGGTTGGTATACTATATTTTCATACTTCCTTCTTTGACCATAAATTTTTTTTTTTTTTGTCTCCACGATAGTCAACGCCCCCATTTTTTTTTTTATAATTTCTATGGTTAACTATTATCTATTATTTACAAAATTGGGGGTTGGTGTGAGCAGGGCAACCCCCCGGGGAAGGGACTGGGGAAACCGGTCCCCTTCACACGTCGGCCCCGAGCCCGGGAAAAATGGGAAGCACAATCCCTGCACTCCAAAGGAGGGGCCCTTGGGGGACCGGGGCAGCTTGGGGGGATTGCTGTGTATTTCCACATGTATTGCTTCCAAACCGTTGCATTCCGAGCCCTCCGCAAAAAACAGGAAATTGTGGTTGAAAGGTTGAATGACGATGAAAGGGCATTTCCCCCTTTGGGGACCCCCCTCCCCGGGCCCACCCCCCCTCGGTGGGAGAGGCCGACCTGCTAAAAAAAAAAAAAATGCAGGAAAGGGGGGGTTTGGCAGCATGTGAAAAATTCACTTGACCAAAAAAAAAAAAGGACAAAAAAAAGTAAAAATTTAAATTTGAAAACCCTGTGGAATACTGGTAAGAGTAAGGTAGATTACTGAAAGAATTAAGGTTAAAAAAACAGAAAGGACTGAAGAGAAAAGGGAGGCTTTAGGAAGGGTGGGGGATATGTAGCCCAATGGTTTCCATGGAAGATACAAGTGAGAGCTTAAATAAGGTAGAGTTGTTTGACATTAATGATTCGAAAAGGAAATATAAGGTGGAAGGGGAAAGGGCCATGCGAGATGCGTAAGTAGGATTATTATTTTTTCAGGGGAAGCACTAAACCGATGAGAAACAGCACCGGGGGGAATGAGGCTTCGGGTTTTTGATCGAGGAAGGGGGAGGGGGGGGCAGCCCAATTTCCCTTGGATTATAGCTCCTAAAAGCCAAGGAACTTCCTAGGGTGCAAAGTAGGGAAAATAGGGGGGGAGTTACTAAAAACAGACTTTTTTAAAAGGAAAAGAAAGGCTTGGTTAGGGGTGTGGAAGGGGGAAAGGGGAGCATTTCCTGTAAATAAGATTTTAAAGCCCTTTAAAACTTAAAATTAAAAAGGTTTTTTTAAAAAACTAACACAGGCAGGCCCCACTTCCGTGGGGTATTTTTGCTAATGCAACGGCTTTAAATTAGCTCATTGCATTTATTTGGGACTTCCTACAAATATTCCCCACTTACTTAAGCAAAGGGATAAAATTTAAAGGAAAGTAATGTGTATTTGGGTAGCAGGCTGGTAACAAAACCGCCCGGGGAAACACCCCCTCCCCCCAAAAAGCGAATGAAAACAGAAACCTGCAGTGCCCCACATGAGGGGAGAGTCCCCGCGCCCCTTTTTTCCCCCCCCAAACATAAAGATTTCAGGCTGTCATGCTTTTTCCATTTTACACTCCCCCACACCACACACGCATGCACAAGATACATTATCACCCCTTGGGCCCCCCCCCACCTCCCACCAGCTCACGGTCTTGCCCATTTTCCCCATCTCCAGGGGAAAATGGAACAAATCCCCCCCCGAAAAGTCATGCATGTCGTCAAAAGCAGGAGCGGGGGGGGCCCTAAAAACCCAAACCAGCTAATCCCCGGCTTTTTAAGAGCCATTTTTAGGCTAAATGTCACTATACAAAAGTGAATATAAGGAATTAAGGCATCCCTTAAGATGATGTTATTTATACGCGTAGACCCTTAAAAAGTCTCGTTTTGTTAGAAAAAAAAATGAATGCTGTAGGAACTGCCATCATTGCCCTAAATTAAAATTTTTTCTACACCAGAATGCACGGGACTTTCACGCTAACAGACTGATTAATATCCTGGTATTATTTTAAAAAAACTTTGCCTCATGATTCTGGCAAACCTCTGCCCAGCGAACTGGTCCTAGTCCCCCACACCATCTACGGATCTCAGCATGATAAAGAGGATCAAGGGAGTCGGGAATTTTTTGAGGCTGTGGATAAGAAAACCCCCCGCCGCTGTATTTAAAGGATTGCCTTACATCGGGGAAGACGCTGTCCTATTAATTCAACTTCACTTTTGCAAAGGAAAAAAAAAATCACGCAGCTGGAGTAGTTCCTTTTTCCGGAATTTGGTTAGGGTTTTGGTCATGGAATTTTAAAGACCTTTTGACTACATAAGGAAACCTTTCACCCCCAAAGAAAAATTCTCAAATATTCAGCTTTACCCCTTCGGGGTATAAAAGCTGTGTTGTTTGTGGTGACAACAAGTGGTCTGCGTAAAGCATGAAAATTCGTGTGGAGTTAATTTATTGAAACAGAACCCCAGTTTCATTCGCAAAACATGTATAACAAACAACATTATCTCTAAAGGGTTTTTTATAAACCCAGGAATCTAAATATTATATATATATATTTTAAAATTTAATTTTATTTTAATATAAAATTAATATAAATAAAAATATATAAAAATAAAATTTTATATTTTTATATACAGTGGCCCCGGTTAACTTTTTAACCCGTGCAAAGGGGTAATTGTTTGGGGAAAAAATAAAGTGAATAAATTTTTCCATAAAAATATGGAAATAAAATTAACCGTGCAAGACACCCAAAAGTATGAAAAAAAAAAATTTTTACCACATAAAATGTTAAATTTTTAAATTCACACAATGAAAAAGGATCCCAACTTACATACATTTACTTTTATTGAGATTGGTGATGATTGATGGGAGGGGGGGAGGGGAGGAGAGTTTTTGTGTTTAAAAGGGGAAACCCCCTTCTTAGGACTTGAGGTAGCAAGTCCTTTTTGGGTTACTTCCCTTCTTCTTTTAACCCATGGGGCCAGCTCAGAGTCATGGACTTCTTTCGCACAAGATTTGTCCATAGTGGCCTGACTTCGTTCCTTTATGACTTGCCTAAAGTGTTTCAAAATTGTCAGGTTATTTACCAGCACGGCTTGCAATGCTGTGTGAGGGTGTTTTTCATCCATGAAGGGTTTTTACTTCAAGCCCCCTTTGCACGATTTTTCCTTAATCTTTTAAAGGCAACTTCTCAATTTTCTTCCCCCCCTCGAACCCGTTTCCCCCGGGCGGCCCCTTGCTCTTGAAGTTGACTATCAGCCACAGTGGTTGTTCTTTTTTTGTCCTCCTCCCCCAACTTCCCCAATCCTCCCCACAACCTCCAACCCCCAAGGGGCTTTCCCAAAGCCACAATGGATTCCTAACGGATAATCATTCAGGGTTAGCCTCAAACCCCTTTAAAAACCCTTTTTCTACACATTCTGGCCCAGTTTCTTCCAAGCGAGTTTTAAGGTCTTCTTTGTCCTCCCTCCAAGCCTTCCATAAGGTTTCACAAATTGAGGTATTAAATGATCTCTCCAAAACTTTTGAGTCGTTGAGTTTTTGAGGGCACTACAAAGCACCCTTTTAAAAAGGTTTTGTGTAAAGTTTCTTGAAGTTGGAAAAAACCCGTTGGTCCAGGGCTGCAGGAAAGGAGTGGTAAGGAGGGAAAAATTTACTTAATGAAGTCAGTCCCCTAAAATCCCCTGCCCCCCCTGTAGAGACCGGGGGGATTGTCTAAACCAGGGGGCACTTAAGTTCTAATTTCTTTACAGTTTTTGGGAATCTTTCACATTGGGGCAAATGAGGTGAACCCCTTTAGAAAAATTCCCCATGACCCTGCCTTACTGTTTGCCCCCCCAGCACCACAAAATTTCTTGAGGGCTTCTTTTGCTGAACGGGCTGGGAGTTTCAGAGTGATCACAATAAAGGCTTCACTTTGCAAAACACCCGTAGCTTGGCACACATGAGAAGAGAAGCCCGTCTTTATAGGTTATGTCTGGGAGTGCCTTTTCTCCCGATAATGTAGGGCCTGTTGGGATTTTTTTCCAGAAAAAGGCCCGTTTCATCAAAAAAAAATTGTTTGGTTTTAGTCCTTCACTCTCTATGTATCCTTGAAATTCCCGGACATATTTTTTAGCCCTTTTTGGGGCCGAACTGGCGCCCCACCCTGCCTTTTTCACCTTGGAGCCCCTACCTTCTAAAAACCTCAAAAACCACCTTTGTGCCTTAAATTTACCACATATCATAGTTTAGGGATTTTTTTAATTTAACCTCAGCAACTTCCTGCCTTTTACTATGATCGTTGAGAGACGCTATCCCTGCTAGCTGTTTTTATTTATCCAACCAAAAAAGTCTTCCAACTCTTCCATCACTTTCGATCTTTTTTTCGAAAAAAACAGTTAAAACCTTTGGCAAAACGCTTCTTGATTGTCTTTCTGGTGCCCCCCAATAGTAGCGATGGTTTGTTTGGGGTTTTTTTTAAATTGACTAGGGGCGATACCCCTCCCCTTTTATACTTACAATGACTCTTTTTTCATTTTTAATGGGGGTTCTACTTATTGGGGTTTCGGTTGGGAAGAAGCTTTCTTGGGGCCCAGGTCACTTATTTTCCAGAAACAGCACCGGAAAAAACTGTAAAAATACAAAATTTCCGGTGTATACTTGGATGTTAGCGGAGGGGTGGTAAAATGGCAGGGCGGCACATGTGAGGCTGGCTGAGGGGCAATTGGAGCGTCTGGCGAAATGGGTGAGCGGGTTTTTTAAGGTATGGCGGGAAAAATTTTTTCGATTAAAATAAGCGGTATGCGGAATAAAACCTATGTTTTAGCCATGTTATGCGGGGGCCCCTGTTTAAAATTTAAATTTATATATATATATATATAATATATATAATATTATTTTATTTAATAATTATATATTATATATATAAATTTTTATATTTTATATTTTTATATATATATTTATATATATTTTATATTATAATATATATATTTAATATATATATATATATATATATTTTATAATATAGTTCAACAGACAGAAATTAATGAGTTCATACGAGTGAAACTCTAGAGATTTTTATTGACAAACCATTTTACCTACACCAGGGTCACACAAATACAGGAATGTAAATAAATGGTTCAGAGAACCCAGAAGTTTATAAAAATTTAACGTTGCAAATTTGGGTATCTTAACGTAGAAGGTTTTTGGCCCCACTGGTTCAGTCTAAAGCAAAAAAGAAAGATGAAAAACCCCGAAGGAGTTTGGGGTATCAGCCCCAGCCAAGGGCGATGTGTTATCCCCTCAATTTGAAAAGAAATGCATATAAACCCCTTCATAGGCACATGCTGTGTTCTTTTAAGATTAATGGACTAATTCATTTAAACCCCGGTGGGGGACAGATTACCTCTTCCCCCATTTTCACCCTTTATTTCATATGGACTCATAAAGCACAGGTTTAATTTACGAAACGTATATGAATTCCAAAACCCAGGCAGTAAATGAAGTGGACACCCTTCTGAGGAAACAGTCCCCACAAAAATGATGGAAAAAATCAGTCTCTTAAACCTAAAACAAATGGAAAAGGGTTGACATTTTGGAGTGAGGCACATGTGAAAAATGCCCAAAAATGGAAATAGGCAATGTTAAATAGCTTTCAGCAATGATATGTTGATGAATCCCTGCCTGACACTATAGTGTTGTAGTCACAAGGGATTATGCAAATGGAAACAATCCGACAATTAGTCTGTAGGATTCATCGCAAAACCCGATCATTAATGTGAAAAATTCTTGTGTAATACCAGGGATCGTTAATGTGTAGATTCGTGTGCAAAATTTTTTTTCTTAATGTGTGAATTCGTGTGCAACACTAGGTACGTTAATGTGTAAAATTGTGTGCAACATAGGTATCGTTAAGTGTAAAAATTTGTGTGCAACACTAGTATCGTTTAAAGTTAAAATTGTGTGCAACCTAGGTATCGTTTATGTGTAAGATTCGTGTGCAAAACTAGGGATCTTAAGTGAAGATTCGTGTGCAATGAGAAATCGTTTAAAGTGTAAGATTTGTGTGCAAAAAATAGGTATCGTTTTTGTGTAAGATTCGTGTGAAACTAGGTATTGTTAATGTGTAAGATTTGTGGCAACATAGGGATCTTAATGTTAAGATTGTGTGCAACACTAGGACGCTAATATGTAGTTCGTGTGCAACACTAATATCGTTAAAGTGTAAGATTTGTGTGCAAAATAAGATCGAACTGTAAGATTCGTGTTTAAATTAGTTCGTTATGTGTAAAATTCGTGTGCAACATAGGTATCGTTATAAGTAAGATTCGTGTGCAAACTAGGATCGTTATTTATAAAAGTTTTGCATTTGCTGGGGGAAGGGGGGGTTCCCTGAAACCCGCAGAGCAGGGGAAACGTTTCGTCAATAAAAATGCGTTTTTGCACACGTTTTCTTAACTCCCCCCACAATCCAAAAAGTAAAACAACTAGTAAAAAACATGTGAAATTTTATCCGTGTTATCATATCCCCGGCCACGAATGAGAAAAATATTATAAAAAAATTCTCAAATTATGTATACAGGAAAACTAGTAATAAGGATGTATATAGATTTTTGGACATGTCTTTACACATTTTATAAATTCCCTTAAAAAGCTTCGAAATGATTTTGGATATTTTTTTTGGATAAATAAAGTGTGATCATCTGTTTTCAATTTAAGCTCCCGGATACTTGTAAATTGAAAGTAGAGAGGAAAAAAAGGGGAGAACAGTAGGGGGAATCAAAGAAAAGGGGAAAAACAGTGAAATGGAAGAA
>NC_069462.1:9399241-9409241 GCF_026875155.1 Cherax quadricarinatus
AGGGGAAAAAAAATTACCCCCAACAAGTGTTGGACGACAAAATACAGATGAGGAGAGGTGAAGAACTGCTAAGGGCTCGATACCTCAAAGGCAAGGGGACCGGACAAATCTCTCCAGGGGTTTCCTTAGAGAGGGAGCAGATATGTTGTGCGTACCACTTACCACAATCTTCAACACATCCCTGGAAACTGGGAAAACTACCTGGGGTATGGAAGACAGCAAATGTAGTTCCCATTTTCAAAAAAGGAGACAGAAAAGAGGCACTAAACTATAACCGTGTCATTGACGTGTATAGAAAGCAAAATTATGGAGAAGATTATCAGGGGGAGAGTGGTGGAGCACCTGGAACGGAACAGGAGTATAATGCCAACCAGAAACGGATTCAGGGAAGGCAAATCCTGTGTCACAAACCTTCTGGAGTTTTATGATAAAATAACAGAAGTAAGACAAGAGAGAGAGGGGGGGTTGATTGCATCTTCTTGGACTGCAAGAAGGCCTTTGACACAGTTCCTCACAAGAATTAGTGCAGAAGCTAGGCATCAGGCGCATATAACAGAAGGGCACTGCAATGGATCAGAGAATACCTGACAGGGAGGCAACAACGAGTCATGGTACGTAATGATGATCACAAGTGGCACCTGTGACGAGCGGGGTCCCACAGGGTCGGTCCTAGGACCAGTGCTATTTTTGGTATATGTGAACGACATGACGGAAGGGTTAGACTCAGAAGTGTCCCTGTTTGCAGATGATGTAAAGTTAATGAGGAGAATTAAATCTGAGGGAGGACCAGGCAGGACTTCAAAGAGACCTGGACAGACTGGACACCTGTCCAGCAAATGGCTTCTCGAATTTAATCCTGCCAAATGCCAAAGTCATGAAGATAGGGGAAGGGCACAGGAGACCACAGACAGAGTATAGGCAAGGTGGCCAAAGACTGCAAACCTCACTCAAGGAGAAAGATCTTGGGGTGAGTATAACACCGAGCATGTCTCCGGAAGCACACATAAATTTCGATAAACTGCTGCGCATTTGGGCGCCTGGAAAAACCTGAGAACAGCATTCCGACACCTTAGTAAGGAATCATTAAAGACACTGTACACCGGTATGTCAGGCCCATACTGGAGTATGCAGCACCGTTTGGAACCCGCACTTGATAAAGCACGTCAAGAAACTAGAGAAAGTACAAAGGTTTGCAACAAGGTTAGTTTTCCCGAGCTAAGGGAATGTCCTATGAAGAAAGATTAAGGGAAATCGGCCTGACGACACTGGAGGACAGGAGGGTCAGGGGAGGACATGATAAAGACATATAAAATACTGCGTGGAATAGACAAGGTGGACAAGGACAGATGTTCCAGGGGGGGGACACAGAAACAAGAAAGGGCCCCAATTGGAAGTTGAAGACACAAATGAGTCAGAGAGATAGTAGGGAAGTATTTCTTCAGTCATAGAGTTTAAGGCAGTGGAATGCCTAGAAAAATGACGTAGTGGAGGGAGGAACCATACACAGTTTTAAGACGAG
The DNA here is from genome assembly GCF_026875155.1 of Cherax quadricarinatus. NCBI lineage: Eukaryota > Metazoa > Arthropoda > Malacostraca > Decapoda > Parastacidae > Cherax > Cherax quadricarinatus. Next base: position 9,400,761 of record NC_069462.1, read on the forward strand.
GTTTGATAAAGCTCATGGAGCGGGGAGAGAGAGGGGGCTAGTAGCAACCGGTGAAGAGGCGGGGCCAGGAGCTAGGACTCGACCCCTGCAACCACAAATAGGAGTACACACACACACACACACACACACACACACACACACCCCACACACACACAAGAAGAAAAGGACTACACTGAAAGAGAGGGTACAGAGACGCAAGGAGGGAAAGAGAAGCAATGAAAATGAGCAGGGCCCAGACACAGGAGGAAGGGCAAACACACCCCACAGAATCTCCCACCAAAAGACTCCACCCGCGACATTCCCAACGCAACTGAGCAACCTATACTACAACCCACTCACTGTTCCCTCTGCCACCAATCCCCATATCACAAACCTCACCCCAACAGCTGTCCCTTATGGGGGATTCCTGCCCCCACCCCCATCAACACAAACCCCCCCTAACCACACCCCATATGGGCCCCCCCCAAGCTCTCGCCCCCCCCAAAAACCCCATATTCTTGCCACCACAATGAAGAAAAAAACAAAAGGGTTTGGACAAAAAACCGATGAATAATGAATAAAATGAGGAGTGGAAGAAAGAATCATGAAAAATCCCCAGACATCTAGCGTCACAAAAAAAAAAACTCGCGAGACAATCCCAACACAACTTCCCAAAAGGATATCAGATCCTGGGAAAATAGAAGGAGTAGGGGGAGGGGGGGTTGCACTGCCATAAAACCCGAGGGGGGATTTGGGGAAATGAAAAAGGCATGGCATGATTGGAGAAAGGACAACTTTTGTGGGTACAATTCGGGCCCCGGAGAACATAAAGTGTCTTGGGAGTGATGTAAAAACCCCCCCACAGAACTGCGGAGGCCAAAGAGGAGACGAAGAAAACAACAGGTGTGGTGGACACACGGCTGAGGTGCAAAAGAGCCACTCGAGAGAGCAAAGTTCTGGTAATGGGCGTTTTAAAACCCAAGGGAGATGAGGGGAAAACCGGGACCCTCATGGGCCCGAAACTGGAGAGCCAAGATGAGGATGTGGTACTTGGAAACCTCTGCATCAACTGTCAGGGACAAAACCCCAAAGAGAGGGGGATGACCCGAAGACGGATTTTGGTTCACCCTGACAGTTCAACATTGAGGACATCCTTTAAAGGGGCCCCCTTGAGCAGTGATCTTTGGGGGTTCTGAGTTTTGATATATAGTAAGTTACAAGTGGAGAGGTAACGGGAACTGAAGGGGGACAGGCCAAACAAAAAAAGGGGGGGACAACACAGGTAGGAAACTTCCTGTAGGAGGTTCATGGACAGAAAAATGTGGAAATCAGAAAACAGATGAGGGAAAATGGGCAACAAAGTGCAAGGAGGCAGAGAAAGTTTTTGTTCCCAAGGGAAACGGAAAAAAGGAAACCAAAACGGCCCTTTGGGTTTTTCCCCGAAGGTTTGGGAGGAAAAAACTAAGTCAACAGAGAAGGGGAAAAGGTACAGGGGCTAGGCCCCAAAAAACAAGGAGTATAGAAGACCAAAACGTAGCACAAAAAGGGGGGAGGCCCAGGGGACAGTTAAAACGACATAGCATCGAAAGCAAATCTCCCCGAAACTGCTGTTAGCCACATTAGGAGGAAGACAACAGTCAAGGGCCAGGTGATAAGGCTAGGAAAAAAAAGGGGAGAACCACAAGAAACGATCAAGAGGATGTGAGGAGCTAAACAAGAGATTTAAAGGAAGTATTTACAGTAGAGACAGAAGGACTCGGGGGGCAGACCAGAGGGGACACCAGCAAGGAATACACCAACAAGTTTTGGACGACATACTACAGATGGGGAGGGGGTGAAAAACGCTAAGGGACATCGATCCCTAAAAGGCAATGGGACCAGACAACATCCCCCCCGTGGGTCCTTAGAGAGGAGCGATATTTTTGCGTCCCCATTACCACAATCTTCAACCTCCCTAAAAAGGGGAAATACCTGGGGGTAGGAAGACGGCAAATGTTTCCCCATTTTTAAAAAAGGAACAGAAAAGAGGCCTAAACTATGCCCTTTCATTGACGTTATATAGCAAAATTATGGAGAAATTATCGGGAGGAAGGGGTGAGCCCCGGAAGGAACGGAATAAACCCAAACCACACGGATTAAACGGAAGGCAAATTTGTCACAAACCTTCTGGAGTTTTATGATAAAATAACAGAAGTAAGACAAAAAAGGGGAAAGGGGGGTTTTTTGCATTTCTTGGACGCAAAAAGGGCCTTTTCACAGTTTTTCCCCACAAGAGTTAGGCAGAAAGCTAGAGCCCGGGGGATATAACAGGAAGGGCACGAAAGGGTCAGAAATACCTGACAGGGAGGGGAACAACGATCATGGAGTAAGATGTTCACATGGGCACCTGTGACGAGCGGGGTCCCCAGGGCAGTCCAGGACCAGTGCATTTTTGGTATATGTGAAAAGAATGACGGAAGGGTTAAAATCAGAAAGGGCCCCCTTTGCAATATTGAAATTAAAGAGGAGAATTAAAACTGAGAGGACCAGGCAGGACTTCAAAGAGACCACAGACGGACACCTGGGCCGCAAATGGCTTCTCGAATTTAACCGCAAATGCAAATTTAGAAAGGGGGGGGGGCACAGAAGACCACAAAAGAGTATAGCTAGGTGGCCAAAAACTGCAAACCCCACTCAAGGGGAAAGATATTTGGGGTGAGATAACACCGAGCATTTCTCCGGAAGCACCCCAATCAGAAAAATGCTGCGCATATGGGGGCCCCGGCAAACCTGAGAAAAGCATTCCCCATACCTTAGTAAAGGGAAACATTCAAGACAGACAAACCCTGAAAGTCAGGCCCAATGGGGTATGCAGCACCTGTTTGGAACCCGCACTTGAAAAGCACCAAGAAACAGAGTGTACAAAGGTTTGCGACAAGGTTTTGTTCCAAACTAAGGGGAATTCCATAGGGAAAAATTAAGGGAAAAACCCGGCCTGACCCCCTGGGGGAAGGAGGAGGGGAACAGATAACGACTATAAAATACTGCGTGGAAAGACAAGGGGAAAAGACAGGGTTTTCCAGGGAGGGGGAAAAAGAAAAAAGAGGGCCACAATTGGGGAAGTTGAAGACAAAAGAGTCAGAGAGATTAGGAAGTATTTTTTTCATCAAGATTTTTAGGCAGGGAAAAGCCAGAAAATACGTAGGGGGCAGGCCCATACACAGTTTTTAAAACAGGTTTTTATAAGCTCTGGGGGCGGGAAGAGGGGCCTAGAGCAACCGGTGAAAGGCGGGGCCAGGAGCTAGGCTCGACCCCTGCAACCACAAATAGGTGATAAAAAATAGGTGAGTACTATAACACACACACACTACACCCAATGCACACACAAAACCACAAAAACACACACAAAAACACACACACACATACACACACAAAACACCACACACACACACACACAACACACCACACACACCAAAGACGCACAGGGAAATCGACTGACGACATGGGGGACAGAAGGGTCAGGGAGACATATAACGACATACAAGATACGTGGGGAATAGAAAGGGGGACAGAGATAGGATGTTCCAGAAGGGGGACAGGAAAGGGGTTCACAATGGAAACGAAGCTCAACGGGCACAGGGACGTTTGGAAGTATTTCTTCATCAAAGTTGCCAGCAAATGGAATAGTCTGCAAGTGAAGTAGTGGGGGCAGGAACCAACATATTTTTTTGAAGAGGATGACAAAGCTCAGGAAGCAGGAGAGGAGAGGGACCCATACGATCAGTGAAGAGGCGGGGCCCGGGGCTGAGTCTCGACCCCTCAAAACCCCAATTAGGTGAGTACCACAACACCACACGCACACACACATGCACAACACCACACCACACACCAGCACCACCCCCACACCCGCACCACACATGCACACACCACACACACACAACACACACACCACACACACACACACCAACCAACACACCACCACCAACAACAAGAGAATAAAATACGTTGATTACGCAATTTAAATTTTTCTCCAAGAAAATAGAAATGAGAATTACATTAATATAGAAGGACATCTTTTAATAAAGATGTAATATGAAATATGTGGATTAACAATGTCTCAGACTTCCTACATTCTTACATCACTAACATGTCTCAGACTTTCCTACTTCTTACATAAAACACTAAACAATGTTAACAGACTTCCTACATTCCTACATCATCTAAACTTGTCCTCAGACTTCCTACATTCTTCATCACTGTAACAATGTACCAGACTCCTACATTCCTACATCACTAACAATGTATAGACTCCTACATTGTTTTACTACACATCCCTAACAATATCTCAGACTTCCTACATTCTTACATCACTAACAATGAAATCAGACTTCCTACATTCTTACATCACTAACAATGTTATCATACTTCCACATTCTTACGTTAACAACAAACTGTCTCAGACTTCCCACATTTTTCTTACATCACTAACAATGTCCTCAGACTTCCCACATCCTTTAACATCACTAACAATGTCCTCAGACTTCCCACATTCTTACATCACTAACAATGTCTCACAGACTTCCCACATTCCTACATCACTAACAATGTCTTCAAGACTTCCACATTCCAACATCAACTAACAATGTCTCAGACTTCCTACATTCCTACATCACTAACAATGTCTCAGACTCTACATTCTTACATCACTAACAATGAGTCCTCAGACTTCCTACTTCCTTACATCACTAACAATGTCTCAGACTTCCTACATTCTTACATCACTAACAATGTACAGACTTCCCCACATTCTTACACACTAACAATGTATAGACTTCCCACATTCTTTACGTTAACAACAATGTCCTTCAGACTTCCCACATTCTTACATCACTAACAATATCTCAGACTTTCCCCAGCATTCTAACATCACTAACAATGTATGAGAACTTCCCACATTCTTAAATCACTAACAATGTAATGAGACTTCCCAACATTCTTACGTTAACAACATGTCTCACTTCCAACATTCTTACATCACTAACAATGTCCTGAGACTTTCCCACATTCTTACATCAACTAACAATGTCTCATGATTTCCCGACATTCTTAACTCACTAACAATGATCACACTTTCCGCACATTCTTACATCACTAACAATGTCTCACTTTCCCATATTCTTTTACGTCACAAACAATGTCTCACTTCCCACTATCTTACGAATCGCTAACAATTGCCTCATTTCCCCCCACATTCTACATCACTAACAATGTTCTCTACTTTCCTCAATACTTTTACATCACGTTAACAATGTCTCACTTCCCACATTCTTACATATCGCAAAACAATGTCTCAGACCTGCCCACATTCTAACATCACTAACAATATCTTAGACTATTTCCCACATCATGGGTCTCACTAACAAGTCCAGACATCCTTCATTCTTACGATGTCTAACAATGTCTCAAAACTTCCCACATTCTTAACATCACTAACAATGTCTCAACTTCCACATTCTTCACCAATCACTCACTGACAAGTGTCTCCCTTGTCCATATTCTACATCACGTAACAAAGTCACAAACTTCCCCACAATCTTCTTACATCACTACACAATTGGTCTCAAGACTGTTCCCACATTTCTTACATCACTTAAAATCAATGTCTACACGTTCCCAGCATTCTTACGATCACTGACAATGTCTCACCTTCGCTATTGATTTCTTACATCATTAACAATTCTCACCCTCTTGCACATTCTTATCAATCATTAACTATGGACTCCACTTCGCACATTCATACATCATTAACAATGTCTCACTCCTCACTTCCATATCTTACATCACTAACAATGTATCCACAGACTTCCACATTCTTACATCACCAACATGGTGCTCAGACTTCACGACATTCTTACGACCATTGACAATGTCTCACTTCCGCATATTCCTTACGATTACTAACAACTGTCGTCGGAGCTTCCCCATTCTTACTTCACTAACAATGTCTTCACTAGGCATTCCCAACCTTCTTATATCATTTACAATGTATCACTTCCTGCTCATTCTACATCATTAACTAAGTCTCACTCCCGCACGTTTCATTACATCATTAACAAAGTCTGCACTTCAGTTTTCCCAGCATTCTACTCATTAAATGTCCTCCCTTCCCCATATTCTTACATCACTAACAATGTCTCACTTCGCACATTCGTACATCATTAAACAATGTCTCACTTTTTCGCAGCATTCTATTACATCATGATAACAATGTCTCGCTTCCCTCATTCTTACATCACAAACAATGTGTCTCGACTTCCCACCTTCTTACATGTCTAACACTGTGCTCACTTCCCACAATCTTACATGTCCTAAGGGGGGGGGCGCAAAACAGGAGGGGAGGGTGAACCAACCCATACACAACACAGTCTCACTTCCTACCAATCTTACATGTCTAACACTGTCTCACTTTTACCCACATATCTTAACATGTTCTAACACTGTCTCACTTCCCTCTTCTTAAACATCACTAACAATGTCTCAAATGAGGTTTTGTTGTTGTGTGTAAAAAACAGAGTTTTAAACATAGTATGTTAATAAAGCTGTGGACATCTGGTCTACGTGATGGCTTACATTGTATATATTGTGTTTGACCAAAGGTTCAATGGCATCACACGTCTTTAAAGACCACAGGTGGCATCACACATCTTACGACCACAGTATGACATCACACGTCTTTAAAGACACAGGTGACATCACACATCCTTAAGACCACAGTGACATCACACGTCTTTAAGACCACATGTGAACCTCGACACGTCTTTTAAAAGAACAAAGGTGACATCACACGTCTTTAAGACCACAGGTGACATCACACACATTGTTAAGACAAGTTTTTTTGGGTAAATCTTACCGCCCTTTCTTGCATATTATTACATTCTTTAACATTTTTTTTAAACCTCGTTTCTTCTTCTATAAGAGATTATGATCAAAATCATACTATTCCAGTACTTTATTATAACTGCCGTCACAAACTTAAATCTTAATACATTCTAAATTCCAGTTTTAACATCTTGTGGTTTCTTAATTTATAGTAACTAACTCTGTTTGACAGCAGAGATTAGATAGGGCTGACAGAGTCAAGCCATGATGACGGTGAGTAAGGCTGACAGCAGAGTCAGCCAGGCTGAGACAGGAGTCATCCAGCTGACAGCTGTACCACGGAACTGTGCTCTCTTCATTGTGAATTATAATGTAGTTCTATTATAATTTTCTTCTGATGTTTACTTTTTCAAATTTCATCCAACACAACACTCACTACAAAAAACACACAAACACACACACACACACACACACACATCACACACACACACACACACACACACACACACACACACACACACACACACCAACACTCAACCACACACACACACACAACAACACACACACATAAATATATATATATATATATATAATATATAATTATATATATAATATATATAATATATATATATATATATATATATAACTATATACTCTTCCACTCTTCCACACCATTTGTTTTACATTAATAAATACTATATAAATAGTGTAAGAAAATTAAGAAAATTCTTTATATATAATTTTAAATATTATGATGAAATATTTTTGGAAAAAGAATTTAAATATGTGAAGAAGTGACTAACTTGAGAGTCTTGTAAGTTAAAACAAGAAGATATTCTTATAAATCCATCTCAATAAACATTTAGTTTAATTAGAATACTTTATTAAATAATTCTGCTCAGTTTTCACGATAAACACTTCCTAACCACTGTAATTAATAAAATAAAAAATATTCAACACAGTAGATGGGAGAAAAACTCGGTGATGAAAATAAAAAAAAACTGTCAACTTGGCTTGATTCCATCTACTTGATAATATAGAATTTTGTTTGGTGGCTGCCACAGCAGGGCCAGTAACGGACTGTGTGGCTGCCACAACTGGCCAGTACGACTGTGTGTTGCCACAACCGGCCAGTACGACTGTGTGTTGGCCTCAACTGCCAGTTTTTTTTTTTTTAATGACTGTGTGTTGCCATAATCTGGCCAGTACGACTGTGTGTTGCCATAATCTGGCCAGTACGACTGTGTGTTGCCACAACCTGGCCAGTACGACTGTGTGCTACCACAACCTGGCCAGTATGACTGTGTGCTGCCACAACCTGGCCAGTACGACTGTGTGTTGCCACAACCTGGCCACGCTCTTCTTGCCGAATAAAGCAAGCGAAAATATGTGTATGCAATAATTACGCAAAAATCATTCTGAACCTAACGATAGCAAATAAAGACGTAGCGAACACGGAGCTTTCACTGTAATCCTATATACGTTACTTTGTCACCCTCAACTGTGAACTCTTGATTAAGCGTCTCTTACTAAACCCCTTCTTCGTTCTCCATTTCACTGCTTTTTTTCCCTTTACCATCATGTTCCGCCTTACTGTTCTCCCCCCTTTTTCCCCCTCTCTGTCCTTTCAATTACAAATATTCG
>NC_069462.1:9414241-9420678 GCF_026875155.1 Cherax quadricarinatus
TTACCCAACATTGTCAAAGACAGTTTTTTAGGGTAAATCTTTAACCGCCTTTCTTGCATATTATATACATTCTTTAACATTTTTTTTTACCCTCTTTCATCTTACTATACAGATTTATGATCAAAATCAATACTATTCCAGTACTTTATTATAACTGCCTTCACAATACTACAACAATCTTATACATTCAAATTTCCCAGTTTTAACCTTCTGTGAGGCTTCTCTACTTTAAAGTACTAACTTCTGTATGACAGCAAGTTAGTTAGGCTGACAGAAGTCAGCCAGGATGAAGCTGATAAGGCTTCAAGCAGAGACAGCCAGGCTTTACAGCAGAGACAGTCCAGGCTGACCAGCAGAGACAGTCCATGCCTGACAGCTGAATCCACGGAACTGTGCTCATCTCATTGTGAATTACTCATGTAGTTCTTAATAAGTTTTCTTCTGATCTTAATTTTCCTTCATCTACACAATACACACAGTACAAACACACACACACACACACACACCCACACATACACCCTACACATACACCCACACACATATATATTTATAGATATATATATATTATATATATATATATATATAATTATATATATATATATCTATTATATATATAACACATAATATATATAACCTTCCACACCATTGTTTAAATTAATAAATACTATATAAATAGTTGTAAGAGAAAATTAAGAAAATTCTTTAACATATAATTCTTTAAATATTTTGATGAAATAATTTTGGAAAATAGAAGGTTAATATTTGAAGAAGTGACAACATTGAGTAGACTGTAGTTAAAACAAAGAAGATATTCTATAAATCATCCAATAAACATTTAGTTTTATTTATAATAATTAATTTAAAAATTCTCTCAGTTTTTTCACATAAACACGTCTCTAACCACTGTATTAATAAAATAAAAAATATTTTCAACACAGTAGATAGGAGAAAAACTCGATGATGAAAATAAAATCAGTCAACTTTGGCTGATTCGATCTACTGATAATAGGAAATTTTGATGGTGAGCTGGCCACAACCTGGCGATACACTGTGTGCTTGCCCGCAACCTAGGGCCAGTACGACTGTGAGTTGCCACCACCCTGGCCAAACACTGTAGATTGCCACAACCTGGCCAGACGACTGTGTGTTGCCACAACCTGGCCAGTACGACCAGTGTGTTGCCACAACCTGGCCATAAGCGACTGTGTGATACTGCCACAACTGGCCCTACGACATGTTGATGGTTGCCCACAACCAGGCACATACAACTGTGTAGCCCCACACCCTGGCCAGTACGACTGTGTATGTTGCCACAACCTGGCCAGTACTACTGAGTGTATGCCACATCCTGGGCCCCCATTAACGAAAACTGTGTGCTGTGCCGCAACACCTGGCCAGATACGACTAGTGTGCTGCCTACAACCTGGACCAGTAATACGAACTGTGCGCTGCCGCAACCTGGCCAGTACGACTGTTGAGCTGCCCAACCTGACCAGATACGACAGTGTGTTGCCTACCGTACCTGGCCAAGTACGACTGGTGCTGCCGCAACCAGGCCAGATACGACTGTGTGTTTGCCACATCTGGCCGAGTACGACAGTGTTTCCACAACCTGGCCATTACTACTGTGAATGCTACCACAACCTGGCCAGTACAACGTGAGCCTGCCACATACCTTTCCAGTACGAGCTGTGTTGCCATACGACCTGGCCAGAACGCTGTGAGTGTGCCATAAACTGTGGCCAGAAGCGACGTGATGGGTTATGCCACAGACGTGAGCGCATACGACAAGTGTGTTGCCAAAATCTGGCCAATATGCGACTAGTGTTTGCCACAACCCGGCCAGTACGGACAGTGTGAGTTGCCACAACCTGGCCAGTACGACTGTGTTGCCACACAACCTGCCAGTAAAACGACTGTGTGCCACAACCTAGGCCCGTAACTACTCCACAACCTGGCCAGTACGACATGTGTTTAGCCACAACCTGGCCAGTACTGACTGTGTGTTGCCACATGACCTGGCATTACGACTGTGTTGTGAGCCACCCAACCTGCCTAGAACGAACTGTGTAGTATTGCCACAATAGCCTGGCCAGTTGCCGACTGTGTGTTGGCCACAACCTGGCCAGGTGACGACGTTGTGTTGCAACAACCTGGCCGTAAAGCGACTATCCACAACCTGGCCAGTACGACTCTCGTGTTGCCGACACCCTGTCCAAACGACTGTGTGGTTGCCACAACCTGGACCATACGACAGAGATGTTGCCACAGACCTGGGCCAGTACGTAGACTGAGTGTTGCCCACAACCTGGCCAGTACGAATCTGTGTATGCCACAACCTGCCAAGCACGAACTATGGTTTTATAGCCAGAACCTGCCATATACGACAGTGTGTTGTGCAACATCTGGCCAGTACTACTGTTGTGTTGCCACAAACGGTGACCCTTTTAACGACTGTTGTGTTGGTACCCGACAAACTGGCCAGAACTACGACAATGAGTTTTGTCCATGCCCCAACCCTGGCGATACTACTCTGTGATTGCCACAACCTTGCACAGAAGACTGAGTGTATGCCACAACCTGGCCAGAAGCCGACAGAGGTGTTGCCACAACCTGGCCAGAACGACTGTGCGTAGCCGGACAACCTGGCCATTACGACTGAGTGTTAGCCAGCAGCCCTGTCCAGACAAGACAGTGATGTTGCCGAACAACCTTGCCTCGTACGACTTGTTTGTGTTGCCACAACCTTGCCAGTACGACTGTGTGATTGCCCATCATGTAAGCCAGGCCAGTACCACTGAGCATGTTAGCTGTTGTCAACCCCTGAAAGGTTACAAATGATATAATATATGTAAATAAGTAATGTCTATTACCTTTTCATATAATTTTATAATGCATATATACTGTTGCAGAAAAAAGGCTAAATCGCAAATGTATTTGCCCTTATACATTTTAATTGACGAAGCTTAAGATTTAGTATGTCCAAAATATTGCTCAGTATCCAGTATCTTGATTGTCCAAACTACTGTAATTATCCGCTCGTCGCTCGATTATTAGAGTTTAACTTGGCCAGTTTCTGAGCTGCATTTGTTCCCACGTAGCAACACTGATCAGATGGGAGGGTGTCCTCACTCCTCGTGAAAGTTTTCAGTCTGCATCAATAGTCGCTTGGTGGATTGTACAGATTTGTCTGTCTCCACTATTCTTTGTTATGTTCTGAAGTAACTCTGTTCACGAGACATTGCGTATTAACTTTGTGATTTTCGACGTTGTACTGATGTGTAGTGTCACATATACCCAGCTGAAACAGTCTCAAGGATCCTTATCATACATAGCATCAGAACCTAATTTAGTACAGGTTTCTGTGTATTGTCCACAGTCGCGTTTTTCCTAAAGCCTGTAACATAGAATCCGTGGTATGGGAGTTTTGTAACTTTTGTGGAGGATCTGCGGATGGTCCCTACTTAGGTCTTATATTATCCTCCCAGTTCCTGATTCTGTATGTCGCAGTCGGCATAATGTCATAGCTATTGGGCTTAAAAATCCTGGTTGGTTTTCAAGCAGAGTACTTTTAGAGGTTGCCCGTGCGGTACAAGAAGTTAGTTTATTTGAGGACTTTGAGTCAGATCACTTTGATTAAGTCTTATTCGAGTACTTGAGATCATAGCTAATCTACTTAAGAGCACTTACACGCATATAACACACTTGTAACATATTAGTAATAACTTATTAAATGATTAATGAGTACCTGACGTGAACTTAAGAATTATAAATGAGATATGTGCGCTTACAGCACAAATAAATGAATCTCGAGACGTTGATTTTAAGTTTGATAGCTGTGATTAATTACTTTGATAATATAACCTCTAGACAAAAATATAAATTTATTAAATATTTAATTTCCTCTAGTTTTAGTAGCCAATCCAGTTGTAATCCTAAAGCACTATTAGACAAATACGAATTTTAATGGATAATTGGACAAGGATACATGTGACTCTTGTTACGAAAACCCCGTAACAGGCTGAGATGCTATGAAGGGTCAGACCATTCATAGTATTCACTGGAGATCTCTAAGCTTATAGCATTGCGTGAGTTTTGTAACAAATTTGGTCCTGACCGGAGACACATTGATCCAAGTGAGTGGGAGAAATTGTCCATATGTGACATACTAGTACTTCCTATGAACAAACCACATTGAGTACTTTTCCTAATCAGAAGACTTTGTGAGCTTAGTCTTGTACACCATACCAGGGAATGTATGTCCTTGACTGATGCCTCTTGATCCCAGGAGAATGGTAAATACTGAGTTTATGTAAAACTAGCTACTAGATACAACTAACACAAAAAATATCCTATTAGGATTATAGTTATTTCCCACAAATCACTCTCGCCGTAAGTCACAATTAATTTTCATCTGATGTCATGCCAAAGTTAGAACAGTATAATTGATCCTGGCTGACTTGTCTGAGATAATACTTAAAACATCATGGTGCGTGTATCTAGTCAAGTAGCCAGTAATCTCGTTGTCTGACGTATAAACAGAATACAACCGCAGTAAGCTGCAGAGCGATTAATTAAAAAATATTGTTTTCCCATGCTCATGAAAAGAGATGTCCTGATTATGATTCAGATTCGAGGAAACCAAGTGATCAGCAATTAGGGACGTATTGAGACTCAATTTAAAGTTGAGGGAAAGAGCAACTAGAGCAGGAAGTGATCCTATGTGTCTGAGCCTAGTGTATAGCTCAGTTTCATTGCTCACGATAGCGCCCCTTCCTCACGACCCTATAGTACAGAGTGTAGCCGGTAGTTATTGACACAGTCCGTAATACTAGGATATCAGTGTCTGACTACACCGGATAATATACAAGAACCTAACCAGATCGAGACCCTCATAGAAGACGGTCTAGACCAAGGTCCGTACCTCAAGGGACCGTTCCAGACATGTTAATTTCCCTACCCCATCCATTACCTACTGGGTCCTCATCTCTCAGGAACAGATTGAGAGGTGTTGAACGCCTCCTAATGTTAGTGCGACTGCACAAATAGAGGCACAGAGGAATAGAACGAAGGAAGAATTTCCAAAGAGAAAATGTTCGGTCTGAGGTAGACAACAGAACTGATAGATCACGTACACATTTAAATGTGCAGAAAGCATGCATCTATGTTCCTAAGTTTTTGAAAGTTGACATAGACAAACCTATTTTGAAGTGTTTAGTACCAGTGCACGTAGCTATGAATTATGTCCACAGTCTAAGAGCACTGGGCACATATTTCATACTGCTTTGACCGGACTGCTCAAATCCTGTAACTGCATCTTATGAGCTTTGCACATTTGGCCAAGTACATTAGTTGTAGACGCTTGTCAAACAAACAACTCAATAGACTATAACCTTTGTATACCTGTTAAGATTATCAAGAGCATTATCGTCCGTAACAGTATACGAGACACAAGATCAAACTTGTGATAGAGTTATGCTGCGTGAGAAAAAAGTTTTTCATTGTCAGAGGTGTTTGATAGAGCTGCTAAGTGTAACAACTACAAAAAAGCCTTGTTTCATTTTTTACTACACAAGAATTTTAAAAACTGTACCTGGGGACTAAAGAATATCGATCGATCAACACCCGGATATTTGGAAACGCACATTAGCGACAATTTCAGATTTTTACCCCAAAAATTGACGTCTAAAACCCCAAAAAAAAGGTCTAAAAATGTCCAGAAGTTGGCAAACCCAATCGCTGCTTATTGCCGGGCCCGATGTACCTTTTACTGAACTTCCGAACCTTTTCCAGGAAAAACCACAAACCAAAACTGTCTCTGGGCTAAAAAATCTGGGAACGAAAGAAGAAATTTTTAAATGAAACCAGAAAAAAAAGGGGCATATAGAGAGTATTGCATAAGTTAGAAAGGGTTTCGAGAAACAGTCGGCGGCTGCGCCCCCACACAAGTCGTACCTCTTCCAGCAAAAAAAGCACCAAAAGCCTAGCAAGCCTCGATCCCTACGTTTTTAGTAATGTTACTCAGGATAAGGACAGGTCAGAAAAAAGTTCTGACGAAAGATTCGTTCACGATGACCTTATTTTTCGAGAGATAAATAATTTGACGAATCACATCTGAGAAAATTTTTTTTCAGAGACAATGGCAGTTATACGTTATTAAGAGAAGATGTACTGGGCCCCTAACGATGAACCCATTTAAATAGAATTTTGTTTGAAGCCCATGGAGGGCTGTTATAAAAGGCCTCTCACAAAGTTTATATTGAAACAAGCATTTACGGTTATATTTCAGTGGGTAATCCATGGTTATTTTCCCATCAGGTCAGTGGACTTTTTATAGGGAACAATCCTTCTGCGGGATATGTAAGAACACTTGTGATGAAATAAAAATGATGATAATTTTTGCCATTGAAACTTGTAAAGAGAAACCTATTTTATTT
>NC_069462.1:9421178-9461811 GCF_026875155.1 Cherax quadricarinatus
TACATTAACTCCAGGCTGAGGGACAGATTACAGCTAACTCCTGATTTTCATCATTCATCTTCATACTGGACTCAAAGCACAGGTGTCTAATTTATCGAATACGTATATGAATTTCAATCCCGGAGGCAGTAAATGAAGTGGACACACAGTCTGGAGGTAATCAGTCCCCACAAAAATGATGGAAAATAATCGGTCTCTTAACCTAATCCAAATGGAAAATGAGGTGTGACATCTTGGAGATGAGGTCACATGTGAACTATGCCCAATAGTGGAAATAGGCAATGTTAAATAGCTCTCAGCAATAGATATGTTGATGACATCCCATGTCCCAAGACACTATAGTGTTGCTACGTCACACAGGTATTATGCAAATGGCAAACAATACCGACAAGTTAGTCTGTAGGATTCGTGCGCAACACTGTGTATCATTAATGTGTAAGATTCTTGTGTAATACCAGGTATCGTTAATGTGTAAGATTCGTGTGCAATATTATGTATCATTAATGTGTGAGATTCGTGTTCAACACTAGGTATCGTTAAAGTGTAAGATTCGTGTGCAACACTAGGTATCGTTTATGTGTAAGATTCGTGTGCAACACTAGGTATCGTTAATGTGTAAGATTCGTGTGCAACACTAGGTGTCGTTAATGTGTAAGATTCGTGTGCAATGCTAGATATCGTTAATGTGTAAGATTCGTGCGCAACACTAGGTATCGTTTATGTGTAAGATTCGTGTGCAACACTAGGTATCGTTAATGTGTAAGATTCGTGTGCAACACTAAGTATCGTTAATGTGCAAGATTCGTGTGCAACACTAGGTATCGTTTATGTGTAAGATTCGTGTGCAACACTAGGTATCGTTAATGTGTAAGATTCGTGTGCAACACTAAGTATCGTTAATGTGCAAGATTCGTGTGCAACACTAGGTATCGTTAATCTGTAAGATTCGTGTGCAACATTAGGTATCGTTATGTGTAAGATTCGTGTGCAACATTAGGTATCGTTATAATTTAAGATTCGTGTACAACACTAGGTATCGTTATTGATAAAACGTTTCGCATTTGCTGGGGAAGGGGGAGTTCCATGAAACCTGCAGAGCAGGCGAAACGTTGTCAATAAAAATGCGTAGTGGAAATATAAACATATGCAGAATAATGTGATCCTTCATTGACTACGTTTCGCCCACACAGTGGGCTTTTTCAAGTCACAAACAGAACTTCTGTTTGTGACTTGAAAAAGCCCACTGTGTGGGCGAAACGTAGTCAATAAAGGATCACATTATACTGCATATGTGTTTATATTTCCATTGTGTCGGTATTTTATACCATTTATTTCCAAAAATGCGTAGAGTTGCACACGTGTCATCATCACCCCCACAATCCAAACGTAATAACAGACATACGTAAAAACCACATGTGAATTGTATCCAGTGTGATATCATCATCCAGGCCACGAATGATGAGAAAATACTTATAAAAATTCACTCAAATATATGTATACAGGAATCTATGCAATAAGGAGTGTATATAGAAATTATGGACGATGTCTATACACATTTCATAATTCCTTAACAGCTTCGAAATGATTTTGGATATTTCTTTTGGATAAATATAAGTGTGATCATCTGTTCTTCATATTTAGAGCTCCCCGGATACTTGTAAATTGAAAGTAGAGAGGAAAAAGGGGGAGAACAGTAGGGGCAACACCATGAAAAGGGAAAAGCAGTGAAATGGAGAACGAAGAAGGGGTTAGTAAGAGACTCTTAATCAAGAGTTCACAGTTGAGGGTGACAAAGTAACGTATATAGGATTACAGTGAAAGCTCCGTGTTCGCTACGTCTTTATTTGCTATCGTTAGGTTCAGAATGATTTTTGCGTAATTATTGCATACACATTTTCGCTTGCTTTATTCGGCAAGAAGAGTGTTGCTATTTAAGCCAAAATCGCAAGTTTTACCTATTCGGCACGACATATATCTCGGCACGGATCACACGTGAAAAATTCAGGTCTTAGCGCAGTGCAGGAATATCTTAATGTGCCCTGCCCTTTATTGAAGCTTAATACACGAACCATAAATAAAAGATACCCCCCACCCAAAAAAAAAAAAAAAATCTTAAAAATGTGCTAATTGGATTGCCCAGCGCTCAAATTTCAATTCTTTTTTTTTTTTTTTTTTTTTTTTTTTTTTTAATATTTCTCATTGTGAAGGCTTACTCAGCCCTGTAACAACTTCAGACAGTATTACCAAGGCTGGCTCCTCCTCAGGAAAATTAATGAATAGAAAAAGAAATAATAACAGACAAACAAACACTTTATTATATAGAAAATATAAAACACTTAAATATGAAATATTAATCCTACACTAAAGAAAATGAAAATGAAAAAATATAAATGATGTATGAATTCAACGCTAATTTAAATGTATATAAAACGTGAGTGTCTGGTGTTGGTGACACTGTTGTGGAAATCGTAGCCGTTGCTGATGATGGGGGGGGTCGCAGGTGTTGGTGACCACCACTGGCTAGATCTTAACAGATTATTGCCGTGAGTATAATATGCCGATGACAGGAAAGCAGGTTCTTTACCGCTGCAATGATGTGGAGTTATGTCCTGCAATTTCATACAGGTGCACAGGTACTTCAATACAAAATGGAGAAGTCTTTGGACGTTAGTCCTTCTCCTGTTCTGCTCGTTGATTGCCAGGTGACCCTCTCTGACATCCAAGCTGGAAAGATAGACAGGTTACCCACTGCTTAAATAATCACTCTCCATGGTAGTGTACAATATTCAAAAGACGTGGTGATTATTACAACAGTCAACCTAGAGCAAGACTAAGGACTAAGTTTATTATTGGTCAAAAGTGAAGCTTTTAACCAATAAATCCACTAGAATACAAGGCAGGCATGTACTTACAGTAGTGTTGGGAGCTGTGAGTCGAGTGATTTACTGTTTGACCAGAGCCCCACACGTCACCTTTCGAGGGGGGGGGTGGAAGAGGGAGGGGAAGGGATAGTGGGAGCTAGACTGACCCTACGTTAACAAGCAGCCGGCAATCAAACTATCACTTTAGGGGTGGGGGAGAAAAGGCGGGAAAAAACGGGAGCATGACTTACCCTACCTTAACTAGTAGCCGGTAATGAAACTATCGTTACTATATCTCTACTCCTATCTATTGAACTTTTCCCTCACACTCATGAATGTCAATATTAACAGGATTAAATCGATGTTAAAAGAGGTAGATCCAGACGCCCAAATGAAAAAAAAACAATCATTTGTTTTTTCCTGATGCTAATATAAAAATTTTGCTTACGGAAACTTAAACCTGAAACATTAACCTAGAACGTTGTCTTACCAAAGACAATGTTCACACAATGGCTGTCAACTATGAACTACAGTAATTTTTTTAAAGAAAAAACTTCTACCCAATTTTAATGAACCACTAATTTATATTGGCAAAGTAATTACCTTAACCAAATAATGCATTAGCTGCCTGACTGCGGTGGAGCGCGGTTGTGCTCGGCACCCCTCTGCTGTTTGTCAGGAGAGCTCTCATAGCAACAATATGGCGCTGAGTATCCGACGTAGGGTGAACACTGTCGGCGTTGAGCTGCTTCGTGGGGCGATTTCCCCCTCTACGGCGCAGGTGTTACTTCCGACAATCATCAGGGAAATGTACGGAGTACAGGATGATGAAGTTTATGGTGTGGCCTGAATGGGGCCTATCGTCTGTTCGTCAAGTTAATTTCGACGGCTGTGTATGAGTCGTTAGTGACGAAATTTGAGCATGTGAGTATTGATGTAACTCCAGCTGTCAAAGTGCGACTCATAGACGTCTCTCGCCACTATACGTGGGTGAAATTGCGAAATGTCCCCTTCGAGGCTGACGAGGAGAACTTACGAAAGGTGTTTGCAGCTTATGGTACCGTGCATCTGGCAACCCAAGGCAAGTGGGCGGCAGGTGCGTACATGGGACGTCCGGAGGGTACATTCTCCCTCAAAATGACACTGAGGCACCCGATCCCATCATACGTCGTGATGCCGGAGTTTAGGACCCAAATTCTAGTGGCGTATGCTGGGCAGCGACGAACATGCAGGTTGTGTGGGGAGTATGATCATATGGCGGCGACGTGTGGGAGGCAGTGGAGGGCGCCGGCGCAAACAGGTGGAGCACCAGTTACAGGTGTGGATGTCGTTGAGGAGAATTCCAAAGGAAAATGAGGAGATGGCCGTCTGTGGAGTGAAATTGTAGAAGAGTCTCTTGTGGTGCATGATGGGCGAGGCACGAGTTGTGTGGAGCCAAAAATGGCCACTTTGCCGGTGACAGGGGAGGAAGTGCTAATTCAGCAGGAGGTGCGGGAGCTGGAGGAGGAGCTCGACGAGATATTGAAAACTTTACCTTCTTCGGGCGAGGATAATTGCTTGGTCCGTGAAATGGTGCCTGAGTTGAAAGGAGAGTGTGGCGGGACAGGCACGAGAAGGAAGGAGGACAACTGCAGGCACAGAGAGGAGTCACCGTGCTCTGCGCGACAGGTCACAGTAGAGGTTGATGTTCACTGTGAGGAATCTTCGGAAGAAAATATGGCGGTAGAGGGTGTCACGAGGAAGAGGGCGGCTGTGTCAGACTCAGATGATGTCCTGACGCCCGCGCAGAGGTCTGGGAGGAAGGATGTATATTCTCGAGACAGCAAGGATAAGAGGCATCGGAAAGGGGGGGGGGGTGGATGGTGACAAACCACATGTTGACCCTGGGGCAGGAGGCCCTGGGAAGGTTGAGAGGAGAAAGGGTTGGAAGCTTTAGAAAGGCCTTAAGTGCATGACTGTGAATGTGAATGGACTGTGTACTGGTGTGAAGAGGGAATGCTTTCGTATGCTCTTACGTCGATACAGAGTGGATGTAGTCTTTCTACAGGAGCATAATTTCAGGGAGGGTAGAGTGCTCGAGGTGGCAGGGTATAAGGTGTTGACTCTGCCATCGACACGTTTGAAAGGTGGTGTGGGTTTATTGATAAAGGAGGCGAGCCCGTTTGTGTTGCAAAGAAGTGAGGGGGGGGGAGAGTGTTGCGTGTGGATGGGTGGTGGATGGGGCAGAGGGTAACCTTTGTAAGTGTGTATGCACCAGCTGAAAATGATATGAAAGTAAAGAGGGATTTTGTGTGTGATGATCTAGTTTTTGCTTTCTGTGGTTTACCTGCAGTGGCCATCGTTGGTGGGGACTGGAATTGTGTGATCAGGAGAGCGGATGTGGAACCACGAGGGGCGGGGCATATGTTGACAGCATTACACAATCTTTTGGTGGACGTTCAGTTGAGGGATGTGGTAGGTGGAGCGTGGGAGGTGGAGCATACTTTCGTGAGGCGAGGTTATGCAGCTAGGTTAGACAGGTTGTATATATCTCATAAGGTATTGTCAAAGTCTGTCCGTACTATTGAACTAGCTTTTTCGGATCATAGGGCGGTTGTAGCAGAAGTAGAGTGGGATTCCCTAGCTAGTATCTCTAGGGGATATTGGAAATTAAATACGAGTCTGTTGGAAGATGAGGAGGGGTTGGGGGGTTTTACAGAGCTGTGGGAGAGATTAACTGAGGAGGTACAAGGTGTGGAGGATGTGGTGACGTGGTGGGATGGTGTGGCTAAGGACCGGATTCGGCATTATTATGTGAGGGAGGGGAAAAGGATTAATTCTTTAAAATTTGGGTTGCTTAATTATTTGGAGGACAGGTTACGGGGTTGTTATGTAAAAGGGGCAGTAGAGGGTATCTATCCGATGGACAACATTATGATACTTAAAGAGAGGTTGCGGGAAATCCAGGACGAGCGGTTCCAAGCGGTGAGATTAATGGCGGGGGTGGAGGAGGTGTTATGGGGAGATAGGCCGTCCTCGTGTGTGTTGCGCAGACAAAAACAACGTCAGCAGGCAACAGCTATTCCATGTTTGGAGGTTCTTGAGTCGGTGGGAGGGTATAGGGCGGGTCAGGTTATCCACACTACAGATGGGATGGGGTTGTTTGCGGATAAGTGGTACGAAAAGTATTGGCGGGAGGAAGGGGTAGGATTTTTTTTTTTTATATATTTTATTTAAAACTCAGGTACAAAAATATATGGGTACATAATCAATATGTAACAAGATACAGGCAGTGAACAATAATCAACTGTGACTACACAATACTGAAGAAGCACATATATAATGACAGAACTGTCTGCTGCTGCACTCAAATCAAACACCGCTTGTACGTACTGTGCTTCACATGAAAAGGTGGTCATACATATATATATATATATATTATATATATATATATACACACATATATACATATATATATATATACATATATATACATATATATACATATATATACACATATACAAAATACATACATATACACATACAACCCACCCAGTAAAGCTTACACTCCCCCCCCCCCATGAAAACGTGCCACTTTCACTTTAAATACACAGTGACAAAACTCTTATACATACACATTTGCAAAAGCATTAAAAACTTCAATGACAATATATATATAAACAATCCAGCCAGCTAAACGGCTGACACTATAATACAAGGAATGTCTGAACCTGATGGCTCACATCCACCATAGAACACAATCCACCCTACCCTCATATACCCTATGGTAATAATTAATATCGTGCACGGTGGTGGGTTTAAGACACTACCGCTGACACTTCAACCCCCCCCCCCCACATGCCTAGTAACTGAGTCTGCCGTCACCACTCATAACCACCAACAGTCCTTGATAGTAATTAGCATCTTATATATCACCCTAAAAACACGCTACACACAAACCTACCACAATAATAAATAAATTTACACATTATTCCCTCCTGCAGACAGATTATTTACACTGCCGGAGATAATCTATACATCATATCCTACAGAGAATGGACAACATTAGACATCTAAAATATGACATGTGTATCACATGACCTGCTATTGCAGAGATTACTTAAACTCCTACCCCCCCTCCCCCCAATGAAAAAAAAAAAAAAAAAAAAAAAAAAAAAAACTGACCAGTTTCACCTGGCAATACACAAGATCAAAAACTCATTCACTTGAACATATATAATGAAAATGTGAAAAAAAAACATCTGTAACAATATATAAGCAAAAACACCTCAGGCAAGATCTTACATTATATACAATACCAAAACGTTCCACTAGTTAAAAAACAGGTATGAAACCTCATTATTATGACAAGTTACATTGCTCATATATAGGTAGACATGTATAATTACAGGTTAAAATATGCTTATATACTAACATGTTTATGTACATCCTTACAAAACATGAAGGAAACCTTAGATAAATTATAATCATCGGTGTTCACAATAACACCAAGACATTACATTGAATATCACATTGAATATCACCTCAACATTCTTTCCTCACACAATTCCACACACACTCACACAATCGTCCTCTGCAACACCCCCCCCCTGGGAAGGCCAGCCCGTTCATGCCCCTGACCGCTTATAAAGACCATAAATCCCTCAAAAGAAAGTCCCTGTAGCCCTCCGAGAAATCCCTCTCCCACCTCCTACCATATATTTCCCTGTTGCGACACTTTGTTCTATAAAAGGATGCTGCTATGGCCATCCTACGTTCCTCCGCCCCTTTGTCTCTCATTGCCCATGATATATACACAAAATCAACCATTAAGTAAGCCACTGCCCTTTGAACCTTTACCCCAACCCCACCTACATCTAAACTAAGCGCTCTCAAAACCGACAACCCTTTCCCCCCCACATACCGGATTACTTTCCCTAACCATTCCCGCACAATCCCTAGGCTTTCACAAAAATAAGCTACATGAAAAGCTGATTCATCTACCCCACAAACCTGACACACCCCACCCTCCCTTATTCGCCTATTTCGTAAAACAACCCCAGACGGCAATATTCCGTGAAGAAACCTATACATTACCTCCCTCACGCGTGGCCGGATGCGTAACCCTTTTAATCGGCCCCAAATGTCTTCCCATGCGTACATCGGGTACACTCCTTCCGTTGCCACTACCACCCTAGGCCATATCTTCCTCTCCATGGACCCTACCCGCATGTTTCTCGGCTCTCTGACCATCATCAATAGACGCAACAACTCCTCACCATCTCTCAAATCTTGTCCCTTCCACCAATCTCCGAAGATCTCCCTGCAGCATCCCCAACCCTCCACTCCCTTCCCCCCGAGCCCTTAGCAACCCATGTTTCACATATACACACTTCAACCTTCTTTCCAAATGAATTAACCCCAGCCCTCCCAAGGCCACCGGAAGTGTTACCACCTCTCTTTTCAACCAATCGCATCCCGAACCCCAGATAAAATGGAAAACTCTGCTCAACAATCTCCGGACATCCCCATACACCAAAGGGTACAAAGCTGCCACATGCCATATTTTACTGTACAAAAGCACATTGACCACAATGACCCTCTGGAGTAGCGTAAGATGTGTCGGCCTCAATCCTGACAATCTTCCCAATACCCTATCTACCACACCCTTTGAATTATTCTCCCTCGCCATCTGAGCATTACCCATATACACAACTCCACAAATTTTCACCCGGTCCACGACACTCCACCTCACCCCCCCCACCCGCCCTCCTGCCCATCCCATTCACCCAATATCATGAGCTTAGATTTATGCACATTCACTGCCATACTGTTGCCATCCCAAAAACGTCTATAAACTCTCTCCAGACCCTCCAATCCCTCCCTCCCACTCACTAGGACAGTTGTGTCATCAACGTAACCTATGATACTGGGACTCCCACCTCGTAAGTCCTCCTTACCCCCTCCTGTATGCACCTTTCCACTGCCCTATAAAACGGATTCTGTAAACATGCAAATAATATTTGTGACAACGGGCAACCTTGCCTCAATCCCCTGCCCATTTTCACATGCAAACCCACCCTCCCATTTATCTGTACACACATCCCAGCTCCCCGATATAAAGTACGTGCCCAATTCACAATGTCCTCCCCGAACCCTTGCCACTCCATGATTCTCCACAGAGCCTCCCTCTCGACACTGTCATATGCCGTTCTCCAATCCAACGCCAATACCCCACTTTTCCCCCCTCTTGTGGACCCTCAATAAACCTTCTAATAACCCCATGCCCCTCATACATTGATCTCCCGGAATCCCATATTGACCCCTCACTATTACCTTTCCAATGACCTTTTTTATACGATTACCCAAAATTTTTGCAAAAAGTTTGTAGTCTGCACACATGAGTGATATCATCCGGTAATCTCTCACTGTGCACTGACTTTCACCCTTTGGCACCAAAACTACTAGTGCTGTCGCCTGCAAAGGTCCCAACGCACCCCTCTCTTTTATGATATTAAATAATTGCACACCAAAAAATCTTTTAATACTCCCCAATGCTGTATGTAAAACTCCGCAGGCAGCCCATCTATCCCCGGTGCCTTACCCCTGCTCATACTCATTAGAGCCGTCCACACCTCTTCCTCCACAATAGGCCCCTGTAACTGTTCCTGTCGTCCCTGTCCAGCACACTCCGCACCCATCCCCCTGTCTCTCTTAAAGCCCCCTCTCTCACACCCACACTCCTCATATGTGCACTAAGCCAAGAATCAACATACCCTCCCATCCCCTCCGTTGTCACCAAATCTTGTCCCTCCCTATAACCCCTCTATGTCCTCAAGAACTCTCAAACCCACCATTTCCATTGCAACGCGCCGGTGCCCCTGCCCTCGCAGGACACACGCCGATGGTCTATCACCCCACATGACCTCCTCCAACCCCCCTAAAAAACCCCTTTCCGCATCAAACCTCTCATTTTGCACTTCCATTAGGCGTTCCTTCACTCCTTCTATGTCAGCCACAGGGGCTCCCATCCCCCCCTTCCTCTCTAATGATACTCCCTTAACTGCCCTCAAGATACCTAATAAGCCCATAAGCCAACTGATTCTCGTGCCTTCCCTGTCGGACATAGAACTCTCGAATCCTCGTCTTCGCCGTCACATCCCACCATCTCAACACATCCCCATTGACTTCCATCCCTTCCCATAAGCCTTTCCACCATTGTGCAAATAGGACCCTCCCCTCAACATCTTGAAGCAACCGAACATTCAATTTCCAATAACTCTTATACCTGTTCGGCCGACCCTCCATCCCAAATCCACCAAAACACCTCTATGATCAGAAAAAAAGACATCCAAAACCCTTACACTCCGCACCACAGCTTTCCTTGTCACGTATATCCTGTCCAGCCGTGCAGCATACCCCTGCCTCACAAAGGTGTGCTGCACCTCCCACGCCGCCCCCCCCTCTACATCCACCAACCCCACCCCGGTTAACAGGTCCCTCAGAACACCAGAACAATATCCTGCTCCCCTAGGTTCCACATCCTTGCGGCGTATAACGCAATTCCAGTCCCCTCCCACCACAGCTAATGCTGGAAGCGACCTTAAGTGATACACCAACACTTCACGTACAAACTCATTCTTCACTCGACTGTCCCCCTCCGCCGGACCATAAACACACACAAAAGACATCTTATCTCTTCCCCATGTTCCATCCACTCTTATAACCCTCCCCTCACCCCCCTCCTCACAATGATGTACAGTAAACGGGCTAGCCTCCCTCACCAAAATAGCCACTCCTCCTTTCAATCTCGTTGAGTGTGCCGTATATACAGTATACCCCTCAATCATCAACATACAACCCGGCTTGTGGTTGTGCTCTTGCACAAACACTACATCTACACCATACCTAATGAGCATCTCATGAAACCATTCACACTTCCTAGAATTTTTCAGACCATTAACATTTATAGAGAGACTCTTGAATTTGTCAATGGAGGTTTGCCTTTACGTATTGCACCACCTTTATCCCCCTTCCCCTTTATATGCCCATGATCTTCAATCACCATTCTGTGATCTGCTTTCACATGCCCCTTGCCCCTGGACCCCCCAGGTCCATGCTCAACCACTTCAGCCCACACCTTTTTGCCTGAACGCTGTGTCGGAGTGAGCACATCCACATCGTCCACGTCCGAGGGCACTGCCGCTCTCTTCCGTGACACTCGAGCCTTTCTCCCCGCCTCCACCTGGAAGCCATCCCCGTGCACTTCCACCACCACCGTGCCAATTTGCAACCCAGCCTCAACCTGGGTCTCTGACATGCCTCCCCCCCTCTCACCACCTGGAACCCCAGCAGCATCCAGGGCACCCACAAGCCCCTCAACTGTGACCTCTCCTGGGGTCCCTAACAGGTCGTGGAGGACTGAATCAATGGTAGCCTCCACGGCCCTGTTCTCACCCAGTGACACCACATCTTTGGTCTCCGGTGCCTGCCCGGCAGTGCATGTCTCTCTCGGAAGAGTTACACACTCTTCCTCCCTCAAGGCCTCCTCGACCTCCACACTCCAAGCCTTGTTCAAGGAAACCGACTCAGGTCGTGCCAAACCCAACGTCTCAAGGTCCTCTGATGCCTCCTTATGCTGCTCCTTCGCCTGTGTACCCTGTTGTTTAACACACTGCGCAGCAATGTGATCATAGGCACCGCATAATCGACAGGTTCGTTGTTGCCCTGCGTAAGTCACCATTACTTGAGTCCTGAAGTCTTCTAGGAAAATATAGGAAGGAATAGGATGCCTCAATGTCATTTTTAAGGAAAAACTTCCTTCAGGCATCCCAGAATACGATCCTTCCTTCCATTTCCCCAATGTCGCCATATGAACAGTCCCAAACTTCTCGAAGACAGCACGTAGGTCTGCCTCATTAGCCTCAAAGGGTACATTTCTTATCTTCACCCACGTATAATGGCGGGACACATCATGTAGCCATACCGTCACTGCAGGATTCACTGGTACACAAAGATCTTGGAACCTGGCGACTATGTCTCCATATACACTTGCATTGAGAAACTTCACAAAAATTCTATATGCCCCGTTCAAGGCTACACCATACAGCTCTTCGTTGGCAATGCCGTATGTGTCCCTGATGATGGCAGGTAATAAAACTTGAGCTGAGTGGGCATGCACAGCCCCACGCACCACTTCTATGCCGATAGTGTTTACCCTTCTTCTTGCCGGCTGCGCCATTTTGAGAAAACCAAGTTGTCACCGGCTGACAGCAGAGGGCAGGCTCAGCTCACGTCCGCTCGTCCCAAAGGTTGAGCGACGAATATGATGGGGTAGGATTAGGGGATTTAGAGAGGGTGTGTGGAAGTGTGCCATGTAGGTTAGGACACAGTGATAGGGAAGCTTTGGGGGGGGACATAACTGAGGGGGAAATATGGAGAGCTTTGAGTGCCATGCGAAAGGGCAAAGCACCGGGAATCGATGGACTGCCGGCGGAGTTTTATCAACAGCATTGGGAGTTAATAAAGGGTTTTTTGGTGAGGTTACTAAACTTGATGAAGGTAAGGGGCAGGTTGGGTGAAAGACAGGCAACAGCTGTAGTTGTTTTGGTACCGAAGGGTAAGGAACAGCGTTCGCTCAGGGACTATAGGACAATATCGTTGTTATGCGCGGATGTTATGACCAAGGTCATAATGTGATTAAATTTTTTTTTTTTTTTTTATATTTTATTTAAAACAGTGCGATACAAATAGCAGAAATATATTAAAAAGATACACGACAAAAGCTTACTGCACTAGAATTTCACTTAACCCGAAACCTAATATTGATACCATACTGCACAGTGGTAATACACACACACACACACACACAACACACTGTATATTACAATGGTAATACACTCACACACAACACACCGTATATTACAGTGAATATACACACTCACACTCAACACTATACATTACAGTGATATTGTTTTATTTGTTAAAGAACATCTCTAACAAGGTTACTTATACAAAACATCAAACACTGGAAATTATAAAGATTGTACAATAAAACAAGAGATATAAAAAAAACTAAACACGCACAATGACACACATACACAAGCACACATAGGTGAGGTTTCTGCCTGTCAACACACACGTATGCGAGACTAAATCTAAGATCTCAGGTGCTTAACAGAGCACCACGATACTCAAACATTAATTTAGGCGATTATCACAAGATCTTAACATACATAGGTATTTAGGATACAAAGAAGGAAACGGGATAATACTAAAAGTCACAATAAAAACATCCAATATAACAAAACAAAACTACGATGTGAAATTTTACATCTCAGCGGAACTAAGAAAAAGATGATGCAAGTAGTTACATGTAATATAATATTACTGAAAAGCACACTGTAACACAGCATAAAATATAACATAAAATAAGAACCAGTAGCTTATGCTAGGAATTTTTTTTTTTTTTTTTTTTTTTTTTTTTAACAATTACAATTGAATCAAAATCATTAAAGACACCTATAACATATTTGAGTCATTGAAAATTTTCATCATAAAGTCCTTGAAATGATTTATGCATGATAAATGATAATATGCAATCGTAGTGCAATACATTTCTAAATGATAACTTTTTAGTTGCTGAAACCCTCGGGGCAATAACCATATTGCCCATAGATATCAAAACTCAATTATACATCCTTATAAACAGCACTCCATGCTCACACCCATGTCTAGGAAAATAGCCCGTCGTATCCCCTTACCCACTTTGCAAATCCCATAAATCCCTTAATGTGAAATTTCGATAACCCTCACTAAAAGCTCTCTCCCATCTCCCTCCATACACCCCTTTATTCCTACACTGTGTCCTATAAAAAGTTGCTGCCAACGCATTAATTCTTGCACGCACGTCCGCCTCCCTCATAGCCCACATCATGTATATATAATCCGTAATCATATTGTTCGTATCGCTCTTGGGCCGTACGGACAGGCTGCGCAGTAGCTCCTGACTCTGTTGATTGCTGCGCAGTTTTCCTCAGTGCACTCACAATGGCGGAAGGTGCACGTAGGCGAGTCAACACCGTCTGCCTTCAATTGGTGACAGGCTCGTTCAACAATCAGAATACACATCTACTGCTTACTGCGATACTCCGAGATACTTATGGTATCAATAATGAAGATCTTTATGGTGTCTCTTTGAACGGAAATTCGAGGCTTTTTGTCAAATTCAGACAAAATAGTACTTACGAAAATATGGTTGCCACTTATCAGGATGTGATCAAAACTGTTAATCCTGGTGTCACTGTTCGCCTTCACGACGTCTCCCGTTTTTACACCTGGATCAAGGTACGAAACGTTCCTTTTGAGGCGGACGAGAGTGATTTGAGGAATGTTTTTGCACGCTATGGCACGGTTCATATGGCAACTATGGGACGTGGCATGATGGTCCTCTAGTTGGTATGCTGGAGGGGTCTTTCTCCTGAAAATGTCCCTCAAGCACCCTATTCCGTCGTATGTGGTTATGGAGGACTTTCGTACGCAAGTGTACGTTACGTACTCAGGACAAAGGCGTACGTGCAGGCTTTGTGGGATGTATGACCATATGGCGGCGCAATGCCCTACAAGACGTGATAAAACGACGGAAGTAAGGCGGTTTGATGTTTCAACGGAGCAGCGTTCATATGCTGCTGCTACACAACAACATATATTGCCTCGTAAATCATGGAGTGAGGAGATAGAGGGTGAGGTTGAAGACTCGCCGATATGTCTAACCTCCCTGGTGCAGTGGAGGACGTGGGCGTGGTATCGGCGACGACAGAGGAAGATCTCGTTCATACTCAGGTTGACGTGGAGCAATCTATTCAAGAAGTTCTGAATGTTTTATTGGATGCTTCCACATCTGAGGGGCTTCACGGTGGTTTAGAGGATGTAAGTGTGAAGGAGAAGGACGGGGCATCCTCCGGGCATATTGCTGAACATCAGGTTGTGGTCGTGGAAGTTCATAGGAACAACAGTTCTGAAGATGAGATGGATACTGGCCGCAGTTCTCGTAAGAGAGTTGCGGTGATATCTGACTCTCAAGATGTTTTGACACCAGGACAACGGTCGGGGAACAAAGCATGGTGCGATGTGACTCGTAGAGACAAGGGCAAATCTACATGTGTTCAGCATGTCAAGGAGAACGACACAGGGGGGGGTGGGGGAAGAAGTGGAGATACACACAAGGGAACCAAGAATGTCAAGGTATCCAAGGGTAAACCTCCAATGAAACGTTCAAGTGTATTACTTTAAATATAAATGGGTTACGGTCTGTTGAAAAACGTAAGTATTTGGAGGTTTTGTTAAAAAATTATGTACCCGATGTTGCATTCTTACAAGAACACAATTATAAATCTTTAGGTGAATTGCTGATTCCTGAATATATTTTGTACATGGGCTGTTCTAATAGACTGAAAGGTGGTGTAGCAGTGTTAGTTAAAGAGGCTAGCCCGTTTTCTTTGCAAACATATGAGGTGGGAGAGGAGGGGAGGGTTGTTAGGGTTTATGGGGTGTGGGGTGGGGTACGGGTGGCCTTCCTGGGGGTGTACGGACCGGCGGAAGGTGACATGCGTGTAAAAAATGCGTTTTTTAGGGACGTGTTGGTGTACCATTTAAGATCACTGCCAGTCGTCACGATTATTGGGGGTGATTGGAATTGCATTGATCGTCGCAAGGATGTCGAACGAGAGGGAGAGGTTTTTTTTCTAGGATATTTAGGGGACCTTTTGCGGAGTGTTAATGTTACGGATGTGGGGGGGGGACGAGGTGGGTGGGGTCATGCATACGTTCGTTAGAAGGGAGTATGCGGCAAGACTGGATCGCATATACGTTTCTAGAGGTGTCAGCGTCAGGAGTGTACGTGTGCTAAATGTGAGCTTTTCTGATCACAGAGGTGTTATGGTGGATGTTGACTGGGTAGGATTACCGAGGCGTTACAGAGGTTTCTGGAAGTTGAATGTGGGTTTAATGCACAAAAGAGGTGTGAGGGAAGATTTTGTGAGTGCTTGGAGAGGATGGTGGGCTGAATGGCAGGAGGGAATTGATATAGTCGAATGGTGGGATACTGTCGGTAAGGTGAAGGTGAGGAATTTTTATCAGCAGCAAGGAAAAGAAGACAAGAGAATGCAGTATGGGCTCTTGAACTATCTTGAAAATCAACTGCAAGCATGTTATACAAAGGGTGGGGGAGTGTATCCGGTGGTTGAAATTGAAAATTTAAAACGCTTAATTAGAGACTTTCACAATCGTATTTTTGATGCGGCGCGGATAGCAAGTGGAATTGATGAGGTTTTATGGGGTGACCGTCCTTCGGCGTTTGTCTTGCGAGAGCAGGGCAGACGCCGTAAGGCGACAGAATTAATGGGATTAGAGGTTCAGGAGTCATTGGGAAACTTTAGTAGGGGGCAGGTCCTTCGGTCAACGGAGGCTATGAATACCTTTGTAGACGCATGGTATGAATTGCAATACAAAAATGCTGGGATTTCTAAGGGGGTGCTGGGAGAAATGGGTGAATATGTTCGTTGTAATCTAGAGTACATGGACAGGTTGGCTTTGAATGGACCTATAAGTGAAGAAGAGATTAGGTTAGCTGTGGAGGGTATGAGTGTAGGGAAGTCGCCGGGGATTGACGGAATCCCTTGTGATTTTTACAAGGACAATTGGGATTGTATTCGCGATTTTTTGGTGATATTATTTAATGCCATGAAAAGTAGTGGCATTATGGGACAGCAACAAAGAACAGGGGTGGTTGTTCTAGTCCCGAAAAAAAAATCTGGGAATTATATACATAATTATAGGGCAATTTCATTAATGTGTGGCGACTATAAAATTTTTGCGAAATTATTAGGAAATAGGATAAAACGGGTTTTGGAGAGAGTTCTGGACGAGGGACAATATGGTGTGCCAGGACGATCTATGTGTGTGGGACAAGGAATTATTCGCAGGTTCATTGAGGAAAGCGGGAGGGGTAATAAGGGTGGAATATTAGCTTTAGATTGGCACGCTGCATACGATTGCGTGGAGAGAGATGCATTATGGAAGTTTATGCAGTGGCAAGGTTTCGGAAAGGAAATTGTTAGTTGGGCACAGGTTTTGTACGAGCAGGCTACTTTTAGGGTGCAGGTAAACGGTAGGTTGGGAAAAGTTGTTAGGATGCATAGGGGATTACGGCAGGGGTGTCCTATATCACAAATTCTTTTTGCGTTGATTCAGGACCCGTTTTTTAGAGCCGTGAGAGGGATTGTAAGACAGGATGACAAGCAAGGTTGGGTGGGGGTTACAATCAGGAATTATAGGTTACGTGGACGACACTACGGTTTTATTTCGTGGAGCCAAGGTTTTAGGAAAAGTGAGCGAATTGGTGGAATGTTTCGGGAAAGCAACCGGAATGACGGTTAATAAGGAAAAATCAATGCTTATGGAGGTGGGGGATTGTGCGGGTGTGGTATTAGGCCAGAGGGAAGGCTGGCCTTTAGTAAATCAAATTAAGGTGTGTGGGATTGTGCATAGGGATAACATACAGGATGCGAGGAAGGTGAATTCAAGTGAGGCTGTAGAGAGGGTTTTAGGTCGTTTAACAGGTTTGAGGGAAGGAGGCTTGTCTATACATCAGCGCGCAATTGTGGTGAATGTGATTTTGTTCAGCAAGTTGTGGCATGTGGCATGTATTTATCCGTTACATCCATATGATGAAAAGCGTATGTTAACGCGTGTATATAGATATATTTGGGGTTCAGGTTGTGATTGGTTAACGAGGTATGTGGTGTCGCTCCCGGTTGGCCGGGGTGGCCTGGGGCTAATGAATCTGCATAATAGGATGTTAGGCATGTATGTCAAGCATAGCTACTTGAGAGAGGGTAGAATGGCCGGCACGGGTTTGACCTGGATAAGACGGGACTTGGTACGTTGGTTGACCGGAACGGATGTAAAGAGATGTGAGGACATGTTGAGGATGTTAATTTATGTAAAAGATCCACGCAAGATCAAGATCGGCAAATTGGCACTGGTAGAGGGCAGGGAGGTAGTGGCTAAGGTGGAGGGAATATATCCAATGTATGCATGGAAGGACATATGGGGTCGTTTAAAAGCATTAAGGTTACGAGCCAAGGTCAGGGAGATAATGTTTAAATTTTTACATAATATACTGCCGTCCGGGGAAGTTTTAGCGAATAGGCGCGTGCAGGAGGGGGGGCTGTGTTGTGTGTGTGGAGATCCTGATACGGTCTTTCATGCAGTTTATTTCTGTAAGAGATTGGAACACGTAAGGTTGTGGTTTGGTAAGGTGTTAAGAATGGTGGGTGGGGGTGGGTTTAGTGTCTTAAGAGCTTTAAGTTTAGATGTGGGGGGGGGTCGAAACACCGGTACAGAATGCAATCGGATATTTAGTGACGGATTTTGTATATACGTCATGGGTATATAGGCATTTATCTGTGAGGGAGAGAATCAGAGCACTGGTAGCGATATTTTATGGTACACAACAGAGAAATAAAGACATTACGGGAAATAGATGGTTTTTCTTATTTTCAAAGGGATATTGCAGATTCAAGGTCAGGGATTTATGGGAGTTAATACCTTAAAGGGTACACGAGGCTGGCTTCTTGAATATGTGTGAGTGAAGGTGGCATACGATTGGTATGGGTGTGTTTTAATGTATAAATGATAGGTATGATCGTTAGTTTGGATGATGTTTTATTCAAACAAATATATATACTATTGCTTGGAAACTAATTTTTGTTCTTAAATTGACGTGATTAAGAGAGTGGGTCTCTTGTGAAGCAAAGTCATGAACTGCATGACAGGTGTTATGTAAAAGCACCTTGTGCAACTTATATATATAGTTTTTCATTTTATATTTTCTTGTATCAGCCATGTGGATGATACCTGGTAACGTTCTGCTTGGGGTCTCCTGGGATATATGTTTTGGAATATGACCAGATATGAGGGTAACAATTTTGTATTATGTGTACATAATCTCTCATGTGTGTGTGTATGTGATAAGAATGTGGTGTGTGTATGTTGCATAATGTTACTTGTTTGGCAATTCAGAATTATCTCATGCTATTAAGTGGAACCCTTTGTGTACTGTACTGAATATTTTTGTATCTTTGCAGTTGTCAAGTAAATTGACTACCAGTTTCATTACATATCGTTCGTTTTTGGATATTTTGTTATATATGTACTTGTTTATGTATTATGTCTTTACAAAGGTTTTATTGACATAAAATCAAACACTAAGGCATATTATTGATGAATAGTTTCTCTTTGTTTATAATGTATATAAGAGGGTTTTAATTAAGGTAACGAAGAATTTGTATATTCTTGTGTTACCTTAGGATAGGTACATAATGAATAGGGGACTGACGAATATTTATAACCGTTCTAGTGTATATATTGACAATTGTAATTATACTTACTATGAATGTAATGGAGGTTTTTTATATATTTAATATGTTGTTATATGACGTTTTAAATAAAATAAAAAAAAAAAAATAAATGTCACATCAGTTGCAAAAAAAAAAAAAAAAAAAAAAAAAATCCGTAATCATATACCCAATCGCATTCTCAACCCTTTTATTCACCCCAGTTATATCTAAACTTAAAACCCTCAAGACCTGCAAACCCCCTCCCCCCACTAACCTTAAAACCTTACCCATCCAAACCCTTATAAGTTCAATACAATCGCAAAAATACACCGTATGATAAATAGTCGCCAATCCTCCACAATCCTTGCATTCCCCATCCTCTCGTATTCTCTTATAGAATAAAACCATTCCTGACGGCAAGATTCCATGTAAAAATCTATACATAACTTCTCTGACTTTAGGTTTTAAATGCAATTTGTTTAAACGCCCCCAAATATTACGCCAATCATACATCGGATAAACTCCTTCTACCGCCGCTACCAAAGCCTTACCATCTGCCCTATCAAGATTTCTCAATTTAATATGTAAAGGATCCCTCACGTTTATATAAATACCCGTAACATTGCCTCACCTATCATGAACTCCCGACCCCCCCACCACCGTCGCATATCCTGATGTATCCTATGAAGACCGTCTTCTTTCGCCCCCCCCTCCCGCTTATAACTATGTTTTAAATATATACTTATTATCCTCTTTTCGACATCTATAAGACCCAGCCCTCCACGGCCAACCGGGAGTGTGACAACCGCTCTACTTAACCATTCGCTCCCTGTTCCCCAAATGAATCTAAAAACACTTTTTTGTAGCCTTTTTAACTCACAACGAAGTATCGGAAATATTACTGTAACATGCCATAGTTTACTATATAATAGCACATTCGTTGTAATCACCCTTTGTTGCAAACTTAAATTAGCAGCTCTTAAACCACTGAGGCGCTTCACAACACTATCAACGATACGCACGGAATTTATTTGCTGTGCTAACTTGATATCATTTACATAAACGATCCCACATATCTTTATTTGGTCCACCCTTTTCCACCTTTCAGCAACCATCCGTCCTCACGTGACCCTTTTCCAAGATTCATATACTTTGTTTTCCCCATGTTGATCGTCATGCCAGTAGCCTTTTCAAAAACTTTCACTAACGTTTCTACTCGAATCAAATCCATGTTTTCTCTCACCAAAATCGTCGTATCGTCGACATATCCAACAATGCCCGCTCCCCCATCCCTTACATTACCCATCCCCTTTGCTTCCAATAAAACCCTTATCCCTCTATAAAATGGATCTTGAAAACAAGCAAAAAAATTTTTGAAAGGGGACAACCTTGACGCAAACCCCTTCCCATCTGAATTCGATCTCCCAACCTCCCATTCACCTGCACACGCAAGGTTGCCTCCTGATACATTAATTTGGCCCATGATATAATTTCCGCCCCAAACCCCTGCCATCTCATGATCTTCCATAACGTCTCCCGTTCCACACTATCATATGCCGCCTCCCAATCTATAGCCAATACCCCCCCCTTCCTAATCTTACTCTTTCTTCAATAAAACTTCTAATCATACCGTGACCTTCATACATAGACCTGCCCGGCACCCCATATTGTCCCTTGTCAATCACTCTGCCCAGGACTTTTTTTATTCTGTTAGCCAAGATCCTTCCAAAAATTTTATAGTCACCACATAATAACGAGATTGCACGATAATCTTTAACCGTTAATGGCTCGCCTTTAGGAACTAGGACGACCACAGCCAACCTTTGTTGTTCCCCTAAAACCCCATCCCGCTTCATTATATTGAATAAACGTACCAAAAACCCCTTTAAAACGTTCCAATTTTGAAGATAAAAGTCGCTGGGCAACCCATCAATTCCTGGCGCCTTACCCAATTGCGCCCCAGATAAAGCCTCCCAAGTCTCACACTCCGTTATCGGTCCTCCCAACATCAAACGATCATGCTCCGTCATCTCACAACACACAAACCTACCGATTGACTGCAAT
The DNA here is from genome assembly GCF_026875155.1 of Cherax quadricarinatus. Taxonomy (NCBI): domain Eukaryota; kingdom Metazoa; phylum Arthropoda; class Malacostraca; order Decapoda; family Parastacidae; genus Cherax; species Cherax quadricarinatus. The sequence continues at coordinate 9,442,483 of NC_069462.1, forward strand.
GCAATTTCACTTATTCCAACACTTTGCGTTTTCAATTTAACCCAAGCATCTATATACCCACTCATACCCTCCGTCGTCGTCAACTCCTGATTTACTCTATACCCCTGCATACCTACCTGAACATTCAACCCCATTAACTCCATTGCTTTGCGACGTCTGTGTTGATTCCTCAACACACACGCCGACGGCCGATCTCCCCACAAAACCTCTTCGATTCCACCCTTAAGCCTTTCCCCATCAAACCTTTCGTTTTGTAAATTTCGTAGTTGCTCCTTAATTCTTTCAATTTCTATAACAGGATAATTAGCATTCGCTTGTACATAGCAGTCGCGCAACTGCCCCTCTAAATATCGTTGGAAACCATATTGTAACTGACTATATCTCACTCCTTGACTATATAATATTCCTTAATTCGCTTTTTGGCTATCGTTTCCCACCAATTAACCAAATCCACATCTCCAGGTGCTTCAACCACAAGGCGTTCCCACATATGCCCAAAAGACAAAAGACTTTCCTCCCTCTTCAATAACTTTACATTTAATTTCCAAAAAGATGGACCCCTTCTAGGCACACCGTCAATATCTACATCCATTACAACTCCTCTATGATCCGAAAAAACCACATTTATCACATTCACTCTCCGCACTGTAACCGCACTAGACACGTACATTCTATCCAATCTCGCCGCATAATCTCGTCTAATAAAAGTAAGCTCCACCATGCCACCCCCCACACACATCCATTAAACCCACACTCGTCAATAAATCTCCCAGGAATCCCAAGCAACAACCCGCTCCTCGAGGCTCCACATCTTTTCGTCGTATTACACAATTCCAGTCTCCCCCTATTATCGCTACATTTGGTAAACTACGTAGATAATATACTAATACATCTTGTACAAAATGAGTTTTAAGTCGTACATCTCCCTCGGCCGGCCCATATACACATACAAAACTTATGTGTGCTCTACCCCATAAACCATCCACCCTAATCACTCTCCCCTCCCCCCTTTCACTATGGCGTACTACAAACGGGCTATTTTCCTTTACCAGAATGGCGACGCCTCCTTTTAACCTCGTCGCATATTCCATATACACATCATAACCATCCATTTCTAACTCATATCCAATTCTGTAATTGTGTTCTTGGATAAATACCACATCCACATCTAGACGCACCAAAAATTCATTAAACCACTTTCGCTTCCGCTCAGATCTCAAACCGTTAATATTTATTGTCAAAACCTTAAAGTCAATTAACGGGGTTTTCCTTTCGTTCTAGGTATAGACTTTTCACTTATACATTTTACACCACCTCTATCCCTCCCCCCTTTTTTGGGAACCACCTTGATAAACCCTTGTTTCGTGGATTCACTGTTCCCTGTTCTCTGTACATCCGCCCAAGACTTTTTTCCTGGCCTTTGGGCAGGAGTAAGCACGTCGTCTGAGTCTGATGGGGTCGCAGTTCGCTTTCGAGTCCTACCCTCCACCTGCATTGGGATTTCTTTAGTACTATCGTGATGCACCTCCACTTCTGCTACATTTACCGTCATACCATGCGACACACTAGACTCAATGCTTCCATCCATCGCCTCACCATGATGTTCAACCGATCCCAAAATTGCACCTGGATCCTCCACACGGTTGACGATCGACTCGTCTAACAAAACATCCAGTGCCTTTACTAAAGACGCCGCTACATCCTCTTCCCCCATAGTGGGCAGAGTCTCTTCAAATACTTTATTTATGTCCAGTGACGGTGATTCTTCTCGTTGTTTTGCATCCTCCAAAGCATTCTCCTGCGCTTTTTCTACCTCTTCACTCCAAGATGACCGTTGTAGAGACGGATGAGCATAAGACTGTTCTCGTCCCTCAACTTCCTCTACCTCTTCCGATTGTTGCTGTTGTGATATTTGGAGATTCCCACGACGCTTACCACACTGTGCCGCTATGTGGTCATACGACCCACACAGCCGACACGTACGACGTTGCCCCGCATATGTTACATATACTTGAGTTCGAAATGCTTGCAACATAATATAGGACGGTATGGGATGACGTAAGGTCATTTTGACTGAATATGTTCCCTCCAAACTTCCAGCATAAGGTCCAGCGGCCCACCGACCTGCAGAGGCCATATGAACCGTACCATAATTACGTAGTTCATCTTTTATAACAAAATCAGTCGCTTCAAAAGGCACATTCTTGATTTTTTACCCATGTGTAGTATCGTGATACATCATGAAGACGTACTGATACAGCTGAATTGGGACGGCTATAATGGTCTCTTGATACTTATCCACCACTGCTTCGTAGACATTTGCTGACGTCATTTTAACGAAAATCCGTGTCGTCCCATTAAGTGCTACACCACATATCTCTTCATTTGCGATACCGTAGGTATCACGGATAATCGCCGGTATTTAACAAATCCATCGTGGCTCCCGTGACAGCCCACGGGTCAACTCAACGCAAACAGTGTTGATGCGCCTGTTGCTATGCAGCGCCATGTTGGAAAATGAGCAGCACACGTCTCACTACTCAATGGCTGTTGACGAACTGATGTAGCTCGCCTGAAACAGCAGAGGGGTGCAGAGCACAACCGCACTCTACCGTGGTCAGGCAGCGAATATATGAGTTAAATTAATTGTATTATATGATTGTCTGCATCGCTATTGGGCCGTGCAGACCTGCGCAAACGCTCTTCAGTTCCCTGACAGCAGTAGTGTGAGGTGGTGCTTGTCGCGCCTCTGTCGTCAGACCAGGAGAATTTACTATTAGTCAACATGGCGTGCAGTTACAGACGCAGGATTAACACTGTCGGTGTTGAACTTCTCAGTGGGGCAATAACGCCAGCCTCAGCCCAGGTATTACTACCTAAAATAATCAGAGACACGTATGGCATCAGGATGGAGAGTTGTACGGCGTAGCATTGAACGGAGCACGTAGATTTTTTGTGAAACTGCTCTCAGCAACGGTTTACGAGTCGTTGGTCAACCGTTTTCAGGACGTAAGTCTTGATGCAACACCAGCTGTGCGTGTGAGGATGATCGATGTATCCAGACATTATACATGGATTAAATTGTGTAATGTCCCCTTTGAGGCGGATGAGGCAGATATCAGAAACGTATTTGAGGAATACGGAACTGTTCATTTGGCCCAGCATGGTAAGTGGGTGTCGGGTGCCTACACAGGTATGCCGGAGGGCACTTTTAACCTAAAAATGTCATTGCGACACCCCATACCGGGACACAGGTCATGGTGTCATACGCGGGGCAAAGGCGTACCTGCCGACTATGTGGGGAATATGATCACATAGCGGCGGAGTGTGGGAAGCGGCAACGAGCTCCTGGCCCAGAGGCGGAGACATCCGCTTCTACACCAGGGGAAGCAGGTGTTGATCAACGACGTGAAGGAGGGCGTGGTCGTCTATGGAGCGAGATAGTGGATGAGGCGTATAAGGCTGGGGGAGAGGGTGAGGCCCTTGACCAGTTACCTGGTCCAGACACACTTCCAGTGGATCGAGTTGAGCAAAAAGTACAGGAGGAAGTGTTGGAAATTGAGGAGGAATTAGCCGAGGTTTTGAAGTCCTTGTCACCGCCTGAGGAGGTGGCTGCTCCTGGCAGGGTAGAAGAAGATGAGGTGAAGGCTGTGGGGCATCAACAACAGAACTTTTCGGACGAAGGGAGTGACAGCGTGACTGAGGTGTCACCGAGATCTTTGTCACTGTGTACAGTGGAGGTAGAGGTACATTGTGAGGCATCCCCAGACCAAGCCATGGAGGATGCGCCTGTCACAAGAAAGAGAGCCGCTGCATCGGATTCAGATGATGTCCTAACGCCGGCGCAGAGGACTGGGAAGCAAATATGGGCAGAAGGTGAAGGTAGTGGTGGCCATGACAGGAGGCACCGAAGAAGGGGGGGGGGAGAGAGGGAAGTGTGCAGGTGGGCAAGTGGTCCCACACGTTCTGGTGGCCATCGGAAGAGTGAAGAGAGGAGGCAGGGGTGGAAACTCTAATAGGCCTCCGGTGTATGACAGTAAAAGTTAATGGTTTGTGTAATAGTGTAAAGAGAGAATGGTTTCGAGAGTTTCTGAATAAATTTAGAGTGGATGTTGTGTTCCTACAGGAGCACAATTTTAAGGAGGGTAGGGTGTTGGAGATGGAGGGGTTTCAGGTGGTAACCCTGCCATCTGCCCGTTTAAAAGGGGGTGGGTATCTTAATTAGGGAGGCGAGCCCGTTTGTTTTGCAGAGAATAGGGGGGGGGGGGGGGGAAGGGTTTTTGCGCGTAGAGGGTTTGTGGAGGGGAAAAACGGGTGGCTTTTATTAGTGTATATGCGCCTGCAGAGAATAATGTAAGGTGAAGCAGGAGTTTGTGTGCGAGGACCTTGTGTTTTTTTTTCCGTGCATTGCCGGAGGTGGCAATAGTAGGAGGGTGATTGGAACTGCGTCATTAGGAGGGCTGATATGGAACCAAAAGGGGCCAGGTTATTTTGTCGGTGGGCCTACGAGATTTATTGAGGGATATTGGGTTTTAAGAGACGCATTCGAGGGGGGGGGCGTGGGAGACAGAGCATACATTTGTTAGGAGAGGGTATGCAGCGAGGTTAGATAGAGTGTATCTTTCTCACGGGTTGTAGTGAGAGTTTTCAAAACTGTTGAAGTTGCATGGTCAGATCATAGAGCAGTGTTGGTGGAGGTTGGGTGGGAGGCGCTTGCAGAAATATACGGAGTTACTGGAAATTAAATATAAGTGCATTGAGTGATGGGGAGGGGTTAGAGGGATTTTTCTGTCCTATGGAAGGAGCTTAGTGAGGAGGCACAGGGAGTGGAAGATGTCGTACAATGGTGGGTTTTGTGTTGCCAAGGAAAGGTTTAGGAAATATTATGTGGGGGTGGGCAACGTATAAATGTTTTTAAAATATGGGCTTTTCAAATTATCTGGAGGACAGGTTAAGGGGCTGTTATGAGAAGGGTGCTGTGGGGGCAACTATCCTACGGATGAAATTGTCGAGGTCAAGGGGAGACTGAGGGAGTTACAAAATGAGAGGTTTCAAGCGGTAAGGGTGCAGGCAGGGGTAGAGGAGGCTTTGGGGTGACAAACCATCGGCGTGTGTGTTGCGACGTCAAAAACAAAGACAGCAGGTTACAGCTATTCCGAGGTTAGAGGTACACGAGATGGCGGGGGGTTATAGAATGGGTCAGGAGATACTAACTAAAAAAGGGGGAAGGGGTGTGTATGCGGAAAAAAGGGGATGAAGGGTATTGGACAAGTGGGAAAGGTGGGAAATGGGGGTTTAAGAAGGTGTGTTGAGTATTTTGACGTGAATTTTAGGGAATAGTGATAGAAAGGTTTGGGGGGGGGTAATAAAAAGGGGTAAAATAGGTTGGCTTTAAGGGAATGGGGAAAGGAAAGCCCCGGGGAATAACGGTTCCCGGCTGAATTTTATTTTTCCAAAAATTGGGAGGTGAAAAGGGGGTTTTCATGGGTGGTTATTTAATAAATAAAGGGAAAAAGGGGTTTGTATGGGGGCCCAAGCAACCCCAACAGCAGTTGTGGGTTTTTGGCCCCCGAAGGGAAGGGGGCAGCACCCCTAAAGGAGAAACCCGTGCCATACCCCTTTTATGTGCGGATTAAAGTTTTTCCCCGTAAAGTTTGGGAAATGGGTTTCCCAAATTGGGGGTAGGGGAGTGGTTTCGAAAACCCCAGTAGGTTTCCCTGGAAGGCCCGAATTTGGGGGGGCCCAATGGAATACGGGAGAAGTTTTGTGGGGGGCCCAAAAGGGGGGGGGGAAGGGAGGGGGGGCGTTTTTGGGTTTTAGACGGGCCCAGGGGGCCTATAAAGGGGGGAACCGAGGAGCTTTGGGAGCTAACTTAGGAGGCGGGGGTTATGGGGATGAAATATTTAAATTTTGGGAAAACCACTTTTGTACAATGGTCCCAAAGATGAGGGTTACAGATTAAGGGATGTTTTGGGGGGGGGGAATTGTAAGGGGTTTGGGGGGATTAGGGCGGGGTGTCCCATGTCCAAAGGGTTGTTTGCGTGCATTCAGGCCCCCTTTCTATAAAATTTGGTTAACGTTTTTGTAGGGACACGATGGAGGGGGGGGGGGGGGTGGGGGGGGTAGGGAAAAAGGGGTGGGGGAAAATAATGGGATACGTAGACGATAAAACAGTCCGGGGTTCGGGGGGGGAAAGACTTTGGGTTTTTTGGAGGCTTTTTGGGTAAACATTTGGGAAAATGCAACGGGGAAATGCAGGTAAATAGAGAAAAAGTCAATGATAATGGGGTTGGGGATTGGGTGGAGGGGGGGGAGAGTAACTTTTGTGAGAAAAAAAAGGGGGTTTTGTTTTTAAAAATTTTGTGGTATCCCCCCAAATGGGTGTTTTGGGGAACCCTGCTCGGGGGGAAAAACTCGAATGTTTTAAGGAAAGGATTTAAGGGGCGTCTGGGTGCTTGCGCCCTTTCCCCAACTGACTCTCGTCAACGGGAATTGTTTATAAACGTTTATTGTAAGTAAGGTTTGGCACGTAGCGGCCGTTTTCCCTTAACAGGGACGGCGTTGTTGGAATTTTTGAGACGAGTTTTTAAAACTTTTTGGGGGGTTTAAAGGGTGCGTTTGGGTTTGAGGAGAGAGGTTGAAATTTACCTTTGGCCCAGGGGGGGTTGGGGTTGATGGATTGAGGGGAGGATTAAATGTGTGTTTTTTTAAATGGGAGGTTTTGCGCGAAGGTGGGGTTTGGAGGGCAGGGGGAAAAAGTACAGGTTAGGTTGGGTAAGTTGTAGGGTTTGGGGGTGGATTTGAAGGGAATGTGAAACTTTTTTGGGGGGCTTTGTTTTGGGTTTAAGAACCCGGGAAAATTTCGAGTAGGGGTTTTGTGTAAGTTGCTTGCGGACAGGATTTTTGGTCCCAGTTGGGGGATTGTTCCCCATGTACGCATGGGACGAGTATTTTGGTTTATTTTAGGGGTTTGAAGTTAAAGCCTAGGGAAAGGGGAGGTAATGTATCGTTTTTTTTCATGGCATTTTACCGTCGGGGAGGTTTTAAGAACCAGAGGGGTTTAATTTTTTGGCGGGGAAAAGGGTGGAAAATTTTGGGGGAGGATGAGACGGCGTTCCTGCTGTAAACTTTTTGTGGGGGAAATGGGGGTGTTAGGTAATTTGGGTTTAAATAGGGTTGACAGGGGGGGGGGGGCAAAAGGGGGGGGTCCCGGGTTTTGCGTGCACAAGGTCCAGAGTGGGGGGTTTTGATGAGAGTGTTTTTACGGGGGCTTGGATTATATAAAAGTGGGTTATATTTATACCCTGGGTGATTTAGGGGGGGGGGAATTGTGAGGTTGCGGGGGGGGGTTTTAGCGGTAACGGTTTTCGTACGATGTGCGTAATAGAGAACTGGGTTTGGGGGGAGGTGGGGAAGGTTTTTCGGGGAAAGGGGATAGAATGTTTAAAGTTTTTGGGGGTTTTTTCATAATCTCGACTTGGGCTGATTTAGTAAAGGGGGGGGGGGGGTTTGGGGAAATTTCATACGGGAAGGGGGTTTTTTGGGGGGCACAAACGGGGTCGCCTCCCGGGGAGGGGGGTGAGGTAGGTTTTATTGGGTATATTAAGGGTAGATTTAGTGGCATACAAGAAAGTAGGGATGAAAATGGGGCCCAAAAAACCCAAAAATGAATATCAGGGAATTACGTATACCCGAAGGAAAATTTTTGTGTTTGATGTGTCAGGGGCGTTTATGACCTTCTTCATGAATTAAATGTGAATGGTGTCCCAAAATTATAGTTTTAAAGAAACCGGTTTAAGAGCTTTAGGGTTATGTGAGTGTGGTTTATAGCCTTTTTTGGGCCCTAAATCATTTTGCATAATTTTATTTGGGAATGAGAGGTTATTAAAAATTTGTTTGTGTTGAGGGTTTGTGGGTTTTTTGCGAGTGTACTTCTTTTTTTGCATTAAAAAATGTTTTCATCCAGTTGCTGCTAGGGTGGAACGCAAAGACTTCCCCTTAAAAATTTGGGAATGCCTCGTTAAAAAGTTGTAATGGGGGCAGGATGGGTTTTGTCTCCCTTTTTCTTTATATAAAAGTGTCAGCCGGGGGAAGAGGGTGGGTTTTTAAAATTTTTTAATAATATTTTTTTAAAATTTTTTTAGTAAAAGGTGAGGGGATTTGATTTTTTGTTTAGGTTTTTTTTTTGGGTTTTGATTTTGTTTTGATTTTTTTTTTTTTTTTTGATTTTTGGGTTTTTTATTTGATTTTATTTGGGTTTGTTTTTTATTTTTATTTTTGATTTTTTTCAATGCTTAAAAAGGATTGTAGTGAAAGGGAAGTTTTATTTTGCTTAAGGGCTTCTTATTGTATAGGGGTTAATTTTGGGAAAGTAGTGATTGTTTTTTAAATGAGATTGGGGGTGTATTTTTACTTGTTTATCTCCTGGGGAAGGTTGTTTAAACCCTTTTTCATATGTCCCCCCTAGTATGTTAACTATTTCAAATCGGGAAAATTTTATATAGTTTATATTTTTTATAGTTTTTATAGTTTTTATTTTATTTTGTTTTATCTTTTTTAAAAGTTAAAAAAGTTTGTGTTTTTATGGGGAACCTCTTTTATTCAATTACAATTGTTGTTAATAATTGGCTTGTGTTTTGTTTTTTAGGATTGGGGGATCCCCTGTATCCATTTTTTTATCTTAATTTTAAAATCAAACTGTAAAGTTTTTTAAAAAAAAATTAAAAAAAAAAAAAAAGTATTAAACCCCTTAATATTTTACTTGGGGGTTTTTTTAATTTAGCTAAATTAAAGATTCCACTTGTTTATAATATTATCTGTTTAGGAATAAAACCCCGGGGATGTTGTAATATATATATCTTGATAATGTGTTAGATAAAGGGACACCTTTGGCTAAGTTTATAACAAGGGGTTTTCCCTTGGTGGGGAGTTTGCACCGTCTAACCCCCCCCCCTTTTGACGAGTTGATGTCTGAAAGGTTTTTTTTTTAAATGGCATTCCCTCCTCTGCGAATGATGTGCATTGACTGAGCTACCCTCCTTAATCTCCGCCTTATTATAAATTGGATAGAGAATTGGTTTATAGAAACTTTCCCGATCCCGCTTGTGGGTTTTTTGAAAGTCTTCGAAATCATAAATGTTTTTTCAGGGTTTCGATGTGAAGGGCCCGTGTCAAACTTAGGGAAATTTTGTGATATATTTCTTTTGCCCCGGGGAGTTACTCAGTGAAAGGGGTTTTAAATTTTCAAATTTTGTACTTGCACAAAATAATTTACTATTGAGGAAGCGGGAATTTTTCCTCTGATCATTATTAAGTGAGGGCCCCCCATATTGACATTTTACATTCTATTTAAAAAAGTTTTTTTTGGTTTAAAGGGGAAAGGGTTTTTGACAGGATATTTAATAGAATTTATGAATATCTAAAGTATTTTAAACTTTTTTAAAAAAAATTTAAAAAAAATGATAAAATTATTTGTGCCTTACATTTTAATTTTGGGAAACCCTATCCTTTCATTTTTTATGAAGTGTGTTGTTCAGAGTGCACTAACCTGGCTAAAGATTAAGATTTGAACCGTAACAGCGAATTATAAGTTATTTGCGAAAATTTTAGGAAATAGGATTAAGTGTTGTAGGGAGGGTTGTATCCGAAACCCAGTTTGGGTTGCCAGGTAGGTCTATGGGGGTGGGGCATGGTTTTTTAAGATTTCGTGGAAGGAAAAGGGGGGGGGGAAGGGGAGGGGGTTGGTTGCACTAGACTGGCAAGGAGCTTATGATAGGGTGGAGCGAGAGGCGTTGAGAGCTATCCTTAGGAAACAGGGCTATGGGGAAGAAATAGTGGGATGGGTAGAGGCGTTATATAGAGGGGCAATGGTGAGAGTACAGATTAATGGAAGATTAGGGGGGAGGATTGCAATGGGCAGAGGTCTTAGACAGGGGTGTCCTATGTCACAGCTTTTATTTGCATGCATACAGGACCCCTTTTATAGAATGGTGGAGCGCCATATGGGCGTTAGTGGAGGGGTTGGGGGGGTACAGGGGGCGTTTGGCCTGTTCTCATAGGGTATGTAGATGATACCACTGTTTTGGTTAGGGAGGGGATGTCCATAAACGCCTTAGATGGAGTGGTTGACACGTTTGCATGTGCAACTGGTATGAGGGTAAATTCGGAGAAGTCCATGGTTATGGGGTTAGGAACTTGGGGGGGAGAGGGTTGAGTGGGGTAGTGCAGTCGTAAAGAAGCGGGTGATGTCATTAAAAATTTGTGGTCTAATCTATGCAGATGATCTTTTATGTTGCACGTGTTAATAATTCGGTCAGGTTGGTAGAAAGGATTCTGGGTCGATTGGGAGCATTGCGGCCTTATCATTTGACCCTTGTGCAGCGTGCCATTGTAATTAACGTTTTATTGTATAGCAAGGTTTGGCATGTGGCTGCCGTGTTCCCTTTAAGAGGGGTTTTTAAATTTTTGTGGGGTTCAGGTTGTGATTGGCTTAAAAGGGATGTAGTAATGTTACCTGTGCGTCAGGGGGGGTTGGGTTTAATGAACTTAGAGGAGGGTCAAATGTATCTTCATTAAAAGGGAGGTGATGAGGGAGGGTGTGAGTGGGGGATGGGGGTTGGTTAAGGTACACAATAAATTGAAACGCATGTTTTCTGGGACGGAGTTGAGGGAGTGTGAAACTATTTTGAGGGCAGTGGTGATGGTTAGGGATCTGGGTAAGGTGAAAATAAGTAGGGTGTGTAGGATGTTAGTGGAAAGGGTTGTGGCTCCGGTGGAGGGGATTTTCCCCATGTATGACTGGGGATGTATATGGAGAAGGTTTGGTAGGTTAAGATTACAACCCCGTGGACGTGAGGTGATGTATCGGTTTTTGCATGGGATTTTACCATCGGGAGTGGTCTTACGAGCTAGACGGGTGGTTGAGGGGGGGTATGTGGAATATGTGGCGGGGAGGATTCTGCATTCCATGTAGTGTATTTTTGTGAGGGGTTGGGGAGCGTCAGGGGTTGGTTGAGCAGGGTGTTGCATAGGATAAGTGGTCAATACTTTTCTGTTCTGCGGGCATTGAGTCTTGATGTGGGGGGTATGGATGAAAGTATTATTAGGGCTGTGGGGTACATTATGGTAGATTATGTTTACATAATGTGGGGAATGAGGGATAAAAGGGGTAAGTGAGGTGAAGAGGAGGGTATTGGCTGCTACGGTTTATAAAACGTTGTGCCGTAATAGAGAACTTTATGGGAGGAGGTGGGAGCGGGCATTCTCTGAGGGATATAGAGACCTTACATTAGAGGTTTTATTAAATTTGTAAATTAGGTGGGTGGGGCAGGGTAGGGATGGTACAATGTGTTATGTTGATGGGCTGTCAGGGGTGGAAACGGGGTCGCCTCCTGGTATGTAACGGGTGAATGTGTATGAACTTGGGCGTATGATGTGTATTCATGGTTGTGACGAGTATACTTAATATGTGTTTGACTTTGCAGTGGGACATTGTTCTATGTATGTTATTCATATGCATGTTTAAGATGCTTGTAGAGGTGTCAGTGTGTTGGATACTTGTTATTAATATATTCTGTGTTTGATGAACATATTGTTTTTACCTTATTCTCAATACATTACGTTAATTGTATTTAACGTACAAAGTACCTACTTTATAACTTACAAAGTGACAATATATGCATATCGTTGGTGTGTTTTGTTAATCATATAATAATGCATTTTGGAACTGTTCGTTTATTGGTTATCATAGGTGTAGGGGTTTTCATGTATGGGTGAGGAGGGATATTAGTGTTATCTCAAAGTTCATGTTTGTGTGGTTGTTAATGATTTATTCTGTGTAAGAACTGTTATTGTCTTGTCTATCTCTTGTATTGTATTGTTCTAAATAAAATATAAAAAAAAAAAAAAAAAAAAAAAATGCGCTTCGTTCAGGGCCTTGTCATTATGCAATAATTGTTATCGCCATAATTAGTTTTTGTAATACGGATATTTTACCCCCCCCCCTTTAGCTGTACGGTTTAGCGTATGAGTTATTTTGAAACACACTTACTTAATCAGAGTAAAGTTACGTACTTATCCTGATCAAAGCTACGTACTTACCCAGATTAAAGCCACGTACTTACCCAGATTAAAGCTACGTACTTACCCAGATTAAAGCCACGTACTGAAAGCTTTTTTTTATATTTTATTTAAAACTCGGGTACAAAAAATATATGGGTACATAATCAATATGTAACAAGATACAGGCAGTAAAACGATAATCTGCAGTGACTTGCATGGTTTAGGTCATATGCACAAAACGGAGGTATTCGAGATGAGGCTTTAAAGGAAATGGGAGGTTTCGTGCAATGTGAGATTGATGGTATGGATAGGGTAACATTAGAAGGTCCGATCACGGAAAGTGAGATTTCACACGCTTTGTCTGGTGCAAGTTTAGGTAAGGCGCCAGGTGTAGATGGGTTGCCTAATGATTTTTACGTTAGGAATTGGGAAGTATTGAGAGGATTTTTAGTTAGGTTATTCAATGTAATGAAGGATGATGGGGGAGCAGCAAAGGACTGCTGTCGTGGTATTAGTTCCGAAAGGTGGACAGACTACGGTAGAGGATTACCGAGCAATATCGCTTCTGTGTGGCGATTATAAGTTATTTGCACGAATATTAGGGAATAGAATAAAAAAGGTGATAGGTAACGTAATTGACAGAGGACAATATGGGGTACCGGGTAGGACAATGAATGAAGGGCATGGAGTTCTTAGAAGTTTTATAGAACAGGGGGGGGAGTTGGGGGGTGGGGGTGTGTTGGCATTGGATTGGCGAGCTGCTTACGATAGTGTGGAGAGGGATGCGTTATGGAGGTTCATGCGTTGGCAGGGATTCGGGAAGGAAATTATATCTTGGGCGAAAACATTGTATCAGGGAGCATCTATGAGAGTACAGGTTAATGGAAGGCTAGGTGTTAACATTCAGATGGGAAGGGGTTTGCGACAGGGTTGCCCTCTATCGCAAATATTGTTTGCGTGCCTCCAGGATCCCTTTTATAGGGCAGTTAGGTGGAGTATCGCAAGTGGAGGGGTTAGTAATGAACGAGAGGGTTGGCCGGGTATTGTGGGTTATGTGGATGATACAACTGTATTGGTGAGGGATGAGAAGGATTTACACAAGGTTGGAAAGGTGGTAGATGTGTTTGGAGAGGCTACTGGGATGGAAATTAATGTGGCAAAGTCTAAGTATATGGACCTAGGCAATAACGAAAATAGAGATGGGACTGTAGGGCGGGGGTGGGTGTGGTGGATCAGCTATGTTTGTGGGATAGGTACGCTAAGAATGATAGGGTCGCACAAGGGGAAAAATTCGATGCACAGTGGAGGGGTATTGAAAAGATTGGGTGGTTTGAGGACGGCCCGCAGTAAGTTGCATCAGAGGGTCATTGTGCGAAGTGGTTGTATAGTAAGAAATGGACGGGGGTGGCAGTTACCCGTGAGGCGGCGGGGGCAAGGGTTTTTGCAGATGGGATTTTCCGATTTATATGGGGTGGGGGGTTGTGCTGGTAAGTGAGGGGTGGTGACGCTTCCCGTTACCCACGGGGGGGGGGGGCTTATCATTTAGAAAAGGTTGTGATTGTGTATTAAAAAGCGGGTTTTGGGGGAAAGTGGGGGGGGCGAGGAAAGGGGGGCTAGAAAAAATGCGTATGGTATGCAACGATGGTGGGGGGGTAAGGATTTAATGATTGGTGAGGCCAGGGTTGGGGGGTTTTAATGAGGTTTGGGGATCCAAAGCGCCTTAAATTGAGGTTTTCTAGAGGGGTGGGGGGGGGGGTTCTGGTGGGGGCAGTTGGGGGGGGGATCCCCCAGTTGCATGGGGGAATATCTGGAAATGTTTACGGCCAATTGCGTTTTAAAACCGGTGTAAGGGGGAAATGTTTAGGTTTCTACAGGAATTTCCCGTTGGGTTGTTATTCATAGGAGACAAAGGGGGGTGGGGAGTGCAAGCGTGTGGATGTTCCCGAGCTATTTTTATGCGGTTATTTTTTTTTTATTGTTTAGGCTGTGGGGTTTTGGTTGGTGGGTGGGGGGTTTTGGGGGGGGAAGGGTTAGGGTGTTGGGTTTTTAAGTTTAATATGGTGGGATGAGTAATGGTGGCGAAATGCGGTTGCGTATGGGTTCTGATTTTTTTTGTTTGGGTATGGGGGGGTTGGGTGGGGGATGAAAGAAAAAAGGTGTTAGCGGCCACCTTTTATAACTAGTGTCGCAATAGGGATCTTTATGGGGGAAGGTGGGAGACAGCGTTTCTGAGGATCCCGGGTTTTTAATTTAAAAGGATTTACGGGTTTTAAAGTGTTAAATGGGAAGTGAGGGGGCTAGTTTTTTGAGCGGAGCTTTTTTGTCCTTGGGGCTTGCGTTCTTTTTATTATAATAATAATAAAAAATTTTGAGCGGGATGTGTGGTGGCGAAAAAATTGAAAAAATTAGTTAATCTTCCCGAAAAATAGAGCAAAGATTGGAAACATTTTGGTGTGCGCTCGTCTTTGTACGTTAATTAAATAAAAAGCTTGTAATTTTTAAACAATGGTAACTACGTCTTAGCGCGGCCCAGCTAAGTCATAAAAAACCACGTGCTCCAGCGCGACCGTTCATAACTTGCGTACTCCACTAACTCCCCCTATAAAAGGATCCTGGGGACGAAAAAAATATTTGCGATAGGGGGCCCCAACCTTGTCGCAAACCCCTTCCATCTAAATTTTAAACACTCCCTTCCTTAAACCCTGATTTTTTGATCCCCCCTGATAAATGTTTTCGCCCCCAAGTTTAAATTTTCCCCCCGAACCCCTGCCAACGCTGAACCCCTAACCATCCCTTCCACACTTTCGAAGCAGTCGCCAACCCAATGCCAGTAACTGGCAACCATCGGTTGCTGTGAGGAGGGGGGTGCTCACCCTTTATCAAGTCATGCGAGGGGAAGTCTAAAGGAGGGGGTATGTCACTTTGTTGACAGTGACTACCCTTGGGGCGTTACTTTTTTGCCTTTCATTGTATAATTTTGGTACCAATGCCTGCAAAGAAGAAACAGTTTCCAGAACATTAGCCAAAAGAGGAAAAGGCACATGAAGAAATGATAAGGTTATAAAAGCAAAGTGGCAGCGCTGCTGTGGTTTTGGGGTGTAACCCGGGGCCCCCACGATGTTTAAATTTACCCCACGTTGTGCCCCCCGGGGCCGGCCACGATGCTGTACCACCACGTGGGACGCCGCCACGTTTGCTAGTACCACCACGTGGGGGAACGCCGCACGATGCTGTACCACCACGTGGTGACCCCGCCACGATGCTATTTCACCCGTGGTGACCCCCCCACGAGCTAGTACCACCAGTGGTGGAGGGGCCCCCGGGCCCCCACGATGTAGTACCACCGTGGTGACCCCGCCACGATGTATTTTCCACCACGTGGTGACGCCGCCACGTCTAGTACACACGTGGTGACCCCCCCACGATGCTAGTACCCCAGTGGTGACGCCGCCCGATGCTAGTACCACCACGTGGTGACGCCGCCTCGATGAATTAGTCCACCACGTGGTGACGCCGCCACGATGTAGTACCACCACGTGGTGACGCCCCACGATGCTAGTAACCCCACCCTCCTTAAAACCCTGCCCTTTGTTCATGCTACTGAACTTTTGGAAAATTTTTATGTTCAAAACAATTTTAGACAAAAATGGGAGCCCGCAAATTGCCCACTCCACCACGGCTGCTACTACACAATATCCCCCCAATGCTGCTACTCCACAACTACTCCCTCCACTGCTGTGGGGACTTTTAGATAATCTGTGTCACCACATCCAGTCATAGGTACGTAATTATTAGTGTTTTTTTGGTATATTTTTTATTGGTATGTGTATAATATCATTATGGGTGCAATTATATGTATCTGTAATAACATGGGAATAGGATTTTTAGAATTCTTTCTTTAGATTTATTGGGATGGATTTTTCAGATTGGGGGCACCCGGGAAATTCAGGGCAAAGGGATCTTTTTGGAAATTTAGGGAAAAATGTCTTATAACCGTTCTCTTCAATAAACGTATTAAAAGGCACTATGGTTTTTTTACCCACTGTATAGTAATGTTCAAGTTTTTGTTGAAATTTTTTTTTTCCCAAAGTGCTTTATTTGTTTTTTCTGAGGGAAAACCTTATTTTTGAACCGTCATTTTGAATTTTACTAAAGTTTTTTCAGGGGAGCCGTTTGACTTTTTAATGGAGTTTTCTTGGGTAATAAACCCTTCAATTTTGCATAAATTGATGTAAAATGCAAAAAAAAAAAATTAAAATAAAAGACTATTTTTTTTTTGGGGACCAAACATGTTTTGATTATTTATATCCATTTGATAGTCAAATTTGGATTACTTTATCTTTGTGATTAAACAACAATGATTTCGAGATTGCCATATTTACTTGCGTTGCTAAAGTGTTGCCTGTCCATTTTTTACATTTTTTTTTTTTTAATAAATTTATTTATTTTGGCGATCTTGATGCAATTTACCACATGAGGTCAAAAATGCCTAAAATCTCTGGTAAGTGTGTGAGAATGATGTTCGTTATTGTGAGAGTGCCTTCAAAAAAGTTATAGAAAGCCACATACTACAGGTGTTCTAAGGTTTGCCCAAAAACTGATCGAGTTGTTGGATACAAAATCCGGGTTTCCCTTTTTGTAGGGTGCATTCGTAAGCAATTTTTGGATTCAGAAGGTTCGAAGTTAACATAGCTGAATGAGTAACGTGTTTAAAAAGTTTTATATTTTTGCGAGATTGTATTTGGTACTAAGGGCCCAACATATGTTTCATCGGCCTGGGTTAAAATTTTATGTACTGTCGTGTGACATGTGTAGGGTAGTGTTAAAAATTTTTAAATTCACGCTGTTGTTTTTCCCCTTTTCTATTTTAATGTTTAAAGTCACTATAAGAATTGTGTAGTAATATAAAAAGTATATTTTTTTTGTGTAAATTTCGCCCTTTTTGATGACTTTGTTGGACAGGTGTGTATGAGTTAAAATGCGGTGATATTTGTATTAATATGCTTAGGGTTATGTGTTGAAGTCTTGGGTGGATTGCCCCGTTTGAGATAAGAGTATATTATCTTGATGTGGGAAAGTTTTCTTTAATTGTTACTTGAGTAAGTAGTATCCCACGCTTTTATATTGTCGATGTTTTGTAGGGATTTGATGGGGGGGGGGGGGGTTTCCTTTTTCTTCCAGAGAATATGTAGACTTTATAAATGGGCCTTTGGTGGGGTGGATGTATAGGTTTTAAAAGGTATGTGGTGAGGGTTTTACCTTTTAAAAAATTTTTTTGTAATAAAACTTGGGGTAAGATGTTTAAGTGTGTGAAGTAGATTCTCTGGATATGTTGTTGGTATACCTGTGCGAAGTTTCTTCTTTTTTTTTGATGGGGTATTTTGTATGTTTTTATTTAATTTTGTTGTTACATGTTGATTGGTTTTGTAACATGTTTCTTAATATAAGTATACTGTATTTTAAATAAAAAAAAAAAAAAAAATGTATAGGGGATGGGGACAGTTGTGTCACACAAAGTTTAAAAGTTTTTGTATTTTTACAAATTTTTTATAATTCTGGGTAAGAATGATATTATGTTTTTATTTTTTTAATGTTTGTTTTAAATAAAATATAAAAAAAAAAACTGCGTGACTACACAAATACCAAAAAACCCTTATTAATGACATCAGAATTTTGGGTGCTGACCCAATAAAATACTTTTTGTACCCTGCTTCCCTGAAAAATGGTCTTATAATAAAAAGATAGTCCCACTTAGTAATGGACACTTCCCCCCCCCCCCCTTGAAAAACTAACTTTCACCTGAGTATATATTGACATTCAATACATTTATTTGGCATTAAGGCTATCATTGACAAAAGATAAACACATCCCGCATCTAAAAGGCGACTAAACAAGAAAAAATTGAAATGATGGCCCCACACCCCAAAGAACAATCCCCAAACCCACCCTCATAACCCCATGATAACAATCAAATCGTGCACGGTGGTGGAAATTTTAATACACTCCCCCTGACTCTTCACCCCCCCCCCCCCAAGGAAGGTTTCCTTGATTTGGGGGGGGTTCTTGATTTAGGGAAATTTGGGTCTGGTCCAGTTGAATTTGCCCGAATGCTTCCACATCCCCCCCCCCCCGGCGCTTTTTTAATCCTCCGGGTTTAGCGTTTCCCCTTGTTATATTATTATTATTATAATCAAAAAAAGCGCTAAGCCAAGGGCTATACAGCACCCCTTTTTATAAAAATAAAAATTCACCCCCCCCACATGCCTAGTAACTGTCTGCGTCACCCCTCATTTAACCCCCTCAGTCTTGAATTTTTTAAAAAAACATTAAGGGGAAAAATAACAAAGGAATATGAGAACCCCTTATCGCTCCGCCACAGAAAAATAAAAAGTTCATTTTCTAATCATCCCGCTGATTACTTTTGCTTCAAAATACCCCCCATTCCCCCTTTCTTTTTATCTTTTACTCCAAAACTAAAAAACCGATCATACTTTCATCAATAAATTATATTTCAATAAACTAATAAAATCAAAAACTTTCACCGACTATAGGTGTCATTATTATCACCCGAGTTCCATGAAATTTTCATAAGAAATTTTTTTTATTTTTTTATATTTTATTTTTAACATACAAAACATTTAAAAAAAAAATTTAAACATGAAAGCTCGACAGACAAATAAATTTATCAATTTTTATACACTGGAATACGCACTAAAGTAAATAATAACAATTCATTATAAAAATATAATATTAAAATAATACAAATAAAGAATCCTCTTGTCCTTCCCGACTGCTATTTCAAAATCCACACACAATTACTGCCCCCCCCCCAAAAAGCAAGCGTATAAACCCCCCCCCCCCCCACATTTACCCCAGCTCCCCAAAAAATAAACTTTCACCGTTGTTTATTTAACTTATAAACCCAACCTTTCTAAATTAAACTTAAAAACATATTTATTAAAAAAAATAATTACAGTGTGAAAGCCAGCTGCTGCCTAATATTTTTTTTAATCTTGTTAATATATCATTAGAAACTGAATTAGTTTAAATGGGAGTCAAATCCCTTTTTTATTGCGTCCTGAGATTCTCAGACTTTATCTTATACGCTACACGATTGCCCTTTAGAGAAGGCCCCTTAATTTAAAAATATTAAAAAACTACTAAGAAAAGGTGAAAATAGCATCCTGCACATCCCAATTACACACAATCGTTTCTTGCATTATCACTCACCCCCGCACATGCACACCAAAAAAAAATCTTTCGTTTGGC
>NC_069462.1:9462311-9481695 GCF_026875155.1 Cherax quadricarinatus
AAACTTCAAAAAAAACCCCCGGGGAAATTTAAAAAGGAAAACAAAAAGGGGGGGCCCCCCAAAAAAAAAAAAATTTTTTTTGGGGGAAAAAAAAGGAAAAATTTTTTTTTAAAAAATTTTTTTAAAAAAAAAAATTTTAAAAAAAAAAAAATTTTTTTAAAAAAAAACCCTTTAAAAAAAAAAAATTTTTTGGAAAACCAAAAAGGGGGTTTAAAAAACCCCACGGCCCTTTTAAAAAAGGGGAAAAATTTGGGGGGAAAAGGAAAAAAAAAAATTTTAAAAAAAAAAAAAAAACCCAAAAAAAAAAGGGGGGAAAAAAAGGAAAAAAAAAAAAAGGGGGGTTTGGGGGGGGGTTTTTTTTAAAACCCCAAAAAAAAAAAGGGGGGGAAAAAAACCCCAAAAAAAACCCCAAAAAATTTTAAAGGTTTTTAAAAAATTTTTAAAAAAATTTTTGGGGTTTTTTTAAAGAAAAAAAAAAAGGGGTTTTAAAAAAACCCCTTTAAAACCCCAAAAAAAAGGAAAAAAAAAAAAAAAAGGGGGGGGAAAAAAAAAAAAAAAAGGAAAAAGGGGAAAAAAATTTTTTTCCCCCCAAAAAAAAAAAAAAAAACAAAAAAGGGAAAAAAACCAAAAATTTGGGAAAAAGTTTTTTCCCTTTTTTTCCAAAAAAGGGGGGGGAAAACAAAAAAAAAAAACCCCCCCCCGGGCCCAACAAAAAAAAAAAAAAATTTTTTTTTTTTTTAAAAAAAAAAAGGGAAGAAAAAAATTTTTTTGGGGTTTTTTTCCCCCCCAAAATTTAAAAATTTTCCCCCTTAAAAAAAAAATTTTTTTTTTTTTAAAAAAAAAAAATTTTTTTTAAAACCGGGTTTTTTTTTAAAAAAAATTTTTTTTTCCCCCCAAAAAAATTTAAAAACCCAAAAATTTTTTTTAAATATTTTAATTTTTAAAAAAAAAAAGGGGGGGGTTTTTAAAATTTTTAAAAAAAATTTTTTTTTTTTTGGGGTTTTTTAAAAAAAAAATTTTTAATTTTTTAAAAAAAACCCTTTAAAATTTATAAAATTTATTAAATTTTGGTTTTTTAAAGTCTCCCCCGGTTTTGGAACGGAAAACCTTTCAAAAGACCTTACTATAACATTTAAAAATTTTTTGGAATCCCTCCTTCAGGGGGACTATATTATAATGTATAGCCCCAAGGGTGAATTTCCTCAGAGCTTACTAAAAACAGTATAAATATTTTCGCTCTTCAAGGAAAAAAACACTCCTTCATTGTGACTAATTATAAGTGTATAGCCCTAAACTGAAGTACCCTCAGAGACTTACTAAAACAGTCCCTAAATATCTTCGCTTTTTTGGGGGTAAAAAAATACTGAAAAAATTTAACCCCTTTCCATGTGACTATATTATAAGTGTTTGTCTAATTTAAATTTTCCTCGAGATTTTCTCAAACATTACAAAATACCCTTCTCCCTTTTCGGGGAAAAAAAAACCGTCCCCAAAGATATAAGCTTTAGTTGAAGACAATTTAAAGTTCAAAGAACATTTTTGAAACACAAAGCGCCGCTGGAAGACCTCAATATGAAAAAAATACAAAGGAAACCCATGCTGGGGGGCCCCTTGGGATATGAAAAAATACTCAGGCAAAGAATGCTTTGAAAGCTTCTTGAAGGAAAATATTCTTATTTCCACAGATCCTGAGATTTTGTTTTCCAGATGGAATTAACTCAACTGTATGCAAAATTTACGCAGTTGAGGCAGGACTACGATTTGCTAATTCTATGGACTTTGGAAAACACTTAAGCACTTCTGGCATAGGCATCAAGAGAATGAGTGCCAGGTATAATTTTGAGTATGCTATCAAGGAATGAGATGGATTGTACTTCTGGTAAAAACTATTTATGAACGTAGTGTTAAGAGAAAAAAAGCCTCTATTGGATGAAATTTCCCGAAAAAAACAAAAACTAGTAGACAGCAAAAAGAAGAAGGAACAGGAAAAACTAAAAGAGAAGAAAAAAGAATGGAGAAGGAAGGTGAGGAAGATTCAAGCAGTGACAAGGAACTGCCACCTCCCACAATGATCCAGAAGTACAGAATGATGGGGAATCTAACAAGGTCTCAAGTCAGGAAACCACTACTGACAATGATTCTCTTATAAGTAATTACATGAACAACTTTATAGTTTCTACTGGAGCAGCAGCTGAGTCAGAAGAACAGCAAGAACAGGAGACCTTCATTCAGGGGCTTCTCTTCCCTGACAAACCACCAAAAGAACAGCAAGAACAGGACACCTTCATTGAGGAGCTCCTCTTCCCTGACAAACCACCAAAAGAACAGCAAGAACTGGAGACCTTCATTGAGGAGCTTCTCTTCCCTGACAAACCACCAAATCCTGTAGAAGAAACAAGTCCACCTGTCAACTTTGACACAAAGCCAGAATTTGTACAGGAAACCCAAGATTATGATTTCGACCTGGATGCTCTCTTTCACTGAATCAATCCTTCTGGGCCGCTATCACTTGTAGTAACCAAGCAAGAACTACATCCACTGAAGAAGACCACAAAAAATATATGAGGATATTTTCGATATTATTATTTTTTAAATGAAAGGACTGATTTTAGTTGAGGTGATAGTATAATAATTATATAATGGAGACTGTCTGTGTGAATAGTCCAGGTTAAGTACAGTAATATACTGTACTTAAGACCTTGAAGTAATATAATATATTTAAGACCTTGAAGTACTATAATATATTAAAGAACTTGAAGTACTGTAATATAGTTAAGGCACTGAAGGAGTGAAATTCTTGAGTGTGTCTAACTGTAACTGTAGAGTTTAAAGTGTAGTACCTCAGAGACTTACTATAACAGTACTAAATATCTTCAGCTCTTCAAGGGTAAGAAATACTGAAGGAGTGAACTACTTCAGTGTGACTATATTATAAGTGTATAGTCTGAGGTGAAGTACCTCAGAGACTTAATATAACAGTACTAAATAACTTCTGCTCTTCGAGGGAAAGAAACACTCCTTCAGTGTGACTATATTATAAATGTATAGTCTACGGTGAAGTACCTCAGAGACTTACTATAACAGTACTGAAACACTCCTTCAGAGTGACTATATTATAAGTGTATAGTCTAAGGTGAAGTACCTCAGAGACTTACTATAACAGTACTAAATATCTTCTGCTCTTCGAGGGTAAGAAACACTCCTTCAGTGTGACTATATTATAAGTGTATAGTCTAAGTGAAGTACCTCAGAGACTTACTATAACAGTACTAAATATCTTCTGCTCTTCAGGGTAAGAAACACTCCTTCAGTGTGACTATATTATAAGTGTATAGTCTAAACTGAAGTCCTCGAGACTTACTCATAACAGTACTAAATATCTTCTGCTCTTCGAGGGAAGAAATCTGAAGAAGTATAACTCCTTCAGTGTGACAATTATAAGTGTATAGTCTAAGTGAAGTTCCTCTGAGACTTACTCAAACATTACTAAATTTCTTCTGCTCTTCGAGGGAAAGAAACCGTCCTCCAAAGATATAAGCTTTAGTTGAAGACAAAGTGAAAGTTCAGAAGAAATCTTGAAGTCACAAGAGTCGCCAGTGGAAGACCACAATATGTAGAATACGAGGAGAAAATGCTGGTGGTTCTTGGATATGAAAGAAACTTAGCTCAGGCAAAGAAATGCTTTGAAAGCTCTTGAGGAAAATATTCTTATTTCAACAGATACTGAAAGATTTTGTTTTCCAGATGGAATTATCAACTGTATGCAAAATACGCAGGAGTTGGAGGCAGGACTACGATTTGCTTAATTTTCTATGGACTTTGGAAAACACTTAAAGCAATTCTGGCATAGGCAATCTAAGAGAATGTAGTGCCCAGGTTTTACTTTGAGTATGCTATCAAGGAATGAGTGGATTGTTACTTCTGGTAAAACTATTGATGAACGTAGTGTTAAGAGAAAAAAAATCCTCTAATTGGATGGAAATTCCGAAAAAACAAAAACTAGTTAAACAGCAAAAAGAAGAAGGAACATATGAAAAGAAAACTAAAAGAGAAGGAAAAAAGATTGGAGGAAGGAAGGTGAGGAAGATTCAAGCAGTGACAGGAAATGCCACTCCCACAACAGATCCAGAAGTACAGGATGATGGGGAATTCTACAAGGGATCAAGTCAGGAAAACACTACAGACAATGATTTATCTATAGTTTATTTCATAAACAACTGTTTATAGTTTCTATGAGCAAGCAGCTGAGGACAGAAAGATACAGCAAGAACAGGAGGACCTTCATTCAGGGGCTTGGCTTCTTTCCTGACAAACCACCAAAAGAACGCAAAAGAAACTGGTCCACCTTCATTGAGGAGGGCTCCTCTTCCCTTGACAAAACCACAAAAGAACAGCAGAACTGAGACCTTTCATTGAGGAGTTCTCTTTTCTTGACAAACACCTAATCTGTAGAAGAAACATGCCACCTGTCAACTTTGACACAAAGCCAGAATTTGTACAGGAACCAAGATTATGATTTCGACTGGAGCTCTCTTTCACTGAATCAATCCTTCTGGGCCGCTATCACTTTGTAGTAACACCAAGCAAGAACTACATCCACTGAAACCAAGACCACAAAAAATATATGAGGATATTTTCGATATTTATTATTTTTTAAATGAAAGGACTGATTTTAGTGAGGTGATAGTATAATAATTATATAAGAAGACTGTCTTGTGAATAAGTCCAGGTTAAGTACAGTAATATACTGTACTAAGACCTTGCAATAATATAATATATTAAGACCTTGAAGATTTACTATAATATATTAATGAACTTGAAGTACTGTTAATATAATTAAGGCACTGAAGGAGTGAATTTCTTGAGTGTGTCTATCTGTTAACTGTAGAGTTTAAAGGGTAGGTAACTCGAGAGACTTACTATAACAGTACTAAATATCTTCAGCTCTTCAAGGGTTAAGAAATACTGAAGGATGTTGATCAACTTCAGTGTGTATATTATAAGTGTATAGTCTAAACTGAAGTTCCTCAGAACTTAATATAACAGTACTAAATATCTTCTGCCTCTTCGTGGCGTAAGGAAAATACTGAGAAGTTAACTCTTCAGTGTCTATAAGTGTATAGTCTAAGTTGGGAAGTTCTCAGGAGATTTCAAGTACAGTACTAAATATCTTCTGCCTCTGCGAGGGAACGATCACTCCTTCAGTGTGACTATATTAGAAGTGAATAGTCTAAGGTGAGTACCTCAGAGACTTACTATAACAGTACAAAATTACCTTCTGCCCTCTTCAAGGTAAGGAAACCACTCCTTCAGTGTGACTATATTATAAGTGTATAGTCTAACTGAAGTACTCTGAGGACTTTACTATAACGTTACTAAATATTCTTCTGTCTTCGAGGGGTAAGAAATACCTGAGAAGTGAACTCCTTCAGTGTGACTATTATTATAAGTGTCTAGTCTAAGTGAAGTTCCTCTGAGACTTTACAAAACATTAATAAAATATTTCAGCTATTCGAGGGTAAGAAACGTCCTCCAAAGATATAAGCCTTTAGTTGAAGACAAAGTGAAAAAGTTCAGAAGGAAATCTTGGATGAAATGAAACACAAGAGGGTGCCAGACTGGAGACCTCAATATGAAAGAAAATACGAGGCAGAACTGCTGTTGTCTTGGATGTGAAGGAAAACTAGCACGCAAGAAATGCTTTTGAATGCTTCTTGAGGAAAAATATTCTTTATTACATAGATCTGAAGATTGTGTTTTCAGATGGAATTAACTCACTGTATGCAAAATATGCAGGTTGAGGCAGGACTACGATTTGCTAATTTATGGACTTTGGAAAACACTTTGCCACTTCTGGCATAGGCATCAAGAGAATGAAGTGCCAGGTATAACTTTGAGTATGCCTCTCAAGGAATGAGATGGATTGGATTACTTTCTGGGTAAAACTGTTTCATGAAACGTTGTGTTAAGAGAAAAAAGCTCTATAGGATGAAATTTCCCGAAATAACAAAAATAGAAGACAGCAAAAAGAAGAAGGGAACAGGGAAAAAACTAAAAGAGAAGAGAAAAAGAATGGAGAAGGAAGGTGAGGGAAGATTCAAGCAGTGACAGGGAATGCCACCTCCCACAACTGATCCAGAAGGACAGAATGATGGGGAATCTAACAAGTTCAAAGTCAGGAACCACTACTGACAATGATTCTCTTATAAGTAATTACATAAACAACTTTTAGTTTCTACTGGAGCAGCTGCTGAGTTACAGAAGAACAAGCAAGAACAGGAGACTTCTCAGGGGCTTCTCTTCCCTGACAAACACCAAAAGAACAGCAAGAACAAGAGACCTTCATTGAGGAGTCCTCTTCCCTGACAAAACCACCAAAAGAACAGCAAGAACTGGAGACCTTCACTTCAGGGATTCTCTCCTGACATAACCACCAAAAGAACAGCAAGATCATAGAGACAGTCATGCGGAGCTTCTCTTCCCTGACAAACCAACCCTAATCCTGTTGAAGAAACTACTCCACTGTCATCTTTGACACCAAAGCCACAATATGTACAGGAAACCCAAGATGATGATTTCGGACCTGGATGCTTCTTTTCATTGAATCATTCCCTTCTGGGCTGCTATCACTTGTAGTAACAAGCAAGAGCTACATTCCAATGAAGAAGACCACAAAATATATTGAGGACATTTTCTCCAATTGGAAATTTTATTTTAAAAATTTTTAGGAAGAAGATATTATTTATTTATTTAAATGAAAGGACTGTTTTAGTTGAGGTGATAGTCATAAGAATTATTTAATGGAGTCTGTCTGTGTGAATAGTGCAGGTAGTACAGTGAATATATGTACTTAAGACCTTGTAGTATATTAAAATATATATGACCTTGAAGTACTATAAATATTAAAGAACTTGTGGTACTGTAATATAGTTAAGGCACTGGAAGGATGAAATTCTTTAGTGTGTCTAACGTAACTGTATAGGTTTAAGTGCTAGTTCCTCAGTGACTTTACTATAACAGTACTAAATACTCTTCCAGCTCTTCAAGGGTATAGAAATCATGAAGGACAGTGAACACGTCAGTGTGACGATATTGTAAGTGTATAGTCTAAGGATGAAGTACCTCAGAGACTTTCTATAACAGTACTAAAATATCTTCTGTTCTGCGAGGGAATGAAACACTCCTTCAAAGTCTGTGACTATATTTTAATGGTTAGTCTCTAAGAGTGATAGTACCTCAGCAGACTTACTATAACAGTTTCTAATTATCTTCTGCTCTTCGGGGTAAGATAAGAAACACCTCAGTGTGGACTAATATTATAAGTGTATAGCTAAGTTGAAGTACCTCAGAGACTTACTATTTAACAGTACTAAAATATCTTTCTGATTCTTCGAGGGATAAGAAAAAACACTCTTCAGTGTGCTCTATTATAAGTGTATAGTCTAAACTGAAGTACCATCAGAGATCTTAATATATAAGTACTAAATAATCTTCTGCTGCCCTTCGAGGGTAAGAAATAATGAAGAAGTTTACTCCTTCAGTTTGACTACATAAGAGTGTTATAGTCTAAGTTGAAGTTCTCTGAGGGACTTACTTAAAATTACTAAATATCTTCAGCTCTTCGAGGGTAAGAAACCGTCCTCCAAAGATATAAGCTTTAATTGAGGACAAAGTGAAAGTTCAGAAGAACATCTTGAAAAACACAAGAGTTGCCAGCTGGGAAGACCTCAAAATGAAGAACTACGGGAGAACATGCTGGTGGTCCTTGTAATGTGAAAGAAAACTACGCAGGCAAAGCATGCTTTGAATGCTTCTTGAAGGAAAATATTTTATTTACCTAGATCCTGAAGATTTTGTTTTCCGATGGAATTAACTCAACTGTATGCAAATTATGCAGTTGAAGCAGGGACGACGTTTTGCTAATTCTATGGACTTTGGAAAAACAACTTAAGCATTCTGGCATAGGCATCAAGAGAAGGAGTGCAGGTATAACTTTGTGGTATGCATATCAAGGAATGAGATGGATTGATATTCTGGTTGAAAAATGTTTATGAACGTAGTGGTTAAGAGACAAAAGCCTCGATTGGAGAAAAATTTCCGAAAAAAAACAAAACCTAGAGACAGCAAACAAGAAGAAGGAACAGGAAAAACTAAAAGAGAAGAAAAAAGAATGGAGAAAGGAAGGTGAGGGAAGATTCAAGAGTGACAATGAACTGCCCCGCCTCCACAACTGATCCAGAAGTACCAGACTCATGGTGAATCTAACAAGGTCGCAGTCAGGAAACCACTACTGACAATGATTCTATTATAAGTAATTACATAAACAACTTTATAGTTTCTACTGGAGCAGCAGCTGAGTCAGAAGAACGCAAGACAGGAGACCTTCATTCAGGGGCTTCTCTCCTGGACAAACCACCAATATCCTGTAGATGAAACAAGTCCCACCTGTCATCCTTTGAAACAAAGCCACAATCTGTACAGGAAAACCTAGATTAATGATATCGACCTGGATGCTCTTCCTTTCACTGAATCAATCCTTCTGGGTGCTATCACTTGTAGTAACCAAGCAAGAATACAATCAATGAAGAAGACACAAAAAATATATGAGGATATTTTCACAAATTGGAAATTTCTATTTTTTAAAAATTTTTAGGATGATATTATTATTTTTTAAATGAAGGACTGGTTTTTTAGTTGAGGTGAAAGTTTATAATTATATAATGGAGTCTGTCTGTGTGAATAGTCTGGTTAAGTACAGTAAATATATGTAATTAGACCTTGAAGTAATATAATATATTTAAGACCTTGAAGTACTTAATATAGTTATGCACTGGAAGGAGTTGAAATTCTTGGTGTGTCCTAACTGTAAATGTAGAGGGTTTTTAAGTGTAGTACCTCAGTGGGACCTTACTATAACGTACTAAATATCTTCAGCTCTTCAAGGGTAATGAAATACTGAAGGAGAGAACTACTTCTGTGTGACTATATGGTAGTGT
Source organism: Cherax quadricarinatus (assembly GCF_026875155.1). Classification (NCBI taxonomy): domain Eukaryota; kingdom Metazoa; phylum Arthropoda; class Malacostraca; order Decapoda; family Parastacidae; genus Cherax; species Cherax quadricarinatus. The sequence goes on from NC_069462.1 coordinate 9,471,308, forward strand.
ATAGTCTAAAACTGGAGTACCTCAGAGACTTACTATAACAGTACTAAATTTCTTCGCTCTTAGGGTAAGGAAAAACTCTCTTCAGTGTGACTATATATTATAAGTGTATATTCTAAACAGAGTACCTCAGAGACTTTACTATAACAGTACTAAATAATCTTCTGCTCTTCGTGGGTAGGAAATAATGAAGAAAGCTGAAACTCTTCTGTGTGATATATTATAAGTGTTAGTCTAAGTTGAAGTCATATGAGAACTTACTCAACACATTACTAAATATCTTTGCTCTTCCGAGGTTAGAAACCGCCTCGAAAGGATATATGCTTTTGTGAGACAAAGTGAAATGTCTGAAGAACATCATAAACACATGAGTTGCCAGATGGAAGACATCCCTTATGAGAATTACGAGTAGAACATGCACAGGGTGTACCAAACACACTGTACCAGCCTGTATACCAAAACACTGTACTAGCACAGTGTACCAGCACAGTGTACCACACAGTGTACCACACAGTGTACACCACAGTTGATACCACCACAATGTACACCAAGATGTACACCACTGTGTACACACCCCAGTGTTACCCTACACAGTGTAACATCACAGTGTACCAACACACTGTACCAGCACAGTGTACCTACACACGGTACCAGCACAGTTGTGTACAAGCACAGTGTCAGAACAGTTGTACCACCCACAGTGTACACAACAATGTACCACCACAGTGTACCACCAAAATGTACCACAACAGTGTACCACCACAGTGTACAACTCAGTGTACCAACACACTGTACAGCACAGGTGTACCAACACACTGTACCAGAACAGAGTACCAGCACAGTGTACACACAGCTGTACCCACCACAATGTACCACCACAGTGTACCACGACAGTGACCATCAGAGTGTACCACCACAGTTGTACCACCACTGGTGTACCAACACACTTTACCAGCACAGTGTAACTTCCACAGGGTACCTCCACAGTGTACCCCACTGTGTACAAACAATGTACCATCAGAGTGTCCCACAGTGTTACCACCACGTGTACCACCACAGTGTACCACCACAGTTGTACCAACACACTGTACCAGCACAGTGTGTACCAGCACAGGTACCACCACGTGTACCAACAACTGTACCAGCACAGTGTACCACCACAGTGTACCCACAACAGTGTACCAACACACTGTACCAGCAACAGTGTACCACCACAGGTGTACCTCAACAGATGTACCAACACAGTGTACCAACCACAGTGTACCAACACACTGTACAACACTGTGTACCACCACAATGTAACAGCACAGTGTACCCCACAGAGTACCACCACGTGTACCAACACATGTACCAGCACAGTGTTCACCTCAGTGTACCACCACAATGTACCACAGCAAGTATCAAGAAACAAAGAGTAGAAAATCGTCTTCTCCTTTCAGATGAAGATGAAATCGGTGTGTTTATCCGCGTGTGTTTATCCGTGTGTGTTTATCGTGTGTGTTTATCGTGTGTGTTTATTCCGTTGTGTGTTTATCCGCGATGTGTTTATCCGTGTGTGTTTATCAGTGTGTGTTTATCGCGTGTGTTTATCCGTGTTGTGTTTATTCCGTGTTGTGTTTATCCGCTGTGTGTTTATCCGTGTGTGTTTATCCGTGTGTGATTTATCAGTGTGTGTTTATCCGCGTTGTGTTTATCCGTGTGTGTTTATCCGTGTGTGTTTATCCGCTGTGTGTTTATCCGTGCTGTGTTTATCCGTGTGTGTTTATCCGCGTGTGTTTATCCGTCATGTGTGTTTATCCGTGTGTGTTTTAAAAAATTTCCGTGTGATAGTGTGTTTATCTGTGTGTTTATTCGTTGTGTGTTTATCCGTGTGTGTTATCCGTGTGTGGTTATCAGTCGTGTGTTTATCCGTGTGTGTTATCGTGTCGTGTCTTATCGTGTGTGGTCTATCCGCGTGTGTATATCCGTGTGTGTTTATCAGTGGTGTTAATTCCGTGTGTGTTTATCCCGTTTGTGTGTTTATCGTGTTGTTTTATCCGTGTGTGTCTATCTGCGTGGTTATCCGTGTGGGTTATCAGTGTGTGTTTATCCGTGTGTGTTTATCAGTGGTGTTTATCGTGTGTGTTTATCTACGTGTGTGTCTATCCGTGTGTGTTTATCCGATGTGTGTTAATCCGTGTGTGTTTATCAGTGTGTGTTCTAACCGTGTGTGTTCATCAGTGTTCTGTGTTTATCGTGTGGTTTATCCGTGTGTGTTTATCCGCGTGTGTTTTATCCGCGTGTGTTTATCCGTGTGTGATTCTCCCGTAGTGTTTGTTTATCCGCTGTTAGTGTTTTTCCGTGTGTGTTGATCCGTGTGTGTTTTATCCGTGTGTGTTTATCCGTGTGTGTTTATCCGTGTGTGTTTATCCGTGTGGGTCTATCAGTGTGTGTTTATCAGTGGTGTTTATCCGTGTGTGGTTTATCCGTGTGTGTCTATCCGTGTGTGTCTATCCGCGTGTGGGTCTATCAGTGTGTGTATATCAGGTTGTGTTTATCGTGTGTGTTTATCCGTGTGTGTTTATCGTGTCTGTGTGTTTATTCGATTGTGTTCTATCTGCGGGTGATTTAACCGTGTGTGTGTATCAGTGTGTGTTTATCCGTGTGTGTTTATCAGTGTGTGGTTTATCCGTGTGTGTTGATCCGTGTGTGGTCTAATCCGTGTTTGTGTTTATCCGTGTGTGTTTATCCGTGTGTGTTTATCCAGTGTGTGTGTATCCGAGTGTGTTCTATTCAGTGTGTTGTTTATCCGTGTGGTGTTTATCCGTTGTGTGTCTATCCGTGTGTGTTTATACGCGTGTGTTTATCTGTGTGTGTTTATCAGTGTGTGTTTTTCAGTGTGTGTTTATCGTGTGAGTTTATCCGTGTGTTGTTTATCCGTGATGATGTGTATCCGTGTTTGGTTTATAGTGTGTGTCTATCGCGCTGTGTATAGCCGTGTGTGTTTTCAGTTGTGTGTTTATCCGTGTGTGTTTTCAGTGTGTGTTTTATCAGTGTGTGTTTATCCGTGTGTGTCTATCCGATGTGTGTTTTATCCGTGTGTTTTATCCGTGGTGTTTATAGTGTAGTGTTTATCGTGTGATGTTTTCAGTGTGTGTTTATACGTGTGTGTTTATCCGTGTGTGTCTAATCCGTGTGTGGTTTTTCCGCGTGTTGTTTATCAGTGTGTGTTTATCAGTGTTGTTTATCAGTGTGCGGTGTTTATCAGTGTGTGTTTTTTTCGCGTGTGTTTATCCGCGTGTGTTTATCCGTGTGTGTTTAAATCGTGTGTGTTTTATCCGCAGTGTGGTTTATCCGTGTGTGTTTATTCCGTGTGTGTTTATCCGTGTGTGTTTATTCCGGGTGTGTTTATCCCGTGTGTGGTTATCCGTGTGTGTCTGTCGTGTGTTGTTTATCAGTGTGTGTTTATCCGTGTGCTGTTATCCTGTTGTGTCTATCCGTGTGTTCTATCGCGTGTGTCTATCGTTGTGTGTTTATCAGTGTGTGTTTAATCCGTGTGTGTTTATCGTGTGTGAGAGTGTTTATCCCGTGTGTGTTTAGCCGTGTGTGTCTATCTGCGTTGTGTTTATCCGTGTGTGTTTTCGAGTGTGTTTTTCGTGTGTGTTTATCCAGTGTGTGTTTATCCGTTGTGTGGTTATCCGGTTGTGTCTATCCGTGTGTGTTATCCGTGTGTGTTTATCCGTGTCTGTGTTTAGCTGTGTGTGTTTATCCGTGTGTGTTTATCAGATGTGTGTTTATCGTGTGTGTTTTATCCGTGTGTGTTTATCCCGCGTTGTGTTTATACGCGTGTGTTTATCCGTGTGTGTTTAATCCGTTGTGTGTTTATCCGCGTGTGTTATCGTGTGTGTTTATCCGTGTGTGTTTATTCCGTGTGTGTTTATCCGTGTGTGTTTATCCGTGTGGTGTTTATCCGTACTTGTGTGTCTATCCGTGTGTGTTTAATCAGTGTGTGTTTATCCGTGTGTGTTTAATCCGTGTGTGTCTATCCGTGTGTGTCTATCGGTGTGTCTATCGTGTGTGTTTATCAGTGGTGTTTATCCGCTGTGTGTTTATCCGTGTGTGTTTATCCGTGTGTTGTTTATCAGTGATGTGTCTATCTGCGTGTGTTTATTCCGTGTGTGTTTATCTGTGTGTGTTTATTCGTGTGTGTTTATCGTGTGTGTTTATCCTTGTGAGTTTCCGTTTATCCGTGTGTGTATATTCGTGTGTGGTTTATCCGTGTGTGTTTAAATCCGTGTGTGTTTTTCAGTGGGTTGTGTTTATCCGGGTGTGTTATCATTGGTGTTTATCGTGTGTGGTTATCGAGTGTGTCTATTTCCGTGTGTGTTTATTCCGCGTGCTTTTTTATCAGTGTGTGTTTATCAGTGTGTGTGTATCAGTGTGTGTTTATCCGTGTGTGGTAATCCGTGTGTGTTTATCGTGGGTGTTATTCCGTGTGTGTTTATCCGTGTGTGTCTATCAGCGTGTGTTTATCCGTGTTGTGTTATCAGGTGTGTGTTTATGGTGCTCTGTGTTTATCTGTGTGTGTTTATCCGTGTGTGTTTTATCCGCTGTGTGTCTTCCGTGTGTGGTTTATCCGTGTGTGTGTTTATCCGTGTGTGTTTATCAGTGTGTGTTTATCCGTGTGTGTTTATCAGGTGTGTGTTTATCCGGTGTGTTTATACGTGTTGTTTGTGTCTTCCGTGTCGTGTTTATCGCGTGTGTTTATCAGTGGTTGTGTTTATCATGTGTGTGTTTATCAGTGTGTGTTTATCGTTGTGTGTTGTATCGTGTGTGTTTATTCGTGTGTGTTGTTCCGTGTGTGTTTATCCGTGGGTGTTTATCGTGTGTTGTGTTTATCCGTGTGTGTTTATCCGTGTGGGTTTATCCGATGTGTGTTATCCGTGTGTGTTTATCGTGTCTGTGTGTTTATTCATGTGTTGTTTATCGATGTGTGTTTATCCGTGAGGTGTTTATTCCTGTGCTTATTCGTGTGTGTTTATCCGTTGGTGTGTTTATCGTGTGTGTTTATCCGTGCTGTGTTTATCGTGTGTGTTATCCGTGTGTTTGTTTATCCGTGTGTGTTTATCCGTGTGTGTTAGTCGTTGTGTTGTTTATCCGTGTGTGTTATATACAATGTGTGTTTATTCCTGTGCTTATCGCTTTGTGTCGTATCCGTGTGTGTTTATCCGTGTGTGTTTATCCGTGAGTGTTTATCCGTGTGTGTTTATCAGTGTGTGTTTATCCGTGTGTGTTTTATCAGTGTGTGTTTATATGTGTGTGTATATCAGTGTTGTGTTTATCCGTGTGTGTTTATCAGTGTGTGTTTATAAGTGTGTGTTTATCGTGTGTGTTTATCCTTGTGTGTTATCGTGTGTGTTTAATCAGTGTCCCCCCCATTGTGTTATCAGTGTGTGTTTTTCCGTGTGTGTGTTTATCAGTGTGTGTTTATCCGCGTGTGTTTTATCCGTGTGTGTTTATCAGTGATGGTGTTTTATCAGTGTGTGTTTCATCAGTTGTGTGTCTTATCAGTGTGTGTTTATCCGTGTGTGTTTATCAGTGTGTGTTTATCAGTGTTTGTTTATCAGTGTGTGTTTTATCCGTTGTGTGTTTTATTCCGTGGTGTTTTTTCCTGTGCTTATTGTGTGTTTTATCCGTGTGTGTTCAATCCTCTGTTTTATTCGTGTGTGTTTATCCGTGTGTGTTTATCAGTGTGTGTTTTATCTGTGTGTGTTTCTCAGTGTGTGTTTATGAGTGCTGTGTTTATTCCGTTGTGTGTTTTATTCCTGTGTTTATTCGTGTGTGTTTATCCGATGTGTGTTTTATCAGTGTGTGGTTATCAGTGTGTGTTTATCGTGTGTGTTTGTCAGTGTGTGTTTACGTGTGTGTTTATCCGTGTGTGTTTTCGTGTGTGTTTATCAGTAGTGTGTTTATCCGTGTGTGTTTATCCGTGTGTTTTTTTCTGTGTGTGTTTATCCGTGTGTGTTTATCCGTGTGTGTGTTCTGTGATGTGTTATATTCTGTTTTATTCGTGTGTGTTTATCCGTGTGTGTTTATTCTGTGTTTATTGTGTGTGTTTTTCCGTGTGTGTTTATCCGTGTGTGTTTATCCGTGTGTGTTTATCCGTGTGTGTTTTATCAGTGTTGTGTTTGATTCCGTGTGTGTTTATCGTGTGTGTTTTTCAGTGTGTGGTTATCAGTGTGTGTTTATCAGTGTGTGTTTATCAGTGTGTGTTTATCGTATGTGTGTTTATCCTGTGTTTAATTCGTGCTTAGTGGTGGTTATCCGTGTGTGTTTATCAGTGGTGTGTTTATCCGTGTGTGTTTATCACGTGTGTGTTTTATCAGTGTGTGCTTATCAGTGTTTGTTTATCCGTGTGTGTTTATCGTGTGTTTTTTATTCTGTGTTTATTCGTGTGTTGTTGTTTATCCGTATGTGTTTATTGTGTGTGTTTATCCGTTGTGTTGTTTATCCATGTGTGTTTATTTCCCTGTGTTTATTCGGTGTGTGTTTATTCCCTGTGTGTTTATGCCTGTGTTTATTCGTGTTTGTTTATCCGTGTGTGTTTATCCGTGTGTGTTTATCGTGTGTGTTTATCAGTGTTGTGTTTATAGTGTGTGTTTAGCCGTGGTGTGTTTATCCGTGTGTGTTTATTCCTGTGGTTATCGTGTGTTTAATCTGTGTTTATTCGTGTGTTTATCCGTGTGTGTTATCCGTGTGGGTTATCGTGTGTGTTTTTCTGCTGCTTAATTGTGCGTGTTTTTCAGTGTTGTGTTTTTTCTGTGCTTATTGTGCGTTGTTTTTCGTGTGTGTTTATCCTGTGTTTTTCGTGTTGTGTTTATCCGTGTGTGTTTATTCCTGTGTTTATTCGTGTCGTGTTTATCCGTGTGTGTATATCGTGTGTGTTGATACGTTTGTGTTTATCAGTGTGTGTTATCAGTGTGTGTTTATCAGTGTGTGTTTTTCAGTGTGTGTTTATCAGTGTGTGTTATCGTGTGTGTTTCTTACTGTGTTTATTCGTGTGTGTTTATTCGTGTGGTGTGTTTTTTCCTGTGTTTATCCGTGTGTGTTTATCCGTGTTGTGTTTATTCGTGGTGTTTATTCGTGGTGTTTATCCGTGTGTGTTTATCGTTGTGTTTTATTCGTGCGTGTTTATCCGGATGTGGTTTATTCCGTGTTTTTTAGTGTGTTGTTTATTCCAAATTTCGACCTCGAATTAATTAGTTATATACCAAGACAACCACAAGTTTAACATTAGAGAAGCAAATTTCATTATCTTAAACTGGCTTCAAAATAGCATTTTCCTTGACCCATTTTATTTACTCTCATATGACATTTTGCCCTTGATTTAGCTTATGCAGTTGTAAACTGTCAGTAACGATTAAATTATTGTAGTAGTTATTATCTGGTTTTCTTACTGTTTATATTGTTATATATGCATTAGTGATTACTGTTAATATTTTTTTTATAGTATGGTTTAATGTTTTTTGTGTGTGAGGATATCCTTAACACAAGCAAATCTTATTTAGATTTTTTTCTTTTTGCATTTTCAATAAATTTGAGGAAAGTTATTTTTTTTTTTGCTTAAATTAGTGATTAAAAAAAATTTTCCTTTGTGAATTATAAGACTTATTAAAGAAAATTAATAATAATGATAGATAATAATTTTATGTAAGGGGTTCCTGAGACATTGAAAATTATTTCAAAGGGGTTCCTATGAGGGTAAAAAAAGTTGAGAAACGTTAAACCTAGGCAGGCCTAGGAAGACTGGCACCAGACCGGGGCAGCGGGGGCAAGTTGATCCTGAAATACTTTCCAGGTATTCTCCAGGGATAGTAATGAAGAGGTACAGGCAGAAGCCATACTAGCTTTAATATAGGTATGGCTAGCTCATACAGCCAGGGAGAGTAGAACCAATAGCCAGCGGAGAGAGATGACAGGGAGCTGAGACTCACCTGCAGCACTAAATTAGGTGACTAACAATTAGGTGAGTATTTTCACAGTCCCGCCCAAACAAACCCTACTCATCCTTCAACTCCACCATCACTCATCCATTTTAATCAATCACACTCACCTCCATAACCACATCACCAAAACATCACTAAGTCCATTTCAAAGTCAACACCCACCACCCACTTCTCCATTCCCTTCAACACCCTTCCAAATGGGGATGGGTGGTCAATTATAGAATGTCGGCTCTGCTCCACACACAGAGAGGAATCATAGATTCATCCTTGTTAAAAGATCTTATTGCTTACCTGGAGTTACCTGGAGTGAGTTCCGAGGGGTCAACGCCCCCGCGGCCCGGTCTGTGGACAGGCCTCTGGTGTGGATTTAAGTGCTGATCAACCAGGCTGTTGCTGCTGGCTGCCACGCGAACATCGTACGTAGCCACAGCCCGGCTGATCAGGAACTGACTTTTAGGTGCTTGTCCAGTGCCAGCTTGACGACTGCCAACGGAGTCTGTTGGTAATCCCCCTTATGTGTGCTGGGAGGCTTATAGGCTTATAATTACCCAGGTATTTTAGAAGAGAGAGAGAGAGAGAGAGAGAGAGTAGAGAGAGAGAAGAGAGAGTGAGAGAGATGAGACGTGAGAGAGAGAGGAGAGTGAGAGAGAGAGAGAGAGAGAGAGAGAGAGAGAGAGAGAGAGAAAGAGGGATGAAGAGAGAGAGGAGAGAGAGAGAGAGTTACGAGAGAGAGAGAGAGAGAGAAACTAGCAATAGCTGGTTAGTGGTAAGGGACTAGGCTGACCTTGCTTTCTACACTTTAGTTTTTAATCTCACTATAACCATACAATTCGTGATCTTATTCTCATCGAACATTTTTCACTTTCATTATACAAGTTAATAGAAAGCTGGGAGTATTACCTGTGGACCCGGTGTTTAAGGAGGTACAGATCCGTCCATGATCAGGCCTCGAGGCGGATCAGGGCCAGATTACCAGGTGTTTAATTGCCGGCCATCCCAATCATGGTACGACACCACGCCCCAGCTGGTCAGGTATCGACTTTCGTCGGTTGCCCATCTCCCTCTTGAAGACAGCTAGTTTCTATTCGTAATCCCCCCTATTATGTATGCTGGGATGCAGGATGAAACCAGTTTGGACCCCTGACATTTATTGTGTTATTCTCTTTGTGTACTCGTGGTATCCCAGCTTTTCATTGGAGGGATGTTGCACCGCATGCCGAGTCTTTGCTTCCGTAGGGACTGATTTCCATGTTCAGATATCGAACTAGCCCCCCACCAGATTTTCCGGGTGAAAAATTAGATGCATCTTTCTCGCCTGTGCTCCATGGAGTACAGTTCAAGGGTCTTCAAACATTCCCAGTAATTTTGGTGCTATATTTACCTGATGTGCAATAAAAGTCCTCTACATTCTCCAGTGCTGCCAATTCCGTCTGCCTTGGATGGGCCGTTATTATACAGCATATTCAAGGTTACAGGAAAAAAGTGATTAAAGAGGGAAAAATTACCCGATTTGCGTTCCGGTTTTGAAGGTTCTCATTATCCTCCCTTTTCATATACTAGATGATGTGATTTTGTCACTATTGTGACCTTTGAAAATGAGATTCTCCAACATCATCCCCCCTTCTAGTTCTTTGTTAGTTTTTTTTTTTGCTCTGTTTTATGATTAGAATTTGTTGTATACTCTGGTCCAGTTTTTATTTATTCAAAGTTTTCCATAGCAGAGTAAATTGAAATTTGTTCCTCATCGAACCCTTTGTGCTGTTTTCTGAGGCCCATTTAAGAATTGATTAATTTCCGCTTGGAAATTTGCAGCGTTCTCGGTAGATAACATTATCATGCAAATTCTGTCCCGATTTTTAAGGATGAGGAAATGGATGAGAGCGAGTACTGTCCCTTGTGGAACAGACTTTGCTCTGTTTACTATTGTTCTTTGTGGTCTTTTGGTTAGGAGGTTAAAAATTCATTTGCCTTCATTTTTTGTTATTCGTTTATCACGCATTTTTTGCTCTTACACCATGATCGCACTTGTCGAAGGCTTTCGTAAAGTCTGTATACTACATCTGCATTCTGTTTGTCCTCCAGTGCATCCAAGACCATGTCATAGTGGTCTAATAGTTGTAGAAGAGGCAGAAGTGACCTGCTCTAAACCCATGCTGCCCTGGTTTGTGCAATTGTTGGTAATCACAGTGCTTAGCGATCTTGCCTCTTAGAACACTGTCAAAGATTTTTTATGACGTGGGACGTGAGTTCTATTGACCTACAATTCTTCGCAACTGCTTTACTGCCACGTTTGAGGAGTGGGGATATATCTGTTGTTTTTAGTGAATGTGGGATGACCACTGTGTATATGATTCATAGATTATTAATGACACGTGAAAGGGGTTTCTTGCTTTTTGATGAAAAAAC
>NC_069462.1:9482195-9527195 GCF_026875155.1 Cherax quadricarinatus
CAATAGAACTCACGCCCACGTCATAAAAAATCTTTGACAGTGTTCTAAGAGGCAAGATCGCTAAGCACTGTGATTACCAACAATTGCACAAACCAGGTTTAGAGCAGGTCACTTCTGCCTCTTCTACAACTATTAGACCACTATGACATGGTCTTGGATGCACTGGAGGACAAACAGAATGCAGATGTAGTATACAGACTTTACGAAAGCCTTCGACAAGTGCGATCATGGTGTAAGAGCAAAAAATGCGTGATAAACGAATAACAAAAATGAAGGCAAATGAATTTTTAACCTCCTAACCAAAAGACCACAAAGAACAATAGTAAACAGAGCAAAGTCTGTTCCACAAGGGACAGTACTCGCTCTCATCCATTTCCTCATCCTTATAAATCTGACAGAATTTGCATGATAATGTTATCTACCGAGAACGCTGCAAATTTCCAAGCGGAAATTAATCAAGTCTTCAAATGGGCCTCAGAAAACAGCACGAAGTTCGATGAGGACAAATTTCAATTACTCTGCTATGGAAAACATGAAGAAATAAAAACTGGACCAGAGTATACAACAAATTCTAATACAACAGAGCGATAAAAAACTAACAAAGAACTAGAAGAGTGATGATGTTGGAGAATCTCACTTTCAAAGGTCACAATAGTGACTATCACATCATCTAGGTATATGATAAGAGGATAATGAGAACCTTCAAAACCAGGAATGCAAATCGGGTAATTATTCTCTTTAAATCACTTCTTCTCTGTAACCTTGAATATTGCTGTATAATAACGGCCCCATCCAAGGCAGGCGGAATGGCAGCACTGGAGAATGTAGAGGACTTTTATTGCACATATAGGTAAAATATAGCACCAAAATTACTGGGAATGTTTGAAGACCCTTGAACTGTACTCCGTGGAGCACAGGCGAGAAAGATGCATCATAATTTACACCTGGAAAATCCTGGTGGGGCTAGTTCGATATCTGAACATGGAAATCAGTCCCTACGGAAGCAAAAGACTCGGCATGCGGTGCAACATCCCTCCAATGAAAAGCTGGGATACCACAAGTACACAAAGAGATAACACAATAAATGTCAGGGGTCCAAGACTGTTCGTCTGCCTCCCAGCATACATAAAGAGGGGATTACGAATAGAAACTAGCTGTCTTCAAGAGGGAGATGGGCAACCGCCGAAAGTCGATACCTGACCAGCTGGGCTGTGGTTCGTACGCTTGATTGCGTACGGCCGGCAATAACAGCCTGGTTGATCTGGCCCTGATCCGCCTCGAGGCATGATCATGGACGGATCTGACCTCCGTAACACCCTCCAGGTATACTCCAGCTTTCTATTAAGCTTGTATAATGAAAGTAAAAGGTCGATGAAGGAATAAGATCAGCGAATTGTATGGTTATAGTGAGATTAAAAACTAAGTGTAGAAAGCAAGGTGAGCCTAGTCTTACCACTAACAGCTAGTTGCTAGTTTCTCTCTCTCTCTCTCTCTCTCTCTCTCTCTCTCTCTCTCTCTCTCTCTCTCTCTTTCTAAAATACCTGGGTAATTATAAGCCATAAGCAATAAGAATCTTGTAAGTAACAAGGATGATCTATGATTCTCCTGTGTGGTGAGCCAGAAGCCGACATTCTATAATTGACAACCCATCCCCATTTGAGGGTGTTGAAGGGGTGGAGAAAGTGGGTGGTGGTGGTGGTGGAGTGGAAATGGACTTAGTGATGTTGGTGGTGTTGGTTATGGAGGTGAGTGGATTGATTAAAATGGATGAGGTGATGGTGGAGTGAAGGATGAGGTGAGGGTTGTGTTGGGCGGGACTGTGAAAATACTCACCTAATTGTATTCACCTAATTGTGGCTGCAAAGAGGTCGAGTCTCAGCTCCCTGTCATCCTCTCTGCCGGCCGCTATTGGTTCTACTCTCCTGGCTGTATGAGCTATGCCATACCTATTCTTAAAGCTATGTATGGCTTCTGCCTGTACCTCTTCATTGTCTATCCCTGGAGAATACCTGGAAAGGATTTCAGGGATCAACGCCCCCGCTGCCCGGTCTGTGACCAGGCTTCCTAGGCCTGTCTAGGTTAATGTTTCTCAACTTTTAACCCTTAGGGAACCCTTGAAATAATTTTCATGTCTCAGGGAACCCCTACATAAAATTATTATCTATCATTATTATTATTTTCTTTTATAATCTTAAAATTCACAAGGAAAATATTTTTTTTAATAACTAATTTAAGCAAAAAAAAAAAAAATACGTTTTCCTCAAAGTTTATTGAAAATGCAAAAAAAAAAAAAAAAAAAAATTTGCTTGTTGAAGGATTTCATTCACACACAAAAAAATTAACCATAACTGTAAACAAAAAATAGTAAACAGTAATCAGAATCATATATAACACATATAAACAGTAAGAAAACAGATAATAACTACTACAATAATTTAATAGTTTACTGACAATGTTTACAAGGCATAAGATAAATCAAAGCAAAATGTCATATGAGTAAATATATGGGTTATGGAAATGCTATTTTTGAAGCCAGTTTAGATAATGAAATTTGCTTCTCTAATGTGAAACTTGTGGTTGTCTTTTGGTACATAAATAATTAATTCGAGGTCGAACTTTGAATACACACACACGAATGCACACACGGATAAACACACACGGATAAACACACACGGATAAACACACACGGATAAACACACACGGATTTCATCTTCATCTGAAAGGAGACGATTTCTGTCTTTGTTCTTGATACTTGCTGTATATGAAACAGCTTGATCACACATGTAACAAGTTCAAAACTGCAGAAATGTATTTATTGCTTTCCTATGAATGGCAGGATACTCTTCTTTCACAGAAATCCAGAACTTCTAGAGGAATATGTCAGTAAATCTCATCTTAAGTGTACCATCAGACTGCAGCTGCTCACAAAGTTCTTCCTCTTCTCTTTAAGTTCTCAGAATGAGCAGAAGATTCAGAGTCTGAATCCCTCACACAGTCATACACTTGTGTTGTAAGGGAGAGAAAAATAATGTTCGATTTTATTCCAGTTCTTCCAGGTGGGTTTCAATTAGACCTGAAATTTACTGATATCCTTCTACACTTTTAAGCCTCAACAGTAACTGAAATATCTCAGGATTTCCTTTTGCAACATAATTTTTCCAAAGAGTCAGTGTTCTTTTAAATCCAAGAATCTTTTCAGGGTCTTGCAGTGACTTGTTCATCTGATTCATGTGATGAAAAATGTCTGCTAAGTAGGCTAGCCTCTGCAACCATTTTTCATTTTCAAAGAACTTGGCAAACTCTTGCTTATTGTTTTCTTGAAAGTATTCCTGCAATTCATCTTTCAGCTCAAACATCCTATTTAGAAATCTTCCTCGACTCAGCCACCGGATTTCTGTATGTAGCAAGAGATTTATGTGCTCTTTGTCCAGGTTTTCACACAGTTTTTAAACATTTTGGAGTGAACTGGTCTTTGTTTAATAAAGTTGACCATTTTTTGTAGCATCAAAAACTCATTTCATCTCCAAGAGATTTTTGAAATCAGAATCTTTGTCAAGAAACCATTGCTTTGAGATAGCATCAGCTTCTCTTATTTTACAATAGAAACCGAAACTCTTGTGGAGCCAAACATTGCTGAGGCGCCATTAGTACAGATGCCAATACAGTTCTTCCAGGAGAGGCCTCTTGTTTCCAGATATGAGGAAAAATACTGAATTTATCTCTTCCTTTGCTTGTCTCAGGCAGCTTTTAGCAACAAAAGTTTTCTTGAATTGCATCATTAACAAATCTTACAAAAACTACAACGTCACAGAAGGAAATATGCGATGACAACTGCAACATAGAGGAGGTTGAGATGAACCCCTGGGACTCTGATGGGTATTCTCCGCACTGCCTTGTATATGATGATACTCACAGTGATTCATTTAATTTGTCAAGTAAAGGTTCTTCAGATCATTTACAATCACATGCTTCAGACACTCCCACCGTGAAAGCGAGAGTTGTGGACACTGAGAGAAATGGTAGAGAGCCTAATGGTTCAGTCAGCATTCAGAATAACGAAATACATGCTTGGCCCCAGGTAACAGAAGATGCAGGCAATTCACACTTTTCTTCAGTAGCATTTGTCTCTTCATTATCATCTGCATCAGCCGAACTTCATAGCCAGTCCTCGAGTAAATTCAACATTGCTACTTTACCCAAAGTGAATTTATCTAAGCATGTGCCAGTAGTGTAAGTATCATCATACAATCCCAGAGAGCCAGCTGTTAGGAAATATACTTCAGAATTTAAAATAGGAAATATTAAAGCATCTCTTCCTCTTTCCAAAAGTTTTTCAATGACACAAAAACAATTCAAAGAAACTGTAGAGTTAAGTAGTTTGAGGTTATGGGCAGACTCCACCTTAATTCAGAAGCTTCAGTCACTGCGCAAGAGAGCAGAAACATTGACTAGTAATGTCTCACCACATGAGACACCAGAAACATCGACTAGTAATGTCTCACTGCACAAGAGACAGAAGCATTGACTAGTGATACAGAAGATGCAAGCAATTCACACTTTTCTTCAGTAGCATTTGTCTCTTCATTATCATCTGCATCAGCCGAACTTCATAGCCAGTCCTCGAGTAAATTCAACATTGCTACTTTACCCAAAGTGAATTTATCTAAGCATGTGCCAGTAGTGTAAGTATCATCATACAATCCCAGAGAGCCAGCTGTTAGGAAATATACTTCAGAATTTAAAATGGGAAATATTAAAGCATCTCTTCCTCTTTCCAAAAGTTTTTCAATGACACAAAAAACAACTCAAAGAAACTGGAGAGTTAGGTAGTTTGAGGTTATGGTCAGACTCCACCTTAGTTCAGAAGCTTCAGTCACTGCGCAAGAGAGCAGAAACATTGAATAGTAATGTCTCACCACATGAGACACCAGAAACATCGACTAGTACAAAACAAATTCTGGTCACAAAATAGAGCGAAACACCAACGTCAAAGACCTGGGAGTGATCATGTCGGAGGATCTCACCTTCAAGGACCATAACATTGTATCAATCGCATCTGCTAGAAAAATGACAGGATGGATAATGAGAACCTTCAAAACTAGGGAGGCCAAACCCATGATGACACTCTTCAGGTCACTTGTTCTATCTAGGCTGGAATATTGCTGCACACTAACAGCACCTTTCAAGGCAGGTGAAATTGCCGACCTAGAAAATGTACAGAGAACTTTCACGGCGCGCATAACGGAGATAAAACGCCTCAATTACTGGGAGTGCTTGAGGTTCCTAAACCTGTATTCCCTGGAACGCAGGAGGGAGAGATACATGATTATATACACCTGGAAAATCCCAGAGGGACTAGTACCGAACTTGCACACGAAAATCACTCACTACGAAAGCAAAAGACTTGGCAGACGATGCACCATCCCCCCAATGAAAAGCAGGGGTGTCACTAGCACGTTAAGTGACCATACAATAAATGTCAGGGGCCCGGCCCTGTTCAATTTTGCCTCCCAGCACACAAAGGGGGTTTTTTTTTCCAAAAAACCCCCTGGCAGTCTTCAAGCGGGCCCAACTGGACAAGCACCAAAAAGTCAGTTTTTGATCAGCCGGCTTGGCTCTTACTTTGGGTTTGTGTGCAGCCACAGTAACAGCCTGGTTGTCAGGCTCTGATCCCCCAAGGAGGTGGTCACAGACCGGGCCGGGGGGGGTTTTGCCCCCCGGGAAACTCCCCCAAGGTAAACTCCAGGTAAACTCACATTTTTTCGGTAAGTTTCCCCGTCACTCTTCGACGGTAAGAAATGCTATTTTTCTTTTACCCACACAAACCCTCTCGCGCCATGTGACATGTCACCAATAAAATCGGCTTTTTGTACTGTAAAATTTCTGTACTGAAATTTTTGTCTCGCATTTTCCCCCACTATAGTGTATTTTTCCTTATGGTGCAAAATTTTCTGCAAACCAATTAATTTTTTTTCCTTTAGTATTTCCACAGACACTACTTTTTTCCCACAAAAGCTGTACTTGTTTATTTTGTTAAGTAGGCAAATTTAAATTTTCCCTTTTTTACCAATTTTTTAAACCCTGGCGAATCTAGGGTTCCGGGGAAACGCTAGTCTGGGTCGTTCCTTTTCCCCTTAACCACTCTACGACTAAAGATTTAGTTCCAAACATCCTTTTTGGCTCGTCTATTCTTTTAAATTTTCCGTGTCCCCCTCGTGAAAACCCGGATCATTTTCAAACATTCGCTATGTTTACCTTGTCTTTTCTTCTCAGAAATTTTATATATCTAATCATTTTCCCCTTTTCTGGTGCTTCTGTGGGTTAGTGTAAATCAGGTTTAGCTTCTCTAGCCTTTTTTTTTTTTCCCCCTCACAGTTTATATCAGTCAGCTCGGGGAAACTAGCTTCGTTAAAAGGGACTTTTTTTTTCGCCGCCCCTTTACATGCTTTTTCGGGACGGGGGTTTCCAAGAATTCCTGATATAACCCTGTTGTCATATACAGTTTAATTTCACTAAACCCAATATAAGCTTTTTGATATACGGGCTTATTTTCGGGGAATATCTTGGAACCCACGCCCTGTAAAGATGTAAAGAGGGGCGAAAAACCGGTTTCCCAAACGAAGCAGCCCCCAGAGCTGACGGAATAAACGGGTAAAGAGGGGGGCTGGGAAAAGGGTCTTTTTGGGATGCTTGCAGCATTTCCTTAAATCGCTGTGGGCATTTCCCATAGAATCTTAAAACCAGGGGGACATCACAACCTAGATGCTACTTTGGAAAAAACATTTAGATAGGACTATTTTCCACTGGGGGGGGGCCCCCCCAACCTGCTTTCCCCCCTCGGGACTCCAAAATATAAGCCCCAATCTTCCTTTTTTTGCTTAATTTTTTTCCCAAAAAAAACTACGGTGCCCATTTCCCTGCTCCAGCCTTCATTGTGTCCATGTAATGTACTGAAAAACCCAAGGGATGGGGGAAAACGTTACAGAAAAAAATTCCCAAAATGTTTTACATGTTTCACATTCATCAGGGGGTATATTATACCCTGATATCCGGGGTGGTGGTTGTGGTTATAGTGGTATTGCATTGTTTTCATAACCTAACCTAAAAATTTTTATGCAATATGCCCCATCACGCTTCTGAAATATAAATCAATAACCCGAAGGGGGTCATAAAACGACTGAAAATCATTTTTATCGACCCCCTCTAGCTTTACAACGACTTTAAAGGAAAAGAAAGCAACTGCTGAAAGGTTGTCATAAATTTCCTGACAGACGCCAGTGGGGGAGAATGTCATAAACTACTGCACGTGATGTAAAATTTGCCCCGTTTTAAAGCATGCTTGCAAAATTTCATAAACTATGAAACCTGTCATAAAGAGAGGGCAAATCATACAGTGATAAAAAACTAGTTATAAAAAGCAAAAAATTTGCCACCACGGTTGAAACAACTTGTCTTTCAACGGCTGAAGATTTTAAAGGGCTGAAAAGATTCGTCTTCAACGAATAAAGGGCCTACAATATTTATCAACTTCTGAAAAACGTCAATAAAAAAAGAATTAGACAGTGCAACATCTGGGTATCTTCACTGAAGACGTTTCGCCCCAGCAGTGGCTATAAATAAAATACAAAAAAAAAAGTAAGAATTTGTACAAAATAGGGAATCGTCCCCCCATTTAAAGCTGGTGAAGACCCCTTTAACAGGGTGCTCAAAATTCTATTCCAGTAATTCTCCATTTTTCGTATTTTATCCCATTTATCTAAAACCCATATCAAACGCAGAAATTGTTTTCATCAAGGGTTACAGTTTTCCTTCTCTCACAACAAACATTTTCCCTTTTTTCTTTGTTACTGTAAAATAATTAATACTACATATACTATGTATACCCCATACACAAAAAACTGATTCATTAAAATTAATATCCCAAAAACATACCATAAAAAGGGAAAACAGTTTATTGTTTTATATTTTCCCCATGTAAATACTCTTCGGTATACAATTTGGGATAATTGACTGTAAAGGGCCATTAGACATAAATTTGCAAAATCAAAAACTTAATGAAAAAAAACCCCCTGTGAAAACAGAATATTTATTCGTGAAACGCTTCGCCTACCAGAAAGGTTTTTTTCTGTTAAATAAAAAGGGCAGCATTTAAACCCTTCTATTTTGGTTTTTAATTTTTGTCAATAAAAAAAAACCCAACTAACACTTGTGCTTAATCAATTGTCCTTTATTTTTACCCCCTTTTCAGATACGAACAGCTTTTTCTGTTACTTCATGCGTACCTTGGACTCGGGGGGGGAAACCTTTATGCTAAAGGGGTTTCTTGTTTTTGGGAATCAGGCTCCCCTTTGGGGTTGGTTCACACCTAAATTATGTCTCTTTTAAACCAGGAGTGATGGTCCTTGGGTTGAAGGGCTTTCCAGAAAAAAAACAATACACAAAAACCCAAACAAAAAACTAAAAAAAATTTAAAATTTTCAAGGGTTTTTGAAATTTGTAACAACAATTAAAAAAAAAAACCTTTAAAAAATAAACCCAAAAAACAAAAGCAAAAATCAATAGCGAAAACAAAAAAAACCCAGATATACGGGTTAAAAACAAAGCATAAAAAAACCACGAAAAAACAACAAAAAATACAAAAAAAAATAGCAACAACAAAAAAAAAAAAACCCAAAAAGGCATGGTAACAAAAAAAAAAATATAAAAGGGCCAAAAAAACAACAAAAAAACAACGAAAAAAAACTCAATGACAATACCAACAAAAAAAAAAAGCAAAAAATAAAAAAAAATAATAAAACAACACAATGTTATCGTTCAGAACTAGATCAATTTTTTTTCCAAATCATTTCGGGGGAACAACAAATATGTGTGTCGGGGGAATTTTTAAATTTAAATTTCCCCAGAAATTTTTTCCCATCGTTTTGGCTTCGGGGGAAAATGCTAAATTTAACCCATTGAAAAGTATGCTGCTTTAAAGTGAGAAATGCTGCAAAAAGTGGGGTTTGCTGAAAAAAGGGGAACGTAATGTGCATAAAGTGCGTAATGGCTCAAAGTCCCCCTAATTTTTTTGTAAGGTGTTGATAAAGGGGTGAAAAAAACCAGCAGGATAAATAAATTTTAGTTTTTTTGTGTGTATTTACTGGGGAACTTTTCCCCCGGCCCGGGCAGCTTGTTCGGGGTCGAATAAAAGGAAAGACATTTATTTTACGTTCGGGCATTTTTTAAAAGGAAACGTTTCCCCACGAGTGGTTTCTTCAGCCCTAATACAGAGATGGGGAGGGACAACAAAGAGGGACGTGTATGTGTAGTGGCGGGGTCGGGTGAAATGTTGGGGGGTAGAAACTGTGGGTTTTAGAAAGTAGTTTAGTATGGTGAGACGTTTTTGGGGTTAAAAGAAGCCCTATTAAACATCTTTTTTAACAGTATTCCCCAAATGGGTAATACCCGTTGATCACAATCAAAAATAGTGAAAAATTTCCCGGATTTTTTGGATAGGGGTTTAACCAACTACAAAAGGGAAAGCTTTTTTGCATAGGGTAATTTTAAAAATAGTTTCCTTGATTGCTAGTCAGCCTCACTGAATCTCATAAGGAAGACTAGTTATATAGAACACACCCTTTTTTTTGGGGTCTCTTTGGGCTCCCAAGCATTTTTGTTCTCTGACCCTAAGGGTCCAGAGAACGGGCTGTTTCCCCCCACTTTTACCTGTCACACACCCCATTTGGTAGGGTGTATACTCTTGCACTGGGTGCCAGGCCCATTTTTGGGGTTTTTTTAATAAAAAGTTTCTAATAATATTTGAAGAGCGGGTGGATTTTTAAGTAATTTTGTAAAAAATTTCCCTTGAAACGTTAGTTGCAACCCCCCCGCCCCCCCCAACCCCTTGGGAGGCTTTTCTTCGACTTGATTCGGGGCTGCACTTTTCCCTTGGAGTACGTGTGAAGGGGTAGGGGGAAGTGTATAAACCCTAAAAGAATGGATGTATGGGGCATTCTTCGGGGAAAGGTGGACTGGAAATTCTGTAGGCTCTCGGGAAAGAACCCTTTAAAACTCCCTCTTGTTCTGGTGTGTTTGTCAGAGAAAAATTTTTTAGAAGATGTTTTTTAATTTTAGGTTTACGGTAGATTTTTAAAAAAATTTTGTTTTTATCAGTGAGTAAAAAAAAAGTCGAAAAATTTGGTAAATGGTTATCCTTTTCCCCCTTTTGGTGAAAATTTTTAATGGTAGGTTACAGAGTGTTGAGGGTTTGAGGATTTTCAGGGAAAAACTGGTTTTTTGGGTAAAATGGACCAACGTAATTGAGGCCCCCCGTTTTGGCCCTATAAGGTCCTTCATTTTGTAAAATGGATAGTCCCTGCACTCGGGGTGACCCCAGGGCTAGCCCGAAAGTTGTTTTTTACTTATTCCCCTTCAAACCCTATAACGGGTTATAAAAAGCACATGGGTCAAAAAAAGGTTCAAAAAATCCTGACAAGGTACAGGAAATATGTATCATCGTTAATATTTTGCGAAGAAAAACCCCAATGGTTTGATCAACGGAACTTTGGGAATTTTTCGATAAATATTTCCCCAAAATTTCCCCTCCTAGCCTGTGTAGGCGTTTAAAAACCAATGTAAGGGGTCTTTTTAAGGCACATTGGGGTTTAAATTTTTTTCCTACCAACCCTAATCCTGGTGATTTGGGGTTTTGGGTTTGGGGACAACCCCCGCAAGAGCTGCAACTCAGGGAATCGGGAAAAAAGGCAAAAAGAAACTTGGGCCTCGCCCCTCCCAAACCCCAAGCCCCAAAAACCAAATTCCCCATGAGCCCCGGTTTTTAAAAAGGGAAGCGTTACCTACCTTTTTAAACACCAAATTTTTTCCCCAAAAATTTATTTTAGGGGGGTTTAATCATGGAAAAGTATATATTTTGGGTTATTTGGACTTCAGGGAGTATGGATAGAGTTCCACATAAAAGGGGCTTTTGAGGAAATGGGAAAAAAAATTTTTCCTGGGTAGAGGCGTGTTGACATAAAGGGGGAAAAAAACAGGGGTGGGGGTGTTTCACCAGTGGATTTCCACGGGGCTTTCTTTTGTTCAAAATTTTAAATTTTTAACAATATAGATGGGGAATGAACGGGCGACATAAACAAGTTTCTGTGACACCATAACGGGCCGTCCAATTCATTCAAATTTAGGAAAATTAGAGCACCCCGGGAAAAATTTGAATAGATTTGATGCAGGGGCCGGAGAATTTTGGCGATGCAGTTTAATATAGACAAAGCAAATTTTAAAAAAGTTGGACAAAAAATTAAGCCAGCCACATAAAAACAAAATAATGTATATCTTAATATTACTGATTGCAAAAAGGATTTAGGAGTTCGGGTTTAAAGGCAGTAACCCCAAAAAAAACAAGGACCCAGTGCAAAAGTTTTTTCGCAAAAAAGCTAACAAACCCCTTGGTTTCCCATATCAAGAAGCAAAAAATAATGGGAGTCATCAGGTTGTTTTTAAAATTTCCCTATATACCCTTTGGGTTTTTGGCCCTTTCATTTAGATTATCCCTGCACTTTTTTTTCACCGTATTACTGAATAGTTATAAAAGAAAATGGGAAAAAAAATACCCAAAAAAAAAAGGGGGATTTATAAAGTTTATACCATGTATCAGAAATCTTCCCTGTAGGATAGTGAGGGCCCTTTAATCTGCACTCTCTAGAAAAAGGGATAGAAAATTGGGAAAACATGGGTTGAGGGGTATAAAGGGAAACAGGGAAAAAATAAAAGGGGGTGTAAAAAAGGTGCTAAAAATATCTTGCCAAGACAGAACCCTATAAAGCTAAAACTTGGGAAAAAATTTTAAACAAACAACACAACTTTTCTAGGGTTTTTTTTTATAAAGGGGTTTTAATGGTTACAGGGGTGGGTGTGGGTTGGGTACGATTTGGGCGCCGCTTTGGGAATAGGCCCCGTGCCGTGTTTCCCTTTTTAAGTTTTTTTTTTTGGGAAAAAAATAAAAAGGGCAAAAAAATTTAAAACCAAAGGGACTTTATGCCCCGCATGGGGCCCTAAAAAACCTTATGCGTGTTTCCTTTTGTATTAAAGGGGTTTTTTTTTAAATTTTTTAAACAAAGGGAAAAAAAAAAAACTTTTTTGTCAAAAAGAATTAAAAAATTAAGTTGGAATAAATTTTTAAAATGTTTATTAAGCGGGAAAGTCCCCATTTTTTAAAAAATTTTATTTTTGCAAATTTTAAGATTTAAAAAAAAAAAAGGGGGGGGGTTTATTTTGACGGGGGGTTTTTCTTCGTTTAAGGGGCTTCAGGGGCCCCCTGAGATTAAGACGAGGTTACGTTCGCAGGGGGTTCAAAGAAACCCCGAGATTATAGACGGGGGTACGTACCAGGGTTCAAGACCGCAGATTATAGACATGGGTTTACGTACGCAGGGGTTTTAAGACCTTGATTATAAAAAATTAATTTTTTCGTTTCGCCCCGGGGTTTATGACCGTGAGAAATTTTAACGAGTTTACCTACTCAGGGGTCATGACCGTGGGAAAAGGGTACACAGGGAATCATTGTCGGTGATTATAAACCGGGGGGAATTTCTCGGAAGTTTCAAAAACCGAGAGATTACATTGGACAACAACAGAATTTTCTTTCGAGAGAAAAATGTATGTGCTGTAGACTTTTGATGTTGACTGAAATGTACTTTGAATTTTTATTAAAAAATTCCGGAATTAAAAAACATGCCACATTGTAATTTTAAAAGGGTTATGTTTTTAAGTGTTGGGGGACACGCTGCTACAGCTCAAAAAGTATTCACATACGCATTTCGAGAATTTTTTTGTGTGTGTTTTTTCCCTGAATTTCTGAAAAAAAAAACGATACTAAAAATCCCGGGCCCGGCCCCAGTAATTTTTGAAATATAAATTTTTGGGTTTGCCTTATTCCCCCAAAAAAAGGATGGAATGCATTTGGGCCTCAAATGTCAGACGACATGTTTTTTTTTTTCCCTTTTCCCCTGTTATAAAGCAGGATTTCTCACGAAGGAGTACATGCCCATCTTATTAGGGATTTTGGGGGGATTTTCGCAGACATATTACGCACTGTACATTTCCGGAAATTATAGACATTGAGTCCTTTATGTAGGAGTACATGATCGCGAGGGTTTTATACGCGGAATATTAAATTTTAAAAGTACATTCCCATTCGAGTTTCAGATTTTTGGGTTATAATGAAGGGGGACATGCCTGTGAGGGAAAATAAAAACCGGGGGTTTTTTACCCCAATGTAAAAGCCAGTGCCCTAAGATTTTTTCCCAATAAAAATGTTTGCAAAAGTTAATGCAATTTTTTTCTTTCCGTGACTTTATGGAAAGGGCCCCTAAAACTTTATTCGAAATTAATTTAAAGTTTAGAAGAGAAGAAGGAGGGAAGGGGCTCTGAGAGGGGGAGGTTCGGGGAAAATGGAGGTGGGAATTTCAGAGTCTCGAAGGAGGGGGACGATCTAGGAGGTCTAGGAGGGGTGGACTACCCAAGGAAAGAAGAGGGGAGTGTATTAAGAGTAGCTGGTCCCTTTGGGGGGGAAAAAATTTAGTGATGGGGTTTTGACGAAACAACGGAAAGGAAAACCCTTTTAGGGAATTTTAAACCCGGGGGGAAAATTTCCTCAATAGGGTAAAAATAAAAATCTCGGGAATAATAGAGAGTTTAGTAAACATTTTAAAAAAACTGCACAAAAATTTATGCAAGGGAAATTTTTGATAAGTAAAAAAATTTTTTATTAAACAAATAATTTTTTGTTTCTTAATAAAAAAATTTAAAACTAATTTTTAGGATCATTTCTTAACTTGGAAAAAAAGCCAAAAAAAGGGGAAAAGGGTTCCAGCGGCTAGGGAACAAACCCCAAGTGACACTTGGGTCAGGAACCGGGGACGACAACCCCCACCTCCCATTGTCTACACCCCCCATCCCCGTCATTTTTGGGCCCAGTGTCCCACTCGGGTATCAGTAATTGTCCTGTCGTAAGGGCAGTACAATTTTTTTTGTTTTTTGTAGTAGGGGGGGGGGGGGGGTTTTTGACTTTCGACGACCAAGGTGTTTTCCCCGGGGTCTGTGGACTTTCAAAATCTTGTGAGTAGTTTTTGCTGGGACAAAAAATTTTTTTTTGACGTTTAAATTCCCCAAAGAAATTCGGGAAACCTGTACCATAAGGGAAAACGAGGGTCTGGAGGTTTTTGAGTGGGTTAAAAGGGGTACATCTGGGGGAAAGGGGTTGGGAAAAAGTTGGGAAAATCTAGGAGGGAACGCCCTTGGGGGCCCAAAGTTTCCAAAAATTTTGAAGGGGGTGGGGGTTTGGGGTTTTGCCGTTTAAGATGGGGAGGTGGCGAAAAGGGGATGGATATAGTGGGTAAAGAGCAGAGAGGTTGAGGGTCTGAGAAACTTTAAAAAAGGGGGAAAAACTGCAGCAGGCCTACTGGGCCAAAAGGGAAAGGGAAACACTGCGCAGGCCTTAAAAAGGGCCATAAAAATGGTGGAAAAAATGCAGGAGGTTTTTCTGGCCCATATAAAGGGAGGTCCCCCATCAAAACCACCTATGTAATTTCCCAACCCTTTTTCCCAAAATTACCAAAGAATTTGCGTAGGGGTGGCCCGGACTTTAGGAAGGGGGTGAACACCCAGGTTAGGAGGTGGGCGAGTTTGGGGGAAGGGAAAAAAAAAATCAAGGCCAAATGGGGTTGTTCATGGACGAACGTCGTAGTGGGTTTCCAGCGGGCCCTTTCAACCCAAAAAGAGTTGCTGGGGGTTTCAGTTTTGCAACAACAAGAGTTGCTGTGGTTTCAGTTTTCACCAACAAAGCTTCGTGGTTTTTAATTTTTTAGTATGGTGGGATTAAACACTTCTCTGGTTATCAACGAAAAGGAGAGAGATTTATTTTTAGGATATCAAACACGACCCGCACTGTAGCTATGGACAAGAAATCCAATGTATATAAGTAACTCCCGGTTTTCCTAAGTTCTTCACATATGCTTTTTATGTGTGATAAGCTATGTAACTTTTTTTTTATTTTATTTAAAAAAATCCATTTTTCAAATAGATCAGGGACAGAAAATTTTATAACTTCACGGTAATACAAAAAATTTTTTCCCATCAATCCATGAGGTAAGTACATAAAAAATTATGGCATGGAAAACCCAAATTTTAAGTTCCTAAACTACCACGTACAAATCATTTAACACCCATACGTGGGATGGGGCCCTTGGTCGAAATTTTGGATAAATTCGACTCACCCCCCCCCCGTCGAAACTGTTTCCCCCTTTACAAACCAAAAACATGTTTTCCTTAACCCCCTATCCATTGAAAACCCAATTAGGGGGCCCCAATCCCTTTTGAACTCAGTTTATTATTCCAGTATGCAAAACCCTTTTGGTTTAGGGAAACCCATTTTGCGATGTTACAATGTAGTATAAAATTTACATAAAACAAATGCCACCATCAAACACTTTTAATTTGTTCATAGGGCCCTTTTTTTTTTTGTTGTTGAAACCCAATTTCCAAAAAAAACGTAAAAAACCAAACAGTTTCCCCCTGCAATTAACATAAACCCCTTTCACAAAACTAAAATGTATAGCACATACAAAAATTAAAACCCCGGTTTTTTTCCCAAACCAAACCCCCTACCTCCTCCAAATAATATGAACCCACATTTTCATGTGACAAAATAACTAATTTGCAAAAACTTGGGGCCCGCCTCTCCCAAAAATTTTTATAAACCCTTTCCAGGGGGTCCAAAATCGAAAAGGGGTAAGTGAGAAAAAGTAAAAGTGCTCATTTGACCACATAGCCCATAAAATTCATAAGTGATAAAATTTAAAGTAAAAAACCCCTGAAAAAAGGGTTTAAAATGACAAAATAGGACCAAAACTTTTCCCCCACCCCCAGAAAAAAAAAAAAAAAAATAGCGATGCAAATTCTACGTTCCCAGAACAATAAGGGTTTGGGTTTTTCCCTGGGGTGGGCATAATAGGAAAATTTAGAGATAACTACTTAGCATGATACAAATTTTGGGACTGGGAAAAATTGCGCCCCCGTCAGAAAAATTTAAAAAAAACCCAACCCCATATGGGGTCGTTTTTTCAAGAAAGGGTAACATAAGACAATATTTTTTTTCAAAACACCAATTAGAATGCTTATAAAAATTCCCTAAAAAGGCAATTAATCACTAAAAATATTGGGGCTGATTTTTGCTGACATCTGTGGACAATGACAGGGACCCCGAGAAAAATCCCAACAGGGCATCATACGTTTACCAAAAAAATCAGGGAAAAAAAAGGGGTTTCAAACCCGCCCCTATTTGAGGGAAATTGGGCCCGTTTCACAAAAGGAAAAAACAAATACCGAAAAATTAAGTTTTGTCCCGGGCCTTTTTTAGATTTTTAAAGGCCCGATTTAAAAAACAAATCAAGATCTCCCGCACAAAGCCACCCCATCCCCCACCCTCAAGCGCACGTAATTTGCCAAAAATACAAAAACACCCAACCATTAACTCCCGCCTTCCACATTTAAAATTCCCGAACTACCTTAGGGTTTCTACCCCAGGATGAGTTACCCCCGCCCCTTTTCCCCCCCCCCTTTAGTTGCAGTAACCCCTGTATTGTAAGCCCCTTTGTTCAGGGGAAAAAGGGCCACCCCCCCTCCCAAACCTTAAAAAAGGGCTATTCCCCAAAGGGCGTTTTTATAAATACCCCCCTGCAAAACCTTTAAACCCCAACTGCTCCCCCGGGTTTTCCCCCATACCCCAAGGAAAATAAAGGAAATCACCACCCCGTACAGTATTGGGTCCCCTTCCCCCCCTGAGAAACCCTAAAAAACCCCCCCCCAAACACGTACGAACCCTCCTTCCAATGTTTCACAAAAATAAACCCCCATGAAAAAATTTTTTTTTTGACCGCAACGTAACAATTCGGCCCCCTTACCAAACCCCTCCTGCCCTTAAAAAAACCCATTTTGATGCTAAAATTCCCCTGACGAATTTTGGGCACTAATTTGAGAAACCCTCGGCGCCAACTTAAGCTTACAAAAACCGGGTTTCCCTTTTTAATCCATAACTATTTGTTATACCGAATAAAAATTACTTACCAGCGGCAAAAAAGAAACCCCCCGTGTGGAAAATTAACAACCCCGGGGCAAGTTAAATTTGGAATTAGTTCTTACAGTGGTTTAAAAAGCTGGGAAATTGCGGGTTGGGATCCCTTTATTAATGATTGTAAATTTAAATTTTAAAGGGCAGTAAGCACGTGTAACATCCATTTAATAACTTTTTTTACTTGTATAAAGAATATTTTGCACAAAGTAAAAATTTTTTACTGGGGTAAAAAAAAAAGAAACTTGTCATTGTAAATTTGCGTGCAAAGAGGGACGATTTAGAAATGGGATTTTTAAATGGAAAGATCTTACGGAAGGACGAAAATTTTGGGAAGTTAAACCCGGGAAAAAATTGGGTGGGGTCTAAGAGCAGCACTACCCTTTTAAAGGGGTTTCTAATTTGGGAAATTTAAATTAAAATGGGTAATTAGGGGAAAACCCCGGGAAAAGCCCATAAGTACGGGGTCGCTAATATTTCCTGTAAATTAGACCAGAAAAAACTTTCTTTGCTAACGGGTGTTTTTGGTTTTTAAACAAGAAAAAAACTGAAACTTTTTTTGGCATAATAAATTTTGAATAAATAATTTAGGGAAAAAAGACAATATTCGGGTTTCTTTATTTTAAAGTGAAGATACCCAAAGGTTGTACAAGTGTTCTATAAGATATTAAATAAAAGGACACATGTACCTTGTGATTAAATAACCCAATTTCCACAGATTTAAATGACTTGAATCGTCCTTAATCGCCATTTCTAACACAAACAGAAAAATAATGCAGCTTCGTCATCTCTGAAGTATTAGCAAGAATAGTCTTTAAAACAATAAAACCTGTTATCACATAGCTACTACGAGTTATATTACGCTTTTACATCTCACTCTAATACTTATTTACACCCTCTGTGTCCCTGTATGTAATGGCTCGACAAAGCTCCTGGGAGCGAAACGTTACAACAATAAAATGTCTCATTAGGTGTACTTGTGTCCTTTCACCTAACATAATGTTGGTAGACTTACCGACGATATTACAATTGTGTCATAAGATGACTGGTTGAGTGGTGCCGGCGATGTAGACTAGCGCTACAAGACACCAGGAAGAAAAGACACGTTACAGGACAAGTTTTATTGGTCAAGCTTTCACTCCGTGTACTTATAACGTGTGTCAATGGCAGTAAGAATATTGGAACGAAGACGGTGTATCTAGAAAAATGAAAAGGCGGTGTAGCAGATGTCAGTAATCTCAGTGAGAACTATTTTCCGCGGTGCTAATGGATGGGTGAGTAGGACCTGCCTAACATTAGGTAGTAGGCAGTAGTCCTCTAGGCCTATGATCTCATGTTAAAGCTAACAACTGTAGACGCTTTGATCTGTCGTAACAACTTATTGATCGTGAGAAACGCAGAGACCCTAGAAATAGAGAGAGTAAAGTGGAACTCATTTAAAGTTTATTATGAGTGTGCCTTTAGCGATAAAGTTGCCACTGAAAGATAATTACTGGAAATACCGAGTGTATTAATAAGTGTTGTCAAGTATAATCCTGTGCTTGTGTGAGATACAAGATACAAAATCGATGGATGAGGAATGGAAAATTTATTAAAAATTTTCACATATGCGTTTGCTGTTTCTAAGAAGCAGAACTAGACTTTTAGCTAGAAATAATGAGAGTAAGAGTTATGACTAAGACTGATTTTGAGCAGGGGTTTCTCGAGTACCGAAAAGGCTGAATGATGCTGCTATTTCAGAAAATTCAACGCACATTAAAGTCTCTTGTGCTATGTTTGTAAGAATATGTTGGTGCCAGATCATTACTTTCACACAAATAATTCTATGTACTTAACGTATCTCGTAACTCAGGATTTAGTTTACAACCAATTGGACCCGAGTTCAATCTTGTTACAGGTGGTCAAATCTCTTAACATGTACTGTCCATGTTTGCTAAGTAGTAAGCAGATACCCGTTTGTTAGATGACATTTATGGGTTGCATCCTAGCAGAGGAACCAGGAACCACAACAGAAATAAGCTATCCAGTCTTGAATTCTTGGGCATGACCTATTTCTGCTGCACTTAATCTGACTCCAGTATATAGGTGCTCATCTTCCTGCCTGCACTCCAGGATCAGCAAGACTACGGTGGTCAGTACCTGCTCGTTGCCTGAGAAACTGATTACCTCACCTGATTTACCTCTTCGGTAAATAATTCTGCTCGGCTGAAGGACTGATTACCTTCTCTTCTACAGTCTTCTGTTTATGTACCTGTATTGTACTGATGAAGCCGCTGGTTGGCGAAAGGTCTACAAAATAATTTCCATATGCATATCTTAATTCATCATTCTTACATGGGTTATTGTCTCTCCGGAGTTAATAGCCCAAATAATGTCGTTTTCTACTCTCTGTCTCTCTCTTATTCCTTTCATTTTTAATGTATACTTTTTTCAAGAATATTGATCGAGGAGACCACAACTTTTTGTGTTGTTTAATCTGCGCGTCTGTTTATGTGGTACGCTGTATTTATTTTTTTTTTAGGATTTTTATATTAATGTAAATATTAGCTCATTAGTATGACATGTAACAATATTAGCAGTAATAATATTTAAACAATAATGATTATTATGTAGCTCCCAATGAATTACCTAATTACTCGAGAACACCTCATCTTATAGGCTTCAAATTTTCATCTCCGGTGTATTGTAAGAAGGAAAAGCAACTATTGGTATATACAGATACCATCTGGTAATATTGGATAAATGGTCTGGAAAACCGACAAGTTGATTAATAAGATACTTTTCAACACTTGGGAATCTTTGCTGTTGGAACGTCTGGCCAGCCTTTGGCTTCTTTAGTCCGGTACAGAGAAGAAAGATGGAAGATTAGGAGTGTAAGTTTAAATAATAATTGTCTGACATGGTAATTTCTTGAGATCTTGAAACAGGGAATTCTTTGACCTTCTTCCACTAGTGTTTTTGCCCACCGGTGACGCCGTCTCCAACTGCTTCACCTCACCAATCTGCAGTATATAAGCCATTTTTCTGCTCAAATGCTGTACTTTTATCCAGATGGATGGACTGAGCATATCTCCAAACTTAGGGACTGATTACCTCAAACGTCTTCTCATCTTACACCGTTCCTCCCTTTACGAGACTGATGAAGCCACTGGCTGGCGAAACGTTTCTATAAAAATCTCGAAATCTTGCGGCAAAAACAAGAGATTATCTCGTAACTTCACGTTATTTCAAGTGTCAACGGAGAAGAATATCAAAGGAGGGAAAATATCAGGTCCTCTATTTTGTTTCTGGCTTATGACTGTCTCCTGACAACTTCATTTTTGACCTGTCTTTTGGCTTTCTCCTCACATCTCAACCTAACCCTTCTTAAGACTTTCCCCTCAAAATTTCCCCAGACCTGTTTTCTGTCGTTTTCCCTCTTCTCTCTCAACCATGACTAAATGGATCTAAATGGATCATAATCTAGTGTGAAGTTTCTTGTGAAATATTCTAAGCTACGACAAAATTAGTTTTATTTATAGAGTTAATTTTGTGCCTTCCTTTCCTGGACAGGTGTCGTGGGTGCGTCACCGAGACATTCACCTGCTGACAGTGGGACGGTTCACCTACACATCAGATGGACGCTTCTCAGCTCGCCACACTCCGGGCTCTGAGGACTGGCTTCTCATGATACACTACCTGCAGAAGAGAGATGCTGGCATGTACGGGTGTCAGATCTCTACCACACCTCCCAGAAGCCACCTCATCCATCTGTCTGTTGTAGGTGAGTGTTACATCCCCACCATAACTCCCATCCGTATAATATCTGTCAGACAAACATCTTGGGATCTTGATACAGGAAATTCTTCAACGTTTGTCTTAACCTGTTAGCATGATTACTTACACTAATGGATTTTTCCACCGGTGAAACTGTCTCCAACTGCCACTTCTCCACTCATGTGCTGCACTTAAGACTGATGGACTGAACACATGGTCTCCAGTCATAGGAACTGTTTCTCTCTGGATAATGGAACCACTGGCTGGCGAAACGTTTCCACAATAAAGAGGGTGGTGCAAAATTATCTGATTCATCAACCTCTCAGGTGTCACCTCATTCACATGTCTGTTGTGGGTGAATTCTACCTCCTGTCCTCGGTGGCTTGAAGTTACTCTATCCAATCAGCTGTGTCTTGTACCAAGCACCTCAGCCTCTCCTATTATAAGAACTAATCAAATTTATTTAGATCAACATTTGGTTCATTTGAGTTTTTCTAAGTTCATCCTATAGATTTTTTTTGTTTCTGGTATTATCCCGAGGGGCTAATTTATTGAACAGCGTCACTGAAAGTAGCAAATTACAAGAGAATAAAATTCATGCCTCCAACATGTATGAACAACTTCATTTATGTCTGTGGAAATTTACTTCTTTGACTTAGGCTGGTATCTCTGAATATTATCAGATTTCCGAAAGAGTTCCTATGGTGTACATATATGTAGTTAAAATTGTAGCTTCTACATGCATTGATGAGTATGTAGAGTAGGTGTTGTTTCACCGACGTATACTTAGCCACAGTCTCCGCAAGGGATTGTGTAAACACTTACATTGACCAGTTTAGTCCTGGTAAGGTCTTTTATGGATGTGCTGGTTGCAATGGTGCAAGTGCTTTAGAGATGTTCAAGGCAATTTGTCTGCTGGGTCATAATCCACTCCCAACAGCCAATTGCCTTGCTAATCCCATCATTTGTCTCAGTGCTGGAGGTAAAGACGCTGGCAAACATAGGAGTGAAGACCTGATTAATAGGTATAAGTCAGCGATAGAGTTAATTAGGAAGAAGAGAGGGTAGCCTTGAAATGGAGTTGGAAATGATTGGTTGGCCATAGCATTTGTTATTAATTATTGGCTGGACTAACACTAAGAATAATGCAATGTTTCACTTCTGAATCTTTGTTAAGGTGTTACAAATAATACAAGGACACAGACGCTGCTTGTAGTAGTGATGGTAGTAGCAGTAGTCGAGGTAACTCTTGGTTGCTATGTGATGGTGGGGTTTATTGTTTAGAGGAGAACTCTTGCTAATACCTCAAAGTCCAATGATTTCTATTCCAGTTAGAAAGTTAAGACGAAATGAGATATTACCATTGAATTGTTTCTAGGAATATAAGAAATTTACGGTCTTGAGTTTCTTGATGAGTGTCCATACATACACCAAACCTTCATCAAGCTACATTTTTCTTCCTTTTTCATCAAATACTACAAGAAAGGAGCCCTTGAAATCATCAGTTTTCCACGCGCTAACAACACTTCAGACAAAATTATAATCCTTCCCTATGTCTAGATTGCCTCGAACGTTTCCCAAGTGCTCACACAAGCCAACGCTAGAATCACCATCGCAAAAAGCACCTCAAAGACCTGACCAGGACCACATTGAAGAATTTCGAATCAGTCAGTGAAAAGGTACACACAATCCCTTGTGGAGGTTGTAACATGGTATACATTGGTGAAACAGCACGAAGTCTACGAATATGTCTCATCGAACACATCACTGTCTGCAGGAGCGATAACTTGAACGCATGTGTACAACACTGGAATTCCACCAACCATCTGGGAAACCCAGTTTCTGCAAATTCTCTTATCACCAGCTGATTAAAGGTAACTTCGTCCTCTATGAAGTATTAGCAAGAGCTCTTCTCAAAACAGTAAATCCCACCATCAAATAGCAACAGAGCTACCTCTACTACTACTACTACTAATAATAATAATAAAAATAATAATAATTATTACTAACAATGTGCCCAAAGTTTATATTCCACAGATAGAAATTAGGTCAAAACAAAACGATCCCAACTGGATGAATAGGAGACCAATGCATTTACTGGGAGAGATGAAAGAAATTTGCAGATAAGATTTTGCCGACGAAGCAGCTAGTTTATTGTGCACCGCATATCCATCCTGTGGACGGTAGCACAAGAGCATATGGATACACAAAGGCCTAGGAACTATGCCCTAAAAGGGTTTACTGGAGTTTATTTGGATTTATATCTACAGTTCACTTACCTGTTGCAATCAAATTTAAGAAACTTGCTTAATATATCTGGTATCTTATTTTCAATAATAAGATATCTTGAAATACATCATAGGTGAATAAAATATGTCAATGGTGAATAAAACAGTGTTCAAGACAATAACCATAGGGATTACCACATAATTTGCATTTGGTTTCATCATCTGTGTGTCTGTAAAACTGCCAAAAGTACTTCTAAGTCTAAGCCTGGCAACTAAAAATTCAGTCAGTTTGTTCACATTGTAGGTTTCTCCTTAAACGTACTTATCTACGTTCATGTTATCATAAAGGGTTATAGGTCTTTTCAGGCTTCTGACTGTATTCATATAACATTCAGTTTCATTATTTACTTCTCTCCTAATATTATTCCTAATATTAGGCACAGATACTCCAAAGTTATATTCTTCATTGTCCTTCATGGTACTTCTCTTGGCTGACGTATTAACATTATCATGAATGAGTAATCCAATGTTTGATGGAATCCATATCCGTATCCACACCCGGTTTCTGCACTGTGCATGGTGTTAGTCATTATGTGAGCCAAGAGTCGGTACTAATCCGATAGCCAAGCTCAATGTCATAAGATTGCTTTAGAGTCATTAGGATGGCAAACAATTCAGTTTGCAGTATAGACGCGCAGTTGTTAATTCTTACGCCTAACTCAACAAAGATCCTGTCGTGTCGTTCTTAACTAGGGAGGTGGCAAGAATAGAAGATGCAACCCTGTCAGTAGACTCCTGCTTAGATCCATCAGCGTATATAACTTCAGATAAATTATTACTAATAGTTAAGCGAGAGATTTCTTCTTGAGCAGTTGCTTTTACAAGTGATTAAAGGAAGGGATTTATGGGATTTAAGTAAGTGTTGAGTTTCTTGGGAGGAATTTATAGGCACATCAGAACAGGAGAGGGTAATATTGTTGACCACTATGTTCATATTAAAAGAGAAGTAAAGAAGGTGATTAGAAAAGCTAAACCTGATTTCGAAATTAAAGAAGCTAGTGAAAGACAAACCCAAGAGAATTCTTTCAAATAATAGAAAGATCAGGGAAAAACTGGAAGCACTGAAAGTTAGATATGGATAATGAAATCTTCACACAAGAAAAATTAAATAATATTCCTGTAATTAATAGTCATTCAGGTCTTGAAGAAAATTAAGCAATATTACAATCACGAGGGACATTGTTATCTAACAGGTAGACAAACTTCAAGAAAATAAGTCCCCGGGCCTTTGCGAACTGTTTTCAAGGGTACCTAAAGAGTACAATTTGAAACTTAGTCGCTAACGAGCCTATTTAACGCATTTATCTAAACTGGTGTTATGCCGGAGATGTGGAAGATGTCTAATGTAATTCCTATCCTCAAATCAGAGGCTAAGACAATTCCATCAAATTTCCACCCATTGAACTTGACGTCAATATTGGACATAATTTACTTAATGAATCTCGAGGTCCTTCCCGCCTGACAAATTTACTGACCATCTTCAATGAAGCATTTGAAACAGTGGCCCACGATGAAGAGTGATGATTTTCAATTGGTTTTCAGTTAGGCCTTCGAAAGAGTACAACACAAAGTGATGTTAAGAAAAGTGGCAGCTCATTGTTTAGTAAGAAACGTTTTAATGTTGATTCAGGCCTGACTAGGCAATAGAAAGCATAGGATTTGCATAAACGAGGTGAAATATGAATGGAGACTAGTAACAAGTGGCGTTCCACAAGGATTAGTGCTAAGCCCACTATTGTTCATAATTTACAAAAATGGCATTGACGAAGGAATAACAATTTACGTGAGTAAATGTGTTGATGACACAAATATAGGAAGAGCATAAATTTGGGAAGATTTAGACTATTATCATGGTCTGAAAAGTGGTAGATACAGTTCACTGTGGACAAATGTAAGGTTCCATTCTTTAAAGTAAAATAACCCTCGTAGTTATAAACTAGGTGACGTAGTGTGGGGAACAAAACCTAATGTACAGATCAGGACATTTATTAGAGGATAATTTTTGCCAAGATTGACTTCTACAGTCCTAATGAACTGAAGTCACTTCTACAGTCCTAATGAACTAGTCACTCCTGGCGGTGTGTCGTGAAGGAGATTTTTCTTTTATTTAAAAACACTTGATTCATTTGGTTATTCATTACTGTAAATATATTTTATCTCTACTTTCAAACTTTATCAGATTTACACTATCATTACGAAACTGATACTGTCGTGACTAATTTATTCACTCATTATATAAATCATAATCACTTTCCAGAATTCGTAACCATAATTCGTTCCGTATGAACAGCCGGTAATTTACACAGATAACCCGCACATAAAAGAGAAGCTTACGACGACGTCGTAAGCTCCTCTCTTCTATGTGCGGGTTATTTGTGTATTGTTCCAGTCACGGTATTGTGCTTTTTTTTTTGTTATTCAGCCGGTAATGCCAGCAAATTTTAATGAAAGGGTTAATATCCCACCATTCATGACAAAATAGATGCTGGATCTATAGATCCATAGAGCAATTGCCAACGGTGTGAAACAGAAAGAAGGTAGTACAAAAACTTGAAAAGGGAACATTAAACTAGAGGTCAGCGACATACATACTAAGGTAAACAGAGAAACTTTAAAGATGCTAAATCCTTTCTCACAAGCCTGCTTGAATTCTGTTACAAATTATGCAGGGAAGAGAGACAAAGAGAGAGAGAGAAGAGAGAGAGGAGAGAGAGAGAGAGAGAGAGAGAGAGAGAAGAGACAGACAGACAGAGAGACAGAGACAGAGACAGAGACAGAGACAGAGACAGAGAGAGACAGAGACAGAGACAGAGACAGAGACAGAGACAGAGACAGAGAGAGAGAGAGAGACAGAGAGACAGAGAGACAGAGAGACAGAGAGACAGAGAAGGAAGGCGGGGGTTTGGATGAACTTCATATTGAAGAATTAGACATGTGCAACATATGGGTATCTTTGTCGTAAACGTTTCGCTGTCCAGTGGCTTTATCAATACAGATTCAAGGACATAAGTGGAAGACAGATGAACTATATACAAAAGATGAGGTAAGCAGTACCTCAGCCTTGGAGTTGGTGTGAAGGGCACCGTAGACGTGAAATTTCTGTAGCACAGGCAAGAAGGCTGGCGCTTATATACTGGCGTCAGGTGGAAAGGGACGGGTAGCAGACGAGGGCATAGTCACTGGTAGGCGGGATTCCCCAGTGGAAGATCATACCCAATAAAGATACCCAGATGTTGCACATGTGTAATTTTTCATCTTGTCGGTATTGTATACCATTCATGTACAACCTGTCAGACACTGCAACATCATATAATCTTGGTTTAGAGGACATTTCCATAACCTTCTCGGCTGCTGCTACTACTACTACTACTAGTACTACTACTACAACCTTTACTGCTAATACTACCACCACTAACCCGTGCCTCAGGTATGACCTACTTCCACTGGGGAATCCCGCCTACCAGTGACAATGTCTTCGTCTGCTACCCGTCCCTTTCCACCTGACGCCACTATATAAGCGTCAGCCTTCTTGCCTGTGCTCCAGATACTTCACGTCTACGGTGCCCTTCACACCATCTCCAAGGCTGAGGGATTAATTTCCTCATCTTTTGTATATAGTTCCTCTGTCTTCCAGTTATGTCCTTGAATTTGTATTGATAAAGTCACTGGATGGCGAAGCGTCTACGAAAGAGATACCCATATGCTGCACATGTGTCTTAATTTCTCATCTTGTCGATATTGTATACTATTCAAGCAGAACTTCATATTTTGGGACTACACGAAATCATTTTATCGTACCGCACAAGAGACTGGGATAAAAGCTGAAGAGCCATGAAGGACTAATAGAAACGCCCTACATTGGATCGAAGAATACTTGAGAGGAAGGAGTGAGTGATTTTCCGAGAAGAGGCACCAGAATTAGCAAGGAAGATATGCAGAATTCTATAAGAATCGGTACTGGAACCGGTACAGCTTACGGTGTACGCGAATGGCATGCTGGAATAAATACTCTGATATATCCCTGTTGGCTGATAATGTGAATTATTGAGGAGAGTGAAAAAAAAGGGAAGAATACGGAAAGGTTTCAAACGGACCTTGGCAAGTTACTGGATTGGTCTGACGAGTGGCTAAGGGAATGAAATCCCAGATTGTGAGTAACTGTAAACCTCACTGGGAAAGTATAATACTGAGCATAACGCCTAAGGCGTACCTCAACGGAATAACCGCTGCAGCCTATGCGTGTTTGGCATATAAATCTAAGATTAGAATTTTGGGATCTCTACACAATCATTCATGAATCTTTTTATGACGTAAGTCAGGCCTAACTGCAGCACCAACATTGAGTCTACACCTGATCATGCATGTTATGAACCTGGAAAAGAACAAAGGTTTATACCAAGGCTAGTTCCAGAGCAACAGAGTAAGAAGTATGAGGAGAGGTTAGAGTAACTATACCTGATGAAATGGATTGATAAAATGGACATGCTACTAGAGCGGCTATTTGCCGTTCGAAGTTAAAAATACTGATGAGTCAGGAAATATCAGGTAGTACTCCTTTATCCTCAAAATGGTCAGGAATAATAATAATAATAATAATAATAATAATGATAATAATATTTATTTACTACAAGTACATGTACATGGCATACAGGCCTAGCTGACATTAGTGATATACTACTGTATAGAAAGCCGCTTGTAAGCCGCGCAAATTAGGTCAGTTTTTGTCCCAGGATGCGACCAACACCAGTCGACTAACACCCAGGTACACATTTTACTGATGAGTGAACATAGACAACTGGTGAAAGGAAACATGTTCGATGTTTCTACCCCTTTGCCGGGAATCGAACCCGGACCCTCACCGTGTGAAGGGAGAGCTTTCCCCACCAGGCCAAGTGGAATAACCTGGACAGCGAAGCCATTGAAGAAAGATCTATACACAGCTTTAATCATACACAGATGTAAGTGATTACAGGTAATCTATACTAATCGTAACAACTGGTGTCTAAATAATTTTCACCTTTCTTATCTTCACTCATGTTTCATCTCATGCTACATTAAATCTATTATGTACAAATTCCCTATATCTTAACATAACTTATCCTTTACAATTTTGTTTCTCCTTGTTATCTGTTGTTTACAGCGATTTCTTACTTTGTTTCTATACATGTCGGTTTATCAGCTCAGGTGGCCTGGTGGCTAAAGCTCCCGCTTCACACACGGAGGGCCCGGGTTCGATTCCCGGCGGGTGGAAACATTTCGACACGTTTCCATACACCTGTTGTCCTGTTCACCTAGCAGCAAATAGGTACCTGGGTGTTAGTCGACTGGTGTGGGTCGCATCCTGGGGGACAAGATTAAGGACCCCAATGGAAATAAGTTAGACAGTCCTCGATGACGCACTGACTTTCTTGGGTTATCCTGGGTGGCTAACCCTCCGGGGTTAAAAATCCGAACGAAATCTTATCTTATCTCACTTCCTTCTGTGCTTACACCAACTGGTATTAACACAAACGTTACTAATATTTTATGTTTTTGAATATATATATAATATATATATATATATATATATATATATATATATATATATATATATATATATATATATATATATATGTCGTGCCGAATAGGCAGAACTTGCGATCTTGGCTTAAATAGCAACGCTCATCTTGCAATATAGGACAAGTGTAAATTTGTGTTTGCAATAATTTCGCCAAAATCATTCTGAACCTAACGAAAAAAATATATTTCGCTGTGTTTGTTTAGTATTAAATTATTGTAAACAAATCTAAAATATATTTAGTTGGGTTAAGCTAAAATAAATTGTTCTTGTTATAATAAGGTTAGGTAAGTTTTCTAACATTCTTTTGGTGCAAAATTAAAATTTTTTACATCAACATTAATGAAAAAAATGTATCTTTAAACGTATAAGAGAAAATTTTAGAACTGACATAATTTTAAATGAGTTCTTGCTAATTGACCAGTTTTACATATTCGGCACGACATTACATATATATATATATATATATATATATATATATATAATATTTAGTGAAGGGATTCAGGGAAACCGGTTATTTTCATATAGTCGGACTTGAGTCCTGGAAATGGGAAGTACAATGCCTGCACTTTAAAGGAGGGGTTTGGGATATTGGCAGTTTGGAGGGATATGTTGTGTGTCTTCATATGTGTATGCTTCTAGACTGTTGTATTCTGAGCACCTCTGCAAAAACAGTGATAATGTGCGAGTGTGGTGAAAGTGTTGAATGATGATGAAAGTATTTTCTTTTTGGGGATTTTCTTTCTTTTTTGGGTCACCCTGCCTCGGTGGGAGACGGCCGACTTGTTGAAAAAAAAAAAAAAAAAAAAAAAAATATATATATATATATATATTAGTTCCTTGATAATGTGAGTAGTCACGAAAGCGCTTGGAATTTCTCTATTCTTTCAGAGTGGTTGTTTTGCATATTCTGAAATCACCTGTTTACTGTGATTCTTAATGCATATATATATATATATATATATATATATATATTATATATATATATATATATATATATATTAATATTAATATTATTGACTGAATAATATTTTTAACGATATTTCTTGAATTTAGACCGAATAAGGCAAATTCCGAATCCTGTGATCCATTGGTGAACATAAAGTCCAAATCTCTCCCAGATTCGATGTATCATGGTTATCATTACAGCCTCTGTGGCTACTTTATAAAATAATAGTAACCAGTCTATAGGTCTTAAAGACATTTCAAGATGTCTGGCCAAATTCTCATTTCTAACTACACCAGGTCCCAATACTGTAATACAAATTCCGAATCCTGTGATCCATTGGTGAACATAAAGTTCAAATCTCTCCCAGATTCGATGCTCATAATGGTGAGGTATTCAGTTTCCCATTATTATGAACACAGCTGTAGTCTTGTGGCCTGATCACCTGCTCGTAACTGCGTCATCACTATATCCAAAGTAGGAATGAGCAAAAAGGCAGCAAAGTAAATATTTAATATAATTCCTTCACCAAATAGGAATGTAAGTATATGTACAATGTATATACATTAAGTACAGTACAACAAACACGTTCGCAAGAAGAGACACAGTGAGATCTGTGAGCGAGCAGACTTGAGGTGTGTCTGCCATTGTTACTTCGAGAGTCCCAGATATCGCTTTACAACTTTGGCGGACTTCCTTCTGATTGGCGAGATGAACCGAGCTGTTCAGTATAACAAGTGGGCCTCCCTGTCATACCTTAACAGCGGGTTCGCTGGTCGGGAAGGTGTGGGGTTGTGTGGCATATGTCGTTACGTCGAATAAATGTAACGTACTCATAGAATGCCACACCTATCTTAGGTGTAATCACCGTTATCAGTTATCTCACCTTCCTCCCATGGAGGACTTCTTTTTAGGTCCCTTCGTCATTGCATGACGGAGTTAGTTATTTAGTTCATAAAAAATCAAGTGATACGAAGCTATGTTTGTCAAATCATATTCTTTTCTACTTCTCTTTAGTAAGTGCATTGTTAAAAGCCCAGTTAAAAATAGTTTCATTACTCCTTGCCAATTTGGTTGCAAAAAATGGCATTCAGATGCCATTGTGACAGATGGTGGGTAGGTTAGGCCATAGAGACAAAATAACAGGTTGAAGAGTAGGCTGTTAGTACATTTCTTCGATCTGTGTAGTGTTGTAGCAAATAAATAATTTAATAAAGCTCCACATAAAGAGAAACGTTGCCCAGTAAAAGCTTCTTATGCATCTTGAGTGTTTGTCTGAATTTTTATCTGAAAAGATACGTCATTCAGGTT
Source organism: Cherax quadricarinatus (assembly GCF_026875155.1). Classification (NCBI taxonomy): domain Eukaryota; kingdom Metazoa; phylum Arthropoda; class Malacostraca; order Decapoda; family Parastacidae; genus Cherax; species Cherax quadricarinatus. The sequence goes on from NC_069462.1 coordinate 9,513,173, forward strand.
CAACTCTATTGTTAAGAAAGAAACTTGGAGTACGAGGGTACCTCAAAATTATTTACAGAGAACAAGGTAAACTATGCTAATCGAGAACTTAATTTTAATATGGGGTTAGTACATTAATTAAAATGTAATATAATAATATAATATCTTCATTTACTACAAGTACATGCCTAGCTGACATCAGTGACATATAGAAAACCGCTTGTTATGCAGAGCTTTTCGGGTAAATTAGGTCAATTTTATCCCAGGATGCGACCCACACCAGTCGACTAACTCCTAGGTATCCATTTTACTGATGGGTAAACAGGAACAGCAGGTGTCTTATGAAAACACGTCCCTAATGTTTTCCAGCCCTACCGGAGGAGATTCGAAATCTGGACCTCAGTGTGTCAGCTGAGTTCGCTAGCGATCGAGGAACATCCAGTGAAATAACAGAACTTTGTGCTTCCCTTACATCAAGTGAACTAATACGGAGAACTTTGTGTTGCACTTACATCAAGTGGATTAATTCTCACATTATTTGAAATATGGAGTCTAGGAAAGGGAAGACATGTAGATACAGCAAATATCAGTGTAGTAAAGCTGGTCTTTGAAAGGTCAACTACACCACAGTATAGCACAGTGATATGTGCTAGATATTACTGTGCTATAGCTGGCCTTGTTTTGGGATTGCTGTATAATATTGCTATCTACTGTTTCTGTGCTGCAGATATATGTGGCATAGCTGGCCCAGCCATGGGTAGAGAACGTGTATGAAAGCCCTTGTGAGCGAGACCCACACGGTCACCCACCCAGTTACTGCACAGGTTCGTCATTGCTGATCCTGACAGATTGGAACGCCTCACCTTCAGCACAATATCAGATAGCTGAAATGTGGTAATTTATGAGTAACAAAAATAGTCGTGCAATAGCAGGAACTCTGTAATATAATAGTTGTTTAGAGTTTTGTGATTTTTTAAAAGGCTGAAATACGGCATATTTTTGTTCATGGTGGTGGTGGTGGTGTTGTTGGTGGTGGTGGTGGTGGTGGTGTTGGTGGTGTTGATGGTGGTGGTGGTGGTGGTGTTGTGGTGTGTTGTGATGTGTTGTGTGGTGTGGTGGTGTTGATGTGGTGTGGTGTTGTTGTGTGTGTGGTGTTGATGTGTGATGGTGGTGTGTAGTGTGGTGTGGTGGTGGTGGTGTTTGAGTGGTGTGTGGTGGTGTTGTTGAGTGGTGGTGGTGTTGTGTGTGATTGTGTGGTGGTGGTGTTGATGGTGGTGGTGGTGTTGATGGTGGTGGTGGTGTTGATGGTGGTGGTGGTGTGTTGATGGTGGTGGTGGTGTTGATGGGTGGTGGTGTTGTTGTTGATGGTGGTGGTGGTGTTGTGGTGGTGGTGGTGTTGTTGTTGATGGTGGGTGTTGATAGTGGTGGTGGTGTTGTTGTTGATGGTGGTGTTGATAGTGGTGGTGGTGTTGTTGTTGATGGTGGTGTTGATAGTGGTGGTGGTGGTGGTGTGATGGTGGTGGTGGTGTTGATGGTGGTGGTGGTGTTGATGGTGGTGATGGTGTTGATGGTGGTGATGGTGTTGATGGTGGTGGTTGTGGTTGTGGTGGTGGTGGTGGTGTTGACGTTGGTGTTGCTGGTGGTATTGTTGTTGGTGTTGCTGGTGGTATTGTTGTTGGTGTTGCTGGTGGTATTGTTGTTGGTGTTGCTGGTGGTATTGTTGTTGGTGTTGCTGGTGGTATTGTTGTTGGTGTTGCTGGTGGTGTTGTTGTTGGTGTTGCTGGTGGTATTGTTGTTGGTGTTGCTGGTGGTATTGTTGTTGGTGTTGCTGGTGGTATTGTTGTTGGTGTTGCTGGTGGTGTTGCTGGTGGTATTGTTGTTTGTGGTGTTGTTGAGGTTGGTGTTGTTGACTGTGGTGATTTTTTTTTGTTGTTGGTGGTGGTGGAGATTGTTTTCTGTTATTGTTGTTCTTTTTGGTGGTGGTGTCATCGCCATGTTTTTTATTATTGGTTGTCGTCGTTGTTTTTGTTGGTTGTCAATATTGTTTCTGTTGTTATTAGTGATGGTGGTGGTGGTGGTGCTGGTGTTGGCGGTATTATTGTTGATGGTGGTGTGATGCTGGTGTTCTTGGTGATGCTTGTAGTGTTGTTTGTGATTTTAATGGCGATGGTGGTGATGGTGATGTTGTTGGTGATGCTGTTATTGTTGATCTTGTTGGTAGTGCTATTGGTGATTTTATTGGTGATGGTGGTGATGCTGATGACTGTAGTACTGTTGATGGTGCTGGTGATCCTGTTGATGTTGCTGCTGGTGGTGCTTATGGTGGTGTTCTGTGTGTTGATGCTAAAAGTGTTGTTGGTGATTTTATTGGTGATAGTGGTGGTGCCGTTGTTGATGATTTTATTAGTGACAGTGGTGGTGCTATTGTTGTTCTTCGTGGTGTTGCTAGAAGTGTTGGTGATTTTATTGGTGACAGTGGTGGTGCTGTTGTTGGTGATTTTATTGGTGACAGTGGTGGTGCTATTGTTGTTCTTCGTGGTGATGCTAGAAGTGTTGGTGATTTTATTGGTGATAGTGGTGGTGCCGTTGGTGATTTTATTGGTGACAGTAGTGGTACTGTTGTTGGTGTTCATGGTAGTGATATTGGTAGTGTTGTTGATGATTATGCTTGTGGTGGTGATATTGGTAGTGTTGTTGATGATTATGCTTGTGGTGGTGAGATTGCTGGTGTAACTAGGTATTCCCGAAAGGGTGCTTTTGTCTAGTGGCTATTGTTGCGTTAGGGAGTAAATTTACAGTACTGATGTGGCCTGCTAACATGTACCTACTAACATGATGTGACCCACTAACATGTACCTACTAACATGATGCGACCTACTAACATGTACCTACTAACATGATGCGACCCACTAACAGGTACCTACTAACATGATGCGACCTACTAACATGTACCTACTAACATGATGCGACCTACTAACATGTACCTACTAACATGATGCGACCTACTAACATGTACCTACTAACATGATGCGACCTACTAACATGTACTGGCGCCCTCTGGCCAAGTTTACATTGACGATTCTCAATTTTTCTTTCTTCCAGTTGGTTTCAAACTTCCAGTACTGGTACCTCTTACTTAGAAGTTGCATACTGATGATGTAGTGAAGGCTGGAATTTTTTGGAGAATGTGTTAATATCTTGATTTTATTTTTCCAGTGATGTGATTTTTTTACCCCTGGGTTTAGTGATTGGTTTTATGATAAAAATAATAATAAAAATATTAATAATTTTAATAATACGCCTTTGTTAAGTCTGTGTAGATGCAAATTTGAAAATTAAACCTACATTGTTAATTAATTTGGAATTGTTACATTCTGTGTAATAACTGGAGAATGATTCTTTCGACTAGCTTCAAACCTTACAGTGATGATGTGTCTTGCTCAGCGGAAGATTGTTATTGATTTTGGACTTAAGTTATAATTTGTTTATTTTACTAAACAAATTCTTGTCTATGTGATAGCTGGAAAATGCTAATTCTGGTCGTTTTTAATCAATAATCGCTAGTGTCTTGGAATTTGATTAATTTTACAATTTTTAAGAGTTTGCAAATTTATTGAAAAAACTCAGAAAATGAAATATGAGTTTTGATGCCATTATTTCTGAATGTTTCCTCGGACAGAGTTGAAACCTACAACGACGATGCATCTCACTTAAAGGAAGCTTTGGATAACTATTGGATTGTGTAGAAGTCAATTTGCTAAGTTTTACTTCATCCATTCAACTGTGTTAATGTGGCAGCTCATACATTACGAGGTGTACAAATTCCACTCTCGTAGAAAAAGTAGAGACCATACCACGGGTGGGGTTTGAACCCCATCCGTGGTATGATGTGTTTGAAATCGTGACATTACGATTTCACGAGTCAAAAAGTACAGGATTGTAGCGAATTTAAGAACCTTGTCAGTTTTCTAAACCATTTATCACATATTAAATTACGAATCACTGAATTTTGGGTAATTACTGGGGAATGTCTCTTCCGGTTGGCATCAGTCTTGCAGTGTGGGGGATTTTTTATCAAAGAAAAACTTAGCACTGTTTTGGGGGTTTCTAAGGATAAATTTGTAATCTAAATTGTTGGACATTCAGAACCTGAACCAGTAAACAGCGGGTTGGTAGGTAAGACACATAGGCAACAGTATTCCGAAACGTTTCGCCTACACAGTAGGCTTCTTCAGTCGAATACAGAAAGTAGGCAGGAACAGTAGAGATGTGAAGACGATGTAATCAGTCCATCACCCTTGAAGTCGTAGAATTTGAGGTTGTCAGTCCCTCGGCCTGGAGAAGTTCAGTTCTATAGTCAGATAGTTCCTGACTATGGAACTGAACTTCTCCAGGCTGAGGGACTGACAACCTCAAATTCTACGACTTCAAGGGTGATGGACTGATTACATCGTCTTCACATCTCTACTGTTCCTGCCTACTTTCTGTATTCGACTGAAGAAGCCTACTGTGAAGGCGAAACGTTTCGGAATAAAGTTGTCTAACTGTTGCATATGTGTCTTACCTAACAACCTGTCGGTATTGTATACCATTTTGATGTTCAAACAGCGGGTTATTGTACTTAGAGAAAAGTTAGAGTTCTTTTCGATCTTCATAGATGCCAATTTTTAAACTGTATTAAAGTTATTGAGATAATTAAATACGCGTTTTCTTGCATTACTTTGCCATTGCATCATTCGATCGGCTTCAAACCTTTCAACACTGATAATTTAACCATGCAACTTTTAAACAGCTTCAAGTTTAAAGTTTTAAACCTTGAAAGCTGATGATAATAATGATAATACTACTACTAATAATAATATAGATGTGCTAAACCTGTAAGGGTCCTACAACTCCGGGGGGATGTAAGACAATCAGATTTGATCCAAGGAAGAAAAATGTAGCTCCAGTTCCTGAATCTAGAGACACCAGCATCACGGCACCTCTCCCCCCCCCCCCGTCCCCTTCGTGACTAATATGAACCGAGACAAAAATGCCACCACATAATAACAATAATAATAATAATAATAATAATAATATTTTGTTAATAAAGAGCTTTGTATTTACGGATTACCGAAATTAAATTAAATGTATAATTGTTAACAGTATTACGAAGAGCAAATATAAATTTGAAAATTAAATTTCGTTAATGCTGCTGTTATGTATTTACATTTGTCGGGCGCTTTTGTTATTTTATTTTATTTGTCTTTGCTTGGCGTTTTAATTTTCTGTTTGTTTTTGCCTCTGGCTGGGAAAACTATCATGTCCTTTGTATTGTGTTTATTTTGTTAGTCGAGTGTTGTAGGTCGCATCCTGGAAAAGAATTGAAATGCAAATGTGAACGACAATTCCAGACCTGCGGGAAGTCGTATTCTGAGAATGGTGACAATGTGCAGTAAAACTAGTCTTGGTGAAAGTGTTCAATTAATGTATCTGCTCGCTGCTGTGTTCAAATAATGTTACTTGTAGAGTTTTGTCCAGACTTGCTTTATGAGGTTAAGAGGCATATTTGATTTGTCGCCTGGGGAAGAATACCTATTCAGACTTGCTGCCTTGGGAAGAATGTTTATACTGACTTGCTGCCTTGGGAAGAATGTTTATACTGACTTGGTGCCTGGCGAAGAATGTCTATACAGACTTGCTGACTGGGGAAGAATGTTTATACAGACTTGCTGCCTGGGGAAGAATGTTTATACAGACTTGGTGCCTGGCGAAGAATGTCTATACAGACTTGGTGCCTGGTGAAGAATGCCTATTCAGACTTGCTGCCTGGGGAAGAATGTCTATACAGACTTGCTGCCTTGGGAAGAATGTCTATACAGACTTGCTTCCTGGTGAAGAATGCTTATACAGACTTGCTGCCTGGGGAAGATGTCTATACAGACTTGCTGCCTGGGGAAGAATGCCTGTACAGATTTGCTGCCTAGGAAAGAATGCCTGTGCAGACTTGCTGCCTGGGGAAGAATGCATACAGACTTGCTGCCTGGGGAAGAATGCCTGTACAGATTTGCTGCCTGGGAAAGAATGCCTGTGCAGACTTGCTGCCTGGGAAATGGCTTAATAGACATGCTGCATGCGGCTAGATCCCTGTACAGACTAGAAACGTGATCCAAAATGCCTGAACAGATTTCCTGCATGGCACAAGATTTCAGTTCAGGCTGTCTACACGGTGCAAGATGCCTGTACAGGCTTGGTGCAAGCTGCTTGTACAGAGTTACTATTTGGACCAAAATGGCTGTACAGTTTATGGATTGTGCCCGATGCTTGTACAAATTTGCTGCATGTAGCAAGAAGCTTGTGTTACTGGAAGAAGTATAATCATTACGAAGCTCTAAACCCATAAGTCATACAGCAGAAGCCTGTATAGTTTTGCTGCACTGGACAAAATAAACGCAGAGACTTTTTGAATGTATCAAAGAAATTGTACAGTCTTACTGCACCGGTCAGAATGCCTGTACAGACTTGCTGTAAGTCACAACAAGCCTGTTAGACTGTGGGAAATTACTGATTTCAAGAAATCCCACAGAGCCATTGTAACAAGCAGTAGTGCCTCTAGAAACCACGCCCAATAAGTTTCATGAGTCAGCACACAATCATTGACAGGTTTGCACTAATTTGATAGATTACAAGTTTTAGGAAGAATTAGTGTTAGGAACTAATAATAGAATTACAAAATGTAGTTTTAGGCTTTCAATATATATTTACATTAGGTTGAAACCAGTAGTGCCACCTAGCGGTGCTCCAGCGAGTTAGAAAGAAGAACGCTGATAGCCGACTTCGAACAAGGACCCGTGCCGCCAAAATTACCTACAAGTTTCTATCTCTTGAGTCCCACACAGTTTCCCAACGTTAGCTGGCAGTTAACACGTGCTTCACAGGCCTGACAACAAATTGTGGATACGAGTCTCTGCGTCAGACCCGTTGGTGATACTATTTACTGTATTTTGCCCCTAGTCACGTGGCCAGTAATACTGGGTGGGGAAATCAGGTTGAGTTAACTTACAGTTAATAAATGTGCCCATGACCAACGATCAGGTAATTTGTAATTTATATTTGCTTCAGGTTTTACAGTTTTTTTTTTACTCCTGAAAGTCTTGTAGAAGCCACTTGTGAGACTGAGACTTTTGGAGTCTTGGGGAACGGTGTCAACAGTCGTTGCTAGAGAGCTTCTTACAAGGAGGCAGACATTACAAACATTTTCACAGACGTTGCAACGGATAAAATATCTGTTCAGACTTATTGCATGATGCATGTACAAACCTGACAAAGCTGCTGCATAGGACAAGATACCTATACGTACTTACTGCATGTTACAGATTTCTTCCGTGGGTCAAAACATCAGTACAGATTTTCTGCACTGGGTAAGTTGCACGGGCATACTTGATGCCTGAGCATTGTTTGCGTATTTATGTTACTGCTGGCCCAATGTTCATTACTTAAGATCTTTCACAAGGAAAAGGGAGGTTGCCCTGATGGTTATAAAGGGCTCATGATCCAATGAAATGGAAATAACTTCTCTTTCTTCCCATCAAACCTGGTTGCCTCCCATTCCCCAAGTGATGTTTGTTTTCCCCGAAGAGTATAATAATAATAATAATAATAATAATAATAATAGTAAAATTATATTTTTATATTATTATTATTGTTATACATCAGTTTAATATATTAATCATCGCCAACGCAGCGTGGGCTCAGACCAGGTTTTATAATTCTTTTAAGAAAATAATAAAAGAATAAAAAGAAACCAGAAACACACATGATGAAAGCAAAGTGCATTGCTAATGTAAACAGAAGGCTGTAACATTTATCTGTCATTTTACACGTATATGAGACACAAAGAAAGCACCAGCTTTCCTGGAGAGAGTGCAAAACATTTCCCACTAATACAAGAGGCTGGTGTTTTTGATAATAATATATCTATTGTCGAGAGGATGGTAGTACATTGAGTGATTGTGGCTGGAAGAGTTCATAATTATCTTCCAGATCAAAATACTTCGGTCCTTCTTGTTCTGTCGTTATGTCAAGGAAAGACCGGAACGTCTTGTTAAGAGTTTTCTTCAGTATGGTGGCTACTTGTCAAGGCAGCCACAAACTAGCACACACACACTGGAAAATGGAACGTCTTGGAACCACCAGGAGTGTGGGCTACTGTTAATTAACAAATACCAGGGAGCCGCGTTGGAAGCCACGAAGAGCTGCCAGTATTAATAAACTGCTGGCTGTATGAGCTCTGCCTTGTCTGACCTCCCACTGGGAAACATGATAAAGAAAAATTTTACTTCTGAAGGTAAGACTGTGGAATTCTGGGCACCTCTTTCTCTTTTTCCTCATCCTTCCTTATCCTTCTCCAACTCCTCCTCCTGCATCCTCATCATGTTCCTCCTCCTATCTTCATCATCCTCCTCACACATTTGTAAGAAACTGGAGCTACTCTTTTCCAGTAAACATGGTTCATACCTCACTGGCATCTACCTAAATGATGAGAGTAAGACACATCTACCTAAATACCTGGGGTCAACACCCCCCCGTGGCCCAGCCTTTGACAGGCTTTCAACCAAGGGACTCTAGTTCGAGTCTAGAGCGGGTGGAAACTATCGGCATGTTTCCTTAGTCATATTGTCCGTTGATATTTAAAAGTTTTGCCGACCGTTGTGGGTCGTTACCTAGTGAAGACGATCAAGCAATTAAAAGAGAAATTAACAACATTCACTTTTTTGCTTGATCTTGGGTAACTAACCCTCCGGGTAACTAACCCTCCAGGTAACTAACCCTCCAGGTAACTAACCCTCCAGGTAACTAACCCTAAGCCTTCTTTTCATTCCTTGGATCAAACCTGATCATCTCCCATTCCTCAGACCCTGCATGACCTTTACAGACTCTAAGCTTACATCTGAAAAAAAAATATATAACTGCCTTCCGTTTTATCATATTTTAATATTTTCATGGGAGAAGCATCAACCCGTAGGGGTCATACAGCGAATTAGGGATTGGGAGGCAATAAGGTTCGTTCCAAGGAACGGGTGATGTGATCCGTTTCCTTGGCTCAAGAGCTCCTCGCCGAAGACAATGAGCCTGGTTTGGTTCCCGCATCTCCAGCAACCACAAGATGTTATGGCACGGTGTGGTATTGGTGACACGGTGGGGTATTGGTGACACGGTGGGGTATTGGTGACACGGTGGGGTATTGGTGACACGGTGGGGTATTGTACACGGTGGGTATGGTGACACGGTGGGTATTGGTGACACGGTGGGGTATTGGTGACACAGTGGGGTATTGGTGATACAGTGGGGTATTGGTGACACAGTGGGGTATTGGTGACACAGTGGGGTATTGGTGACACAGTGGGGTATTGGTGACACGGTGGGGTATTGGTGACACGGTGGGGTATTGGTGACACGGTGGGGTATTGATGACACGGTGGGGTATTGATGACATGGTGGGGTATTGATGACAAGTTCAAGTACTGATGATACAGTGTAATCTTAATGACTCGGTTTATGATTGATGACCCCGTTCCTGTTGATAACATAGTATTATAAGTGGATGTATTTCAATCATTAAAGATACCCAAATGTTGCACATAAGAACATAAGAAGGAACACTGCAACAGGCCTACTGGCCTATGCGATGCAGCTCCATTTCTCCCACCGGCTTAAGCCAATGCCTTGACCTAGTGAGGTCAGACACGTCACTTAAGGGAGGAGCAGTGCATCCAACTTAGTCGCACAAGCTAGTCAGGTCCAACTCACACCCACCCACACCCACTCATGTATTTATCCAACCTATTTTTAAAACTACACATCGTCTTAGTGTTCATGACGGTACTCGGGAATTTGTTCCACTCATCGACAACTCTATTACCAAACCAGTGCTTTCCTATATCCTTCCTGAATCTGATTTTTTTTTTCCAATTTGAAGCCATTGCTGTGAGTCCTGTCTATGTTACATATTTTTAGCACGTTATTTACATCCCCTTTATTAATTCCTGTTTTCCATTTATACACCTCGGTCATATCCCCCTAATTCTTCGCCTTTCGAGAGAGTGCAGGTTCAGGGCCTCAGTGTATCCTCATAGGGAAGATTTCTGATACATGGGATCAACTTTGTCATCCTCCTCTGTACGTTTTCCAGAGCATTTATATCCATTCTGTAATACGGCGACCAAAACTGAGCAGCATAAGTCTAAATGAGTCCTAACCAATGATATATAGAGTTGAAGAACAACGTAAGGACTTCTATTATTTATACTTCTTGCTATGAAGCCAAGGACTCTGTTAGGTTCATTGCGAACACTAATGCACTGTTGTCTTGGTTTTAGATTACTACTAACCAAAACTCCTAAATCCTTTTCGCAATCCGTAATATTAAGATCTACATTATTTAGTTTATATGTCCAACATTTAGAATTTTGCATTTGTCTATATTAAACTGCATCTACCACTCCTCCGACCACTGCATCAGTTTATTCAAATCATCCTGGAGTGCTCTAATATCCTCATTAGAATGAATTGGACGGCGTATTTCGGTGTCATCAGCAAATTTGCTTATGTCGCTATTTATTCCTTCATTCATTGTCCTTTATGTAGATTGTGAACAAGGGGCCCAACACTGACGTCTGTGGAACACCGCTTGTGACGCTTCCCCGCTCTGATTTCTCTCCATTTATGCAAACTCTGCTGTCTATTCGTCAACCATGCCTAAACCCAGGAAAAAATTTCTCCTATTCAGTGTGCCTAAAGTTTCCTCAATAGCCTCTGATGTGGAACTATCGAAAGCCTTACTAAAGTCCATATACACAACGTCATTTTCACTACCATGATCTACCTCCTCAAACACCTTAGTGAAAAAAGTTAGTAAATTCGTAAGACAGGAACGCCCCTTTGTAAAACCGTGTTGAGATTCATTAATCAGTTTATGCCTATCAAGATGGCTACGAATTGCTTCGGCAATTATTGATTCCATAAATTTTCCCACTATGGAGGTAAGGCTTATTGGTCTATAGGTCGAAGCTAAGGACCTGTCACCTGCCTTGTAAATAGGTATTACATTTGCCATTTTCCACTTATCAGGCACTATGCCAGTTTGTAGTGATATGTTGAAAAGATTAGCCAAAGGTATGCTAAGTTCCTCTTTACATTCCTTTAACACCCTTGAAAACAGTTCATCAGGGCCTGGGAATTTGTTAGGTTTTAATTTCTCTATTTGTCTGAGGACCATGTCACTAGTTACCGCAATCGTGCATTGTTTATTATCCTGTTCTACGTAATCTATTATTTCTGGAATTTCGCTAGTATCTTCCTGAGTAACAACTGAGAGAAAGTAAGAATTGAAAATTTCGTACATATCCTTATCACTGTCAGTGAACTAACCTGAGTTACTCTTTAGTGAGCCTATCTTGTCCATAATCTTGCTTCTGTATTCCTGAAAGAACCCTTTTGGGTTTGTCTTTGAATCCCTTGCGACCTTAGCCTCATAATCCCTTTTTGCTTTTCGTTTTCCTTTTTTTTTTCTCTCTCTTTAATTGAATATATTGATTACTTAACTGCCCATCCCCTATTTTGATACGCCTGTATATGCCTCTCTTTTGACCAATGAGATGCTTTGATCTATTGTTCATCCATTGGGGATCAATTTTGTTAGATTTAATTTCCCTACTCGGAACAAAAGTTGTCTGGGCAGCTAGAACTATTCTCTGAAAAACGTCATATTGGCAACCAACACCAGCTACCTGACCCATAGCGAGGACATCCCAGTTTAGCTCACCCAGGTAATTTTTCAGTCCCATGAAATCGGCCAAGCGAAAGTCTGGGACAGATTTGATTGCAGTTATCCGGGAAACTCCATGATATATTGAAAATAAGTGATCTGTTATCATTTTCCCCTAGCTCATCATTAACCTCAAGATTATTAACTAGTGATTCTTTGTTGGCAAGAACCAAGTAGAATGTTTCCTCTAGTTGGTTCTGTCACAAACTGTTTTAAAAAGCAATCCTGAACCGTATCAAGAAAGTCACTAGACTAAAGATTTCCTGTCACATTGTTCCAATCAATTTGTCTAAAGTTAAAATCTCCCATTAACACAACATTTTCATATCTAGATGCCTTATGAATTTCATCCCATAGCAGTTTAATGCATTCGCTATCAAGGTGTGGGGGCCTATATATACACCCAAAATTAACTTCTCACGACCCTCGAGAAACTGTAGCCAAATGTTCGATGTTTCTAATCTTATATCTTGTCTAACACAACAATTTAAATTATCTCTGACATACATCGCCACTCCACCACCCTTCCTGCTGACCCTATCAGTATGGAATAGTTTATAACCCGGTTTGTTGCATTCAGAGGGGAATTCTCTATCTTTCAAGTTGAACCAGGTCTCTGTTATAGCAATAATATCTTGCACTTGCAAGTAATCTTAGCTCATCTCTCTAATTTATCAAGATTCTATTTGAGAAAAATTTTCTGACTCTTGTGTTGCACCATCTGTTTCAGTGACGCTTGTGTTGCATCTTGTTTCAATGACGCTTGTGTTGCACCATCTGTTTCAATGACGCTTGTGTTGCATCTTGTTTCAATGACGCTTGTGTTGCATCTTGTTTCAATGACGCTTGTGTTGCACCATCTGTTTCAATGACGCTTGTGTTGCATCTTCTCTTTCAATGACTTGTGTTGCATCATCTGTTTCAGTGACGCTTGTGTTGCATCTTCTGTTTCAGTGTTTCTTCCCACTGTTTCAAGTTATGGATTATTCACTCATCGCTTGAAATTGCTCTTCATGTTTGTGTGTGACGAATATATTCAATATCTCGAAGATTTCCATGAGATGTCTCTGAATTTTCTTGTTCCTAAGAAAAAATGTTGTGAGATCCTTTATAATTTTTTTTTTATGATGGGACGAGTGTACCCTGTCTAATTAATCTTCGTTTTTATGTAATTTGGAGACCATTACTGTTAATTTGGTCTCTAGTGTTTTAGTTCAAAATTTCTATGAAATTTGTAATCTCATTGTTTTCAAGGTCGTCTTAAATGATTACTCGAAGGTCTTATTCATTTCTTTCGCTAAGTTTGCTGACAAACATTTTGTTTTCCTGTTTCAGACTGTTATATCCCTAAATGCATGAAATTGTATTTAGGGGTATAACGCGTCTCCGACCAGAGAGCCAATTTACCTAGATCACTCTGTGTATTAAAACTGTCTGCTTGTATACTACACTTTTTCCAGTGTTGCGTAATTTGCAAAACTTGCCAGCGTAGTTTTTAGCTCTATAACGAGATTATGTATGCATATTATGAGGAGGATTGGACTGCGTACTGACCGATGGAGAACTCCACTTAACGGAGAATCACTTAAAAATCTTTGAGTCAGTCACTTCTCTAGGTAGGAAGTTATCTCCTAGGTAGGAAGTTATCCATTTATGATGAGGTACATTGCCAAAGGCCTTGAAATTCTGATGCAATGCCTCTGATTGGAGCTTTTCAGAATAGTTTATGAAAAATTGGATGAATTTAAGACATGTGCAACATCTGGGTATCTTCATTGTAGACGTTTCGCCATCCAGTGGCTTTATCAATACAAATTCCAGGACATAACTTGAAGACAGTATAACTATGTACAGAAGATAAGGTAATCAGTCCCTCAACCTTGGAGTAGGTGTGAAGAGCACCGTAGTCGTGGAGATTCGAAAGCAGAAGCAAGGCGCCTGACGCTTATATACTAAGGTCAGGTGGAAATGGGACGGGTAGCAGACGAGGGCATAGTCACTGGTAGGCGGGATTCTCCAGTGGTCAGACGTGATCTTTTGAAGTGGAATCCATGTTGGTTTCCTGATATTACTCTATTTTTTTCCAGAAAATTAAATGCCTTTTCTCTCATATTCTCCAGTTGTTTACTAAGAACTGACGTTAAGCTGACGACACGATAATTTAGAGCACAGGCCTCCTCATCTTTTTTTTAAAAAAAAAAAGAAAAAGGTGTTAAGAAAAAAGGCAGTAAAGAGGAT
>NC_069462.1:9532195-9539695 GCF_026875155.1 Cherax quadricarinatus
GTCATGCCGAATAGACAGAACTTGAGATCTTGGCTTAAATAGCAACGCTCATCTTGCCATATAGGACAAGTGAAAAATTGTGTATGCAATAATTTCGCCAAAATCATTCTGAACCTAACGAAAAAAATATATTTCACTGGGTGTGTTTAGTATTAAATTATTGTAAACGAATATAAAATATATTTAGTTGGGTTAGGCTAAAATAAATTGCTTTTGTTATAATAAGGTTAGGTAAATTTTCTAAGATTCTTCTGGTGCAAAATTAAAAAAAATTACATTAACATTAATGAAAAAAATATATTTTTAAACGTATAAGAGAAAATTTCAGAAAGGACTTAATTTTACATGAGTTCTTGCTAATTGACCAGTTTTACATATTCGGCACGACATATATATATATATATATATATATATATATATATATATATATATATATATATATATATATAATGTGTATATATATTATATATATATATAAGTAACCGAGTTCACAGAAAAATTAATCACTTGAAAAAATATTTGCCTACTGGTCCTGGAGCGAACACAAATAGAATTTCAATACCGAGATTGCATTCACGCAGGACACAATTAGGGATGATAACAGCCACACTACACTCCAATCTCATTGTTTGGGGACGCGTGAAATGGAGCTTGATCCTTGCGTGTTTGGGAGTAGTTATAAAAGGTGTGGTTGGTGTCACTGCTAGCAGGATATCGGTAATTTTTTAAAGCTACAATGTTTGTAAATAAAAGAATGTGACGTTATAATCAGTGGATATCAATTTGAAACGCTTGTGCATGGTAAAAAGGGCAAGATTTTTGGAACACCTGGCATTTGCAGGCCCCTTAAGACCAAAATTGTTGAACCCATTTCGTGCATTTTTTAATGGTTCCGATGACTTCTAAAACACTCTGTGTAATGGCTTCAAACGTTCAAAAAGTTCAAAATAGATGCTGCTTATTTTGACAATTGCAAAGAGTGAAATTCAAAGTGAATAGGTGCAGATATGCCCATTTTATGAATAGCGTTAATTTTTCATTCTCGATAAATATGTTTCAGCCTTCATCTTCTGGTCGATTTCAGTATTTACTGGCTGATGCATCATTATTTACTGGGTGATGCATCATTATTTACTGGGTGATGCATCATTATTTACTGGTTGATGCATCATTATTTACTGGGTGATGCATCATTATTTACTGGTTGATGCATCATTATTTACTGGGGGGATGCATCATTATTTACTGGGGGATGCATCATTATTTACTGGTGATGCATCATTATTTACTGGGTGATGCATCATTATTTACTGGGTGATGCATCATTATTTACTGGGTGATGCATCATTATTTACTGGGTGATGCATCATTATTTACTGGTTGATGCATCATTATTTACTGGGTGATGCATCATTATTTACTGGCTGATGCATCATTATTTACTGGCTGATGCATCATTATTTACTGGCTGATGCATCATTATTTACTGGCTGATGCATCATTATTTACTGGTTGATGCATCATTATTTACTGGTTTTATGCATCATTATTTACTGGTTGATGCATCATTATTTACTGGTTGATGCATCATTATTTACTGGTTGATGCATCATTATTTACTGGTTGATGCATCATTATTTACTGGTTGATGCATCATTATTTACTGGCTGATGCATCATTGTCTTGATTATTGTGCAGACGAGTTTGTCAGCAAAATTACTTAAAAACATCTGGAATTCCTGGATCTCGTGGCATAGCTTGAGAATGACTAGTCTGATCAGCTTCAAACTTTCACTACTAAAGTGATTTTATTGAATAAAGTGATATTCATTTCCCTTCAATTACTGAAAAACACTTATTGCTCGGCTTCAAAATGTTAATATTTCTACAAGTTTAGCCTGAACTGGAGCAAATTGGAAATTTTACTTAAATTGTTTAACGACTTGGAATCGTTGAAATCAGACAAGTTACTAGAAAATGCATTTCCCGATGGGCTTCAAACTTTCGCCGTTGGCAGGTTTCAAAAAAAAAAAAAGTTTAGCGCTCATTCAGAGCCGTGAACAATTTAATTGACCACTTCTATTACACAGATTTTAAATTGACTAATATTTCCTGTGCCTGTTGTAAAATAATCTTAATGTAGTCTCTACTATTAGACTTAATTAGCAAGCAAGACATACGTCTGTCTGGAACTGAACCTAAAGTTAATGTCACATCAGGGAGAAGATGAGAAATAATAATAATAATAATAATAATAATAATAATAATAATAAATACTGTAATATCTTTATTTCTACAAATACATGTACAAGGTATACAGGCTTAGCTGACATCAGTGACATACTGCTATACAGAAAGTCGCTTGTCATGCAGAACATGTCGGACAAATTAGGTCAGTTTTGTCCCGGGATGCGACCCACACCAGTCTGCTAACATCCGTTTTTTACTGATGGGTGAACATGGAGAACCGGTGTAAGGAAACTCGCTCAATGTTTCTGCTCTTGCTGGGAATCGAACCCGGACTTTCAGCGTGTTAAAAGAGAGATTTTCCACCAGGCCACGGGCCTAATGGCAGATATGTGTGAGAGAGGGAGCTAGAAATCCTCATATCCATGCCAATAAGCATATGTCTGCAGTATTAATGATGTTAATATCTGTGTTGTCCACTGTTATAGCCACGATTATATCGTTAATCTAAATGTAACCAAATTAATCGGCAAGGATTTACATGATCGTCGTTGTCTACAATCTGCGATCACTGGCGTTAGTAAAACCTTTTGCTGAACACAGCGATCTTTCAAATATATCTAACGTTTTAGCTAAATTATTGGTAACCAGGACATTCGTTGTCAAGTAACGCCATAAACACACTGTACATATACAATGACTGAGGCTACGTTAGGTAAAATCTCTTGAATTCGAAATGTATACAAAATGTTAAGAATATTAGTAATAATTCATTGCTAACTGACTCATGCTGTTGGTAGTTGTAGTAGTAGTAGTGGTAGGAGCAATTGCAGTAATAGTGGCGGTAGTAGCAATAGTAGCAGTAACAGCAGCAGCAGTAACAGCTGTAGTAGTAGTAGCAGCAGCAGCAGTAGTAGTAATTGCAGTAATAGTGGTGGTAGTAGCAGTAGTAGCAGTAATAGTATCAGTAGTAATAGTAGTAGTAGTAGTAGTAGTAGTAGCAGAGCAGCAGCAGCAACGGCAGTAGATGGCAGTAGATGCTGTGATGGCTGGGTATATTGCTTTGAGGATAACTCGTGCTAATACTTCAGAGATGACGAAGCTGACTTAATTCTGCTTCACAGTGTTTGATATGGCGATTAAGGATGATTGAAGGCATTTATGTCTGTGAAAATTGGGTTCTTTACTCACAGTCACTATTAAACAGAATAAAGCAGGTTAGGTATTAGCAAGAGTTCCCTTCAAAACAATGAACCCTATCATCATATAGCAACCAAGAGTTATTGCTGCTGCTGCTGCTGCTGCTGCTGCTGCTAATACTGGTACTACTACAGCTGCTACTACTACCACTGCTGCTGCTGCTGCTGCTGCTGCTGCTGTTGCTGTTGTTGTTGCTGTTGCTGCTGTTGCTGCTGTTGCTGCTGTTGCTGCTGTTGTTGCTGCTGCTGCTGTTGCTGCTGCTGTTACAATTACTACTACTACTACTATTACTGCTGCTGCTGCAACTACTAACAGCATGGACCAATTAGTACTTTTGCTTTCGTATTTCACCCGTTGAGTATATATTTATTTTCTGTGTCCCTGTATATCCGTAACAGCTTGACAAATATCCTGGAGAGCGACGCGTTGCCACAAGAAAATTTATCAGTTACAAATGTGTCCTTTTACCCAGCACATTGTCGGTAATTCTACCAACATTATTACGAAGTAGCTGTTGCCTGTGTCAACCATGCATGAATCCAAGAAAATAAAATCCCTTCCTATTCCGTGTGTGTCTACTCAATCTCCTGCGTGGAAGTCAAAGGTCTTACTGAAGGCCATATACACAATATCATATTCGTTACCATGATCTACCTCCTCAACTACCTTAGTGAAAAATGTTAGTAAATTCGTAAGGCAGGAACGCCCCTTTGTAAAATCGGCTGAGATTTATTGATCAATTTGTCTTTCAACGTGGGTTAGAATAGCCTCGGCAGTTACTGATTACATTAATTTTCCCACAATATAGGTTAAAGCTAACTGATCTATAACTGATCTATAATTCGAACTACCAATCTTTCTTCTGCTGTGAAGTTAGGTATCACATTTGCCGTTTTCTACTTATTCGACACTATGCCGAGATTTTGTGTATGTTATTGCGGTGAATTAATGTTATTTATCATATATATTTTTGAAGCCATTAGTAGGAGGTAATGTAAGATAAGATTTCGTTCGGATTTTTAACCCCAGAGGGTTAGCCATCCAGGATAACCCAAGCAAGTCAGTGCGTCATCGAGGACTGTCTTATTTCCATTGGGGTCCTCAATCTTGTCCCCCCAGGATGCGACCCACACCAGTCGACAAACACCCAGGTACCTATTTACTGCTAGGTGAACAGAACAATAGGTGTAAGGAAACTCTTCGAAATGTTTCCACCCGCCGTGGAATCGAACCCGGGCCCTCTGTGTGTGAAGCGGGAGCTTTAGCTACTAGGCCACCTGGATAACTGTTTTCTCCCTGCGAGTGTCGTCAAAGGTACTGTTTAGCGTTTCACGATGCAATAGGAGCACTGTAACAGGCCTTTTCCCACATGCTATGCAAGTGTTAGAGTTGAAACGTCACCTAACTGACCAGAGCAAGACCAACCACCGAAGTTTTCAACCATGTACCTACGTAGTTGTGCGGTGGGCCGAGTGCCTTCCAGCTCCCTCCTGGAGTCAACCATCAGTTCTGAAGAGCCATGAACGACTGGAACAGGATATCATCAGTGGACTGGGGACAACAAACTTGCCGGTGTGAAAGGTTTTTAAAATATGTAGGTAAGGATATCTAGGCTAAAGATAAGTAAAACAAGAGAAAAACTAAAATATGAGTGAAGAAAATAGGATGTACACGAGAAGGGATGAAACCACTCAGACATATTGAAATAAGATGAGGCAGTGACAAAAATAATAAAAAGTGAAGGAAACTGTTATCAATTATATATTTGGCTTAGAATATCGACAAGTTAATGAATGAGACATTAGTGCTACGTTTGGGTAGCTTTATCGTGGAAAGGTTTCACCAGTCAGTGGCTGGTGAAACCATCGTTCTTCTCTAAGAAAGCCACTGGTTGGCGAAACGTTTCCACCATAAAGATACCCAAATGTTGCACTAGTGTCTCATTCATCAACTGTTACAAAAGAATATGCACAGAGAACAGTGACTCGTATAGAATATTTCTGTGATTTTCTTACTACCAGAGCAACAAGAGGAGACAAGAATGAACGAAGGAGAGAACAAAGGGAGAAACAAGACCTGTTAAAAAGTGAGAATTGTTGGATCTGAGAGGAACGTGACCTCTCACTGACTACATTCTCTCTTCTGCTACTCTGCACCTCTTCTTCCGACAGTATATAAGTCTCCACACTGTCGCTTGCGCCTTCAGATTGTTTCAGACTATGGAACAGAACTCTTCTCCAGGCTGAAGGACTGACAACCTCAAATCTACCACTTCAAGGGTGATGGACTGATTAAATCATCTTCACATCTCTACTGCTCCTGCCTACTTTCTGTACGTTTCAGAATTAAGTTGCCAAAGTGTTGCCTATGTGTCTTACCTACCATGACCTGTTAACAGGTATAGGTTTAAAGGAGACAAAACATGAGCACAAAACACAGAGGACATCAGAGAAAAGAGAGGAAGGCAAGTAGAATAGGGAGGGAAGCTGAATGGTGAGGCATGACAATGCAAGGATAAGTAAAGCTAAAAGCTAGTTTGAGAATGACATAGCAGCACAGGCCAATTCCGAGCCAAAACTACTACTCACTAACATAAGGAAGATGACTGTAAAACACCAAGAAGTACAACAGACGAGGCAGTAGGGGGTACTCAAGCAATTAAGCAGAAGATTTAAGGAGGTATTCACTGAGGAAACAGGGATGATGCCAGAATGCAAGGTTGAAAAGCTAATCAGTATATATTGGATAGAATTCATGTATCAAGGAAGTAATGAAACAAATAACCGAGATAAACATATCAAGAGATAGAGGGCCTGACGACATATAATCATGGATACTGATGTAAGGATCAATTCCAGGGACTTAATATATCGCCAAAGATTCACATAATACAATAACATCTGTAGAATACATGAGACTAGCAAATATCAGAACTGCCTTCAGACGCTCTGTACACGACATATATTAGGCCTATCATGCAGTATGAAGCGCCAGCACATGGCAGTCACCTGGTAAAGGAAGTACCAAAATTAAAAATGGTCAAGAGGTTTCCAACAAGAATAAATGTGTGCGCATGTGTGCGTGTGTAAAAATACCACAGTGAATTATAATTGTGGGGGAGCGGTAAACCCGTAGGAGTATAAAGTGTATGTCGCGGGGATGGACGGTATTCAGGCTCAGTTCAGGGAACCGGAGTACAGATCCAATTCCTTAGATCAAGAGCCCCTCACCAACGTCAAGGGGCGTCCCTCGAGAAGATACCACAGAGAAAATAGGAAATGGGAACGCTTTTACTTCCAATTTTCACTGTAGTATTTTTACATATTATTTGCAGTCACACGTTTTATTGTGGCTACCTTCTTAATAATAATAAATTTATATATATATATATATATATATATATATATATATATATATATATATATATATATATATATATATATATATGTCGTGCCGAATATGTAAAACTGGTCAATTAGCAAGAACTCATTTAAAATTAAGTCGTTTCTAAAATTTTCTCTTGTACATTTAAAGATACATTTTTTCATTAATGTTAATGTAAAAAATTTTAACTTTGCACCAAAAGAATCTTAGAAAACTTGCCTAATCTTATTATAACAAGTGCAATTTATTTTAGCTTAATCCAGCTAAATATATTTTAGATTTGTTTACAATAATTTAATACTAAACAAACACAACGAAATATATTTTTTTCGTTAGGTTCAGGAAAAATTTGACGAAATTATTGCATACACAAATTTTCACTTGTCCTATATGGCAAGATGAGCGTTGCTTTTTAAGCCAGTATCGCAAGTTCTGCCTATTCGGCACGACATTATATATATATATATATATATATATATATATATATATATATGCAATACGATCACAGTAAACAGGTGATTTTAAAATATGCAAAACAACCACAGTGAAAGAGTAGTGAAATTCCAAGCGCTTTCGTGACTACTCACAATGTCTACTCACATTATCAAGGAACAATAAAAGTAATGCATCAAAGGAAGGCATATAAAGTGTCTAGACCACACCTCACTATCACATTCCACAACAAAGCAACACCTGACGCACGACTCATAAGAAAGAACACTGCAGCAG
>NC_069462.1:9549695-9614695 GCF_026875155.1 Cherax quadricarinatus
GTTGTGAGACATGGAGAGGATTCCACTGTAAGGTTGTGTTGCAGGAGACTCTCCGGCATGTAAGGTTGTGTTGCAGGAGACTCTCCGACATGTAAAGTTGTGTTGCAGGAGACTCTCCGGCATGTAAGGTTGTGTTGCAGGAGACTCTCCGGCATGTAAGGTTGTGTTGCAGGAGACTCTCCACCATGTAAGGTTGTGTTGCAGGAGACTCTCCACCATGTAAGGTTGTGTTGCAGGAGACTCTCCACCATGTAAGGTTGTGTTGCAGGAGACTCTCCACCATGTAAGGTTGTGTTGCAGGAGACTCTCCACCATGTAAGGTTGTGTTGCAGGAGACTCTCCACCATGTAAGGTTGTGTTGCAGGAGACTCTCCACCATGTAAGGTTGTGTTGCAGGAGACTCTCCACCATGTAAGGTTGTGTTGCAGGAGACTCTCCACCATGTAAGGTTGTGTTGCAGGAGACTCTCCACCATGTAAGGTTGTGTTGCAGGAGACTCTCCACCATGTAAGGTTGTGTTGCAGGAGACTCTCCACCATGTAAGGTTGTGTTGCAGGAGACTCTCCACCATGTAAGGTTGTGTTGCAGGAGACCCTCCACCATGTAAGGTTGTGTTGCAGGAGACTCTCCACCATGTAAGGTTGTGTTGCAGGAGACTCTCCGGCATGCAAGGTTGGAGGCGAGTTAAAAATATGAAATGGTAGGTGGACCATTGCAGTCTCCTCACGACCAGTCTGCAATACCGAGTTTGAACTGATGGAAAATGAGCACGTTAGTGAACTTTCATTTATGAAGGAAAAATTATAGACAGTATGTTAGATAAAAGGAAACATGTGCAAATAATGTGACATATATATATATATATATATATATATATTATATATATATATATATATATATATATATATATAAACAACACATTGCGCTAGCCAAAGATTCGAACCCATGTTGTAATGGCCTGCCTCATGGTAAGCGAGAACCACATGACGCTTAAACCACAGGACCACCCAACCCTAGAGGTGGTACTCTCTCTCTCTCTCTCATATATACATTTATATTTATGAGAGAAGAGAGAGAGAGAGAGAGTACCACCTCTAGGGTTGGGTGATCCTGTGGTTTAAAGCGTCATGTGGTTCTCGCTTACCATGAGGCAGGCCATTACAACATGGGTTCGAATCTTTGGCTAGCGCAATGTGTTGTTTATATATATATATTATATATATATATATATATATATATATATATAATATATATATATATAATATATATATTATTAGGAAGGTAGGTAGTAGGTTGGTAGACAGCAACCACCCAGGGAGGTACTACCGTCCTGCCAAGTGAGTGTAAAACAGAAACCTGTAACTTTTTTAAATGATGATAGGATTGGTGTTCTTTTTTCTGTCTCCTAAACACGCTGAATAACGGGTATGTCTTGCTTCTATTTACACTTACGTCACACTACACAAGCATGCACATACACACACATACATACACAAATCTAGGTTTTTCTTATTTCTTAATAGTTCTTGTTCTTCTTTATTTTCTCTATTCTTCTTGGGGAAGTGTTAAAGAATCTTTCCTTCGTAAGTCATGCGTGTCGCAGGAGGCGACTAAAATGCCGGGAGCAATGGGCTAGTAACTCCTTCTCCTGTAGAAAATACTAAAAAAGTGAAGTAAAAAAAAAATTATAAAACCGGGATGTTTGAATCTGCGTGGATGAAATGCGGATGATAACGAGATGATTGCTAATGTTATGAATGAAAATTTGGATGTCCTGGCTCTAAGCAAAACAAAGCTGAAGGAGGTAGGCGAGTTTCAATGGGGAGAAATAAATTGGAATAAGTCAAGAGCATCTGAGAGAGTTAGAGCTAAGTAAGGGGTAACAATAACGTTGAACGATCAGTTATGGAAGGAGAAGAGAGAATATAAATGTATAAATTCATGGATTATGTGGATTAAAATAAGGGTTGGATGCGAAAAGTGGGTCATAATAAGTGTGTATGCACCTGGAGAAGAGAGGAGTGTAGAGGAGATAGAGATATTTTGGGAGGTATTAAGTGAGTGAGAGTAATTGTTGTAGTGGACGTCAATGCTAAAGTAGGAGAAACATTTAAAGAGGGTTGGGTAGACTTCAAGACGTACATGTTTATAGAGGAGCCACAGATATATCAGATCGCTTTTTAGTTGTAGCTACAGCGAGTGTAAAAAGTAGATGGGATGCAAGGAATATGGAAGCTGCAGGTAAAAGCGAGGTGAAGGTTTCTAAAATAAATGAGGAGGCAGTTAGGGTAAGTTATAAACAACTAATGGAGGATAGATGGGCTAGTGAGAGTGTAGGCAAATGGGGTTGAAGATGTATGGGGTAGGTTAAAGAATGTAGTGTTAAAATGCTCAGCAGAAGTTTGTGGTTACAGGAAAGTGGGTGCGGAAGGGAAAAAGAGCGATTGCTGGAATGATGTTGTAAACAGAGTAGTAAAAGAGAAAAAGTTAGCACATGAGAGATTTTTATAAAGTAGAAGTGATGCAAGGAGAGAGGAGTATATATAGTGGAAGAGAGAGGTTAAGAGTGGTGAAGCAATGTAAAAAGAAAGCAAATGAGAAAGTGGGTGAAATGTTATCAACAAATTTTGTTGAAAGTAAGAAAACGTTTGGGAGTGAGATTAATAAGTTGAGGAAGCCTAGGGAACAAATGGATTTGATTGTTAAGAATAGGAGAGTTATTAAATGGAGAGTTAGAGGTATAAGGAAGATGGAGGGAATATTTTGAGGAATTGTTAAATGTTGATGAAGACAGCAAGCTGTGATTTCGTGTATAGGGCAAGGAGGAATAACATCTTGTAGGAGTGAGAAGCAGAGAGTTGTGAGTGTGGGGGAAGTTTGTGAGGCAGTGGGTAGAATGAAAGGGGGTAAAGCAGTTGGGATTGATGGGATAAAGACAGAAATGTTAAATACAGGTGGGGATATAGCTTTGGAGTGGTTGGTGTTTTTATTTAATAAATGTATGGAAGAGGGTAAGGTACCTAAGGATTGGCAGAGAGCATGCATGGTTCCTTTGTATAAAGGCAAAGGGGACAAAAGAGAATGCAGAAATTATAGGGGAATAAGTCTGTTGAGTATACCTGGTAAAGTGTATGGTAGAGTTATTACTGAAAGAATTAAGAGTAGGATAGCACATGAACATGGAGGCTTTAGGAAGGGTAGAGGGTGTGTAGACCAAGTGTTTACAGAGGTTTTTGTGGCATTTATGGATTTGGAAAAGGCATATGACAGGGTGGATAGGGGGGAAATGTGGCAGATGTTGCAAATGTGTGCAATAGGAGGTAGGGTACTGAAAGCGGTAAAAACTTTTTATGAGGATAATGGGGCTCAGGTTAGAGTATGTAGAGATGGGAATTATTTCCCAGTAAAAGTATTGAAGAACCATGGTGATGTCACCATGGTTCTTCAATATATTTATTGATAGGGTTGTAAGAGAAGTGAATGATCGGGTGTTAGCAAGAGGTGTGGGGTTAAAAGATTAAGAGTTTAACACAAAGTGGGTGTTGTCACAGTTGCTCTTTGCTGATGACACTGCTTTTGGAAGATTCTGAAGAGAAGTTGTAGAGGTTGGTGGGTGAGTTTGGTAGAGTATGTAAAAGAAAAAAATCGAAAATGAATATTGGAAAGAGCAAGGAGATGAGGATAACAAGAAAATTAGGTAACGAAAGATTGGATATCAGGTTGGAGGGAGAGAGTATGGAGAAGGTGAATGTATTCAGATATTTAGGAGTGGACGTGTCAGCAGATGGGTCTATGAAAGATGTGAATCATAGGATCGACGAAGGGAAAAGGCGAGTGGTGCACTGAGGAGTCTGTGAAGACAAAGGAATTTGTCCATGGAAACAAAGAGGGAAATGTATAAGAGTATAGTTATACCAACGCTCTTATATGGGTGTGAAGCATGGGTGATGAATGTTGCAACAAGGAGAAGGCTGGAGGTAGTGGAGATGTGCTGTCTGAGGGCAATGTGTGGTGTGAATAAAATGCAGAGAATTCGTAGTTGGAAATTAGGAGGATGTGCAGGTTACCAAAACTATTATCCAGAGGGTTGAGGAGGGGTTGTTGAGGTGGCTCAGTTTTTACACTATCTCTTGTGCGGAACTGTCAAACACCTTCTTGCCCACCCTTATCTCTCTCGTCTTGCTGCTGTCACCCTGTCATAGAACTCAAGTAGGTTTGTGACACAGAATTTCCCGTCCCTGAAACTGTGTTGGCTGTTGATAGGCTCATTTCTTTCTAGGTGTTCCACCACTCTTCTGATAATCTTCTCCATAGCTTAGCATACTATACATGTCAGTGACACTGGTCTACTGTTTAGTGCTTCTTGTCTGTTCCCTTTCTTAAAAATTGGGACTACATTTGCTGTCTTCCATACCTCAGGTAATCTCCCTGTTTCTATAGATGTGTTGAATATTATTAGGGGTACACAGTGCCTCTGCACTCTCTCTCAGGACCCATGGAGAGATGTTATCCGGCCCCAATCCCCTTTGAGGTGTCTAGCTCGCTCAGCAGCCTCTCCACTTCTTCCTCAATTGTGTGTATTGTATCCAACACTTGTTGGTGTACCCCACCTCTTCGTCTTTATGGAGTCCCTTCTCTCTCCTCTGTGAACACTTCTTTGAAACTCATGTTGAGTTCCTCACATATTTCTCGGTCTTTTCTTGTGATCTCTCCTCCTTCCTTCCTTAGCCTGATTACCTGGTTCTTCACTGTTGTTTTCCTCCTAATGTGGCTGTACAACAGCTTCGGGTCAGATTTGGCTTTTGCTATGTCATTTTTATACTGTGCATATTCATTTCTGGCTCTACGACTACTCTCCTTATTCTCCTGGGTCCTCTGCCTTCTATACTTCTTCCATTCCCTAGCACACTTGGTTTTGGCCTCCCTGCACCTTTGGATGAACCACGGGCTCACCCTGGCTTTTTCATTATTCCTGTTACCCTTGGGTACAAACCTCTCCTCAGCTTCTTGCATATTGTTGTCACGTATTCCATCATGTTGTTTACTGATTTCCCTGCCAGTTCTCTGTCCCACTGAACCCCGTTCAGGAAGTTCTTCATTCCCATGTAGTCCCTTTCTTGTAGCTCGGCTTTATTCATCCAGCTCCACTTGTAACTCTACTGTATATTCGAATCTTAAAACCACATGATCGCTGGCCCCAAGGGGTCTTTCGTATGTAATATCCTCAGTATCTGCGCTACTCTAGGTGAATACTAGGTCCAGTCTTGCTGGTTCATCCTCTCCTCTTTCTCTGGTAGTCCCCCCTTATGTGTTGGTACATGAAGTTTTCCAGCACCACCTCCATCTTAGCCCTCCACGTTCCTTGGCCCCATGTGGTTTCAAGTTCTCCCAATCGATTTCCTTGTGGTTGAGGTCACCCATGATCAGTAGGTTTGCCCTGCTCGCATGAGCCCTTCTTACCACTTCAGCCAGTGTCAACCATCGCTCTATTACTCTTATCACACTCTTGCCTTGGACTCCTCCTGTGCTGTGGTGGGTTATACATCACTGCAATTACCACCTTGGGACCTCCAGACTGAAGTGTTCCTACTATGTAATCCCTTGCTTCTCCACAGTCTCCTCTCGCCAGCTCATCAAAATCTCATCGGTTCTTGACCAGCAGTGCCACTCCTCCACCCCTTCTGTTCCCTCTGTCTTTCTTCAGGATCTGATATCCCGTTGAAATGATGGCATATGTTATCATACCTGTGAGCTTGGTTTCTGTGAGAACTATGATGTCCAATGATGCCTCTGACTGTTTCATGCCACTACTCCCACTTATTTTTTATTCCATCAGCGATGGTGTGCCATACCTTCAGTTTCCTCTCCAGCACCGTGTTGTGGAGGGTCTGAGGGTGGGGGACCTGGCAGTGTACTGTGAGACTATAGCCGAGTGTTGGGAGGGAGCTGTGGGTGTGGATTGTGGTTTATGTTGGGATAGTGTGATTGTGGGGCTCTGGGGATGGTTGTGCGCGCTTGCTCTTGTTGCTCTGTCCTGCTCTGGTTTTCCTTTGCTGATTCTGTCCTTATCTCTCGTCCTTGCTCCTTTCGCTTTTGTGTCCTCTCCCTCAGCTGCTGTCGTTCTGTTTGTGTAGTCTCGGTCTAGGAAAACCCTCTTGTATTCTGCCGACTCCTTCAACCTGGTTTCTCTTAGAGGATCCTGTTCCACATTGTTTCTGTGCTGAAAATCAGCTTGATTGGTCGTTTTCTTCCCTTCAAATACCCCCTATTCTGTGAAAATTTACAATCTCAGACATGTCCTCTTCACCTATTTCTGTTATGATCATCTTAATCTCCTTTCTTTCTGCCTGCCGATTTCAGTATGTGTCCTTCCCTTGCTCTCCTGAAGCCCATGAATAAACACTGACTTTGTCCTCTCCTCCTCCCATTGCCTTTCCCTCTGACTGATTCCTGTCTGTACATGGCCATTTCCTCCCTTGTTTTTTCCTGTAGCTCTTGGGGTCATGTTCGTGCCACTGAATTTGACCCATCCCCCTCTCCACTTGCACCCAGCTGCTCTCCCCCTTCATTCCTAGGCCCTGCTTGGTAGGGTGATGTGGCCTTAGCGTAGGTTATACCTCCTTCCTTCCCTTTGGGCTCCCCTGCTTCATATGCTGTGTCGTCTCTGGTCAATACCCCTGTAACTGTGTGTACTCACCTAGTTGTACTCACCTAGTTGAGGTTGCGGGGGTCGAGTCCGAGCTCCTGGCCCCGCCTCTTCACTGATCGCTACTAGGTCACTCTCCCTGAGCCGTGAGCTTTATCATACCTCTGCTTAAAGCTATGTATGGATCCTGCCTCCACTACATCGCTTCCCAAACTATTCCACTTACTGACTACTCTGTGGCTGAAGAAATACTTCCTAACATCCCTGTGATTCATCTGTGTCTTCAGCTTCCAACTGTGTCCCCTTGTTACTGTGTCCAATCTCTGGAACATCCTGTCTTTGTCCACCTTGTCAATTCCTCTCAGTATTTTGTATGTCGTTATCATGTCCCCTCTATCTCTCCTGTCCTCCAGTGTCGTCAGGTTGATTTCCCTTAACCTCTCCTCGTAGGACATACCTCTTAGCTCTGGGACTAGTCTTGTTGCAAACCATTGCACTTTCTCTAGTTTCTTTACGTGCTTGGCTAGGTGTGGGTTCCAAACTGGTGCCGCATACTCCAATATGGGCCTAACGTATACGGTGTACAGGGTCCTGAACGATTCCTTATTAAGATGTCGGAATGCTGTTCTGAGGTTTGCTAGGCGCCCATATGCTGCAGCAGTTATTTGGTTGATGTGCGCTTCAGGAGATGTGCCTGGTGATGTGCCTGTGTGTGTGTGTGTGTGTGTGTGTGTGTGTGTGTGTGTGTGTGTGTGTGTGTGTGTGTGTGTGTGTGTGTTTCGTGCTACACAAGCCGAGCAGGTGAATTTTGTCTATTTGACAAGTCTATTTTCTGTCAAATAGCCAGAATGAAAATTTGCATTAGCCATAACTCGGTCAAATTCAATCTGAGCATATTGAAAAATAAAAGAAATAAAAAAGCCTGTGGGCTGGGTTGATACATTTATCTTAGGGACTACGGGCCAGAGTATTTCCGGTTATGAGCTGGGTACCGCCCATGTTCGATAGGTTGCCGACCCCTGCTAAACATAGTGAATATTGTTGGATGTTAAGGATCAAGGCTCTCTCTCAGCTGGGCACCCAGCTGTAAGAAGGCTCCTCTTTATGATGCCGTTGACTTCATTGTATCTTGCATGCCAGCCCTTGGTTTTGGAACAATTTAGACCATGTAGACCCTATTGGACGACTTGCGAATCGCCACAAATACACATATATTCCGTGTGAACTGGGATAGCTAGGCGGAGAGCCACTGCAATATGGAGGGTCGGTGGGTCAAGGCGTGTTTCCATTGCCGAAGTCCCAAGTGTGTTTTGCACTCGCAGCATGGAGACAGGCAATCTGTCTGTTGGATATTACAGCTCTGAGCATGTTATGCACCTTTTCACCAATGAGGCCATCCCATCAGGACTGTTTGTAAGTCAGTGCTGCACTGGGTTTTGGCGTTGGAGCAGTAAGAGTATCTTACTCGATAATGGCCCTAGTGCAGCTTGGATCCTGTATTCTAGCTAAGTCATCAAGGTTGTCTGGAAGATTTGCTTTATTAACTCGTCCGATGCAATGGAGGTTGATAAAGAAGCTGAGAGCTCAATATGGAAAGATTTATGTACTCTCAGCCCCCCTTCAAGGCTGGCTAGAAGCGAGGCTTGCTACCATTGTTCATCTTCAAGGGAAAGATTCAGTATACTCTCTAGCATGGTCTTTAGGAGGGAGTCATGCTCCTCGAGTTTTAAACTGTTGAAATCTGGGAAGCACCTCAAGACGTGAGTTAGTTTTTGGGAGGGACAGGCATCTGGTGTGTAAGTAGAAGGCATCATGTGTATCGCGTCTTTCATCAGGCCATCCATCATCCTGAGATATTTTTTCTAGAATCAGATCAATAGCCTTGTACCCGAGAGGAGCACCAAGGAGAGTGCTAGTGGCTAGATCGATGGCTCGTGCTCCTGGCAAAGCAGTACTTGTATCCTCAACGATCTGTCGCTTGTTAGAAACTATTTCGAATTTGGCGAGGTTTAAAGATAGGCCCCCAGGCTCTCTCCAGTGACTTATTTTCCTGATTTCCTCTAGGAGAGATTCTGTAGTGCCAGCCAGGGTACCATCGTCCAAGAACCAGATATTGAAATGTGCCTAAGGGTGCAGTTTAAGTTATGTAAGTTCTGTACAGATTGAAGACAAAATTTATAACTAAGTACTGAGCCATGTGTACGTAATAAGGATTCTACTCCAGATTACACTGGACATCATATTTTGGACTACTGAAGTTCTCAATCTTTTGGTAGCAAATTTTTATTCTCCCGCGATCTTAAGTTGAGAATCATTACAATTTAGGTTTCAGTGTTTGTGGTCACTTTCTTTGTGTTTACTCTATAATCGCATTAACAGATAAGATCACAATTCGTAGTTAGGACAATATACGGTACAGTCTCCATATGAGTGACAGAAGTGACGGATTACGTTAGAAAGCTGTTATCAGTTGTTCCAGCATTATCAGGTGTTCCAAATTATCTTAGATGAATGAAATCCTTCATGCTGGTAAAAAGCATTTACTCTAAGCTAAGATATACGTGAATACAAATAGGAAGCGCGTCAGTCTGGAGCTCATCAGACGGAGGATCGAGCCATCACTCGTCTTGAACTGAATGAACCATAGGGGATTACCTCTTAACAGGCATTAAACAAACAAATCTATAAGAAATGAGACGCTATTCTCATATCCTTGGATCAATCTTGACTACCTTCCCTTCTCCAGGTATCGTATAACCTCTGCTGGTTTAGCGATTCCCCATTAATAGTATAATACTCTACAATCACCCCTCGTGACTTTTACTTTGCGAAAAACCCTGAAACTTATTGACCACGGAGCGTCATTATTTTCCTCACCCGGCACTTACTGTAGTTTGGCTCGGCTCTTACCATGGCTGCTTTATGTCGGTAATTGCGTCGGCAGTGTTAAACCCACGTCAGAAGTCTTCGGCTCCACTCTGCGAGCTTCCCGTCCATCACAATGATGACCTTCCTCACACTCCTGCTGCCCTGGTGCAGCTAGTATCCCTTTATCATCCTGAGCAGGTGGTGTTGGTAGTAGTGGTGGTGGTGTTGGTAGTAGTGGTGGTGGTGGTAGTAGTGGTGGTGGTGGTGGGTGGTGGTAGTAGTGGTGGTGGTGGTAGTAGTGGTGGTGGTGGTAGTAGTGGTGGTGGTAGTAGTGGTGGTGGTAGTGGTAGTAGTGGTGGTGGTGGTAGTAGTGGTGGTGGTGGTAGTAGTGGTGGTGGTGGTGGTGGTGGTGGTGGTGGTGGTGGATAGTGTGGTGGTGGGTTGGTAGTAGTGGTGGTGGTAGTAGTGGTGGTGGGGCGTGGTGGTGGTGTTGGTAGTAGTGGTGGTGGTGGTGTTGGTGGTGGTGGTGTTGGTAGGTGGTGGTGTTGGTTTGTAGTGGTGGTGGTGGTGTGTTGGTGGTGGTGGTGTTGGTTGTAGTGGTGGTGGTGGTGTTGGTAGTGGTGGTGGTGGTGTTGTAGTGGTGTGGTGGTGGTGGTGTTGGTAGTGGTGTGGTGGTGGTGGTGTTGGTAGTGGTGTGGTGGTGTGTTGGTAGTGGTGGTGGTGGTGGTGTTGGTAGTGGTGGTGGTGGTGGTGGTGTGGTAGTGGTGGTGGTGGTGGTGTGGTAGGTGGTGGTGGTGGTGGTGGTTGGTAGTGTGGTGGGCTGGTATAGTGTGGTGTGTGGTAGTAGTGTGGTGGTGCTGGTAGTAGTGTGGTGGTGCTGGTAGTAGTGTGGTGGTGTGGTAGTAGGTGGTGGTGTGCTGGTAGTAGTGTGGTGGTGCTGGTAGTAGTGATGGTGGTGCTGGTAGTAGTGGATGGTGGTGCTGGTAGTAGTGATGGTGGTGTGGTAGTAGTGGATGGTGGTGCTTGGTAGTAGTGGTGGTGGTGTGGTAGTAGTGTGGTGGATGGTGGTAGTAGTGGTGGTGGTGTGGTAGTGGTGGGTGGTGTGGTGGTGTGGTAGTGTGGTGATGGTGGTGTATGTGTAGTAGTGGTGGTGATGGTGGGTTGGTAGTGTGGTGGTGATTGGTTGGTAGTAGTGGTGGTGATGGTGGTTAGTGTGGTGGTTGATGGTGGGTTGGTAGTAGTGTGGTGAGTGGGTTGGTAGTAGTGGTGGTATGGTGGTGGTGATGGTGGTGTTGGTAGTGGTGGTGGTGATGGTGGCGTTGGAAGTGGTGGTGGTGGTGATGGTGGCGTTGGAAGTGGTGGTGGTGGTGGCGTGGTGTGGTGGTGGTGATGGTGGCGTTGTAGTAGTGGTGGGATGGTGGCGTTGGTAGTGATGGTGATGGCGTTTGTAGTAGTGGTGGTGATGGGGCGTTGGTAGTAGTGGTGGTGATGGCGGCGTTGGTAGTAGTGGTGGTGATGGTGGCGTTGGTAGTAGTGGTGGTGATGGTGGCGTTGGTAGTAGTGGTGGCGATGGTGGCGTTGGTAGTAGTGGTGGCGATGGTGGCGTTGGTAGTAGTGGTGGTGATGGTGTTGGTAGTAGTGGTTGTGTTGGTGGTGATGGTGGTAGTGGTGGTGTTGGTGGTAGTGGGGGGTGTTGGTGGTAGTGGGGGTGGTGGTGATGGTAGTGGTGATGGTGGTGGTGGTGGTGATGGTGGGGTTGGTGGTAGTGGTGGAGGGATTGGTGATAGTGGTGGAGGGGTTGGTGATAGTGGTGGAGGGGTTGGTGATAGTGGTGGAGGGGTTGGTGATAGTGGTGGAGGGTTGGTGATAGTGGTGGAGGGGTTGGTGATAGTGGTGGAGGGGTTGGTGATAGTGGTGGAGGGGTTGGTGATAGTGGTGGAGGGGTTGGTGATAGTGTTGGAGGGGTTGGTGATAGTGGTGGAGGGGCTGGTGGTACTGGTGTTGTTCGTGGTAGTGGTGGTAGTAGTGGTGGTGGTGTTGGTGTTAGTGCTGGTGGTGTTGC
The DNA here is from genome assembly GCF_026875155.1 of Cherax quadricarinatus. Classification (NCBI taxonomy): domain Eukaryota; kingdom Metazoa; phylum Arthropoda; class Malacostraca; order Decapoda; family Parastacidae; genus Cherax; species Cherax quadricarinatus. The sequence goes on from NC_069462.1 coordinate 9,561,272, forward strand.
TGTAGTGGTGGTGATGGTGGTAGTGGTGTTGGTAGTGGAGTTGGTGGTGGTGGTAGTGCTGATGGTGGTGATGGTGGTAGCTGATGGTGGTAGTGGTGGTGCTGATGGTGGACTAGGAAGTGGAAGAGGAGAAAGAAGAAGGAAGAGAAGGTGGGGTAGCAAGGTGGTGGAAGAGGAGGAGGAGGCGGCAGTGGTGGTAGAGGTGGTTGGGGCGGCAGTGGTATTGTGGTGACGACGGCGGTGTCGGTGTTGTGGTGGCGGCAGCAGTGGAGGTGGCGGTGTTGTGGTGGCGGCAGCAGTGGAGGTGGCGGTGTTGTGGTGGCGACAGCGGTGGCGGTATTGCGGTGGCGACAACGACTGTGGTGGGGGTGGCGGTGTTGTGGTGACGGCAGCGGCGGCAGTAGCGGTGGTGTGGTGGCCCCAGCGGCGGTGGTGTGGTGGTGGTGGTGTGGCGGCGGCAGCGGCAGTGGTGTTGTGGTGGCATCAGCGGTGGTATATTCGTCGTTAAGAAAAAAATATTACCTAGCTTGAGTGTACACAAATGATAACTTGTTCAGGGGCTAATTAACCGCTGTTAGGAAACCACACCACTCAACGTCTTCCTCTTCAGCGGAGGACTTGAAGAGGACTTTAACGGAGGACTTTAAGAACGCGACTTTGACGGGTGACTTTAAGAGGACGACTTAGATATGCAAAAACACGATCTTCACATTTGGCTTATATTCCGCAAAACTCTAGCACTGTCAGCCACGAATTTAACCTATAAAGGAGCCTAAATCTTCATCTCTGGTTAGGAAGAATATAATTTTATTATTCAACAGAGGCACCACTACGCATGTCTTCTAATAGTCCCTCAGAAAGAAATATATAATGGATTTCCACTTTAATAAGGCATTTGGGTTCTCTGTGCGGTGTACCAGCAATGGTCCGCTCTGAAAATCTTCCGATGGGTTAGCGCAAAGAAGCAAACTATGTGGTCGTTGGCGGCCTTGATCCCATGCGCAGCCTTGTTGATATAAGTTTGTGATCACAGTCACGTCCAGCATAACCAAATCCGTATTGAACACTTGCCCAGGGTTGCTATCGTTGTTCTGAGAGAAAAGGGTAACTGATCAATACATCTCGGCATCTGCTGAGTCAGCAGACCCACTCACCCGCTTCGTGATTAACAGATACACTCAGCAGTTGCGTGTTCAGGAGATGCACTCAGCAGCTGCGTGTTCAGGAGATACACTCGGCGGCCTCGTGGTCAGGAGATACACTCAGCAGCTGCGTGGTCGGGAGATGCACTCACCAGTTGTGCGATCAAAAGAAAATGTACTACCACTTCCTGATCACGGAGCCAACCTGCAGAGCTGCTTCATGTTACTTATTTTATTTATCTCACTCCAGATTTCGACCTTTTTTTTATTGTATTAAATCACTCCCTTCAAGAAGGGGGCCTAAATACTGGCGAAAGGCTTTTACTGCGGGGACTTGTAATCACCCTATACTTGCTGGGATCCAACATGATTGCCCTACATACCCAAGGCGCTGTAGAGCCCTTATGCATTTAGTTTCTCGTCACGAATGTTACAAAAAACGCGATTCTAAAAGCTTAGAGATCTCCAGTGAATACTAGAAAGGACTGCCCTTCTAGCATCCAGCCTGTTACTGGGTTTTCGTAACAAGTAGTCAGTATCCTTTTCCAATTATCCATTAGAATTCAGTATTATTCAATAGTGCTTCAGGATTACAACTGGTAGGCTACTAACTAGAGAAATTAAAATTTAATAAATTTATTAAGTCTAGAGGTATATTATCAAATTAAATTAATCACAGTAATCAAAACAATATCACATCTCTCGAGTTCAATATTATTGTGCTGAAAGCACATATCACATTTATAATTCTTAAGTACCGTCTGGTACATTAACATTTAATAAGATATGGGAGTTGTCACAGCTGCTCTTTGCTGATGACACTGTGCTCTTGGGAGATTCTGAAGAGAAGTTGCAGAGATTGGTGGATGAATTTGGTAGGGTGTGCAAAAGAAGAAAATTAAAGGTGAATACAGGAAAGAGTAAGGTTATGAGGATAACAAAAAGATTAGGTGATGAAAGATTGAATATCAGATTGGAGGGAGAGAGTATGGAGGAGGTGAACGTATTCAGATATTTGGGAGTGGACGTGTCAGCGGATGGGTCTATGAAAGATGAGGTGAATCATAGAATTGATGAGGGAAAAAGAGTGAGTGGTGCACTTAGGAGTCTGTGGAGACAAAGAACTTTGTCCTTGGAGGCAAAGAGGGGAATGTATGAGAGTATAGTTTTACCAACGCTCTTATATGGGTGTGAAGCGTGGGTGATGAATGTTGCAGCGAGGAGAAGGCTGGAGGCAGTGGAGATGTCGTGTCTGAGGGCAATGTGTGGTGTGAATATAATGCAGAGAATTCGTAGTTTGGAAGTTAGGAGGAGGTGCGGGATTACCAAAACTGTTGTCCAGAGGGCTGAGGAGGGGTTGTTGAGGTGGTTCGGACATGTAGAGAGAATGGAACGAAACAGAATGACTTCAAGAGTGTATCAGTCTGTAGTGGAAGGAAGGCGGGGTAGGGGTCGGCCTAGGAAGGGTTGGAGGGAGGGGGTAAAGGAGGTTTTGTGTGCGAGGGGCTTCGACTTCCAGCAGGCATGCGTGAGCGTGTTTGATAGGAGTGAATGGAGACAAATGGTTTTTAATACTTGACGTGCTGTTGGAGTGTGAGCAAAGTAACATTTATGAAGGGATTCAGGGAAACCGGCAGGCCGGACTTGAGTCCTGGAGATGGGAAGTACAGTGCCTGCACTCTGAAGGAGGGGTGTTAATGTTGCAGTTTAAAAACTGTAGTGTAAAGCACCCTTCTGGCAAGACAGTGATGGAGTGAATGATGGTGAAAGTTTTTCTTTTTCGGGCCACCCTGCCTTGGTGGGAATCGGCCAGTGTGATAATAAAAAAAATAAATAATATTACAAATATGTACAAGTGTGTGTGTGTGTGTGTGTGTGTGTGTGTGTGTGTGTGTGTAAGTGCTCTAAGTAGTTCGCTATGTCTCAAGACTCGAATAGACTTAAACAAGTGACTGAACAAGTCCTCAAATAAACTAACTTCTTGACCGACTGGCAACCCGAACAGTCTGCTTGAACAACAAAGAATGCTAAGCCCCATAGCAATGCAATAAGCGACTGCGACAGAGAATCAGGAACAGGGAGATAATATAACGACAGTAAGTAGGGACCATCAGCAGATCCTCCACAAAAGTTACAAAACTCCCATAATACTGAATCTAAGTTCAGCATAAGAAAATACCCGACTGTGACAATACACAGAGACCAGTACAAATTAAGTCAGAAGCTATAGTTCAGGACCTGAGATGCTCAGAGTGTCTATGAGAGACACAACCTCAGTACAACGTCGAAAATCACTAAGTCTATACAATGTTCTGAGAACAGAGTTCTACAGAACTAACAAGAATAATGAGACAGACAATCTGTCCAACCACCAAGCGAGTCTACAGCAGACTGAATACTTAAAGAGAGGTGAGGACACCCCCCCCCTCGATCACGTGATAGCTCCGTGGGCAGCAGTCGCCCAGCAAGAAGCCGGCAGTATAACAAGCAACAAGCGATAATTACAGTAGTTAGACAATCAAGACTTGAACTGAGCACATAATATGTAACATCCTAACAACATAAGTCAAATAACAATATAAAGCAATACATTTACGATTTAGCTATTATCGCAAATATAAGCAATATAAAATTATATGAAAAGGTAATATACATTATATATATACATAATCATTGTAACCCATTCAGGGGTTGCAACAACGAATATGTAATAATATTGAATCACAGTCATTAGCAGTAGATCTGCCGGCTCTAATGTTTACTCACTTTCCTCCTCATAGCAGGAAGAGACCCGGGTTTGATTCCCAGCTGGATGAATAATTTAGGCGAGACTCTTGACACATACTTCCTTGGGTTATTGAGGCTGGGACTTTGGGTAGTTTCAAATCTAGATTGGATAAGTACATGAGTGGGAGGGGTTGGATTTGAGTGGGACTTTCACATCAGAGCTTATTTCTTGGGTGGCATTGAAAATTGGGTTGGGCAAATGTTTTCTTAGTGGGATAAATTGTAAAGGACCTGCCTAGTATGGGCCAGCAGGCCTCCTGCAGTGTTCCTCCTTTCTTATGTTCTTATGTTATGTTTAATTCACCTAAGTAAATAAGCACCTAGGTGTTAGCTAACTGTCGTGTGTCACATTCTTACGTTGCACGAGTATGGTTTTGCGGTTGCATTTATTTATTAAAGACTAGGAAATCATATTGCAATAAATAGAGCTGATAACTGAATGTATTCAAGAATGGGCTAGTATATATATATATTTGTATTATAACAAACTGTTAAAAGAGGAGGGACAGCAAAGTCTTTAAAAAATAAAAATGAAATAAATATGCACATCTGAACTGTGTCATCAAGAACTGTGATGTCAACACTTCTGACAACAAAGCGATTAAATGAATGATGGTGAATTTTTTTTTTTTTTTTTTTGGGGGGGGGGGGGGTTACCGTTTGTGTGTGTTAGACAGCTTAAGAAAAACTACATTTCTAAGTTTAAATATATTTTAGATTACATTTGATAAGGTAATTTTTTAATAATAGGATTTTAATAACTTACGTATTTCCAGGACTCTAAAATTTTAGGATCATTTTATAATCATCGCAGTAAAAATATTTTATATGTTTATTGTATATTTAAATATTTTCTGAAACGTATCACGTAATATTTAATAGATTACAATATTATATATTTGTTAGCCGTTTGAAGGTTCGAGCATTTATAATATAGAAAAATACCTAGAATTAAAATATAAATTAATATTTTTACTATTACATTATTTTTATTATTATTATAAGGGGTATTTCGAATAATTATGTTACATGAATTCTAGCTGTGTTGGCTTCTGTTTTAATTGGGAGCAAGAAAGATTATATTGGGGCCAGAGCTTGAGTTACAGGTGATGAGAGGAGGACGTGTGATTGGCTGGCTCTGAGATTACGTAATATGTTTTCGTTTTGAAGTTGTAGCTAGACACAATGTAAATGTTTGGGGAGAGAATGAGGCGCCCAGAGAACCTCGATTATGTCTCAATATCGTATATAAAGAGTGCATTTTTCAGTGAATGAATCACAGAATATTACGTATTAAACCTCCCACTCCCTTCAATACACAGCCATCAATAATTATGGATCCCTAATCCATGAAATATTAACGACATGCAGAAAGTAGGTTCTAAGAGAGACGATATGAAAGAGTCGTTGCGACATTATAGGTGGAAATGATATACCTCAGGTCTGTAAATCCAATGGTGTAAAAGGGAATTGATCATTCGTAAAATGCACATTCTCTTGCCAAGGCTTCCATTGTGTAACCTGCTGCAATTTATGGAAGAATTCTATTTTCTTGAGCATCGTTACTAGTTTATGCATCACCAAGAGGACGATGTCGTAAAGTAAAAGAATGTTTTGTAATCACAGGATAAACAACGTGAGAAGGATGAAGGTAATCGCAGCCAGTCTTCACGATGGAAATATTCTTTACCAACACCTGCTTGTACAGCACGGTCTAACCACAATTACTCTTAGTACGTCTTTTTAGGTTAGGTTACACAAGCACGCCCACACACACACACTGCTATTTTTGATATATGTGAATGACATCATGGAAGGGATGGACTCTGAAGTGTCCCTGTTCGCAGATTATGTGAAGTTAATGAGGAGAATTAATTCAGATGAGGATCAGGCAGGACTACAAAGAGACCTGGACAGGCTGGACACGTGGTCCAGCAACTGGCTTCTCGAATTCAACCCTGCCAAATGCAATGTCGAAGATTGGGGAAGGGCAAAGAAGACCGCAGACAGAGTATAGGCTAGGTGGCAAAACACTGCAAACCTCACTCAAGGATAAAGATCTTGGGGTGACCATAATACCGAGCACGTCTCCCGAGGCACACATCAACCAGATAACTGCTGCAGCATATGGGCGCCTGCAAACCTGAGAATAGCGTTCCGATACCTTAGTAAGGAATTGTTCAAGACACTGTACACTGTACGTCAGGCCCATACTGGTTTATGCAACACCAGTTTATAACCCACACCTGGTGAAGCACAAAGAAATTTGAGAAAGTACAAAGGTTTGCAACAAGGCTGGTTCCGGAGCTCTGGGGACTGTCCTACGAAGAAAGGTTGAGGGAAATCGGATTGACGACACTGGAGGACAGGAGGGTCAGGGAGACATGATAACGACATACAAAACACCGCGTGCAATAGATAAAGTGGACAGAGGCAGGATGTTCCAGGGAGGGGACACAGAAACAAGGGGTCACAATTGGAAACTGAAGACTCAGACGAGTCAGAGGGATGTTAGGAAGTATATCTTCAGTCAGAGTTGTCAGAAAGTAGAATAGCCTAGCAAGTGATGAAGTGGAGGTAGGAACTATCCATAGCTTTAAGACGAGATATGACAAAGCTCAGGAAACAGCGAGAGGACCTAGTAGCTATCAGTGAAGAGGCCGGGCTAGGAGCTCTCTCTCGACCCTTGCAACCACAATTAGGTGAGTACACACACACAATCACACACAGACGTGGCCAGGAGCTGTGTATCGACCCCTGCAACCACAATTAAGTGAGTACACACACAAGGGGCAGGCAGGTGACCTGGCAGCTGGCGCCGAACTTGAATGGCAATTAAGGCAAGGCTTGAATTAGGCTTACAACGCCAACACGCACACACAAACACAAATTTATTATATATATTATATATATATATATATATATATATATATATATATAATATATATATATATTTATATATATTATTGTAACCTCGACTATCCGGGGGCTCGAACCCGTGTTTTAGCCTGCCTCGTGGTCAGCGAAAATTCACGAGACCCCAACCCACTGGACCATCCAATCCTACAAAGATCTAGAGCTAATTTCATTCTACTCCCCGTTTGGTGTACTAGCCTCCACAAGCAGTATATATAATATTGAAACCTCGAAAAAGTAGTATTTAATCAATAACACTGCGACTAGCCGGGCCTTCGAACCCGTGTTGTTTTAGCCCGCCTCATGGATTGTAGGATTGGATGGTCCAGTGGGTTAGAGCGTCGTGAATTTTTGCTAACCATGAGGCAGGCCGAAACAGCACTGGTTCGAACCCTCGGCTAGTCACAATGTTGTTGGTTAAATACTACTAGAACGGGAACAACTGAGAGTAAAGGTAAGAAGACATCAGTGGAAGGAAAGAGAGGACAAGCATCGACAGAAAGAAAAGCTCAGCCTCAGGGAAAACACCAAACACAAATGCTCACGGAGCTCCCCACCCTCAAGCCCTACCACCTCATACCAAGCAAACACAATAACCAGAAACAAGCCACACTCCATAGCCCCTCCCCCCAGCTCTAATACCCCCATCATGGCAGTCTTCCATAATATCCCGCCCTGCCTTCCACACCCCCAGTGCGAACCAACCCATCCCACCCCCCAGAATATAGTACTGGAAAGGAAGCTGAAAGGTACACGAACGCAGAGGGAATAAGAAATAAGGCTGAGAAATAGCAAGAACGAATCACTGAGGCATCCTCAGACATCATAGCACTCATGGAGACAAATTTTACGGGGATAACAGAAGCAATCTTTCTGACTTGATATCAGATGCTGAGGAAAAGGAGAGGGAGCAGAGGATGAGTAGGAGCTGCGCTGCTCATCAAAATCCAGTGGAGTTTTGAGGAATTAAGAGCACTGTACAGAGAGAAACATTTCATATTGGGGTCCAAAGGTGATAGTAATGTACGACCCACCACTGAATAGCAAGAGACAAAGACAAGAATACGACGAGAACAATAGAGCAATGGTGGACACTAGCCAAGATGGCCAGAAGGGCCCACGAGGGTAGAAGAAAGTTACACGTTATGGGAGATTTCGTTCACATGGAGACTGACTAGGAAAACCTAGAGCCACATGGAAGGTGAGAAACGTGGAGGGCTAAGATGCTGAAGACAGTATTGGAAAACTTCATGCACCAACATGTTAGGAATAAAATCAAAGACACTGGAGAGGATGTACCAGTAAGGTTAGATGATCTATGCACCTTGAACAGTTCAGACAGGGGACATTACTCAAAAACGGCCCCTTGGTGCTTGTGATCATGAGGTCCTGAGTTTCGAATACCTTGCAGAGTTAACAGTAGATAATGAAGGAGCACGTGAAGAACAGGAGAAAAACTTCAAATAGGGGACATCATAGATATGAGGCAATTCCTACATGATGTGCAATGGGAAAGCCAACTAGAGGGAATGACAGTAAATAAAATGATGGAAAAAGTGACCACAAAGTGCAGGGAGGCAAACAAGTTCATACCAAGGGGTAACAGAAAAAAATGCAAAGACCAGAGTGAATCCATGGTTTACCTGGAGGTGTAAAGAGCCAAGTGTACTAGAGCATAGAAATAGTATAGAAGGCAAAGGAACTGAAGAAAACAAGAAGTTGAATAGAAAAACCAGAAACGAGAATGACATAGCATCAAAAGCCAAATCTGACCCAAAGTTGTTATACAATCATATCAGGAAGAAAGCAAAAGTCAAGGACCAGTTAATCAGGCTGAGGAAGGAAGGAGGGGACCTCACAGAATTGACCATGAATTAGCTGAAGAGCTTAGCACAAGATTTAGAGAAGTATTCACGGTGGAGACAGAAATGTTTCCAGCAAAATCGAGGCGGTAGGGTGCACCAGTAAGTGCTGGAGTCACTGCACATAACCAAGGAGGAAGTGAAGAAACTGCTGGGCGAATTAGATACCTCGAAGGCGGAGGGCCCAGATAACATCTTTCCATGGGTTATGAGAGAGGACGCAGCGGAACTGTGTGTGCCGCCAGCAGCAATCTTCAATAAATCTATCTAAACAAGGCAAGTGCAAATGCACTTGGAGTGTGATGTAGTGCAGGCAGGATCCATACATAACTTTAAGAAGAGGTACAATATAACTCATGCAGCAGGAAGAGAGAGTAGTAGCGACCAGAGAAGAGGCGGGGCCTGGAGCCGTAAATCGACCGCTGCAACCACAAATAGGCGAGTACGAATAGGTGAACGTGCACACACAAACACACACATTCACAGACACATTCACAGACACACACACATCCACATACATATAAAGACACACACAGTGTGTGTGTGTGTGTGTGTGTGTGTGTGTGTGTGTGTGTGTGTGTGTGTGTGTGTGTGTGTGTGGTGTGTGTGTGTTGTGTGTGGTGTGTGTATCAAGAAATACTTAACGGGAGGGAAGCAACCAGTTACTGTTAGAGTAGGTGTCAGACTGGGCGAGTGTAACAAGTAGAGTGCTACAAGGTTAAGTACTTCTCCCAGTACTGTTTCTTGTTGATGAAATTAATGAGAGAATGCTAACAGGAATAGACTAGGAAGGATACAAATGATCAAGACAAGCTGCAGGATTGGACTGATAAATGGCTACTGTAATTTAACTGCAACAAATACAAATTTGTAGAAATGAGAGAAGCAAAAATATATCTGGAAGCACTGTACTGGCTGGTGGGACAAATGCTGCTAACCCTGCTGAAAGCGAGGAACCTCGGGCTCACTACTGTTCTGAGAATTCTGTCTCAGGTACACAAACTGAATAACCACTGTAGTAAACGCAAAACTTGGAAATTAAAGAACAACCTCAGGAACAACAACATGGAAGCATTCATGGCCTTACACACGGGATATGTCATGTCTGTGTTGAGGTATACAGCACCAGTATGGAACCCATATTTGTTTAAACATGAAAAGCAGAAAAAAGTGCAAAGGTTTGCAACAAAATTTGTCCCAGAAATGAGGGATATTGGCCTATGTTGCTAGGGGAGTTAAACCTGATGACACTGGAGGACAGAAAAAAACAGATGTAACATGATTACAACATACAAAATACTCATATTAATTAACATTGTAGGCAGGGAAAGTATGTTTGAGTGGCGGGTTTCAGGTGCACAAGGTCACAGCTGGAAATTAAATGCACAGACGAGTCACAGGGAAGTTAGGAATAACTTTTTTCTAGCCTTACAGTTATCAGGGAGTGAAACTACCCAGAGAGTGAAGAGATATAGGCAGAATCCGTACATAGCTTTAAGAACAGGTACTGCATGATGCTGCTCACGCTGCAAGGAGAGTGAAACCAGTAGCGGCCAGCAGACAGGCGAAACCAGGAGATGAGACTCAACTCCTCCAACCTCAGTTTGGTGAATCTAGTTAGGTAAGTACACACACACACACACACACGATGAACCTCGTGGAGCAAGGAGAGTGGACCTAGTAGCGACCGGCGAAGAGGCGGAGCCAGGAGCTGTGACTAGACTCGTGCAACCACAAATAGGCGAGTACATGCAATACCACACGCAACATGCCAATTTTCTATTGATAAGTGCCTTTGACAACTTATAACTAACACACCCACCCACACACAAAACAGGTCAAGTGTCTATCGACGTGTACCTTTCACAACTGATAATTAAAGCACGCACACACACACACACACACACACGCGCGCGCGCACGCACGCACGCACGCGCACGCACGCACGCACACGCGCACGCACACACACACACACACACACACACACACACACACACACACACACACACACACACACGATAAAAGATTAAGGGAAATCGGCCTGATGACACTGGAGGACAGGAGGGTCAGGGGACACATGATAACGACATATAAAATACTGCGAGGAATTGACATGGTGGACCGCGACAGGATGTTCCAGAGATGGGACACAGAAACAAGGGGTCACAAGTGTTAGATGAAGATTCAGATGAGTCAAAGGGATGTTAGGAAGTATTTCTTTAGTCATAGAGTTGTCAGGAAGTGGAATAGTCTGGAAAGTAACGTAGTGGAGGAAGGAACCATACATAGTTTTAAGAGAAGGTTTGATAAAGCTCATGGAGCAAGGAAAGTGTGACCTAGTAGCGATCAGGGAAGAGGCAGGGCCAGGAGCTATAACTCGACCCCTGCAACCACAAATAGGCGAGTACACACACGCACACAAATATTGATATAACATTTTTTTACCCCTCAACATTCTGTGAAGGTATCACCTTACCATCTGCTGTATCTTAATTCCCAGAGGAGTTAGTACAATTTTCGGCTCAGAGTACGTGTTACCTTCACCAAAGCTGGCGAGCATTACCACTATCCTCCTGCCATTCCTTGCCGGCGTGCAAGGCCCCCACATCTTAATTATATTTCCTGGTTAGGGCAGTAAACATTGCTTTACGAAACCGCATTATCGTTGCCTTCCTTCACGTAGTATTTATTTTATCGTTTTCTCCATCTTCCATCTTCTGTCTACTTTGCATAACACCGTCCTAACGTACACCATCCTTGGTGAATTATGAAGAATGGGTGCATGTGTGCGGATGTGCTCACTTATTTGAAGCTGCTTGGGTCTAGTCACAGCTCCTGGCACACCCTCATAAGTGTCCGTTGCTGGATTCATTCTCTCCTGGCTTCTTGAGCCCTATTGTACTAATCCTGAAAGCTGTGCATAGATCTTGCGTTTAGTGATTTGTTTTAGTGTGTGTGTGGTGTGTGTGTGTGTGTGTGTGTGTGTGTGTGTGTGTGTGTGTGTGTGTGTGTGTGTGTGTGTGTGTGTGTGTGTGTGTGTGTGTGTCTGTGTCTGTGTGTCTGTGTCTGTGTGTCTGTCGAGTTGACTCGCACCATCATATACAGTGTGTCTGCGGTGATTGTAGTTAACTCCTACATCACTTGTGTTGAAGAAGACTCGCCGTTCTCGTGACATAGGGCTGCAAACCGAACATCACTTGTATAAACTCCGACTCTCTTTAAGGAGCCAGTGAAGGGTCACCATCTGCAAAATACCAATGTCAGGACTTCGTTCTTGGCGAATGTTTTATCACCTTTTGCGCTTCTGTGTGACTAGTTAATGGTTCAAATCGGACCGAAACGTCGTCATAAGTTTTAGTCTCTTATTGGTCCAGTCACGGTATTCTGCCCTTTTATTATTTCACTTTCCTACATACTCTTTCGCTTCGTGACTATTGTCGTTTCAAACTTCTGCACTTTCTTCACTTTCTCGACATACTTGAGCAGGTGAGGTTTCTATACTGGTACTGCATTCACTAACATAGGCCTGATATATGCCTTATATGGTGTCCTGAATGACTCTTTGCATAGTTTTCCTGAATAATAAATTTCGATTTGCCAGACGTGCAATTGCTGGAGCAATTTGGTTCACATGTACCCCAGGCGATTTACCCAATACGATGATCACTCTGCAGTCTTTCTTAAATGAGGTTAACAGTCTTTACATCTTTCCCTTTCCCTGAGCATCTACTCCGTTTGCAATCTTTTTTTTTATTTATTTTCCCCCCAAGTCTTCAAACGTTCTTACTTTCTGAGGATAAATTCTAGCAGCCATATGTCCGGCCAGACCTGCAGTCCAGTTTGGTCCATTTGTAGTCTTTCCAGGTCTTCACGTGTCTGTACTCGCATTCTCATTAGTTTCACATCTACGATCAGGGATACATCCATCTTTTCCGTCATGTCATTCACGTATATAAGAATTATTTCCTGTCCTTGAACCGATTCTTGTTTAACCTCATTCGTCACACTCGCCCGCTGACACACCTCTTCTCGGACAATTGCTCGTTCGTTCCTGTTAAGCTTTCCTTGATCCATTGTAGTGCCTTCAATGTTATTTGTGGTTCTTCGTACACAGCCTCCTTATAGTCTACAAACATGCAGTCTTCCTGCTCCTCTCTTCTGCCTCTCTTTCCTGTTCAGACTCATGAATCAAATTGTGATCATGAAACGAGCTTATATATGCTACAGCTGGCCTAAATATTTGCCTTCTATTGAGATCAAGCTTATTGGACGGTAATTTGATGGTAATAACTTATCCCCAATTTAAAGTTAGGAATTACATTAGCCATTGTCTACATCTCTGGCACAACACTAAGGTTCACATTGCGCTCTTTAAGAACCCTTGGAAAAAAGTTCATCGTGACCTTGGGACTTTCTTCATTTAATTGGACAGACTCTTTAATAACCATATCCTTAGTGACTGTTACATTACATAGACCTGCTCATTAGTCACTCAGGTCAGCTCACCGACAGTGATAAGGAAATGTGTAGATTTGTTAACACTTATTTCCTCTCACCTTCTATGCAGGAAGATGCTATTGAAACTCCAGAATAAACTATGTTAAATTTTTAAAGGAATGTAAGGCGCAACTTGGTGAACCTTTGGCTAGTCTTTTCAATATATCTCTACAAACTGGCACAGTATCGGACAAGTGGAAAATGGCAAACGTGATACCTATCTACAAAGCGGGTGACAGGTCTTTAGCATCAGGCTACAAACCAATAAGCCTAACCTCCATAGTGAGAAAATTGATGGAATATATAATTACCGAGGCTCTCTGTAGCCTTCTTGAAAAACAAATTGATTAATTAACCTCAGCTCGATTTTACAATAGGGAGTTCCTGCCTTACGAACTTACTAGTTTTTTTCATTAATGTACTAAAGGAGGTTTATCATGGTAATGAATATGATATTGTGTATATGGACTTCAGTAAGACTTTTGACAGAGTCACACATCAGAGACTATTGAGTAAAGTCGAGGCACATGGAATAGGAGAATTTTTTTCCTGGATGGAGGTGTGGCTGGCAGGCAACAGAGTTTGCATAAACGAGGAGAAATCTTAGAGGGGAAGCATCACAAGCGGTGTTCCACGGGCATCAGTTTTGGGGGCCTTGTTCACAATTTACACAAACGATATCGATGAGGGTATAAATAGCGGCATCAAAATAGGTCGTCGAACTCAGAATGAGGACACTAGAGTGCTCTAGGAAGATCTGAATAGACTGGTGCAGTGGTCGGTGAAGTGGCAGATGCAGTTTAACAAACGAATACAGAGTTCTAAGCATTGGAAAGGTAAAAAACCATGATACTTATAAACTAAATAATGTAGATCTTAATATCTCTGAGGAAAAGATTTGGGTGTTCTGGTTAGCAATAACTAAAGCAGAGACAACAGTGCGTAGTATTCGAAATAAAGCAAATAAAATTCTTGGCTTCATATCATGAAATATAACTAACAGATTAATCAACTGTAAATATCGTTGGTTAAGCTTCATTTACATTTTGCTGCACAGTTCTGGTCTCCGTATTACAGAAAGGATATAAATGTGCTTGAAAACGTACAAAGGAGGATGACAAAGTTGATTTCATGTATCTTTCCTATGAGGATAGATTGAGGGCCCTGAATCTGCACTCTAGAAAGCGTAGAATTAGGGGGGATACGATTGAGGTGTATAAATGGAAAACGGGAATAAATAAAGGAATATAAATAATATGCTAAAAATATCTAACCAAGACAGGACTCGCAGCAATAGTTTCAAGCTGGAAACATTTAGATTTAGAAAGGATATAGGAAAGCACTGGTTTGGAAATAAACTTGTGGACGAGTTGAACAAACTCCCGAGTAGCGTCATTGAAGCTAAAACCTTGTGTAGCGAGTGTGGGTGTGTGTGAATTGGTCCTGCTTCGCATGGGCCAGTAGGCCTGCTGCAGTGTTCCTTATGTTCTTATGGGTAACCGGTGTAAGGAAACGCGCCCAATGTTTACACCCTTGCAGGGAATCTAATCTGGACCCTTAGCATGTGAAGAGAGCTTCGCCACCAGGCCAGGGGCCACCGTGGCCGGTATACCGCTTGATTCTCAGACAAATATTTTATTTTAGCCTAACACTGCATTTCTTGAATGGGGAAAACGACAAGTGGTACAGTATATATCAATATCGAAGTATCAAATACCAAAGTTTGAAAGATCACTAGCTGATATATAACTCAACCGAGGACTGCAAGGTTTGATATTCGGCACAAGAATCTGTTTCATTACCATGTCACTCAAAGGCACAGGAGGCTTGATTAGTAAATTGGTTTTCTCTGTGGTCTGGAACGTAATCACAAGCCACCAAATTGGTTATTCATGTTGGGCTTTCTCAATATCCTCAGTGATGAAGAGAGAATCAGCGACTACAAAAGCTACACGCCTCGACAAAGAACCAGTCACAGAATTTTGCTTACCAGGAATGAAATAAATTACTGAATCGTATTACTGAATGGCTAGTGACTTATTCAATTAATGATATATAATGCTGTCAAGCTGATGAACAAGACATGTGCAACACCAGGGAATAGGTACTGTAAAGATGTTATACTAATCAGTGATTTTCATTGATTCAATACGAAGATTTCATACTGGAGATTGGACGATGGTATAATCAGTTCTACAGTCTTAAAAAAAAGACTTTCAGTCCCTAAGCCTCGTTCAAGGCTGAGTAGCTCAACACCTCTGGTGGCTAAGGAATTTATTACATCAGTAACAAAAACAGGCACAATACCGTGACTGGAACACTACACAAATAACCCGCACATAGAGAGAGGAGCTTACGACCGAAACGTCGTCGTAAGTTCCTCTCTTCTATGTGCAGGTTATTTGTGTATTATTTCATCATATTCCAATGACTCCAGAATGTAATCTCTGTAATAAGTTAAGAAATCCTCTTGTTGGTGAAACATCTCAAAGTTACCAGGTGTTGCTCACGTATTTAATAACCATTTGCTATATTTTCCTGAAACCCGCTTTATTTTTTTTTAAAACAAAGATTTAGGAAATCAGTGACGAGCATAATATGAATTCGTTAGTGATAAGAGAAAATGATCGACATCAGCCGTCTCTCGTCAAGGTGAAGTGAAAAGGGAAATGAATTCAACATCTGCCTTTCCAGGAGTACACGTGTGTCACAGTTCGTGACATTCTAAACTAACATTCCCACCCATCTTTCGGACTGCAGGCACTGTACTGAGCACCTCCAGGACTCGAGCCTGTTTCCTTGAAGTCCTTCATAAGTATGTTTTTGCTAATATTCCAACAGCACTTCAGATCCTAAAAACCACTTGTCTCCACTCTGACCTAACATGCGTTTTACACCCTCGCTTCAACCCTTCCTGAGACGACCACTTTCCCTCCTTCCTTCCACCTGGATTTATACGCATTCTTAGTCATCCTATCTAAATGCCTAAACCATCTTAACCTCCCTTCACCACTATCAATATACATTTCATAACCTCACACAACCTTCAAATTTTTATGCTCAGATTTCTGTGTACAATATTCACATAATACATTTCACTCGAGTGTGATATCTCTTAATCCAGACTCTTCCTCACTACAACATTTAATAGCCACGCCTCCTCTATTTCTTTCTTCAAATGCGTACCTGTTTTCTCTCGTCTATTCTATGGTTCACCTCGCCTTCCACAGACCCATTTACCCAAATTCATTAATACAGTCGTTACTTTCATTTCTACCTCTTTTCAATCTGAAATTCAATATTTTACTGACTAGTTTTATTTTACTATCATTACCTTGGTCTCAATGTTCACTTTATTTATTTTACGCCCCTTTCAAAACTCTCTCACCAACCATTGGAACGTTACCACAAAGTCTTACAAAATCACTGTCATCGGCAAAGAGCAACTGTGACAACTCCTACTTAGAATTATCCACTTTTATCACTGACAATCATTAATAATTCTACCACTTTTTAATAGTTCAACACTTCACCCATTATTCTAAGCAGATCTATTCCCTCTAATTCTTATTCTCTCTTATCCCATTTTTTCTTCTAAAGAAAAAGAACTGTACATGCATTCGCTCAATAATTATTTACCTTCCATTCTTTCATGCATATGTTAAATACTCTAACGAAAAAATGAAACCAGTTTCATTAATAAAAATGAATAATAATTAACGAGATGAATCCCAGTGAGTAATTTTACTAAGCGCTAAGCATCAGTAATTCAATATAAAATCATTAGCGATATTATTAATTTAATTTTCCACGAAAAGACAAATCCAGCAACTCGGTAAGGAACAAGATTCAAAATCTTATTATTCCTTATAATTAATGTAAAATATATGTTTACATTTAAGGAATTTAAACTCAGATATCATAGCAATTATAAATTGTAAGCTAAAACAGCCTGAGCCTCAAGATGAGTAAACACGACGTAACATGAATCGTCATAAAACGTTTAACATTACACTTAATTCATCTGTAGAGTAAGGGTTAGTAGTACGTACAAAATATGAAGACTTAGGAGGCTCAAAAAAAAAAAAAAAAACCCTACCTTTAGGATTTCAGCAAGGGAATATAGAGTAGTTAGCATGGTATACAGGCTCTCTGTATATGTATGGGATAGCCCTTATAACCACCCTATTTCTACACTGTGGAACCATCTTGTGAAGCGTTCTAAACAACCCCTAACCCGCATTGCAAGGTCCTAGACGGGTAAACTCGTGTTTATATAAACTACATGGCATTTAGACACCCTCACACACTCAAACACACGCACACGATGTTTATACGCTATTTGACAGGAACAAGTGTCAAGCTGTTTTCTGGTCTAAAGTAAAGAAGACTGGCAGACTACTAGCCCAAAGCAAAGTTACAGGACATGACAGTGAAGAACAGTTATTGACAAACGATATAAAACCAATGATGGTATAAGATGCCACAATGTGTCGGCCATCAGGCCGACACATACTTGCATGTCATACGAGTACATGTCATTCCAGTCTAGAAAACAGACATGTTCACCCTTCTACCAACCACAAAACATTGATTAATATATAATAATTAGTAAATTAGTAAAGGGAATGTCCTTAAACCATAACTCGTACTTATATATTTCTTTGTTTTAAATATTCCAGCTTTAGATATTTTAATCTAATAATGAAAAATTAAATACCCAAACATGTATTATTTTAATAATTAACAAATCTAGGAAAATTGTACATATTTATGGACAATATTATCTTACACCTCACCATCTGCTTTTAACATCTGTGTGTCAGATATTTTTATTCCCTTATATTCTGCCTACTGTTTCATGCACATTCCCTACATTAACCTCTGCCTCTTCAGTACGCCTCCTAGATGTTATTTTCCCTCTGTACAATGGATAAAATCCCTGCCCACCTTCCATCATCATTCAAAACTCCTGACGAGTATTGCGTCCATCTTTCCACTACCTCCGCCTCTCCATCTAAAATATTCCATCTCTCGCTTTTAACTTCCAAGTTCATTTGCTTCCCAGTCTTTATAAACTTTTTCATATCTCTCCAAAGCTGTTTCTTATTCTCAGAAAATTTTGTATATATAGACTTACCCATTTTCATTAGCTCTTCTTCCTCTCTCTCTCTCTCCTTCCATTTTTTTTCTTTTATTAAGAAATAGGCATTTTACCACCAAGGGAGGGTGGCCCGAAAAAGAAAAACTTTCACCATCGTTCACCCCATCACTGTATTGCCAGAGGCGCACATACACTACAGTTATAAAACTGCAACATTAACACTCCTTCCTCAGAGTGTAGACACTGTACTTCCCATCTCCGGGACTCAAGTCCGGCCTGCCGGTTTCCCTGAATCCCTTCATAAACATAACCTTGCTCACACTCCAACAGCACAAGTCCTAAAAACCATTTGTCTCAATACGCTCTTAACACGCTCACGCATGCATGTTGGAAATCCAAGCCCCTAGCACACAAAACCTCCTTTACCCCTCCCTCCAACCTTTTCTAGACCGACCTCTACCCCGCCTTCTCTCCATTACAGATTTATACACTCTCGAAGTCATTCTATTTTGTTCCATCCTCTCTACATATCCTAACCACCTCAACACCTCCTAATTTCCGAACTACCTCTTAACTCTGCATTTAATAACTCTCCTCTCCTATTTTTAACAATCAAATCCATTTGTTCCCTAGGATTCCTCAGCTTATTAATCTCACTCCAAAACTTTTTCTTTATAACATCTCTCACACTCTCTCATTTGCTCTCTTTTTACATTGCTTCACCATTCTATTAACCTCTATTTTATCAAGGTTTATCATGGTAATGAATATGATATTGTGTATATGGACTTCAGTAAGACTTTTGACAGAGTCACACATCAGAGACTATTGAGTAAAGTCGAGGCACATGGAATAGGAGAATTTTTTTCCTGGATGGAGGTGTGGCTGGCAGGCAACAGAGTTTGCATAAACGAGGAGAAATCTTAGAGGGGAAGCATCACAAGCGGTGTTCCACGGGCATCAGTGTTAGGGGCCTTGTTCACAATTTACACAAACGATATCGATGAGGGTATAAATAGCGGCATCAAAATAGGTCGTCGAACTCAGAATGAGGACACTAGAGTGCTCTAGGAAGATCTGAATAGACTGGTGCAGTGGTCGGTGAAGTGGCAGATGCAGTTTAACAAACGAATACAGAGTTCTAAGCATTGGAAAGGTAAAAAACCATGATACTTATAAACTAAATAATGTAGATCTTAATATCTCTGAGGAAAAGATTTGGGTGTTCTGGTTAGCAATAACTAAAGCAGAGACAACAGTGCGTAGTATTCGAAATAAAGCAAATAAAATTCTTGGCTTCATATCATGAAATATAACTAACAGATTAATCAACTGTAAATATCGTTGGTTAAGCTTCATTTACATTTTGCTGCACAGTTCTGGTCTCCGTATTACAGAAAGGATATAAATGTGCTTGAAAACGTACAAAGGAGGATGACAAAGTTGATTTCATGTATCTTTCCTATGAGGATAGATTGAGGGCCCTGAATCTGCACTCTCTAGAAAGCGTAGAATTAGGGGGGATACGATTGAGGTGTATAAATGGAAAACGGGAATAAATAAAGGAATATAAATAATATGCTAAAAATATCTAACCAAGACAGGACTCGCAGCAATAGTTTCAAGCTGGAAACATTTAGATTTAGAAAGGATATAGGAAAGCACTGGTTTGGAAATAAACTTGTGGACGAGTTGAACAAACTCCCGAGTAGCGTCATTGAAGCTAAAACCTTGTGTAGCGAGTGTGGGTGTGTGTGAATTGGTCCTGCTTTGCATGGGCCAGTAGGCCTGCTGCAGTGTTCCTTATGTTCTTATGGGTAACCGGTGTAAGGAAACGCGCCCAATGTTTACACCCTTGCAGGGAATCTAATCTGGACCCTTAGCATGTGAAGAGAGCTTCGCCACCAGGCCAGGGGCCACCGTGGCCGGTATACCGCTTGATTCTCAGACAAATATTTTATTTTAGCCTAACACTGCATTTCTTGAATGGGAAAACGACAAGTGGTACAGTATATATCAATATCGAAGTATCAAATACCAAAGTTTGAAAGATCACTAGCTGATATATAACTCAACCGAGGACTGCAAGGTTTGATATTAGGCACAAGAATCTGTTTCATTACCATGTCACTCAAAGGCACAGGAGGCTTGATTAGTAAATTGGTTTTCTCTGTGGTCTGGAACGTAATCACAAGCCACCAAATTGGTTATTCATGTTGGGCTTTCTCAATATCCTCAGTGATGAAGAGAGAATCAGCGACTACAAAAGCTACACGCCTCGACAAAGAACCAGTCACAGAATTTTGCTTACCAGGAATGAAATAAATTACTGAATCGTATTACTGAATGGCTAGTGACTTATTCAATTAATGATATATAATGCTGTCAAGCTGATGAACAAGACATGTGCAACACCAGGGAATAGGTACTGTAAAGATGTTATACTAATCAGTGATTTTCATTGATTCAATACGAAGATTTCATACTGGAGATTGGACGATGGTATAATCAGTTCTACAGTCTTAAAAAAAAGACTTTCAGTCCCTAAGCCTCGTTCAAGGCTGAGTAGCTCAACACCTCTGGTGGCTAAGGAATTTATTACATCAGTAACAAAAACAGGCACAATACCGTGACTGGAACACTACACAAATAACCCGCACATAGAGAGAGGAGCTTACGACCGAAACGTCGTCGTAAGTTCCTCTCTTCTATGTGCAGGTTATTTGTGTATTATTTCATCATATTCCAATGACTCCAGAATGTAATCTCTGTAATAAGTTAAGAAATCCTCTTGTTGGTGAAACATCTCAAAGTTACCAGGTGTTGCTCACTTATTTAATAACCATTTGCTATATTTTCCTGAAACCCGCTTTATTTTTTTTTAAAACAAAGATTTAGGAAATCAGTGACGAGCATAATATGAATTCGTTAGTGATAAGAGAAAATGATCGACATCAGCCGTCTCTCGTCAAGGTGAAGTGAAAAGGGAAATGAATTCAACATCTGCCTTTCCAGGAGTACACGTGTGTCACAGTTCGTGACATTCTAAACTAACATTCCCACCCATCTTTCGGACTGCAGGCACTGTACTGAGCACCTCCAGGACTCGAGCCTGTTTCCTTGAAGTCCTTCATAAGTATGTTTTTGCTAATATTCCAACAGCACTTCAGATCCTAAAAACCACTTGTCTCCACTCTGACCTAACATGCGTTTTACACCCTCGCTTCAACCCTTCCTGAGACGACCACTTTCCCTCCTTCCTTCCACCTGGATTTATACGCATTCTTAGTCATCCTATCTAAATGCCTAAACCATCTTAACCTCCCTTCACCACTATCAATATACATTTCATAACCTCACACCACCTTCAAATTTTTATGCTCAGATTTCTGTGTACAATATTCACATAATACATTTCACTCGAGTGTGATATCTCTTAATCCAGACTCTTCCTCACTACAACATTTAATAGCCACGCCTCCTCTATTTCTTTCTTCAAATGCGTACCTGTTTTCTCTCGTCTATTCTATGGTTCACCTCGCCTTCCACAGACCCATTTACCCAAATTCATTAATACAGTCGTTACTTTCATTTCTACCTCTTTTCAATCTGAAATTCAATATTTTACTGACTAGTTTTATTTTACTATCATTACCTTGGTCTCAATGTTCACTTTATTTATTTTACGCCCCTTTCAAAACTCTCTCACCAACCATTGGAACGTTACCACAAAGTCTTACAAAATCACTGTCATCGGCAAAGAGCAACTGTGACAACTCCTACTTAGAATTATCCACTTTTATCACTGACAATCATTAATAATTCTACCACTTTTTAATAGTTCAACACTTCACCCATTATTCTAAGCAGATCTATTCCCTCTAATTCTTATTCTCTCTTATCCCATTTTTTCTTCTAAAGAAAAAGAACTGTACATGCATTCGCTCAATAATTATTTACCTTCCATTCTTTCATGCATATGTTAAATACTCTAACGAAAAAATGAAACCAGTTTCATTAATAAAAATGAATAATAATTAACGAGATGAATCCCAGTGAGTAATTTTACTAAGCGCTAAGCATCAGTAATTCAATATAAAATCATTAGCGATATTATTAATTTAATTTTCCACGAAAAGACAAATCCAGCAACTCGGTAAGGAACAAGATTCAAAATCTTATTATTCCTTATAATTAATGTAAAATATATGTTTACATTTAAGGAATTTAAACTCAGATATCATAGCAATTATAAATTGTAAGCTAAAACAGCCTGAGCCTCAAGATGAGTAAACACGACGTAACATGAATCGTCATAAAACGTTTAACATTACACTTAATTCATCTGTAGAGTAAGGGTTAGTAGTACGTACAAAATATGAAGACTTAGGAGGCTCAAAAAAAAAAAAAAAACCCTACCTTTAGGATTTCAGCAAGGGAATATAGAGTAGTTAGCATGGTATACAGGCTCTCTGTATATGTATGGGATAGCCCTTATAACCACCCTATTTCTACACTGTGGAACCATCTTGTGAAGCGTTCTAAACAACCCCTAACCCGCATTGCAAGGTCCTAGACGGGTAAACTCGTGTTTATATAAACTACATGGCATTTAGACACCCTCACACACTCAAACACACGCACACGATGTTTATACGCTATTTGACAGGAACAAGTGTCAAGCTGTTTTCTGGTCTAAAGTAAAGAAGACTGGCAGACTACTAGCCCAAAGCAAAGTTACAGGACATGACAGTGAAGAACAGTTATTGACAAACGATAAAACCAATGATGGTATAAGATGCCACAATGTGTCGGCCATCAGGCCGACACATACTTGCATGTCATACGAGTACATGTCATTCCAGTCTAGAAAACAGACATGTTCACCCTTCTACCAACCACAAAACATTGATTAATATATAATAATTAGTAAATTAGTAAAGGGAATGTCCTTAAACCATAACTCATACTTATATATTTCTTTGTTTTAAATATTCCAGCTTTAGATATTTTAATCTAATAATGAAAAATTAAATACCCAAACATGTATTATTTTAATAATTAACAAATCTAGGAAAATTGTACATATTTATGGACAATATTATCTTACACCTCACCATCTGCTTTTAACATCTGTGTGTCAGATATTTTTATTCCCTTATATTCTGCCTACTGTTTCATGCACATTCCCTACATTAACCTCTGCCTCTTCAGTACGCCTCCTAGATGTTATTTTCCCTCTGTACAATGGATAAAATCCCTGCCCACCTTCCATCATCATTCAAAACTCCTGACGAGTATTGCGTCCATCTTTCCACTACCTCCGCCTCTCCATCTAAAATATTCCATCTCTCGCTTTTAACTTCCAAGTTCATTTGCTTCCCAGTCTTTATAAACTTTTTCATATCTCTCCAAAGCTGTTTCTTATTCTCAGAAAATTTTGTATATATAGACTTACCCATTTTCATTAGCTCTTCTTCCTCTCTCTCTCTCTCCTTCCATTTTTTTTCTTTTATTAAGAAATAGGCATTTTACCACCAAGGGAGGGTGGCCCGAAAAAGAAAAACTTTCACCATCGTTCACCCCATCACTGTATTGCCAGAGGCGCACATACACTACAGTTATAAAACTGCAACATTAACACTCCTTCCTCAGAGTGTAGACACTGTACTTCCCATCTCCGGGACTCAAGTCCGGCCTGCCGGTTTCCCTGAATCCCTTCATAAACATAACCTTGCTCACACTCCAACAGCACAAGTCCTAAAAACCATTTGTCTCAATACGCTCTTAACACGCTCACGCATGCATGTTGGAAATCCAAGCCCCTAGCACACAAAACCTCCTTTACCCCTCCCTCCAACCTTTTCTAGACCGACCTCTACCCCGCCTTCTCTCCATTACAGATTTATACACTCTCGAAGTCATTCTATTTTGTTCCATCCTCTCTACATATCCTAACCACCTCAACACCTCCTAATTTCCGAACTACCTCTTAACTGCATTTAATAACTCTCCTCTCCTATTTTTAACAATCAAATCCATTTGTTCCCTAGGATTCCTCAGCTTATTAATCTCACTCCAAAACTTTTTCTTTATAACATCTCTCACACTCTCTCATTTGCTCTCTTTTTACATTGCTTCACCATTCTATTAACCTCTATTTTCCTCTCAATATACTCCTCCCTCCTTGCATCACTTCTACTTTGTAAAAACCTCTCAAATGCTAACTTTTTCTCTTATTACTCTTTACATCATTCCACCAATCCCACTTCATCTCTTCCGCACCCACTTTCCTGTCGCCAGAAACTTCTGTTGAACACCCTCACACTACATTCTTAAACCTACCCCATAAATCTTCAGCCCCATAACCTATACTCTCAATAGGTCATCTATCCTCGAATAGTTGTTTATATCTTACCCTAACTGCCTCCATCTTTACCTTATAAACCTTTACCTTTCTCTAATCTGCTGTTTCCATTTTCCCTGTGTCCCATCTACCTTTTACTCTCACTGTAGCTACAACTAAAATGTGATTTGATATATCTGTGGCCCCTCTATAAACATGTACATCTTGAAGTTTTCCCAACAGTCTTTTATCTACCAATACGTAGTCCAACATACTATTGTCATTACGCCCTGCATCAAATCTTTTATACTTATCCTCTTTTTCATAAAATATGTATTACCTGTAACCAAACCCCTTTCTATATAAAGTTCAATAATGGGCCCCCATTATCATTTACACCTGGCACCCCAAACTTACCTACCTCACCCTCTAAATGTTTTTCCTACTTTAGCATTTAGGTCCCCTACCACAATCACTCCACTTGATTCAAAAGTTCCTACACACTCGCTTAACATCTTTACACTCCTCTCTTCTCCAGGTGCATACACACTTATAACCTACTTTTCGCATCCAACCATTATTTTAAACCACATAATCCTTGAATTTATACATTTATAATCCCTCTTCTCCTTCCATAATTCATCCTTCAACATTATTGCTACCCTTTCCTTAGCTCTCTCTCAGATAATTCTGACTTAATCTCATTTATATCTCCCCACTGAAACTCACCTACCCTTTCAGCTTTGTTTTGCTTAGAGCTAGAACATCCATCTTCTTTTCATTCATAACATTAGCAATCATCTCTATCATCCGCACAACATCCACGCACATTCAAGCATCCCAGTTTTATAAAGTCTTTCTTCTTCACTTTTTTTAGTATTTTCTACAGGAGAAGGGGTTACTAGCCCATTGCTCCCGGCATTTTTATTAGCTTCATGCGACACTCATGGCATACGGAGGAAATTCTTTTCCACTTCCCCATGGAGAATAGATAAAATGAATTAGAACAAGAACTGTTATTTTTATATTGTTAAAACACTTTTTCCTCATTTTTCACCCTCTTCAGCTCATCATACAGTCATTCCTCCCCCCTCCCCCTTACGTACCAGTCTATAACCATAAATTTCTGCAGCTCTGCATTTTTTAATTTACCCAATACCCCTCCATATTACGTGTACGTTATCCTACCTCTCTTCCAATTGTTGCTCCCACTGTCTTCGTCTTTTATATATCTTCACTTTTCTCTTACCAACTGATGCCAACCTCACACAATTTTACGTTTTTCTTGCTTTTTCTGAAGGTAATCGTAAACGATGGTCTGACATATCAGTTGTTTCTTAAAAAAATACCTGCACACCTAGATGTCTTCCCGTCAATCTTTATCCTCCAGTACATACTATACCAAACTATTGTCATTAGTGCTATATACTTTTTATATCTATTTATTTTCTTATTGTTAAAGAAATGATACCTTTACCAAACATTTTCTATACATGATTCAGTTCAAGGGTCCCTTATATCATTTACCCCTGCAAGTCTAAATTTACCTGCTATGCCCTTTACAAAATCACAGTATAGCATTCAAGTCTCCCTTGACATAAATTCTTACACCTGCTTAACACACATTGTCTCACTCAGGGGACAGGAGTGTGTAGGAGAGTGTACACAATACCATAATCAGGAGTGTATTGGACTATAATCGGGAGTGTATAGAGATATAATTCATTTTTCACACCATCTTTTATTCTAATCCAAATATTTTCTGAATCTAACACGCTTATCATTATTTTCTTTCCACAGTTGTTCATGTAATATTACTGTCACTCCTCCTTCAGCTCAAGTTCTCTGAGTTACGCCATTTATTCATCCCCATTAAATTTCTGGAACCCATTTTCATTTTTTTTTTTTTGCTTGGTGTTAGGACATTCAGCTTCATTTCTTTATGTAAAACAAACAAATTTTTATCCTCTGTACTATACACATACAAATAGCCCGACTTTATAATTTCCTTTGTTTTATTAGTAACCAATAAAGCAGAATGGGCAACTATTATTTTTCTCAGCATTT
Source organism: Cherax quadricarinatus (assembly GCF_026875155.1). NCBI lineage: Eukaryota > Metazoa > Arthropoda > Malacostraca > Decapoda > Parastacidae > Cherax > Cherax quadricarinatus. The sequence continues at coordinate 9,587,993 of NC_069462.1, forward strand.
TACTCGCCTTCTACAACACGCATTGCTTAGGATTCTAACGCACTTCCCAAAAGAAAATATATCTTAAAATTACTAGGATTCCAGATAAGTTAAAATGTCTAGTGAGAACTCTGCTAACTAGAGTACCGTTCACCTTCCAATTGTCCTCGGGAAACATCATCCACTTTCCTCAGCAGAAGAGGATAACAGACGAGATCAACCAGCGAAGTGTTCTTTTAACAATGATATCTTTAGTACACAAATATCCCGCACTTAGAAGAGAGGAGCTTACGACGACGTTTTCGGTTCGATTTTGACCGTTTACAAAGTCACACTAAATGGTCCAAGTCGTAAGCTCCTTTCTTCTATGTGCGGGTTATTTGTGTATTGTTCCAGTCACGGTATTCTATTTTTTTTTTTACTGATAATTTCTAATGTTTTTTCTTGACCTGCTCTCATATACATTCAAGGTTTAGTTGCAGCTTCCCATTATAATGTATCATAATTTATCTAAATTATCTGTGTTTCCTCCAGTCTTCATGTATTATAATATAACCTAGTTAACTGTATTTCGTTAATTTCTTAACTATTTCATGCATTCCTCATTAATCATATTTTAGCCTAGTTAACTGTATTTACTTCACCTTATCAAAGACAAGAACAAATAATGATCACAGCGGAGAAGTAACTTCAGTTAGGATTGAGGCGTGAATGAGAGGCCAAATAAAAGCATCTCGAGACAAACAGAAAAAATGTAAGGATTGCAGCCGACCAAAACTTTCGGTAAAGTCTCCTTTACACCTGTTGCTCCTGTTCACCTGACGGAAAACAAAGTACTTTGGCGTTAGTTGACTGTTATAGGTTACATACTTTTTAGTGAATATAAAAATATGCTTATTATTACTTACAATTATTATACAGTTGTGGACTGCATCCCAGGGAAGAATTTAAATAGAAATAAACCATAGTACTTGCCTTTCTTTGGTTATCCTATTTTTAAAAACCTGAGATGCCACCCTTTTTTCTTCTTCAAAGACTGGTACCCCGGACAGTGATGCGGGCTGTTGGGTGTGAGCAGGACGGAACTAAGGCAATCACAGAGAGAGTAAGTGGAAGGAGTCACGGGGCTCCTCACCTAGATAAATGAACCAAGACATGATTTAGCTTATTTGCAGGAAATCGCAGGGTCCTTACAACCTCTGGCTGGACCCGTCCATGACCAGACTTTCCAAATATTAGTGATATAATAAACGATGACTTTACAGAGAGTACAACATTGTAAAACATATATACGTGATTGTTAATTGTAAGTCACACGAACAAGAACCTTCAGATCACCTTCAGGCCGTAAGAGTTTACCTCAAAAAATGCAATTTTTAAGTATACTTTATCTTGAACCGAATCTTTCGTTTGTGTAAGATGATGTATCTCAGAGTGCCATTCGAGGTGCTGTGTCAGCGGGATGCTGACAGAACAAGAATTGAATAACGGTGAATGTTTTCCCTCTTTTTCTGGGACACCCAGTGTGTTGGAAAAATAAACATTGATTTTAGATGAATAACTGAAGAATGCCTCTTTTCCAATATTCTTATACAATACCGACAAGTTGATAAATTAAACACATGTGTAACACCTAGGTATTTTTACTTACTAACACCGGCTTCCAAATTTGGACAGATTATTACTTCACCTTCCTCCGTCTTCTGTGTATAGTTGTACAAAGCTCAGGGACTGTTTACCTCATTATTTTAATGTGTTAAGTATCAAACACCTTCAAATTCACTGTATTCAATTAAGCTAATGGCTGATGAAACGTGTTAATTATAAAGATACACAGGTGTTGCATGTGTGTGTCTAATTTCTAGATGTCTCTTTTGATCGACTTCAAAATATTATTATTATTATTATAATCAAAAAGAAAGGCTAAGCCCCCAAGGATTTTACAGCGCTGCCCGGGCAGGAAGGAAGTTTAGGGCATCGGTGGCAAAAGGGGGGTGGGTGGGCAAAGGTTAGGATAAAAAGCGGGGCAGTGGATGGTGAAAGGGTTAAAAAGGGGGCAAGAGACTGAACCAGAAAGGGTGAAAGGGGGGTGCGAAAAAAATATCATCAGAGTTTGTGGGGTAAAACGGTCGGGTTTTCAAGAAATCAAAAGAGGGGAGTCAGGATTTTAAAGGGAGGGGCCATCAGCAAGAAGGGAAAAGGAAAAGAGAAGTAGTGAACGAAGACGACGTTTGGGGGTAAAAATTTTGCGTGCTCGTTTTATGAGAGGGCCCGTCTAACAGAAAGTGGCTAATCGATTTTGGAACTTGACATTTTCACCGAGAGGAAAAAGGGTGCCCCTCCATGAGATTTCCCCTGAGTAAAAACGAGTGTGGCCAATGCGAAGGCGGGGAGGGGTCTCCCAAAATTTTGGCACTGATGACAAGAAGAGGCCAGTAAAACCCTTTTCTTTGGGGTTTTAAAAGAATGAAGTTTGTTTCCGAGGGAGAGTTGACCAACGTTGTTGCCAAAAGGGTTTCGAAGGTGTGGTAGCTATTGCAGCAAAATAGTTTCCCGGGGAAAAGGAAACCTCGATAGGAAATTGGGGAGGTCATATACTGCTGACCCCGCAGCAGTGTCTGCCTGTTCATTGCCCTGTACGTCGACATGACCAGGGACCCAACAAAAAACAATATCTTTATGTTGGTAGAGATACGGCGTAGCCAAAGTTGGATACGGAGAACCAGGGATGAGATGTATCAAATTTTCGTATAGCCTGTAGAGCATAAGGGAGTCTGAGACTACTACAAATGATGACACAGGCATAGATGCAATACGAATAAGTGCTGCAAGAATGGCATACAGTTCAGCAGTAAAAATGCTAGCTGAAGATAGAAAAATGCCCTCGTACGACGCTGTCCGGAACACTGCTGCGAATCCGACGCCGTCTGAAGACTTAGAGCCATCTGTGTACACAGCGGTGGCATGAGAATGGGAGTGGAAGTGATCAAGAAAAAGAGAGCGGAAGCCACCGTAGGCAGTTGAGCTTTCGAGCAAGGGAGTGAGAAAGAACAGACCCGAACAGCTGGAACTTCCCAGGGGGGCAGGGAAAAAGTGAGATGCTACATGAACATACAAAGGTGGTAACTGAAGGGAAGACAAGAGTGAATGTAGGCGAAGAGAAAAGGGACGGAGCAAACAGGGGCGGCGAAACGAATAAAGATGTCTACTAATATCGGTGACCATTCTATAAATGGAAGGATTGTGTAGATCGTGAGAGCGTACATAGTAACGAAGGCAATGGGCATCACGGCGATCAGACAAGGATGGAACATTTGCTTCTGTATAGAGGCTCTCAACAGGGGAAGAGCGAAAAGCACCAAGGCACAAACGTAAGCCTTGGTGATGGATAGAGTTAAGGCTAGAGAGAGTAGCAGGAGAGGCCGCGGAATAAATCTGGTCACCATAATCGAGTTTCGATAAAACGAGGGCTGAATGTAGGCGAAGCAGAGTTCGACGATCAGCTCCCCAGGAAAGATGAGCAAGGGTTTTAAGAAGGTTTAGCCGGCTGTGACAAGTTGCCTTCAGAGAGGTAATGTGAGGTTTCCAGGTTAACCGACGGTCAAAGAGAAGGCCTAGAAACCTGACTATCACGTTCGGGGATACGGGAGCCATAGAGATACAAAGGATGATCGGAGATAACAGAGCGTCTAGTGAAAGTAATTTGGTGAGTTTTGGTACTTGAAAATTTAAACCCATGTGTGTTGGCCCAAGTGGAAACACGGTCGACCGCATGCTGGAGAGAAACTGCAATAAGGTGACAGTCAGCGCCTGCACAAGCAATAGCGAAGTCATCAACATAGAGTGATGACCAAATATTGGGTGGAAGAACAGAGGCCAAATCATTTATAGCAAGGAGAAAAAGGTTGTTGTGCTTAGAACACATCCCTGAGGGACACCTTCAGCTTGGACGAAGTCCGGGAAAGAACATTATTGACTCGAACACGGAAATGTCTGTCAGTTAAAAAGTTCTTAAGGAAGGATGGTAGATTGCCTCGGAGGCCTAAGGAATGGGCCTGGGCCAAAATATTATACCTCCAAGTTGTGTCATATGCCTTCTCAAGGTCAAAAAATATGGCAATAACTGAGTGATTATTCGCAAAGGCATTACGAACATACGTATCCAAGCGTAGTAAGGGGTCTATGTGTAGAACGACCCTTACGAAAGCCATATTGACTAGCGGAGAGACTGTTGTGAGTCTCTAAATACCACATTAAACGTCGATTTACGAGGCGTTCCATCACTTTGCAAACTGCACTTGTAAGAGCGATGGGGCGATAGTGGGAGGCATCATGTCCTGTAGTACCCGGTTTGCGGAAAGGGAGAACAATGGCAGATTTCCACAGCTGGGGAAGAACTCCTTGTGCCCAAATAAGATTGAAGAGGTGTAAGAGGACTACAAGGGCTGCCCGATGTAAATGTTGTAACATACGAATATGAATGTCATCAGGCCCAGCTGCCGATGATCGGCAAGCTGAGAGCGTTGCCTCCAGTTCTTGAAGTGTAAAAGGCACATTATACTGTTCTTCTCCGAGAGAAGAAAAGTCCAAGGGTACTAACTCTCTGGCAGACTTTGAGGAAAGAAACGAGGGGCATAGATGGAGCCCTCAGGAAATACAGACCAGATGTGTGCCAAGTTCAATGGCAACGTCGAGAGGGTTTGCTATATCAACACCAGCGACCCGTAGAACAGGAGCAGGGTCAGGAGAGTATTTACCACTCAATTTCCTCACTTTTTTTCCAGACTGCACTCATAGAAGAAGCAGAGGTGATGGTGGAAACATAGTCTCGCCAACAAGTGCGTTTAGCTTCACGGATGACACGGCGAGCGATCGCACGCTTCTGCTTAAAATCAACAAGTCTCTCAGCGGTTCTATTGTACCGGTACCTGCCCCATGCAGCACGTTTCAAACGTACTGCACGAGCACAAGCAGGAGACCACCAAGGCACGCACTTCTGAGAATGCCTGCCTGAGGTTTGGGGTATAGAATGAGAAGCTGCGGTATAAACTGATGTCGAGAAGATGTGTAGGAGTTTCATCATGGAGGATGAAGAAGGAACCTCACTAAAAGCAGTGAGGTGTGAGTAAAGATCCCAATTTGCCCGATCAAATTGCCAGCGAGGGTTACGGGAAGGAGGTGAATAGGAAGGAGAAGTAAGAATGATCGGAAAATGATCGCTGTCATGTAAGTCTGGTAGAACAGACCAGGTGAAGTCTAGTGCAGTGGAGGAAGAGCAGACTGATAGATGGGATGCAAGAGAGAGTATGAGTACGAGGATCAAAATGGGTGGGAGTACCCGTATTTAAAACATGGAGGGGGTGAGAGGCAAGAAAAGCCTCCAACTGAATGCCACGTGAGTCACAATGAGACCCCCCCCAGAGGAAATGGTGGGCATTAAAATCACCAAGTAACAGAAGTGGTGGTGGTAAGGATGAAACAAAAAAGGCAAAGTCTGGGATAGAAAATGCTCGAGAAGGAGAGAGATTTAAAAAAACATATTGTAAACCACTTATTCAAGTGGATACGGGCTGCAGTGTAATGCAGCGAGGTATGGACAAATAGTTGACAGTACGGAATATCATTGCGTAGAAGAAGGGCACTTTCATTAAAGGTCCCATCTGAGAAAGGATCCGAAGAATACAATAAATTATAGCCTGAGATAGGTTGGAAAACAGCCGAGTGTAATTTTGGTTCTTGTAAGCAAGCACCAACAGGGGAAAACCTGGAAAGCAACATCTGAAGCTCACCCCGATTACCCCCGAGGCCGCGGATATTCCACTGTAAATAGGCCATGATTGGCGATGAAGAAAATATCAGGAATTTGTAGGTAAAGGCACCTACGGACTAGAGGGGTTAGAAAAGTCAACGTGTGGTGGCATTGGAAGATGTTCAAGTAGCGAAGGAACGGAGCGTTGCGAAGAATGGGGTTGTGAAGATGGAGGAGAGGGAAGAGAAGGAACAGGAAGTGAATCAGTGTCCATTGAAGGTTTAGTCTCTGCAATATATTCTGAAATGGCTTCAAGTGTTTCTGAATTCAAAGATGTATGGGAAACCATATTGGAGATAGGAGGAGGAGGGTGAGTAAAGATTGGGACAGTAATGGACTGTACCAAAGTAGAGGGGGAGGGAAAAGTGTAAGGGACTGGAGATGAAGTGTGGGGGGGGACAGAAGAGGTAGAAACCTGGGAGGTGACAGAAGAGGGTAGAAACTTGGGAGGGGGACGGGGGTGGAAGGCATAGTACGAGGAGGAGGGTGAATCTCCACACTTGTAATAGAGCCAGAGAGAGGGGAAGAACTAGGTACAGAGACTGGAAAGGTAACGTGTGGAGGTGGAAGAAGGGAAGGAAGGGGCAAAGAAGATTTGAGCAATGTGGATTTTTTGGACTTCTGAGTAGAGGGGCGATTGGTATTAGGTGTCATACGAGGTCTTGTCGATACTGGGGCTTGTGAGGAAGGACGCGAAGATGTGAGAACAGACTGAGTTGTAGTCGGGACGTCAGAGCCAAGGACAGCAAAAGGATTAGATGCCGTAATGGCTATGGGAGGGGTAACAACAGAGGAGGCTGCAGAAGATGGGACCCCAGAAGTGGGGGGATGTTTGGAAAAACGAGAATAAGAAACACGGGGTAGTCTCCCTTGGAGGCGGAGATGAGTAACTGCCATAGCATAAGGGAGACCTTCTGCCCCTTTGAGGCAACGGATTTCACGTTCATTTAAGTAGACCTGGCAACGGCGGGAGTATGAAGGGTGAGCTTCATTACAATTAAGGCAAGATGGAGGTTGACTGCAAGATGTATTAGAATGGTTGTCGGCACCACAGACTGGGCATTCGGCCATAGATCTGCAATATTTCGCTGGGTGACCAAAAAAGCCAGCAATTTCTACATTGTTGCGGTGTAGGTATCACCTTTCGAACTTGTAACCGATGTCCCGCGACATATACAGAGGACGGGAGTTCTCGGCTGTCAAAAGTTAAACGAGCCACATTGCAAGGGTAACGTCTCCGCCCCCGGGCAGGAAGGACATAAGTGTCTACTTTGAGGATTGGGAGATCCTGGGTTCCAGCTGTTCAAGAATGTCATTGCCACATGACTGGAAATTCTGTTGGACTATGGTATGGGGCAAGAATGACAGTACCACTACAAGAATTGAGAGAAAGATGTTTTTTTAATAGTGATAGGAGTAGTATCGATATTCGAAAGGAGAGAAAGATCATGAGCTTGGGTAGCATTCTGGACAGTGACGATGCGCGTACCGCTCTTGAGAGCGTGAAATGAAATATCTCTGCAACATGACGCAGGAGCGCTTTGGCAATACTATGGTCAGAAAGGTAGGCAGAAGAAGAAGTTGGTCTTAAAGTAAAGAATTTAGTCCATTGTGTGGGCCGAAACTGAGCGTGGAGAGGGAGTGCTTGACGTGTCGGTCGTTTCCGAGTAGAATGGGAAGGTAACGACGGAGCATCATCAGGAGATTGACGTTGGCGTTTAGGAGTTTGGACCGGAGTTGGTCCGGCATGAAAATGGGTGGGCGATTCGAAAATTGCCGTACCGTAGAGGGAGAAGCCGGAAGCATAGTCAAAGGAGAGCGGAGTTCAGACAAATCGAAGGAGTCAGTCGAAGCCCCGGTACCTGAAGCGGGTGAGGAAACAGCACCAGCAAGAGGTACAGGGGCATCAGGAGTGTCCGAAGAGTGGTCTAAAACACAAGGCAGGGTCAGAATGGGGTGCGGTATCAAGAAGGGGCCCGGGGGTAGTGGTTTCATGGACTAGGGCTGCCATGGTTAGGTTACTCCTTTGCTTTTTGTTTTTAAGAAAAAAAAGAAAGAAGAAAGAAAAAAAAAAAAAAAAAGAATAAAAAAAGGGGGGAGCGGGAGGAATAGTTCCAGGAGGAATGAAAGGGACGGAAATCTCCCTCCGCGCCCAAGAGGACTCGACACCGCTAGTAGCGCAGATGCAGCATGGAACCCGTGCCATACCCTACCCTTCATGCCAGTAAACCAGCAATCCGGGATAGCAACCTCACATCTGCCGAGCTACCTCGGTGGACAAAAGAGAGGGCGGCCGGATATCCGCCACAAAGCATACCTCCTTCAGCCACCACCCCCGGAATCCGAAAGGTGGCTTCCAGAGATACACCCCTCGCCCAAAAGACACCCAAAGCTACTCCGGGATACCGGAGAGGGATCGGGACATCCCTAGGCAATCCAGATTCCACGGCAAACTACGCCACCGCCAAGAAACCTCAACGGAATGGGATCGACCCCGGTGTCCTTTCCCCTACCTAGGAACTAGCGCGCCTGTGGGAGAAATCACGAAGGCTAAAAAGAGGAAGGGCAAAAGGGAGGGGTGAGGAGGAGGAGGAGGAATGGAAAAAGGGGAGGATGGGGAGGATGGGATAGGGGAGGGGAGAATGGGGGGTAATTAGGTTCGGTCTGAGGAAGAAGACCGACAGGGCTAATTCCTCAGACCAAGAGCCTCTTCACCACGCCAAGGAGCCCCCCTTGAAGAGGCTTCAAAATATTATTCGATAAAAATGATGACATCCTGTAAATTCAGACTAAGTGAAAATTATAAATTTTATGGACTACTAAAATGTTTAGAATCGTTGGTATCAGATAATTTACTGGAGAAATATTTATCGGATAAGCTTCAAACTTATGCTGTTGACGGGTCTTATTGTAAGAATGCCTCACTTACACTTTTAGATGGGAAAATACTGATTTACCCAATTTATTAAGCAAAATGGTTTTCGTAATAACTAGACAATGATTTCTAGATTGGTTTCAAACTTTAAATATTCTTATATCTTTATTGAAGGAACCTTTGTATTAATTTTAGAGTGTATCTGTATTTGTCAATTTAGTAGAAAAATATAGAACTGGACTTTTTAAATTATTATAATCAAAGGGGAAGCGCTAAACCCGGAGGATTATACAGCGCCTGGGGGGGTGGGATATGGAAGGCATTCAGGCTTAATTTGGGGAACTGGAGCACAGATCCAATTCCCTAAATCAAGAGCCCCTCACCAACATCAAGGAACCTTCCTTGAGGGGGGACTTTTTTAAAACCTTATAATTAGTCGTTTCATCTTGCAGTATTATAAGAAGTTTTAAAGAGAAAATAACTTCAAAAATGAAAACTGAGGCATACTGAAAACTCACGTTTTCTGGGCCTTTTTAATTTTCACTTGTTTAATGAGCCTAAACATAAACCAGTGATATGTTTTTAAGTACTGTGTTTTTGTCTAAGATCAACGTTCTCCAAGACTCATTTTAATTTAAGAATATCTTTGTAAGATCAGTTTCAAATTCACAATCCTGGTGAGCTGTAACCAGGAAGAGGTTCATGAAATAATTGGCAAGTTCAGATGCCCTAGCATCAGTTTTATATAGACCATTCACGAAATTGGTTTCATGCAATAACTTTGCTAAGCCTCTTCTGTTCGGCTTCAGAATTACAGCATAAGTATTTCCTATTAAGGAGGAGGAGGAGGTTGGTATTGCTAACGGAGTGAATAGATGCCACGTCTCCACCATAAACCTTCGTTGTAAGGCTAATTAGTCGTAAGTTAGAACCGAGTCTAAGATTGTAGCTTACAGAGTTTACACAGGTCAGTTAGGCTAGAAATGTAAGTAAGTAGCGACACTGTCGTTCTCCATAGGCCTACTAGACACCATAGGTGCCATACCCTGTGGGAGTCCAGAACGCTCAGTCTCTAATAATAATAATAAATAATAATAAATAATAATAATAATAATAATAAAACCATATCTATTTCTACAAGTATATGTACAAGGTATACAGACCTAGCTGACACCAATAACATACTATTTTGTCCCAGGATGCGACCCACACCAGTCGACTAACTCAGGTACCCATTTTATACTGATGAGTGAACATGGACAGCAGGTGTCTTATGGAAACACTTAGTCCTAATGTTATCCAGCCGTACCGGGGATTCGAACTCTGGACCTTAATGTGTGAGCTGAGTGCACTTGCGATCGGGCTATGGGAATGAGTCTCATCGTGCGAGAAGGAATCTTACGATAAATCCCGTATAAATGCACGACTCTTGAGCTACCGGTGCGAGTATTAGTGACCCATTAAAGATATTCGGGTGGAACAGACATTTGAAAAGCTTCGTGACGAAGTATAGCTCCGTCCGGCTTCGCTACAGGTAAACCGATATTATACCTCAGGTGTTAGGATTTGCGCAAATATATATTGCACGGGTATGTTTGTGGGCTTATATAGTGGGTCTAAGCAGCCGAGTTGGAGTCTTCTAGACAGTTTTCCCAGAATGTTCAGCCATCGCCCACCCTTGTAAGTTACACCCCTGTCGTAGGGAAGTGTTCACATACTTTAGATCTGCGACGGGTGGGATCGAAGTGAAAGTTTATTTATGTACAGATGTACGCCATTACAATTACACAAATTATCATACAGAGTAATGTAATTGTAAATTACATAGGATAACCCCAAAAAATCGGACAAAGTGACTTATTTCCATTGGGATCCTTGTGAGCTGGTCTGACGTGTAATTAATAATTATCAAAGTATAACCCCATCTTTTTACGACAAGCTGTGTAGCTGCAGATCTTGGTAAATTCCTTTCACGAACTGGAGAATGCATCTTCTTGTAGGCTTCAGACTTGTAGTACTGATGTGTTTTTCCTCAAAGTAAGCTATAACGTGATTTTAGACAACACAAGTTTTAATGTGTTAATTTTATTAAGCAAATTATTTGCCGAGAAATAACTGGAGAGCGTATCTAGATAATTATACCAGAATTTTTAAAGGGGTGGACCGGTAAGCCAGCTGAAGGCCTCGGTCAAATGACCAAAGCTCCAAAGGCGGGTCATCATCTGACTAAAACCCGCGTCAGGAAACATTTGTCCTGTTTCCTGACGAACCTTACCTAACCTAACTGGAGAGTGTCTCTTCTCGTAAGAAATACGTCAGTGTTTAAATTCATTGGTTTATCTTAGATTTTATTCTACATAATGTATTTTTCATGCCCCAATACTATGTGTGCCCTCAAGATCTTTGTCACAAATATGAATGTTATCAATCTAAGGAATAAATAAACTTACCTGTTTAATTACTTACTAAAATACTTAATTATTTTCTTACTTTTCTATTTTCTTTTAATTATGAACTTAAACCTTTGAGATTGATCTGTCGTACCTAGAAAAAAATTACCGATTTTGGCAAGGGGCCCGTCCCAGTCTGTCCTTTTTTTTTTTAATTGAAGTAACTGAGACATGATAAATTGGTTTTCATGCAAAAATTTTTGCGTGCCTTGTTTGATTAAAAGGTTATAGTCATAACTATATTTTTTTAAAGGGGTGGACCGGTAAGCCAGTGGAAGGCCTCGGTCAAACGACCAAAAGCTTCAGAGGCAGGTCATCATATGACTAAGATCCGCTTCAGGAAACACTTGTCCTGTTTCCTGAGAAACCTTACCTTACCTAAGCTAAGCTAAGCTAAGCTAAGCTAAGCTAAGCTAATGCTGCTTCAAAGTGGTCTTTTTCTTAATAATGATGGATTTTATTATTTTGATTTTAATGGAAGGTTTGAATTAGTTTTGGGCTGCGTGTATATTAATACATATTTTTTTTACAAAGACATTGCAATATTAGGGTCCATGTGATAATGTTTAAATGCATCTTCAGATTCACTTCAGTTCTCTAGCACTAATATTTAATTGTAAGTATTGTGGAATGAGTTGTTGGGATTATGCAGTGTGGGGATGCTGTCTCTGTTCGGCCAGCGACCGAAACGCATTTAGCAATTATGGTAGAATTACCAACAAAATGTTAGGTAACTGGACACTAATGTGACATTGTGGCAACGTTTCACTCTCCAGGAGCTTTGTCAATACGTAAACGGCATTTAATTATTATTATTTCTTTAATTACTATACTGGTGAATGGGAGATAAGCAAGTTCGATCCATGGAAGGAGGACTGGTAGCTTCAGTTCCTTAGATCACATACAAAATTCCTTGACGTATTCCTCCCATTATTCAACATTATGTAAAGTAAAAGGACACAAGTGCAACTAATGTGACATTTATTGTGGCAACGTTTCGCTCTCCAGGAGCTTTATCAAGCCATTACAAACAATACATGGACACAGAGGGTATATAAAGGCTCAGAGTGAGGTGAATACTAGTGAGGTACCATTTCGATGTTCACTAGTGGTAGTAGTAGTAGTAGTGACAAAAGTAATACAATATGGTAGAGCAATTAATTCGTACAAGAGTAAAAGGATATAAAAGCTATTACTTGGGTAACATAAAAATAGGTTGGACAAATATAAACTGGAATGAGGCAGCTTGTTTCAGTGTTCACTCTCTGTGCTTTGTGTAGTATAACAGGAGAGACTATGTGATGGCAGGGTTTACTGTTTTCAGGAGGATTCTTGCTAAGACTTCGGAAATGGTGAAGCTGCCGTTGTTTTGTTTAATTGTATTCGAAACAGCGATCAGTGCTGATTCGAGGCACTTGCGTGTGCGGAAATTAGATATTCAACATTAGCTAACCATGTAGTGAAATTCAGCACACGAGACTGACCAGGCAATGTTTTTAAAAAAACATCTGGGAGTGAAAATTTATTTCATAAGATATATGGGCAATAGTTGGGTATCTTTATTATTGCAACGTTTCGCCTAGGCGGTAGGCTTCATTAGCCAAATACAGAGAATATATTGTAGGCAGCAGGGATGGGGCGAGGTAAAGATGATGTAATTAGCCCGTCAACCTTGGAGAAATAGTCTCAGGTGGTCAGTCTATCACTCAGGAGCTCAGAGGGACCGATTACCTCATCCTTTGTATGTAGTTCTATTGTCTTCCATTTATGTTCTTGAATGTGTTGATAAAGCCCATGGATGGCGAAATGTCTACAATAAATATACCCAGATCTTGTCAGTGTGCCTAATTCTCATCTTGTAGGTACGATAGCCTACGACCCTACAGCGTAGTTGAAACCTGTCAACTAAAAACATAACTGTTGAGCATGTGTCTTACTCATCAAATTGTCGGTATTTAATATAATTTTTGAATATGGAAGACACTTGTCTCAGTGAGTTGATGTCCCACTTCAACTGGTACAACGAGATGAACTTCACTTATCTATTGGTATTAGTTTCACCTGTACTTGTGTTTACTAAAAACACTGCTTATGACACCCCTCGTCTTGCAACACTGCTGATGACACCCCTAGTCTTGCAACACTGCTGATGACACCACTAGTCTTGCAACACTGCTGATGACACCACTAGTCTTGCAACACTGCTGATGACACCACTAGTCTTGCAACACTGCTGATGACACCACTAGTCTTGCAACACTGCTGATGACACCACTAGTCTTGCAACACTGCTGATGACACCACTAGTCTTGCAACTGCTGATGACACCACTAGTCTTGCAACACTGCTGATGACACTAGTCTTGCAACACTGCTGATGACACCACTAGTCTTGCAAACATGCTGATGACACCACTAGTCTTGCAACACTGCTGATGACACCACTAGTCTTGCAACACTGCTGATGACACCACTAGTCTTGCAACACTGCTGATGACACCACTAGTCTTGCAACACTGCTGATGACACACTAGTCTTGCAACACTGCTGATGGACACCAACTAGTCTTGCAACACTGCTGAATGACACCACTAGTCTTGCAACACTGCTGATGACACCACTAGTCTTGCAACACTGCTGATGACACCACTAGTCTTGCAACACTGTGTGAGACACCACTAGTCTTGCAACACTGCTGATGACACCACTAGTCTTGCAACACTGCTGATGACACTAGTCTTGCAACACTGCTGATGACACCACTAGTCTTGCAACACTGCTGATGACACCACTAGTCTTGCAACACTGCTGATGACACCACTAGTCTTGCAACACTGCTGATGACACACCTAGTCTTGCAACACTGCTGATGGACACCACCAGTCTTGCACACTGCTGATGACACCACCAGTCTTGCAACACTGCTGATGACACCAGTCTTGCAACACTGCTGATGACACCACCAGTCTTGCAACACTGCTGATGACACCACCAGTCTTGCAACACTGCTGATGACACCACTAGTCTTGCAACACTGCTGATGACACCACTAGTCTTGCAACACTGCTGATGACACCACTAGTCTTGCAACACTGCTGATGACACCACCAGTCTTGCAACACTGCTGATGACACCACCAGTCTTGCAACACTGCTGATGACACCACCAGTCTTGCAACACTGCTGATGACACCACTAGTCTTGCAACACTGCTGATGACACCACTAGTCTTGCAACACTGCTGATGACACCCCTCGTCTTGCAACACTGCTGATGACACCCCTCTTCTTGCAACACTGCTGATGACACCCCTCGTCTTGCAACACTGCTGATGACACCCCTCGTCTTGCAACACCGCTGATGACACCCCTCGTCTTGCAACACCGCTGATGACACCCCTCGTCTTGCAACACCGCTGATGACACCCCTCGTCTTGCAACACCGCTGATGACACCCTCGTCTTGCAAACCCGCTGATGACACCCTCGTCTTGCAACACCGCTGATGGACACCCCTCGTCTTGCAACACTGCTGATGACACCCCTCGTCTTGCAACACTGCTGATGACACCCCTCGTCTTGCAACACTGCTGATGACACCCCTCGTCTTGCAACACTGCTGATGACACCCCTCGTCTTGCAACACTGCTGATGACACCTCTCGTCTTGCAACACCGCTGATGACACCCCTCGTCTTGCAACACTGCTGCCGACACCACTCGTCTTGCAACTGCTGCCGACACCACTCGTCTTGCAACTGCTGCTGACACCACTCGTCTTGCAACACTGCTGACACCACTCGTTTTGCAACACTGCTGACACCACTCGTCTTGCAACACTGCTGACAACTCGTCTTGCAACACTGCTGACAACTCGTCTTGCAACACTGCTGACACCACTCGTCTTGCAACACTGCTTATGACACCACTCGTCTTGCAACACTGCTTATGACACCACTCGTCTTGCAACACTGCTTATGACACCACTCGTCTGCAACAATCTGCTTATGACCACCACTCGTCTTGCAACACTGCTTATGACACCACTCGTCTTGCAACACTGCTTATGACACCACTCGTCTTGCAACACTGCTTATAGGTAAGACACATAGGCAACAGTTAGGCAACTTTATTCCGAAACGTTTCGCCTACACAGTAGGCTTCTTCAGTCGAATACAGAAAGCAGGCAGGAACAGTAGAGATGTGAAGACGATGTAATCTGTTCATCACCCTTGAAGTCGTAGATTTGAGGTTGTCAGTCCCTCAGCCTGGAGAAGTTCAGTTCCATAGTCTGGAACTATCTGAAGATCAAGCGACAGTGCGGAGACTTAAATACTATCTTAAGGAGAGGTGCATAGTAGTAGTAGTGAGAATGTAGCCACTGAGAGGTCATGTCCCTCTCAGATCCAACAATTCTCACTTGAAAAGCTTGTCCAAGGTGTTTTCTGTAACAAGATGCCATGTGTTGCAGTGTCTGACAAGATGAACATTAAAATTGTATACCATACCGACAGGTTGGTAGGTAAGACACATGGGCAACAGTTAGGCAACTTTATATCCGAAACGTTTCGCTACACAGTAGGCTTCTTCAGTCGAATACAGAAGTAGGTGATGGACTGATTACATCGTCTTCGCATCTCTACTGTTCTTGCCTACTTTCTGTATTCGACTGAAGAAGCCTACTGTGTAGGCGAAACGTTTCGGAATAAAGTTGCCTAACTGTTACCTATGTGTCTTACCTACCAACCATGTCGGTATTATATACCATTTTTGATATTCAACACTGCTTTATACATCACTCGTCTTACAACTGTTCATGACATCACTCGTTCACATTATTCATCACCCCACCATCCTCTTCCCCTCCCCCCCCCCACCCAAGGCGCTGTATAATCCCTACCCGTCTCTAGCGCTCCCCCATGATAATTCTATTGTCTTAATAGTCTTCCAGAAAAATCCGAATTTGTACCCAGTCATCGTTGTTACATCATTATTTAAATATTTATAATAACTTATGAAGCTCAGAGAATTTAATTTCTGGAAATAAAAGTCTGATCTCTTGTTCTGCCATTTCAAGGATTGACTTCGTGAAATTGTGAATTTGACCATATATGTAATGGGAAGAGTTCCTGAATTGCTTGGATAAACACTAGCTGGTGGAGCATGTTACTAGCGTTGCTATTTTCGCCGATACATAGTGAATTATCAAAAATGATAATTATTATTATCTTGGGGGAGCGCTAAAACCCATAGGATTATTACAGCTTATATGGGGGGGGCGGAGATAGCATTCAGGCTCAATTCAAGGAACCTGAGCACAGATCCAATTCCCTAGATTAAGAGCCCCTCACCAGCGTCAAGGAACCTCCCTTGAGGGGGAATAAGTGCTAAACTCAACAAATAGAGAAGAGCATTTTTGCATTTGTTGACGCAACAAATTCAAATCGCGAGACAGAATGAAAAATTATTCTGGACGTTTGCCCCTTTAAAAATCAACCCTTCAGGACCCTTTAACACACAACATATTCATGCAAAACTGTCTAATAATTTTTCCGTTGTTTCCATTAAAACAACCGACTCAGCTAAAGAAAAAGGATCAACCAAAGGGACCTATTAACAAAGTTTGGATCACCCTTTCTACCGGGTTTCACAAATACGTAATTATCTTTCACAGAGGGTGCAACTAATTATTTCTGTTAGTCTTGTAAATTAATATAAATGTAAACGTTTCCCCCCCAAGATGCGTAGAAAAGGTCTAAATGTATATTTATTCACTTTGGTTTTACCCAGGCAGGTCTATCACACAACAGAAATTGGTTAATTTTTTGGGATCGAATGCACTTATTGAACATTGGACCTATATACGAATTACTGACTATCGTGGCCCTCTTATGAACTATACTTATGACTTTCGGGTAACTTAATATTAATTATGTTACCTTTGTATTCCCTCTACTGCATGGGGACCTCAACATGAACTAGGGAACTACTGCTATCGGGACCTTACTGAACTATTGGGTTTGAATTGCAGCGGTTATAATATCACACATACAAAATTTAAATTGGGGGCCTTACTGACTTGGGGATACGAATATCGGGACCTTATGACTATCGGGGACCTCTACTGACTATCGGGACCTCTACTGAGCTATCGGGACCTCTACTGACCTATCGGGGACCTCTACTGACCTATCGGGGACCTCTACTGACTATCGGGGACCTCTACTGACCTATCGGGGACCTCTACTGACCTATCGGGGACCTCTACTGACCTATCAGGGGCCCTCTATACTGGGACCTATCAGGGACCTCTAATGAGCTATCAGGGACCTCTAATGAGCTATCAGGGACCTCTAATGAGCTATCAGGGACCTCTAATGAGCTATCAGGGACCTCTAATGAGCTATCAGGGACCTCTAATGAGCTATCAGGGACCTCTAATGAGCTATCAGGGACCTATAATGAGCTATCAACATCTGTTGCCATCTGTTATAATCTTTACGAATCTCCTGGGTTCTTCAAGAACTCGAAGTACCTTTGTTTATGCAGGTTCCCAGACCAGTGTGTTTGACTTTTCAACATTTGTTATGACATAGGTGTTATAAACTAAGTTTCACATGACGGAAAATTAAATATGGAGAAGAAATGATCTGTATATTTTGGACTTTCAGTCCTGTCTTGTTATTCATACTGAACTTCATGTTTTCTGACAACGACACTAAAGCTTTTCTCGTCTGTCGATTTTCATTGAACCTTCTCCCTTCTATATAATCACACTGGATTTGTGGACTTCTTGCGGGGAACCAAAATTTAACTATACTGCAACCAGGTCCCTTAAAGATGATTTAGTAGAGGTGTGTTTTGTGGCGTACCTCACTAATTGCTCCCCCTAATTGTGGTTGTAGGGGTCAAACTATAGTTCTGGCCCACGACTCTTCACTGGTGGCTCGTGAGCTTTTCTACCTCTAAGTCTAGTATGGATCCTTGCCTACTACTATGTCTACATTTCCAGACGTTTCACTTCTGATAACTTGACTGAGAAATGCTTCCTAACATCCCTTGATATCTGAGTCTTAGCTTCCATCTGTGACTCCTTGTTTGTTGATGTCCATCTCTGAACATCCTGTCTGTCCACCTTGTCGATTCCTCTTCAGTATTTCTATTGTACGTTATCATGTTCAACACTTCTCAGTGACTTCTGTCGATTTTGGCCATTAAACTCTCCTTGTATGAAACGTCCCCTTAAAGCTCCGTATAGTCTTGTTGCAAACCATTTGCATTCTCTTAATTCTGGTGTGGGCCAGGTGTGGTTCCTAAATGGTGCTGCATTACTTCTGTATGGGCCTGACATACACGTGTACAGAGTTCCTAACGATTCCTTAGTGAGACTTCGGAAATGCTATTCTTAGGTTTGTTAGCGGCCCTATGCTGCAGCTGTATTTGGTTGATGTGCGCCTCAGGAGATGTGCTCGGCATTTGCTCACCCTAAGATCCTTTTTTCTGAGTGAGGTTTGTAGATTTTCTTGCTCTCCTGAGACTGTACTTTGTCTGCTGTTTTCTTTGCCCTTCCCCGTCTTTATGACTTTCCAAGCTGTTGCTGGACCAGGGCCTGCAGCCTGTCCAGATCACTTTGTAGTCTGCCTTGGACGTTCTGCGATTGACTTCATTAACTTCACATCGTTTGCAAACGACCTTCTGAGTCTGTTCTTCGTATGTCATTTCGTATCCAGAAACACGGTTCCTACTCCGACCCCTGTTAGAACCACCGTGTCAAGGCGCCCAGCCTGACACTTCTTAGTTACTATGACTCGTTGATTCTCTTCCCAGTCAGGTATTCTCTGATTCCTGCAGTGCTTCCCTGTTATACCTGCCTGGTCCTACAGCGTATCACTAATCTCTTGTGTGGGAACTGTTCAAACGCTTCTTCAGTTCAGAAAATGCAATCTACCATCCCCTCTCGTTTGTCTTACTGCTGTCACTTGTCACACCTGTGTGTGTGTGTGTGTGTTATTCTGTGTGTTGCTGTGTGTGTGTGTGTGTGTGTGTGTGTGTGTGTGTGTGTGTTTATTATAGGAATGTGTTTTTAATAAGCGTGTCTCATTGGGTGTGCGCGTTTATTTATAAGTGTATGTGCTGTATATCTACCGTCGAGAGTGTTTATTGCAGTGGGCATTTGTGTGTTTTGTTTATAAGTGTGTGTTATGTCAGTTTAAAATGGGGTTGAGTATGTGCGAGTGTTCTAAGTACGTAAATTGAAGCTTTGCATATGTAAATGGATGTATAAGTTAATGAATGAGAGTGCGTGTATAACTGAGCATGCAAACTACAGCGGTTTACCTCAGTCTGTTTCCTTCAGAGCCGGAGACAGTGATTGTGGGAGGCCCTGATGTTTACATCAACACAGGAAGCCGCTTATCTCTCACCTGCAGTGTCAAGTACAGCCCAGAACCACCAGCCTTCATCTTCTGGTACCACGATGATAAGGTGAGTGTTAGCGGACCCTCTGTTCTCTTTCTCCTAACTCTCAGTGTTTCATGAAGTCTTCTCCTCCACGTCGTAGTTTTAGGCTAACCCTCAAGGATTTTTTTTTTTTTGACATAAATATCTTTGTTCAAGAAAGAAAGGTAAGTAAGTTGCTGACTATCGAACGGGTTCATGGACAGGTAAGACTAGCATTCTCCAAAAGTAAAACAAATCTTTCAAAGAGGCTTCTGTGTCACATTGTAACAGTAGGTTGGTAATGATTTCCACAGTGTTTGCTCACTACCAGAATCAATTGTCTTGAATATGTCAGAAAATTTATTACTTTTAATGTTATTGGTCATTATGTAATTTTATTTTTGTCTTGCTTCTGTTAGTTTTATTTTTTTTTTTTTTACATTTGTTTCTGTCTTTTCATTAATTAGCTTATGAAATTAACACCATATAATTCAACAGGATTAAGGACATAGGTTGCTACTGTTTATTGAAGTTAATAGCCTTTATCCTGTCTCAACTTTGCTCAACGACTACCTTAGCAGCTTACAACTTTATCCACAATTTTGAGACAAATCTTAAGTCTGCGCTTAGGTCCGTCCTGAACCAAATTCAAGTCGAAAGTAAAAGAAAAACTGTGTAACGTAATAAAATAGGTCAAGTGAACAGATGAGAAGCCAATATCTTTATTACGTATTTGTTAAAAATAATAATAATAATAAGTATTATTATTAGTATTTATTATTATTATTATTACTATTAACGGAAGTGCGACGAAAACCAGTGTAGGTCATAAATCGCTACGAATCGTGAATGCTCGATCCTCCGTCCCCTCTGTACTAAGCAAAAAAGACTTCTCGCAGCCAGATTTCAAAGTGCTATTGACATATACCTTATATTATGAACATCAAATAAGATGACACGAAGTAAAACAAAGACACTTAACAATAACGAACCTTTACTACCCGACTTATCCCTGAAAACGTAACGCTCAAAGCTAAGCTCAGCCGTGAGCTTTATAAAGTCCTGCTATAGGAAACCTGGAGATACAGTCACGCACAAAAGCCAACCAATATTGAACAAATGTTTTTTTGTGCTCCCTGACCGGCCAGTATATTGTCAAACCTCAGCTCCCCCTGTGAGCAGCAGTGCAAAAAGCGCATGATTACGGAGGTAACAATGGGTCTGTCAGACCCCACCGGGCACAGTCACACACAAAAATATTACACTTATTTTATATATTGCGCTCATATAATATAGTTAATCAAAGGAGTGCAACCTATGTATAAAATATCTAAAAATGCTTATATATTGGTTGTTTAACACGTTACTGTCTCATAAAACACCAATTTATTTACCCAACACTAAATGCAGATGTACTCTACTGGTACTTCACCATTTTCTGAGAGGTATATTTGGAGGCGTTTTGAATTAGTTGGATATGAGACACTGAGGACCTGGCCGTGGAGGCACTGACATAACCTCCGGAACACCCTCCAGGTATAACTCGAGGAGATACAATATGTGCAAGAATGGTATATAATACCGACAAGATTAAATTAATTTCATCTTGTCGGTATTATATACCATTCTTGCACAACTTGTCAGACACTGCATCATGGAATCTTGATTCTGAGGACATGATACAATATAATGGAGCAGTGCAGCATATTTTCGTCACAAATCGGTGTAATAATATCACATCCATTAACCACCGTACTCCAGTTTTCAGTTAAAAAATAGTCTGCCGTGGAATTAAAAAAGAATAGGCAGATATTAGTGCGTTTGACTCGCTAGAGTCAAGTTATAATGTATTAATTTAGGGAGATTCATTTTGTTTATGTACAATAAATGAAAATAAATTTTTTTAATATACATGCTAAGTTGGATTGATGGACCAGCGACCCAGGGAAAAGATTCTCGCGACCCAGCACTGTCGCGACCCAGCACTGTCGCGACCCAGTACTGTCGCGGCCCAGCACTGTCGCGACCCAGTACTGTCGCGGCCCAGCACTGTTGCCCAGCACTGTCGCGGCCCAGCACTGTTGCCCAGCACTGTCGCGGCCACAGCACTGTTGCCCAGCACTGTCGCGGCCCAGCACTGTTGCCCAGCACTGTCGCGGCCCAGCACTGTTGCCCAGCACTGTCGCGGCCCAGCACTGTTGCCCAGCACTGTCGCGGCCCAGCACTGTTGCCCAGCACTGTCGCGGCCCAGCACTGTTGCCCAGCACTGTCGCGGCCCAGCACTGTTGCCCAGCACTGTCGCGGCCCAGCACTGTTGCCCAGCACTGTCGTGACCCAGTACTGTTGCCCAGTACTGTCGTGACCCAGTACTGTTGCCCAGTACTGTCGTGGCCCAGTACTGTTGCCCAGTACTGTCGTGGCCCAGTACTGTTGCCCAGTACTGTCGTGGCCCAGTACTGTTGCCCAGTACTGTCGTGGCCCAGTACTGTTGCCCAGTACTGTCGTGGCCCAGTACTGTTGCCCAGTACTGTCGTGGCCCAGTACTGTTGCCCAGTACTGTCGTGGCCCAGTACTGTTGCCCAGTACTGTCGTGGCCCAGTACTGTTGCCCAGTACTGTCGTGGCCCAGTACTGTTGCCCAGTACTGTCGTGGCCCAGTACTGTTGCCCAGTACTGTCGTGGCCAGTACTGTTGCCCAGTACTGTCGTGGCCCAGTACTGTTGCCCAGTACTGTCGTGGCCCAGTACTGTTGCCCAGTACTGTCGTGGCCCAGTACTGTTGCCCAGTACTGTCGTGGCCCAGTACTGTTACCCAGTACTGTCGTGGCCCAGTACTGTTACCCAGTACTGTCGTGGTCCAGATCTGCCTTGACCCAGTACTGTCGTGAAACAGTATTATCGTGACCAGTACTTTCATGGACCTTGTTCTAAATTTTCGTGGAGGAGCGCTAAACCCGTATGGAATATACAGCGCCAGTAGGGGTAGGGGGCTCAATGCATTCAAGCTTAATGCAAGCTAACTGGAGCATAGATCCAGTTCCCTAGATCAAGAGCCCCTCACCAGCATCAAGGAACCTCCCTTTGATGCTATTTTAACATACCGTTTCTTCATACGACCAAATGCATTCTTACCACATACCTTCACGACCTTGTTCCAGTCTTTATTTCAAGAAAAGTATAAAGTAAATAAATGCCATATTGGCTAGTTAAAACCGAGTTCATTAGAGTGAAGAGATTGTGTGTGACGAGGTTGACATCTTGTACTAACTCTTAATGTAACATTACACTTGAGATGCTGCAGCCACTTATCTTCTTATTTACGTGTCAACCCTATGATAGATTCGGGCCTTAAAAATGTCAGAATTTGGTTTCTCTTAGCATTATTATTATAATCAAGGGGGAAGCGCTAAACCCGGAGGATTATACAGTGCCTGGGGGGGGGATGTGGAAGGCATTCAGGTTTAATTCGGGGAACTGGAGCACAGATCCAATTCCCTAAATCAAGAGCCCCTCACCAACATCAAGGAACCTTCCTTGAGGGGGGTTTCTCTTAGCAATAGTAACCAAATTTTGGAGGTAAAGTTGCGAAACGTATCTTTACGCTACGCTTGTCTTGTTAAGATTATTATAATAAAAAAGAAGCGCTAAACCACAAGGGCTATACAGTGTCTTGATTGTAGGTCACTTAAAAATATTAATTAAATTAGGTAAAAGCATTATTAATATTTAAGAGTGATTTATTTTAAATTAAAAATGGAAACAGTTTCTCCTGTGTAAATAAAATCAATTCTAACTTATTCATATCTCCCAAATTAATTATTAAATATTCAACAACTAATAATTTTCTTTTACAGGTATTCTTATAATGTGATATCAATGGTGAAATATCGACAAGTATGAGAATAAAACACAGTATGCAATATGTCTGGTGAAGATAAGTTTGGTCAATCTTTCCGAACTTGACTCAAGAAATCGTAATGACACGATTGCAAATAAACCATACCCCCGGCCGGGATTGAACCCGCGGTCATAGTCTCAAAACTCCAGCCCGTCGCGTTAGCCACTAGACCAGCTAGCCACAATAAGATTCATCCAACTAGGTATATTTCTACACCATAGGAAAGTTAGCACAGGCACCTCTGTGACCTCTGTGACCGCGGGTTCAATCCCGGCCGGGGGTATGGTTTATTTGCAATCGTGTCATTACGATTTCTTGAGTCATGTTGACGGCAGTGAAGGGACTTGAGCTAGAGTTCATCACGGCCACGCTAGCTGGAGATTCGTCTGTAAAAACTTGCATTTGTGGTCACAGAGGTGCCTGTGCTAACTTTCCTATGGTGTAGAAATATACCTAGTTGGATGAATCTTATTGTGGCTAGCTGGTCTAGTGGCTAACGCGACGGGCTGGAGTTTTGAGACTATGACCGCGGGTTCAATCCCAGCCGGGGGTATGGTTTAATCTTTCCGAAATTAACGATGAACCTGACCTTTGTGTAATGGTGTTATATGTAGTAATCAGAGCTGATTCCAAGCAGAGCCTACAACTTCTGCCTGCTTCCTTGACAATTAATTTGGCAATGAGAAAATTCAACAGATGGTTTTCCTTGTCGAGGTGAATAGTGTGGCATTGTAATTGTCATTTCTCTCGCTGGTTATTCCGATCCTTGTATTCAGGTCCATGGTGGTTTCACCTACGTAAAATGTATCACAGGCTCCACATGATTTCATGTAGCAGCTAGTGTTTTTGTTATGGACTTCTTTTTAAAAAAAAATCTTTATGATGCTGGGTAGTATGTTGATAATCTTGACGTTGATCTTAGCTAAGGATTTGGGTAGGTTATTGCTTGTATTGTTGACTGGTAGAATTATATATTTGCAAGGGTTCTTTTCTTGCCTGGAATTGTGGACTATTTTCTTAGCTCTTCTCCTTCAGCTGCTGATGAAGTCTTTCCGCAGTTCAATAAAGGTTTTATTAATGTAATCGTATTATACATAGAGAAATATGGGTGAGAAAGATATCCTATTAGGCTTTAAGAAAGCTCCAATAACAATCCAACGTATTGAAGTGATAGGTAGTGTAGCAGACCATTTTAGCTTGTGGGATTGTGATATACCTTGAAATCCACAAAAACATTTGTCCATATTACTTCTTTAGTGATATATCTGACTGAAGGTTCTAGGTACAGGTGATTCAAGCGTCTCTGAGCGAAAATCAGGATATCATCAATCTTAACCGCGTTACATAGCTTAAGATGTTCGATGAGCAGAATGGCTATGACTGCGTTCAGTGGTGAGCCTTTTGCTAAGCCGAATGCCTGCGTGTATACGAAGTCCTCAAAAGAGAAAGAATTAAAGCCAACACACAGTTCGACCGCATAAAATAGGAAATTATGTATATAATGTGTGTAGCTGCTCCGTTGATTCCACTTGGTTCTCTGATTACAAAACATGCTGAATTATGTGTGTGTGTGGGGGGGGGGACTGATAAAGTCCCCTAGAAACTGCATATTGTGTCTTATTCTCGTTATAGTTTAATCGACAACTAATAGAACTCATTCACAGAAGCCTTTGATGTCAGGCAAAGCGGTAGTCTTGTAAGCATAATTTCTAAACAAAGACGTATTGACAAATTCATCCCACTTATATATCATTATTTACTTTATATTATGACTTAAAATATATGAAACAAATGGTGGACACTTAAAATGAATTATGGTTGGTTTCAGCCATAAAGAAACTGGTTGGGAGAACTGAGATTTAAATGGAAGATCGGAAACATGCAGAGCTAAGATGATGGAGGTGGTTAGGGAAAACTTTTCTGTCAACATGTTAAGGACACAAGAGAGAGGAGATAATCAGCATGATTTAATCGTGAATTTACAAGTATAGCTGACATAGGAGAAATAGAATAAGAGGGTACGCAGGAGACACGAAGATTACCTTCCAGTAAAGTACTTTTTAGACAGTACTTCTCAGACAGATTCCTGCAGTCACGATGGTTGTTTAGCATATTGAGATTAAAATATGCAAAATCTAATGCAAAATGGTTGCCATAGATTATTATTATTATTATTATTATAATCAAAAAGAAGCGCTAAGCCACAAGGGCTATACAGCTCATGTCATAGTTGCTTTTTGCTTTTGGGAGATTCTGAAGAGTAGTTGCGGAGATTAGCCGACAAATTTGAGTGGGTTTGTAAAGAAAGCAAGACGATAAGGGATAACAAACGAGTACGGCAAGGAAATATTGGATATCACTCTGGAAGGAGGAAGTATGGAAGTAGTGAATGTGTTCACGCACTTCGGAGAGAACTCGGTGGATAGGTACATGAAATAAGGAGGGACCCATAGAAATGATTAAGTTAAAAAGGTGGGTGGTGCATTAAAGCGTCTGAAGACAGAGAGAGTGTTATCCTTGGAGGCATAGAGGGTAATTTATGAGAATATTGTGGTAGTAAATCTTACATTGGAGTGAAGCTTGAGTTGTGAACGTTGAAACAAGGAGTAGGCTGGAAACAGTGGACATGTAGTGTACGAGGGAAAAGTGTGGTGTAAATATTATGCAGAGAACTCGTTGTTGAGGTTGAGGTGATTTGGACATTTCGAGAAGATGGAGAAAAATAGGGTGGCTTGGAGGGTGTATAAATATATAGATGAAGATTGGTGGGGTAGAGGTCGCCCTCGGAAATGTTGATGGGGGGTAAAGGAGGTTCTGTGAGCAAGGTACTTGGACATCCAGTAGGCGTCTGTGAGCGTGTTAGATAGGAGAGGAGACAAATGACTTTTGGACTTGACGAGCTGTTGGAGAGTGAGCAAGGTAACATTTTTTTGTGAAGGGATTAACAAAAACTAGTAAGCAGGATTACAGTTCTGGGACAAAAAAGTACAGTGCCTTCTTTCTGAAAAGAAGGTAGGGATATTTGCAGTTAAATGGGCATCTGAACCGCAGTATCGGCGAGTCTCTAGTAAGACGGTGTTGGAGTGAATAATGGTGAATGTTTCTCGCGTCACCCTACCTCAGTGTGTGATCATTGTGTCTGTTAACATAAAATTTATATTTTATGTTATTAAGATTATATGTAGTATGTTTATGTACATGGATGTATGTATATTCTACTATCTTAATATCATACATATTCATACTATACATTACATATA
>NC_069462.1:9617195-9757195 GCF_026875155.1 Cherax quadricarinatus
GGTTGGTGCAATTATTTAATAAATGTATTAAAGAGGGTAAGGTACCTAGGGATTGGCAGAGAGCATGCATAGTTCCTATGTATAAAGGCAAAGGGGACAAAAATGAGTGCAAAAATTATAGGGGGATAAGTCTGTTGAGTATACCTGGTAAAGTGTATGGTAGAACTATTATTGAAAGAATTAAGAATAAGACGGAGAATAGGATAGCAGATGAACAAGGAGGCTTTAGGAAAGGTAGGGGGTGTGTGGACCAGGTGTTTACAGTGAAACATATAAGTGAACAGTATTTAGATAGGGCTAAAGAGGTTTTTGTGGCATTTATGAATTTGGAAAAGGCGTATGACAGGGTGGATAGGGGGGCAATGTGGCAGATGTTGCAGATGTATGGTGTAGGAGGTAGGTTACTGAAAGCAGTGAAGAGTTTCTATGAGGATAGTGAGGCTCGAGTTAGAGTATGTAGGAAAGAGGGAAATTATTTCCCAGTAAAAGTAGGCCTTAGACAAGGATGTGTGATGTCACCGTGGTTGTTTAATGTATTTATAGAAGGGTAGCAAGAGAAGTAAATGCGAGGGTCTTGGCAAGAGGCGTGGAGTTAAAAGATAAAGAATTACACAAAGTGGGAGTTGTCACAGTTTTTCTTTGCTGATGACACTGTGCTTTTGGGAGATTCTGAAGAGAAGCTGCAGAGGTTAGTGGATGAATTTGGTAAGGTATACAAAAGAAGAAAATTAAAAGTGAATACAGGAAAGAGTAAGGTTATGGGGATGACAAAAAGATTAGATGATGAAAGACTGAATATCAGATTGGAGGGAGAGAGTATGGAGGAGGTGAATGTATTCATATATTTGGGAGTGGAGGTGTCAGCGGATGGGTCTATGAAAGATGAGGTGAATCATAGAATTGATGAGGGGAAAAAAGTGAGCGGTGCACTTAGGAGTCTATGGAGACAAAGAACTTTGTCCTTGGAGGCAAAGAGGGGAATGTATGAGAGTATAATTTTACCAATGCTCTTATATGGGTGTGAAGCGTGGGTGATGAATGTTGCAGCGAGGAGAAGGCTGGAGGCAGTGGAGATGTCATGTCTGAGGGCAATGTGTGGTGTGAATATAATGCAGAGAATCAGTAGCTTGGAAGTTAGGAGGAGGTGCGGGACTGCCAAAACTGTTGTCCAGAGGGCTGAGGAAGGGTTGTTGAGGTGGCTCGGACATGTAGAGAGAATGGAGCGAAACAATGACTTCAAGAGTGTATCAGTCTGTAGTGGAAGGAAGGCGGGATACGGGTCTGCCTAGGAAAGGGTGGAGGGAGGGGGTAAAGGAGGTTTTGTGTGCGAGGGGCTTGGACTTCCAGCGGGCATGCGTGAGCGTTTTTGATAGGAGTGAATGGAGACAAATCGTTTTTAATACTTTACGTGCTGTTGGAGTGTGAGCAAAGTAACATTTATGAAGGGATTTAGGGAAACCGGCAAGCCGGACTTGAGTCCTGGAGATGGGAAGTACAGTGCCTGCACTCTGAAGGAGGGGTGTTAATGTTGCAGTTTAAAAACTGCAGTGTAAAGCACCCTTCTGGCAAGACAGTGATGGAGTGAATGATGGTGAAAGTTTTTCTTTTTCGGGCCACCCTGCCTTGGTGGGAATCGGCCAGTGTGCTAATAAAAACTAATATATATATATACATATAAATATATATATATTTATATATATGTATATATACACACATACACACATATATGTACACATATATACACACATACATATACACACATATATACACACAATATATATACACACATATATATACACATATATATATATACACATATATATATACACACACATATATATATACACACACATATATGTATATACACACATATATATATATATATATACACAATATATATATATATATATATATATATATATATATATAATTATATGCACACACATATATACACACATACACATGTATATACACATGTATATACACATATATATACACATATACACACATATATATACACACATATATATACACACATATATACACACATATATATACACATACACACTTACATACACATATATATACACACATATATACACATATATACACACACATATACACACACA
Organism: Cherax quadricarinatus; assembly: GCF_026875155.1. Taxonomy (NCBI): domain Eukaryota; kingdom Metazoa; phylum Arthropoda; class Malacostraca; order Decapoda; family Parastacidae; genus Cherax; species Cherax quadricarinatus. Next base: position 9,619,325 of record NC_069462.1, read on the forward strand.
ATATATATATATATATATATATATATATATATATAATATATATTATATATATATATATATATATATATATTATATATAATACACACATACATATATATATACACATTATATATATATGTCGTGGCAAATAGGTAAAACTTGCAATTTTGGGTTAAATAGCGACGCTCTTCTTGCCGAATAAGGCAAGCGAAAATTTGTGTGTGAAATAATGTCGAAAAATCATTCTGAACCTAACGAAAAAAATATATTTCATTGTGTTTGTTTATTATTAACTTACTGTAAACATATCAAAAATATATTTAGTCGGATTAGGCTAAATTGCGCTTATCATAAGGTGAGGTAAGTTTTCTAAGGTGCTTTTGCTACAAAATTATTTTTTACATTAACATAAAAAAAATACATATATAAACGTACAAGAGAAAATTATAGAGAGGACTAATTGCTAATTTACCAATTCGGTACGACATTATTTAATATATATATATATATATATATATATATATATATATATATATTATATATATATATGCAAAACAACCACTCTGAAAGAATAGAGAAATTCCAAGCGCTTTCGTGACTACTCACATTATCAAGGAACTATGAAAGTAAAGCATCCAAGGAAGCTATATAAGGGGTCTGGTCGGCACCTCACTATCAGATCCCACAACGGTTAAACACCTGACGCGCGCCGACCCAACTTGGAAAGGTCCTTGGCTCAACTCACCCCACAAACTATTCTACCCAAGAAATAAGAAATTTGGGTAGAATAGTTTGTGGGGTGAGTTGAGCCAAGGACCTTTCCAAGTTGGCTCGCCGCGCGTCACGTGTTTAAACCGTTGTGGGATCTGATAGTGAGGTGCCGACCAGACCCCTTATATAGCTTCCTTGGATGCTTTACTTTCATAGTTCCTTGATAATGTGAGTAGTCACGAATGCGCTTGGAATTTCTCTATTCTTTCAGAGTGGTTGTTTTGCATATTCTGAAATCACCTGTTTACTGTGATCTTATTGCATATATATATATATATATATATATATATAATATATATATATATTATATATATATATATATATATATATATATATATATATATATATTCTTGTAACTATTAATTGCTTATTATATTATGTAGTATTTAGTAAACATTCCCTAAAATAAATGTAAATGTGTGAAGAGTGTGAAGTTTATTTTTTATCTAAATACTCTGGTAAAGTTTAAATTGGTTAAAGTTGTCCAGTCACCTTTTTCTCGGCTTCTGTAATTTACTGCAGCATGAAACCGATTTTTTTTATGAGAATAGCTTGTGAATATAAACTTTTCCAGTATTTTTTAGTCAATCTATCTATCTGTATATATATATATATATATTATATATATATATATATATATATATATATATATATATATATATATATATTATATATATATATATATATATATATATATAAACAACCACTGTGAAAGAATAGTGAAATTCCAAGCGCCCTCGTGACTACTCACATTCTCTACTCACATTATCAAGGAACAATGAAAGTAATACATCAAAGAAAGGCATATAAAGGGTCTAGCCCACACCTCACTATCACATCCCACAACAAAGCAACACCTGACGCACGACTCATAAGAAAGGGAACACTGCAACAGGCCCGTTGGCCCAACTCAACAGGTCCTTCAAAATTTTTTTTAAAAAATTAAGTCGAATTTTAAACTTGTGGGACTTGATCAGTGCAGAAGAAAACTAGTAAACAAAAGAAATATGATTAGGAAAGCTTGCATATTCTGAAATCACCTGTTTACTGTGATATTATTTATATTTATATATATATAATATATATATATATATATATATATATATATATATATATATATATATATATATATATATATATATATATATATATATATATATATATATAATATATTATATATATACACACACACATACATGTAGTGCCGAATAGGCAGAACTTGCGATTTTGGCTTAAATAGCAACGCTCATCTTGCCATATAAGACAAGTGAAAATTTGTGTATGCAATAATTTCGCCAAAATCATTCTGAACCTAACGAAAAAATATATTTCGTTGTGTTTGCTTAGCATTAAATTATTGTAAACAAATCTAAAATATATTTAGTTGGATAAAGCTAAAATAAATTACGCTTGTTATAATAAGGTTAGGTAAGTTTTCTATGATTCTTTTGGTGCAAAATTATAAACTTTTCATCAACCATAATGAAAAAAATATATCTTTAAACGTACAAGAGAAAATTTTAGAAAGGACTTTATTTTAAATGAGTTCTTGCTAATTGACCAGTTTTACATACATGTGTATGTATATATATATATATATATATATATATATATATATATATTATATATATATATATATATATATATATATATATATATATATATATTATATTATATATATATATATATATATATATATATATATATATATATATGTCGTGCCGAATAGGCGGAACTTGCGATCTTGGCTTAAATAGCAACGCTCATCTTGGACAAGTGAAAATTTGTGTATGCAATAATTTCGTCAAAATCATTCTGAACCTAACGAAAAAAATATATTTCACTGGGTTTGCTTAGTATTAAATTATTGTAAACAAATCTAAAACATATTTAGCTGGGTTAGGCTAAAATAAATTGTTCTTGTTATAATAAGGTTAGGTAAGTTTTCTAAGATTCTTTCGGTGCAAAATTAAAAAAAAAATTACATTAACATTAATGAAAAAGAATATATCTTTAAACGTATAAGAGAAAATATCAGAAAGAACTTCATTTTAAACGTGTTCTTGCTAATTGATCAGTTTTACATATTCGGCACGACATATATATATATATGTCGTGCAAGAACTCATTTAAAATTGAGTTCTTTTTAAAATTTTCTCTTATACGTCTAAAGATATATTTTTTTCATCAATTTTAATGAAAAAATTACAATTTTGCACCAAAAGAACCTTAGAAAACTTACCTAACCTTATTATAACAAGCGCAATTTATTTTAGCCTAATCCAACTAAATATATTTTATAATAATTATAATAATTTAATAATAAACAAACAATAAAATATATTTTTTTCGTTAGGTTCAGAATGATTTTTGCATAATTATTGCATACACAAATTTTCGCTTGTCTAATATGGCAAGATGAACGTTGCTATTTTAGCCAAGATCGCAAGTTTTACATATTCGGCAAGACATACATAATGTGTCGTCGCCGAGATTGGCCTAATTACCAGAATGAAAATTTGGTTTTGCCGTAAGTCAGCGAAAATCAATCTGAACATAACGAGAAAACTGCATACCATTGATTTTTAACCAATATTAAATAAATTTAATCTGGCCTATGCTATACACACCAGAATGAAAAATTTTAATTCTGTAATATAATTTTTATGGTAATCTAATTTTTGAGGGAGTTCAGCTTATTAGACACGACATGCATACATACATAAATATGTCGTGCAGAATAGGTAAAACTTGCGACTTTGGCTTAAACAGCAACGCTCTTCTTGCCGAAAAAGGCAAGAGAAAATTTGTGTATGTAAAAATGTTGCAAAAGCCATTCTGAACCTAACGAAAAAAATATATTTCATTGTATTTGTTTATTATTAAATTATTTTAAACTTATTTAATATATATTTAGTTGGATTACGCTAAATGAAATTTTTTCTAAGGTTATTTTGGTACAAATTTACTAATTTTTACGTTAAAATAAATGAAAAAAATATTGAAACCTTTAAGAAGAAATTTTTGAAAGGACTTAATTTGCTGAATTGTGGGAAACCTGAACAAAATGTCTATTAGTCTGATCTCACCATTTACTTTATTTTCAAAAAATGGTATGCCTTTTTATCAGGAAATTCTCCGAGTGTATGTGGATCACAGAGATGCATAGCACAGCATCTTAATGTCTTTTTCACACCTAAATGGCCATCCATGGGATTACTATTCTTTAACACTCATAACACTGTCTTTGATGATGGGAGAACCAGGATATTTTTAACCTTACTTGTTTGATTTTTCACTAATACCAGATGGAGCAACCTTCCTTCCTGAGTATACCACCACCAGCCCCATAGTAGGGTGTGTGTTTATTCTGTTACAGCCTGTGCACGAGAGGATGCAAGCGAATTATTATGCCAGTGCTCTGTAACTGTCATCAACAGACTCTGGGACACTTAAGACATAATACGTGAGTTTCAAAGGGCAGGCCATGCATACTTGATTCCTTCTGAGATGGGCTCAACCACAACAAATCCTCATGAAACAGGCAATCCTCTTCTATATCACCAACCTGATTAGCATTCCCAGTCTCCTGTCAACTGTTTGTGCACGAGTATTGTCACAGCCACTATAGTTACAGCATTGCTAATATATTTAAGGGATTTACAAAATCTTTTCGTCTAGGTTCTTGTATATTGCAAGTGCTGCTTCAATTACTTGGGGCTAGAACTCCCATGTTCAGCAGGTCTATACAAAACATTAATTAAAATAGTTACAAATACTTAAAAAAAATTTGATTTAAATTGAAAAAAACGGAAATAATATGGAAGGCATAAATTAAAAACTGTTCTCAGTTAATTATTAAAATTTCAAAGCAATTAATCTTAAACAGAAATTAAAGATCGTATCCAATGGTGGCAGGTTTCCGGATTTTTTTTACAATTAGAACAACAACTTGTTGAACAATTCAATGGCAGTGCTGACACATCATCTCGGAACACGACTCGACTCACGAAATCGTAATGACACGATTGCAAACAAACCATACCACGGGTGGGGTTTGAACCTGCGGTCAGAGAGTCTCAAAACTCCAGACCACTCATAACTCATTCACATTTGATGGAATATAAATCTCCTCTAATGGACGAAACATTGCTCTAACATCAGGCAAATAGGTAATCTATTGATGCTTATATTTTCTAAACAAAGACGTTTCGGTAAGTTTAACTAGTTTATATAATATTAATGACCGTCTTTAGGATTCATTTTGAAATAAAAATTCTAATGTAAATTAAATTACGTATTTTAAATATAGAAGTGTATGGGCAATGAATCTCATTTATGAAGTATAATTGTAATCATAGGGAAGCGCTAAACCTTTAGGATTATACAGCGAATGTGGGGGGGGGGGTGATGGAAGGTATTCAGGTTCAACTCAGGGAACTGGAGCACAGATCCAATTCCCTAGATCAAGAGCCCCTCACCAGCGTCAAGCAACTGCAGTAGTGAGATACGTAGGGATAAGACACCGTTTAGTACCTTCCATTACATTTAAACTTATGTGAAGCTATTTTTCTTCAGTACTTAGCAAAACTAATAGACAGAAACACATGCATATTTATGGTGTTTTTCCTGAGGAAACTTCACCCACTCAGTGAGCTTTATCAGGACACAAATGTGTGGAAACTAAGAAGAATCATCAGTTTCGTTACCGTGACAGCAAATTTCTCTTCTCCTAATTGCTTCATTGTAAGTTCATTTAGATATGAGAAACCATCTGCTAAGAATATCAGTTTCTTTGACCAATTGCCAGTATATAAATCGGCATTATTATTATAATCAAAAAAGAAGCGCTAAGCCACAAGGGCTATACAGAGCTGCAGGGCAGGAAGGAAGCGAGGGTATCAGGTGGCAAAAGGGAGATGGATGAGTAACAGGTTACGGAGAACAGCGGGGCAGTGGATGGTTAAAGGGTAGAGGGCAGCAAGAGACTGAGGTAGAAAGGGCTGAGGGGAGTGCGAAAGGTATCATTATCAGAGTTTGTGGAGTAAATCAGTCGTTGTCAAGAAGTCAATGAGAGAGTCAGGATTAAAGGAGGGTCCATCAGCAAGAAAGGAAGGTAAAGAGAGTAGTAGTAGAGCGGAGACGACGTTGGAGGTAAATTCTGCGTGCTCGTTGATAGAGGACAGTCTAACAGAATGTGGCTAATCGTTACTGGAACTTGACACTGCTCACAGAGAGGAACAGGGTGCTTCTCCATGAGATACACACGAGTAAGACGAGTGTAGCCAATGCGAAGGCGGGAGAGAGTAGTCTCCCAACCTCGGCACTGATGACAAGAAGACGGCCAGTAACTTATGCTCGGTTTAATAGAATGAAGTTTGTTACCGAGCAGAGTTGACCAACGTTGTTGCCAACGGGTGTGAAGGTGGGTAGCTATTACAGCAAAATAGCCCAGAAATGGAACACCTCTTTATGAAATTGGTAGGTCATGTACTGCTGACCGCGCAGCAGTGTCTCCCTGTTCATTGCCCTGTACGTCAACATGATCAGGGACAACAAAAAACAATATCTTTATGCCTGGTAGAGATACGGCGTAGCCAAAGTTGGATACGGAGAACTAGGGGGTGAGGTGTATCAAATTTCCGTATAGCCTGTAAAGCACTAAGGAAGTCTGAGACTACCACGAATGATGACACAGACATAGATGCGATACGAATAAGTGCTGCAAGAATGGCATACAATTCAGCAGTAAAAATGCTATCCGAAGATAGTAAATGCCCTCGCACGACGCTGTCCGGAAACACTGCTGCGAATCCGACACCGTCAGAAGACTTAGAGCCATCTGTGTACACTGCGATGGCATGAGAATGAGAGTGGAAATGGTCAAGAAAAAGAGAGCGGGAAGCCACCGTAGGCAGTTAGGCTTTCGAGCAAGGGAGTGAGAAAGAACAGACCCGAACAGCTGGAACTTCCCAGGGGGGTAGCGAAAAAGTGAGATGCTACATGAACACAAAGGTGGTAACTGGAGGGAAGTTAAGAGCGAACGTAGGCGAAGAGAGAAGGGACGGAGCAAACAGGGCCGGCGAGCAAATAATGTCTACTAATATCGGTGACCATTCTATCAGATAAGGATCAGATAAGGATGGAACATTCGCTTCTGCATAGAGGCTCTCAACAGGGGAAGAGCGAAAAGCACCAAGACATAAACGTAATCCTTGGTGATGGATGGGGTTAAGGCTAGAGAGAGTAGCAGGAGAGGCCGCTGAATAGATCTGGTCATCATAATCGAGTTCCGATAAAATGAGGGCTGAATGTAGGCGAAGGAGAGTTCGACGATCAGCTCCCCATGAAAGATGAGCAAGGGTTTTAAGAAGGTTCAGCCGGCTGTGACAAGTTGCCTTCAGAGAGGTAATGTGAGGTTTCCAGGATAACCTGGCTGTATCACGTTCAGGGATACGGGAGCCATAGAGGTACAAAGGATGATCGGAGATGACAGAGCGTCTAGTGAAAGTAATTTGGCGAGTTTTCGTACTGGAAAATTTAAACCCATGCGTGGTGGCCCAACTGTAAACACGGTCTACCACATGCTGGAGAGAAACTGTAATGAGGTGACAGTCAGCGCCTGCACAAACAATAGCGAAGTCATCAACATAGAGTGATGACCAAATATTGGATGGAAGAATAGAGGCCAAATCATTTATAGCAAGAAGAAAGTGTTGTGCTCAGAACACATCCCTGAGGGACACCTTCAGCTTGGACAAAGTCCGGGGAAAGAACATTATTGACTCGAACACGGAAATGTCTGTCAGTTAAAAATCTCTTAAGGAAGGATGGTAGATTGCCTCGGAGGCCTAAGGAGTGGGCTTGGGCCAAAATATTTTACCTCCAAGTTGTGTCATATGCCTTCTCAAGGTCAAAAAATATGGCAATAACCGAGTGGTTATTCGCAAAGGCATTATGAAAGTACGTATCCAAGCGTAGTAAGGGGTCTATGGTAGATCGTCCCTTACGAAAGCCATATTGACTAGTGGAGAGACTGTTGTCTCTCTAAATATCACATTAAACGTCGATTTACCAGACGTTCCATCACTTTGCACACTGCACTAGTAAGAGCAATGGGACGATAGTGGGAGGCATCATGTCCCGTAGTACCCGGCTTGCGGAAAGGGAGAACAATGGCGGATTTCCACAGCTGGCGAAGAACTCCTTGTGACCAAATAAGATTGAAGAGGTGTAAGAGGACTACAAGGGCAGACTGATGTAAATGTTGTAACATCCGAATATGAATGTCGTCGGGCCCAGCTGCCGATGATCGGCAAGCTGAGTGTGTTGCCTCCAGTTCCTGAAGTGTAAAAGGCACATTATACTGCTCTTCTCTGAGAGAAGAAAAGTCCAAGGGTACTAACTCTCTGGCAGACTCTGAGGAAAGAAACAAGGGACATAGATGGAGATCCCGGGAAATACGGACCAGATGAGTAAATTTCAATGGCAACGTCAAGAGGGTTTGCTACATCAACACCGGCGACCCGTAGAACAGGAGCCGGGTCAGGAGAGTATTTACCACTTAATTTCCTCACTTTTTTTCCAGACTGCACTCAGAAGAAGCAGAGGTGATGGTGGAAACAATCTCGCCAGCAAGTGCGTTTAGCGTCACGGATGACACGGCGAGCGACCGCACGTTTCTGCTTAAAATCAAGAAGTCTTTCATCGGTTCTATTGTACCGGTACCTGCCCCATGCAGCGCGTTTCAAACATACCGCACGAGCACAAGCAGGAGACCACCAAGGCACGCACTTCTAAGAATGCCTGCCTGAGGTTTGGGGTATAATATGAGAAGCTGAGGTGAAAACTGACGTCGAGAAGAGGTGTAGAAGCTCATCAATGGAGGATGAAGAAGGAACCTCACTAAAAGCAGTGAGTTGCGAGTAAAGGTCCCAATTTGCCTGATCAAATTGCCAGCGAGGGCTACGGAAAGGTGGTGAATATGAAGGAGAAGTAAGAATGATTGGAAAATGATCGCTGTCATGTTAGTCCGGTGGAACAGACCAGGTGAAGTCTAGTGCAATGGAGGAAGAACAGACCGATAGATCGATGCAAGAGAGTACGAGTACGAGGATCAAAATGGGTGGGAGTACCCGTATTTAAAACATGGAGGGGGTGAGAGGCGACAAAAGCCTCCAACTGGATGCCACGTGAGTCACAATGAGACCCCCCCCCAGAGGAAATGGTGGGCATTAAAATCGCCAAGTAACAGAAGTGGTGGTGGTAAGGATGAAACAAGAAAGGCAAAATCTGAGATAGAAAATGCTCGAGAAGGAGAGAGATATAAAGAACATATTGTAAACCACTTATTCAAGTGGATACGGGCTGCAGTGTAATGCAGCGAGGTATGGACAAATATTTGACAATACGGAACATCATTGTGTAGAAGAAGGGCACTTTCATTAAAGGTTCCATCTGAGAAAGGATCCGAAGAATACAATAAATTATAGCCTGAGATAGGTTGGAAAACAGCCGAGTGTAATTTTGATTCTTGTAAGCAAGCGCCAACAGGGGAAAACCTGGAAAGCAACATCTGAAGCTCACCCCGATTACCCCTGAGGCCGCGGATATTCCACTGTAAATAGGCCATGATTGGCAATGAAGAAAATACCAGGAATCCGTAGGGAAGGACACCTACGGACTAGAGGGGTTAGAAAAGTCAACGTGCGGTGGCATCGGAAGACGTTCAAGCAGCGAAGGAACGGAGTGCTGCGAAGAATGGAGTTGTGGAGATGGAGGAGAAGGAAGAGAAGGAACAGGAGGTGAATCAGTGTCCATTGAAGGTTTAGTCTCTGCAATATATTCTGAAATGGCTTCAAGTGTTTCTGAATTCAAAGATTCATGGGAGACAATATTGGAGGTAGGAGGAGGAGGGTGAGTAAAGATTGGGACAGTAATGGACTGTACCAAAGTAGAGGGGGACGAAAGAGTGTAGGGGACTGGAGAAGTGTGGGAGGGGACAGAAGAGGCAGAAACCTGGGAGGTGGCACAAGAGGGAGAAACTTGGAAGGGGGCGGGTATGGAAGGGTGAACCTTCACACTTGTAATAGAGCCAGAGAGAGGGGAAGAACTAGGCACAGAGACTGGAAAGGTAAAATGCAGAAGTGGAAGAAGGGAAGGAGGGGGCAAAGATGATTTGAGCAATGGGGATTTTTTGGACTTCTGAGAAGTAGAGGGGCGATTGGTATAAGGTGTCGTATGAAATCTTGTCGATACTGGGGCTTGTGAGGAAGGACGCAAAGATGGGAGAACAGACTGAGTTGTAGTAGGGACGTCAGAGCCCAGGACAGCAAAAGGATTATATACCGGAGTGGCTATGGGAGTGGTAACATCAGAGGAGGCTGCAGAAGATGGGACCCCAGAAGTGGAGGGACGTTTTGAAACACGAGAATAAGAAACACGGGGGTAGCCTCCCTTGGAGGCGGAGATGAGAAACTGCCATAGCATAAGAGTGACCTTCTGCCTCTTTGAGGCAACGAATTTCACGCTCATTTAAGTAGACCTGGCAACGGCGAGAGTACGAAGGGTGAGCCTCATGACAGTTAAGGCAAGAGGGAGGTTGGCTGCAAGACGTATTAAAATGGTCATCGGCACTACAGACTGGGTATTCGGCTACAGATCTGCAATTTTCGCTGGGTGACCAAAACGCCAGCAATTTCTACACTGTTGCGGTGTAGGGATCACCTTTCGAACTTGTAACCGATGTCCCGCGACAAACAGAGGACGGGAGTTCATGGCTGTCGAAAGTTAACCGAGCCACATTGCAAGGGTATCGTCTCCGCCCGCGGGCAGGAAGGACGTAAGTGTCTACTTTGAGGATTGGGAGATCCTGGAGTTCCACCTGTTCAAGAACGTCATTGCCACAGGTCTGGAAATTCTGTTGGACTATGGTATGGGGCAGAATGATAGTACCACTACAAGAATTGAGAGAAAGATGCTTTTCAATAGTGATAGGAGTAGTATCGATATGCGAAAGGAGAGAAAGATCATGAGCTTGGGTAGCATTCTGGACAGTGACGATGCACGTACCGCTCTTGAGAGCATGAAATGAAATATCTCTACCAACATGGTGCAGGAGCGTTTTGCCAATACTATGGTCGGAAAGATAGGCAGAAGAAGTCAGTCTTAAAGTAAAGAATTTAGTCCATTGTGTGGTCCGAAACTGAGCGTGGAGAGGGAGTGCATGACGTGTCGGTCTTTTCCGAGTAGAATGGGAAGGTAACGAAGTAACATCATCAGGAGATTGTCATTGGCGTTTAGGAGTGGGACCGGAGTTGGTCCGACGTGAAACAGGCTGGCGATTCGAATATTGCCGTACTGTGGAGGGAGAAGCCGGAAGCATAGTCAAAGGAGAGCGGAGGTCAGACAAATCGAAGGAGTCAGTCGAAACCCTTGTACCTGAAGCGGGTGAGGAAACAGCACCAGCAAGAGGTACAGGACCATCAGGAGTGTCCGAAGAGTGGTCAAAAAACGAGGCAGGGTCAGAATGGGGTGCGGTATCGGCCCGAGGGTAGTAGGTTCATGGACTGGGTTCTCCATGGTTAGGTTACTCCTTATCTTCTTGTTAAGAAAAAAAAAAGAAAGAAAATAAAAATAAAAAGAATAAAAAAAGGGGGAGGGGAGGAATAGTTCCCAGGAGGAATGAAAGGGCCGGAAATCTCCCTCCGCGCCCAAGAGGACCTCAGCACCGCAAGTAGTGCAGATGCAGCATGGAACGCGTGCCATACCCTACCCTTCATGCCAGTAAACCAGCAATCCGGGATAGCAACCTCACATCTGCCGAGCTACCTCGGTGGACAAAAGAGAGGGCGGCCGGATATCCGCCACAAAGCATACCTCCTTCGGCCACCACCCCCGGAATCCGAAAGGTGGCTTCCAGAGATACACCCGTCGCCCGAAAGACACCCAAAGCCACCCTCCGGAATACTGGAAAGAGATCGGGACATGCCCAGGCGATCCAGATTCCACGGCAAACTACGCCACCGCCAAGAACCTCAACGGAATGGGATGGACCCCAGTACCCTTTCCCCTACCTAGGAATTAGCGTGCCTGTGAGAAAAATCCCAAAGGCCAAAAAGAGGAAGGGCAAAAGGAAGGGGGGTGTAGGAAAGGAAAAAGGGGAGGATGGGATAGAGAAGGGGGGATGGTTAATTAGGTTCGGTCTGAGGAAGGAGCCCCCCTTGAAGAGGACATAAATCGGCAAAATTAGAAGCCTCCCAGACTAAAACAATATATCTCTATCCTTACTTCTTAATTCCTTATCAGAACTCTGCTCGTGAATGTCGTCTACGTCAGTGTGATGCAGTAAATGAGAACGATCAGCTCCCATTTCTAAGCACAACACTTCGAACAGCCGAATGTCGAAAGAAATGCCGATAATGATATTAATTACTTCAAAAACCTCCATTAGAACGACACTAAAGTAATTAAATATACCTTTGGAAGTCAAAGCTTTAAGGTGAATAAAATATTGATGAAATGTAAATGTCTTCATATTCAAGCAAAGTTACATTCAAATCTGATTCTATTTGGATGAAGTAATTAAGTTTGAGAGTCCAAGACAAATTACATTTGTAGCTTCTGCAAGGGGAAAAAAACCCATTTAATAAATTTTGTTAAGATACCGGCCGTCTCCCACCGAGGTAGGGTGACCCGAAAAAGAAACGAATAATTTTTTTTACATTTAGTAATTTATACAGAAGGGGTTATTAACCCCTTGCTCTTGGCATTTTATTCGGCTCTAACAACACGCATGGCCTATGGAGGAATGATTTTTATTCCACTTCCCCGTGGAGAATAATAATTCTAGCATTTCGTTATATTGTATTACCACCAGAATGATTTACGACAGCAGAACTTCCTTCACTCTGCTGTCAAGATAGGCCGGTAACCAATAGGGCTAGAGAGGCCGAGGTGCTCCCTGAGAACTCATAATATACAGTGAAGCTAAACATGCAAGTGAACCTCTAAGCGAGAGAATTCGTCGCTAGAATATAAGGCTACACGACAGTATTGTTGTGTATAATACAATGAACAATTAGCCAAGCTTCGCTCTTGTTTACTGTTTCGCTCACCGTTCTTGAGAGTATTAATATTTTGCTTCATAATTCACAACGCAAGTTCTCTGACAACAATAACTTGTATAACTGACTCAAGAAATCGTAATGACACGATTGCAAATAAACCATACCCCCGGCCGGGATTGAACCCGCGGGTTCAATCCCGGCCGGGGGTATGGTTTATAACTTGTATAAGGTTGATGAAGTAATCCTTAACTCAATATTTTTTTTTTTTTTTTGCTCTGGAAGCTCTTCTCCCATGAAAGAAATGGGTATTACTGGAAATTATCGTGAGGGAGGCCGAATTAATGGTAATGAAGATTGCCAATGCGACTTTCCAAAGCACTGTATAAGCCTTCTAGAGTCGTATGTGTCCTAAAACCCCAAATGGCCCTAAATGTATAAACAACTGATTAAAACATTTCTTTGGGGAAAAAAAAGAATCATTTACAGAACAAAAGAGAAGTACTTAAAAAAAGAGGGTCATTTTATTAACCAGTTTTAGAGATAAGATCAAATAAATAGGAAGGAATAGGGAAAGCCAACAAAGAATATGTAAATAAGGTAGCGACTGAATCAAAGATCAATCAGGAGGGATGCTTTTATCTATATAGGAATAAAATTAGGAAATGTATTGACCCACCTAAATGTACCTTGATTAGCTCACTGTTACTCAGTAACACTGCTTAAATAATAGAAGCACTGCACTAAAAAATTTATCCTAAATATTGCAGGACGAATCATGCTAAAATACTAGTGAAAAATAATTCAGGATTAATACATTAGTAATACTAATAGAAAAAAAAAAACATTTCTGTGTCTAGTGCATGAAGCAATAACAAATATTGTTGAATAAAACCTGCAACAAGACTTAACACACATTATTCACGAAGTTTATGCAAGGTTTGTGTAATAACTGAATGCTGAATCTGCTGAATATTGCAAGGTTAAATTAACAAAACTTACTGGGAGCAAGTTCAAGCGAACACACGGACCGTGCAGCCGAAAGGTAGTGTGTTTTTGTCACAATTTATAGTGTTTATGTATAGTGTATAGTGTTGCATGATACTGCCTGAGGAACTATAGAGGTCAGGTTGGCGGCTTCACGCATTCATCCTGGTCTTAAAGGACGTTTGCCTTATGGTGTTACTGAGACATCACGCCTCTGAAAGATTTACGTACTCTGGGTAGCGTGTTGAAGAAACAGCTGAAGCTGTCAGAACCAGCTGAGACTTTGCTGGATGTCACAGAGACAGCTGGCAACTTCTAGGATTGCCGAGAAAGACTGCCAGAGGGCTGCGGTTCTTTGTGCTGGTTTTCCGAAGTGGTTAAAATAGGTAATGAGGTTTAAAGCAAATTGACACACGAGGGTCAATAAAGCTGAATGTAACCTGTTCACCACTACCCAAAAATACTTAACTCCCTCTAAGAGAGATTAAAATAAATCTTGAGCATGTATAAACTAAGAGACATTGAATTAAGACATGTGCAACATCTGGGTATCTTTATTGTAGACGTTTCGCCATCCAGTGGTTTTATCAATACAAATTCTAGGACATAATTTGAAGACAGAATTTGTATTGGTAAGGCCACTGGATGGCGAAACGTCTAAAATAAAGATACCCAGATGTTGCACATGTTTCTTAATTTCATCTCGTCGGTATTGTATACCATTCTTTTACAACTAAGAGACATACATCTCTCGATGTATATATCCTGGAGACGAGGCAATCACACCCAAGTTGATAGGCGCTTGGCAGAGGTGCACTAGACTCATGGCTCGCATGGCTTCGGCTTAGAGCGTAACTCCATTTAGCCCCCCCACTGTGACCTAGAAATTACTAGTGGCTTATAACAGTTGGTGTAAGCGCTAACATTCCTTTAAGTCAGTCATAGAATAAGGCAGCTAAAATATACATTTACATTTGTGAAAAATATTAACGATTATTTAAGGCGGTTATGTTTGAACATGAATCGATATGGTTGACTATATCTCAGCTTCAGGTTTCATTAAAGACGAGACATTTACATCTTAACCCTGAATTTTCACTGACTTACAGAATATCGCAGGCAAAACATTCGCAGCTGACTGATGAAATACGAACTATCAAAGCCTGTTTTTAGCTCATGAAGCAAACGATTCGAGGTAGCAACAGAGGTTTGTAGTGTGGTGGAGGTGAAGGATGGTGGGATGATTGATGGTGGTGATGATGATTGATTGATGATGACTGATGAAGATAACAAAATTTTTGGGGGGTCAGCATAACACTTATTCTGTCTAATATGCAGATTTTTCCTGCTGTTCGTTACAGCTGAATCCTTAGTAACGAGAGAGAAAAAAAGAACGAACTATAGTCAAATAACCATCAATTATTTTTTTTACACAATCTTTATACCGGTTGCAGTTTTGGTCAATAAAAATATTTTCTCGCGTCTAATTCACTAACCTTTGTTTTAGTCTGTTGCCAGTCAAAGTAATGTTAGTTATGTACATAACTGTTTTGGTGAATGATCAGTTATAAGATCATCAACAGTGTTAGAGTTGTGTTGTGTATGACAAATTTATTCACCAGTTAGCAGTCCCACCATAGATGTGACATTGTATTTGTGTTAAGGTCATCCGGTTGTTTGTGTCTAGCATATAAATCACCACGTAGAACAATGGGCACAGTGTACATACTGATTTGTATGTGTGGGGTCCAGATTTAGCTCCTGGTCCTGCTGCGGAAGCGTACTTAGCGACTGGCCTAACATATGTCACTTAAAAAGTTCAAAAGAATTATTCAAATTCATAGACATTGTTTTAATATTGGCTAATCATGCATGACATTGTATGGTTTATATGTTATTTTGGCGATAAGTTTGGTATTTTATTTACCCTCATATCCTTTATACACTCATATTTTCAGTTTATCTCCGCTCATCTTTACTCAATGTCCAGTCTGCCCTCACTTTCTCACGTGGTCATGACTTTGCATTGGTTCGAGCTAAACACAAAGTTACTTGTTGGGCCTCATATGTAGTCTGAGATCTTCCTGTAGTTTAACGCTGTTTTCTCCTATTCTTCATTAACTTTACATTGTTTTCAAACACTGGCACGAAAAATTCACTCTCTTCTGGTAGGTCGTCCAGGTGTATTAACAGTGGCAGCCCTAATGCTGACCCAGGTTGAACCTTATTCGTTACTCTCTACTTTTCAGATGTCTCATACCTGTTACTCTGTCTTCTGTCATTTCAGTACTCCCTGACCCAGAGGAACACTCACCCTTTTAATCTTTCTGTTCCCCTTATTTCTGGATTAATCATTTGTGAGATACTGTATCATACTTTCTTGCAACCCAAGAACTATAAATTTCTCCCAAACCTTTATTGTTCCTTTAGTGTAGAACTGTTATTGTACTCCAGGAAAAATTAGAACAAGATTTTCCATTTACAAATCCAAGCTAATTTTCTGTAAATCTTCTAATATCCTTTACCATGATATTTTCTCCAGATCTTTTGACAATATGCATTTAGAAATGTTGACTAGTAACTAATTGCATTTTGTCTGTCCCCCCCTCATACATTTGCCACTTTATTGGGCACACTGATTGGGTAATGCAGTTATCAAATCAGCCAATCACGTGGCAGCACCTCATAGCCTAAAAGCATGCAGACATGGTCAAGATGTTTAGTTGTTCAGAATGAACATCAGAATGAGGAAGAAATGTGATTAAAGTGACTTTGACCATGGAATGATTTTTCGTGCCAGAAGAATGCTGATCTACTCGCATTTTCACACACAACACTTTCTGGTGTTTACAAAGAATGGTGCGAAAAAAAGCAAAAAGTTAGCGGTAGTTCTGCGAGCAAAAACGCCTTGTTAATAAGAGAGATCAAAGGAGAATGGCCGGACTGGTTCAAGCTGACACGAAGGCGACCAGAGTGGTATGCAGATGAGTATCTCTGAATGCACAACACTTCGAACCTTGAAGTGGATGGACTACAGCAGCAGACCACCACACCGGATGCCATTCCTGCCAACTAAGAACAGGATTCTGAGGATATGGGGCACAGCTCATCAAAACTGGACATGCAGATTGTAGGGCCAGAAGTTGCTTTAAGTATTTAGGGTGTGGTGGAAAGGTAGATCGACAGGAGGAATGTGATTATTATTATAATAAAAAAGAAGCGCTAAGCCACAAGGGCTATACAGCAGGAGGAATATGAATCCAACAACTCTGCACGTTTTTGAATGCACGAGAGCAAAGAGGACTGAAAGGGTGTACCTAATAAAGTGACCACTGAGTGCCTATATGCATGGGAACCACATTAGGATCTGATTAGTGGAGAAGATGGGAAGGTATACATATATTCAGTTGTCAGTGTGGGTGGACCGGTAAGCCAGTAGAAGATCTCAGTCAGATGACCAAAAGCTCCAGTGGCGGGTCCTCATCTAAGACCTGCGTCAGGAAACACTAGTCATGTTTCCTGACGAACCTTAATTAACCTAACCCAACCGTTAGTGTGGAATTTCCTGTATGCATCCTAATGCCGTGAAATTGGAATTCATCAAGTTTAGCGAATTTAATGGATGCTTGTGGTAGTGATTTCCTAATATTCCCAACACAGGTATTTATTGGACTGAGGAAATGGCATTTGTTTTTTGTAATGTTACCTGGGTTTGTCAATAACTGTTAAAGTTTCTTGCAAACAATATCAGCATCCTCTGTCACAGCCTTGTGATGGAGGCCAGATTATCATTTTCTGAGAGTTACAATGTTCCTTCCGAGTATCTTTTCTTCACTCTTCATATTACTTTAAGTTATTTATTGTGCAACTTTTGTCTTTCATCACTGTAAATTCATTTAATCAGCTGTATATTTGCTTTACTAACAGTCTTATCATTTTCAAATCCATTACTATTTTTGGCAATGTGATTACAACTTTTTACACTTTTCACTCCCTTTGGCATTACTAATACCATTGTCACTATCATATCCTAAACCTTCTGCCATTTTCCTAATAGGTTCATCATTTTTTCCTAACCTTTCATAATTTTTATGAGCTGTAACATTTTGGCCTTAAATGCAACTGAGACAGGGTTTGTTCCCATCCCTTCAAGGACTGACTTTCCCTTCTCACTACACGTGACAACATGAAGGAGAGTACCATGTTTTTAGGAGTGATATAAAAGGAAAATTGAAAAATTGTGCAAAAATGTTTTCTTACTGAAAAATAGTGAATAATTCTGGCAACATGTTGATGTAATTAGCTTGTTTCTCTCATTTTTCTAAGAATGTTTTTTCCAAAAATGTAATTTCTTTGTTTTTGCTGTCATTAAAAAGACATGATGGCAATTCGTGTTTTGTTTTTTGCTTTTTCCTACAAAAATTTAAATTTTTATGATTGTTTCTTTCCAAATACACAAACATGCAACTTCTCTGAGGACTATATTCAAATTCAGGGAGTGGTGATAACAGCTCAGTCGCCTGTGGGCTGTCAACATGTGTTGCGGTGTGCAACATACTGAAATGTGGTGTCTCATGACCACAGACTTTTACAGAAAACATTTATAGCTCAGGATTAAATTATCGGCGTTATTTTTCATTTTTGGCAAAAAGTATTTATACGAGTGTCATGATTTGTACACATGTTATTGAATAACGATAGTTCTACTAGCATGTAAAGGGGATTTCCGATATTTTTTACCGCTTTGTTTTAGTTGATTTTTTCTCCCAAAAAATCCTTAAAGAAAATAACCTTCAACATTTTTTATTATGCAATCTAGTGACATTTTCGCTCAAAAGGGGTTAGAACCAAGATTATCTAGCCCTTTTCTTTCATCTGATGTCAACTAGAACATTGTACATCTTACCAATTTTGTAGAAAAGGGAGAGTTTTATGCCCTATAGAATAGGGCTCTATTTTTTCTATATTTTTAGGCAAAAAGTCACTACAAACACAGTGTGTAGGCTTCAAATGCTACTTAAATCACTAAAAATTTCATTGAAATTGGACCATAAATAACAAAATTATTTTGCTAGCACGCTTCTGAAGGGTCCTGATCTCAGATGCTTCCCAGCTAAATACATTCCCAGTCATTGCGCTCCAACTCTAAGTTTGGCCTGGCCTATCAAAATCTCTAGTGAAAACATCCCCCGCAAGTCCGAGGCAGATTCATTAGGTGATTACCCGCATCCCCGAATAAGCTGCCGAGATCGCTTTTCATGGGCACTGTTAGAGATTCTAGCAACATCTCGCAGGCCCCTTGATCTGGCAGTCGGAAAGAGTTATAGTAACAAGTCATTGTTTAGCAAGGAGAACTGCATTTTCATTGACTAAGAAAGCATTCAGCATACCATACCATAGAGAAGGATCTACTACGACATGAAAGAAAAGATTGAATAAAAATAAATTACTATTATTTTGGCTGTTATAATAATCAGAAACTTTATAGTATATTACTGTCACAGGCTCAATTATGTAATCATTATTTTTTTACTGATTTATTAACAAAACGGTGTGTTTAGTTGGTATAATGATGTTTTAGGCAGGAAGAGTAAAGCAGAAACCTGTATTCCTACCCTCCGCTCCTGCGACTATTGCCTGAATAAAACCTTCATCACTGTTGCACTTCTACCACCACTACTAACTACTGTTACTAAATTACCACCCCTCCGATTTTACAACTCCCGTCACAAGATCCTCCTCTCGTATATGTCCTGGCTACCTTCCCTCCTCTTCTCTGTGTAACTTGTTAATGCTTCAAGTCGGACTGAGAAGTCGTCGTGAGTTTGTCTCCTAAGTATGGATTATTTGTGTATTGTTCCAGACACTGCTGTGCCTCTTTATGCTTTTGGGAAAACACATACCATTCCTTATTATGAAAAGTGGCATGAAATTTATAGGAGACAGCAAAATAATTGGAAGTCATGTGCTGCAAATTACGGTTCAATATTGTATCATGGTTCCTACCATAACTACTAGTATTACTCCACTCCCACCTAGAGAGTAGTGTGCACCAGTGTGACGTCGTCTTCTAGTTACCACTTGTTCTATTTCCGAACAATTGTGGTGCAGGTTGACGGGGACACATTGATATTTTGATCAGCATGTGAGTGAACATCAGAAATACCGGCGCCACCATCTAGCTCTACCTCTACCATTGTTAATATTATTCCCCGGGTGACTTATTGTCAACTCTTTGTCCTGATGTTTTTGCTAAACTGGAGTCATAAATCCACTGACTATAGTTTGCCCGTGCATAGAACATGGCTGAATCCAAGGCTTACAAAATGTTTGTTCAGCTGACTCTTGACTGTAATACCTTCTCACTTTCAGATTCTTTAGGTAGTTTGCTTAATTCTACCATAATTATGTTTGCAATTAACCTTTAAAAACCTTTGTGCTGCATCACTAAGTTTGAAATATCAATTATTATGTGGCATTATTGATTCACATTGAACTTTAAACGGTTGTTCGTGTTAGAGTGTAACTTGTCTATTCAGTGTCTTAAAAGAATTAAATGATTCCGTAGCCTCTGCTTCCTAAGATAAAAAAGTGAGGTGCTTTAATTCTGTCGCAATTCGGTTTGTTTCTTAGTGATGGTAAGAGTTTAGTTACTGTTACCTGTTCCATTTGTCTATCTTGTTTTTTCATATATAATTTAGAGGTCAAAACTGTTGTCTCTGATACTCCACTGAACCTGTATGGTTCCCGTATCCCTTAAAGTGATACGGTCAGATTTCTCGACTTTGTTTGATCGCCGGCTGTCCTGGAAACCTCACATTACCTCTTTGAAAGCAACTTACCATAGCCCGCTGAGCATCCTTAAAACTTTCACTTATCTTTCTTGCTGGGGGGCGGGTGGGTTTCGGATCGACGAACTCTCCTTCGGCTTCATTCTGCCCTAATCCTATCGAAATTCGATTATGACAACTAGACATATTCTGCGGCCTCTCCAGCAGTTCTTTCTAAACCTGATCCCATCCGTCATCAGGGATTAAGGTTGTGTCTAGGTGCTTTTCGCATGATCGATCTGATGCCCAGCGTCTCCGATATTTTGTCTGCTCTCATGACCTTCACGAACCTTTTACATACAGGATGGAAACGGACGTTAGTAGAGGTTCATTACTCGAGCGCCGCCCTTGTTTACTCCGTCTCTTTTCTCTTCAGTTCTACCATTTATATGTTCATCTGGCATCTACCTTTTCTCTTCCCCCTTAGGAGGTTCAAATACCTTCCTTTGCTTCTTGCTCCCTTTTTCTTAACTACTTCCAGTCTCATGCCGTTGATGGTTCAAAATCCTCTGACGGTGTCGCGTTTGCAGCAGTATTCCCGGACAGTGTTATGCATGGTCACTTATTAGACTCAGCTTGCATTTTTACAGTTGAACTCTATGCATTTCTCGTTGTGATTATCCGTATTGCACCCATGCCTGCCTCAACATTTGTAATTTCAGACTCCTTTGTAGACTATCAGAAGATTTATTTCGCCTCGTCCCCTATCTCTTCGTATACAACTTTGGTTGCACCGCATCTCTAGCAGAAATAAATTGTTCTCTGCTGAGTCCCTGGTCACATTGATGATCAGGACAACGGGCAGGTGGACTACACTGCGCGGTCAGCTGTACATGACCTTCCAGTTTCATATAGGGGTATTCCATTTTCAGACTTGCTGTAATTTCTAGCCACCTTCGCAGCAACGTTAGTCTGATTTCATTCATAACAAATTATATTCGATAAAGCCAAGTTTAGGTTTCTGGCCTTCTTGTCATCGATGTCAATTTCGTGGTTAGTACACACACATCTCACTCATGGGTATCTCATGGAGAGGCGCCCAGTTCCACTGATAGAATTGTCAGGTTCCAATTTCGGTTTGCCATATTCTATCGAGGTCGTCCAGGCTATCAACGAGCACGCAGAATTTACCTCCGACGTCGTCACCGCTGTAACATTGACTTTATCTTCCCTCCTCGCTGACGGCCCCACCTTTCACACACTCCCCCTCTTTGACTTTTTGACAAAAACAGTTTTATTACTGAAACATTGATGGTACTTCCTTTAGTACTCCTCACAGCTCTTTGTATCTACCTCTGTTATCCTCTCCATCCTCAATAGTCTCTAATTAAGCAAGCACACCCTGCTCTGCAATGCTGGGTTTAACGCTTAGTTTTGAATATAGTAATCTACCCTGTATGATCCAGTCATGTCGGCGAGTTTGGTAGCTTTTGGTAGCTATTATTGTCTTTTTAATGCGTGTTATGACTTTAATATCGTCATGCAGAAGTTATTTTTTCTGACTTTCTGAGGGTAGGTACACAACACAGTATATTTCTTTTTTCGTTCTCATTGAATGTCGACACGTACCGAGTCATGTGCTTTTTCATCACTGTTTTGAAATTTAAATGCATGAAGTCTACGGTTAAAACACAACCATCACCTTTATTTAAACGTGTGTAAGCTTAATTGAAAATACTGTATCTAGAAAAAGCAATTTCTGCTGTCAAGTGACCTAAATTAAACCAAGATTCAGCCTAAACTAAAATAATATCCAGATGCTTTGATGCTACGAAAGCGGATAATTCGTCCCCCTTTTTGGTGAAATATATTACAAACATTCACGTAAAAAAAATTTTATTTCATCCCGCTCGACTTTCAGCTCACCTGTGTTGTTTACTATAAATTCCTGGTCTCACTAGTTACCCGAGTCAGTGTGACATGCTGTCACAGTAATTGTGGGTATTGGTCTAGTGATGTCACAGTGAAGAGTGTGATTGATGTCACAGTGGTTGCGTATAATTGTTTCGGCGGTGCCACAGTGTGTAGCGAATCTAGTGATGTTACATTGGTTATAAGTAGCTAGTTCAGCGATGTCAATTTGTATTGATGTCAAAATGGTTGTGTGTAGCGGGTCGTGTTTGTCTAGCTAAGTGGATGTTTATAGCGTGTCTAGGAACGCCACAGTGGTTGTGTGTAGTGGGTTAACTGGAGTCACAGTGTTTGTAGTTGTTTAGAGATGTCACACAGGTTGTAAGTATACCTTTGATATACCTTTGAAAAGTTTCGAGAGTGAATCTACTCTCTGAGCCCGGCCACAGGCCAGGCTCGGAGCTGTTACTTTGTCAGGTGTGCAGGCGATCTCGTTATCTTTAATAAGTTTCAAAAATTTTCCTATTTCCCCAGCCCGGCCCTAGGCAAGGCTTGTCTGGTGCTTGCCTAGTCAACCAGGATGCTGCTGTGGGTGGCCTGCTAGCCATCACAGCCTGGTTTATCCAGAAATAACACTGCAACAGGCCTACTGGCCCATTCTAGACAGGTCCAATTCACACTAATCCAGGAAGTAGGAAAAAAACAAAACATGTAACAAGAAAAAAAAAGTGACAGAAAAGATCACGGAAGAAAAAGTCGCATAAAAAAAAAGATGGTAAGAACGTTTGGTGAGGTGATGTTTAGGTGAACTGTAACACTGTCTTCCTGTATAATTTAGTGAGGTCGAGCTGGGGTTAATTATACATAACCCTGTTCTTTTGTATTGTCTGTTAGTAACCTAAAAGAGGAAACAGCCTGAACACTGGAAACCTCTGTTTTGGATTAGTACTCGTTTTATAGTGAAAAATAGAGAAGCAGACAAGCCGCCGTGGAGAGAAGACGTCGTCGTTCCTGCTCTTCAGCTGAGCAACTCTAAACACTGTTACTCGAGATTTTTCTTGGGTTATCCTGAGTAGTTCTTCACCAGAGCTGAGAGGAAACTTGCTGGCAGTCACTTCGAGCCCCATCCCATCATGAGGGTAAGGCGGTGACTTACTTGCTTGTTCACCCCTCTCTTCCCCATCCCCCCATCCTTCCCCATCCTCCCCTCACCCAAACATCAACACTGGCCCACACACTAACACACTACATACATTGCTATCCTTCTGACTTTCCTATCTTCTGTTTCGGCAACTTCGCTTTGGCGAGTTAACACAAGGCATTTTGACCATCCGGTAGCCAGTGTGGTTTTTTAAAATCCGGCCGATCTTTGCCTTGGGCCCTTTCCCCCCTCACCACTCGAGGGTAGGCTATCTTAGGGGCTGACCTTCATTAGTCAGCTGAAATAGGATGCTAGAATAACTCTAAGGAAAGACCCTTTTTGTTAAAGTAACTTCTCTGCCAGATGTACCTTCCTAGACATCATGGCGAGGATAAGAGTAAGATTACGTGTTGATGGCAACCAAAAGACGATGAAAGAAATTCTAGCATGTATTTGCTCGAATTCAACTGTTGCTCCAGTGGATGTTTTTCAAACCCACGCTGGAGCAGTACTTCTCCCTTCTGAAGAAGAGTTGCTTCAACTGCTGAAGCATGATGTTCTGGAAAAATTGAAGACTTAGTGTTACCCCAGTTGCACCCGAAAGCTATCAAGCCCAAAGGACTGTTTGTTGCCAGAATTAACAGTTTCATGCGACATAGCACAGTGACTGAAATTGTTGAAGACTTTAATACAGAGAATTCTGAATTTAGGGCTGTCGAGGTACAAATTCTCTTAACCCTAACAACAACAAGGTAACCTTAAAGTTAATACTCGAGACACCTGAAGAGGCCAAACTTGTGTGTCAAAATGGCTTCAAATGTTCAGGCACCAGATGTACACCTGACCAAATCTCTCTTGAACGATTTGTCAGTGTGTCACAATGTTTTGAATGTTATGCCTTTTGTCATACCATCAACAAATGCAGTACTGAAGGGCAGATTTGCAGCATTTGCTCTGGCCAACATTCTTATAGAGATTGTACTAATAAAAATACGCCCAAATGTGTCCTCTGCAATGGAAAACACCATGCTGTTTCTGCTATCTGTCCTGAGAGGAAAAAGGAAATGCAGAAAATTATTGAAGCTAAGAAACTGTCCACTTCTAAGAAGATCACTCCCCAGGCACCGCCAACAATGTCCCAAACTTCCTTCCCAACTCTCCCTGGATCTAGTGGGACTCCTCGTGTCTCTACCACTGGTTCCAATGTTTGGAATTCTGCCCCTTTTGGAGTGCCCCAATCTAACCCTCACCTACAACATACACAAACGCAACAACAAGGTCCAGCCTCACCTTCCATGTCTCAGGTATGCTCAGCCGGGGATATGACGAGAGCGCAACTAATGTATATGCTGGCCAAAGACATAGCAGGAGGTGACATTTGTAGATGAATGGTTCGGAGAACCGACATGTTGATAAATTAGACACATGTGCAACTCTTGGGAATCTTTATTGAGGAAACGTTTCGCCACACAGTGGCTTCATCAGTCCATACATAGGAGAAACTTGAAGAACAGGAGGAGAATGAGGTAATCAGTCCCTCAACCTTGAGTCGATGTGTTCAGTCCATCAATCTTGAGTAGAATACGGCAGATGAGCGGAGAAGCAGCTTATAAACCGTATGGCAGGAGAGGTGTAGCAGTCATAGGTAGTGTCACATTGGACAAATGTGACACTACCTATGACCTCTCCTGCCATACGGTTTATAAGCTGCTTCTCCGCTCATCTGCCGTATTCTACTCAAGATTGATGGACTGAACACATCGACTCAAGGTTGAGGGACTGATTACCTCATTCTCCTCCTGTTCAAGTTTCTCCTATGTATGGACTGATGAAGCCACTGTGTGGCGAAACGTTTCCTCAATAAAGATTCCCAAGAGTTGCACATGTGTCTAATTTATCATCAGGAGGTGACATTCATCGATGCTCTAAGGTTTTAAAAGATTTGTTATTGGCTAATGGGATCACTCCCATTACTATCCCTGCAAATGTTAAGAATATTATGGCCCAGCCTTCTCATAACAAGAAGTATGTTCCCTACTCTACTTCTTCAAATAAGTCTAATTCATCCCTTGTCCAGGGATCACCCACCTCGCATAACCAGGTTGTCAACTCCCCTCAAACCGATGAGCCAATACCTGACCCTAACGATGCCCCAGAGCTTACTCTTCCGCTATTGCAGCTGATCCTGTTGAACAGGAACTTCCCCCCCGGGTAAATCACCTGGCCTACCAAATTTTTCCTTGGAGCCTCCACAGTCTCCCATTAACTCTCACGAGCCTCTTCTTCCTGTAACTGGGAATACAACACCTCAGTTTTCTGATGACTCTAATGATTCTGTTAATATTACCAATTCTAGTGAAGATGGTGACAATTTCAATACACATAAGAACAACATAAGAAAGGAGGAACACTGCAGGAGGCCTGCTGGCCCATACTAGGCAGGTCCTTTACAATTCATCCCACTAACAAAACATTTGCCCTACCCAATTTTCAATGCCACCCAAGAAATAAGCTCTGATGTGAAAGTCCCACTCAAATCCAACCCATCCCACTCATGTACTTATCCAACCTAGATTTGAAACTACCCAAGCAACTACACAAGCAACTACTCAGAACTTCCCTCCTTCCCTTGAGTCCAGCAGGGATAGCGTGGATACCAAACACGACATTACTTGCAGGCGTTCAGACCGCAGTACACGAGCGAAGTGCAAGAAATAATGGGGATTACAATTTTCCAATTTAATATTCAACATCTCTTTAATAACCGTTACCTCCTTGAAGTTGAACTACATAATTACAATCCCGATGTTATACTCTTGAACGAGACAGCTGCAAGAGTTGATCAACATATTAAATTTCGTGGTTACTCTACTGTGGAGAAATCGAGAGGACCTTTTAGTGGTGTAGCCATCTTAGTTAAATTAGGCTATACATTTAAAAGTATTCATGTTGATGAAGATAACATTCTTGCAATAGAAATGACGACGTCTCATGGCCAACTAGTGATAGCAACTGGATATTTTCCCCCGAGACAACAATATATAGAGTAAATTCCTCTACATGGTATTATGCAGAAATTTTCCCAACAATTCTAGCGGGAGATTTTAATGCTCATCCCCCTGCCCTCTTTAACTGTGGAGCTGGTATTCAACTGGGGACTTAAAAGGAAAACAACTTTTTAAATTATCATGACACCCAGAAAAACTTGTCTTTTCAAGGCCCATTCTTTAAATCATATATTGGACCTCATCCAGGGACACCAGATATAGTCCTGACAAATAGGGACTGTGACCTCTTTCATTGTCGTATCTCTCCTGGTGGAAACGTAGGATCTGACCACATCCCTGTTATAATACAACTACAAACTTTTCCATTTAGTTTACCTGTTCCTCCAAAACCCAATCTCAACACCCTAGGATTTGACCCCTTCAGGGCATTTCTTGGTGAAGATGAAATTGTGTCGTTGGAAAATCAACCTTCCACTGCAATTGACGACGATATCAGGTCTCTTCATAATCGAATAATTGAAGCTACTAATGCAACTTGCCAATTAGCTTCCACAAAGATATACCAACAATATAAACCTACTAGGGAAATTAGAGACTAAGAAATTATCAAGCAGAATGTCGAAGGCATCTTCAAACGCGACAACCACCTGTAGCTACATTGAATAGATTAAGACAAGAATTAACATGATTAGTCATCACAAACGGGACTTGTGGAAATTGCTAGTTCTTCAAGCTAATCAGTATAAACGTGAGCTAGCAAAATTTTGGAGTAAGATCCGACAACTTTTAGGGGCAAAGCACAAGGCTCCTAACTACCTAGTTCATACCTTCACTGATGAGGATGATGTTGAGATTAAACTTGACGATCCACAGGACCAGGCTAATTTGATGGGTGATGTATGGGAGAAAATTCTCTCCCACAATAACAGGGCGTCAATTTAATAATAATCACTATCAGTTGGTAAATGAATGGAGAGATGAAAACTTGGATGATCTACAACCACTACCTTCCATCGATACTTCAACTCTTGAAGATACCCACCCACTTACTAGACCTATTACATTACTCGAGATGAGTCAGGTTATTGGAAGAATGGAAAAAAAACAGAGCCCCTGGCCTCTCTGGAAAAACAATGAAACAAATAAAGTTCCTACCCCGAAATTTGTAAACAGTCTTTGGTTAATAACTTTTAAAGCCATCTTGGCCTCAGGACATTTTCCAGTGGTTTTTAAGACTGCTGGATGTCTTTCTTGCTAAGCCCAATGAAGACATTCATCAACCAGGGAACTATAGACTTATATCTTTACTTGAAGTCACTGGAAAGTTCTTGAGAAGATCATTTCCAACAGACTGAACTACTATATGGAGTTTAATCATCTTTTTACTGAAAAACAATTTGGCTTTAGAACACAGAGGTACCAATCATGCAATAAATGTTATTTTCGATACTGTAGCGAGTCTGAAACATCAGGGCAATCTTGCCCTAATTGCCTCCAAAGATGTTCATAAAGCTTTTGATAGCTTATGGCATGATGGTCTTATATACAACCTTATTGACCTACCAGACCATAACTGGACTTTTCTCAGATTAGTATATAATTCTTAACTCAAAGAAAAATCATTCCCACCTTTCATGGCAGGTCGACAGAGCCTTTTATACCGATAGTTGGTGTCCCACAAGGTTCTTGTCTTAGTCCAATTCTGTTCAACATTTATGTGAATGACCTTCCTCAACCAGAGTTTAATGATACAATTGTGACGCAGTTTGCAGATGATGTTATTCATGTCGTCTCATCAACTCCGGTAACAGGAAAATACAAGTATGAGAGAGTCATAGAAAAAATGAATATTGAACTTCGTCGAACATCTAATTGGGAAAAGAAATGGAGAATTACGACAAGTCCTGACAAAGTCCTTGTTAGCACGATAGGATGTTTTGCATCAACAATCGAAGATAAAGGGGGTATCTCCATCAGAGGTACACCTGTAGCCATTAGAAACCCTAACAAGATCTTGGGATATGAAATAGACAGGCTGCTCCACTCAACATCTCATATAACTAAAAAGATCAACATAGCCAAAGCCGGTCTTAGCAGTCTCTTTCGATTCAATCAAGCCCCTCCACATGTCAAAAAACTTCTGTATAAAATGATAAGACCTATACTCGAATACCCTTGTGTCGCAATGACATTAACAACAAAGACCAACATGCTACGGTTGCAACGGGTCCAGAATAGAGCTCTCCGCTTCATTACGGGCACCAGGAGGAGAGCGAGTTAAAATGGCAGATTCACACGTTCAACAAAATATTACTGCCTTAAATGTACGCCTTGACACCCTGAAGAAGAAACAACTCTATACAATGCAAGAACTCTACATTCCAGATAGAGAACATCCTCTACAAGTTGTAAATACCACGGATTATATCAATACTACTCCTCACAGGACTCAAAGAATGACTCTCCCACAGAGGGTCCGTCGTTTTATCCATAAAGAAGATTACCATCGACCAATGATATTGAGTAACCTCCCTGCAGATGAAGATGATTGGGTAACACCAGAACCCTTCTATGTTTACTGAGAAAATCATCGCCCCCAATTAGGGAGACATCTTATATAACAATCTAATGTAAAAATTATGCTATATTTACTATGGCGGGACACCAACTGCAGGAAGCCATTGTCAAGTAATTCTGTAAACTGGCCAGGAAATTATTGCCTTCATTGTCGCTTAAATATCAGTTGTGCAATCGCAAAAAAAAAAAATTGCAACTTGTATAATTACTACCAATTCAGAGTCATGCACTTATATATCTGTTATATCTATGTGACTGATGGGTTAGTATTATACCCCTTCAAGAATATCTTATCATTTCACATACACTTTTTTAAATTACATCAAAGTGATTGGGCCACTTACCTTTTATATCCTACCTCTCTCCCCCTTCCCACCCTTTTCCAATATTTCTATCCTTACCCATCTTTCTTCCTTACCCATCTTACCAAAGCTCTGGTCATAAGTGAAAAATAATTTTTACACTCATAGATATTATCGACATTAATAAGAGTGGTTCAAAAATTTGCTACAACACGCACGTGAATACCAAACACGTCACTTACAAAACTATGATTTGTTAGAAGCGTCTTCAAATATCTACTGGATGCTGTCGGTACAGTATGACGCTAATCTACAAAGAGAAAATCCAGAGATAGTCCAGCCTCAATACCATGCCCCTGATCAGTTCCAAATTCATTTTGCAAAAATTTGAAACTAGGTGAAATACCAAGCTGGAGACGTGCTAGCATATGTCCATAGTCATAGTGTGAGTCAGTGCAATGACGTACGTACACTCAATCTCCTCTCTTACTTGCTCACAAACTCTTAGAACGGCCGACTCCATCTGCACCAAGTCTGTTTAAATATCTAGGCAATATTTCTACAGTTTACTCAGACAACTGGCCCCAGTTGCAAGGACTTTTTTACTACGATAACGGACCAAATGTAAATAACCACATCCTAACTTTGGATTGTAACTTTGCTATGCCTCCAAACATATTCGAACAGTTCCATATCATCCGCGTACCTTTCCATAATATAAATATTACTTCAGTGCACGATCATCCAAACAAGACTCGTGACACTGATGAATTTTTTCAGGCTATAGTTGATAAATGTGCAGACCTGAACTATGGTATCAATGTGCAAACTGTGATAACTATGACGATAATGTAATAAGAGCCATTCGTGCAGTGTTTGGCCGGGACGTGGAGTGCCAAGGTTGTTACTACCACTCTGCGAAGTTGTCTTCGTGAAAGAACCAGGAACTGAGACTCTCAAAACACTATGATATTAATGCTGAGTTTCCTTTGCTTTGTAGCGTGACTAATGTTTTAGTTTTTTATGCCTAGAAGACGTAGATGAAGATATACCTCAAAACTAACATTCCACAAATTCTGTTTGTGTCCTTTGATCACACTTATGTTAGCTGCATCTTTCAACAGATTCAGCAGTCTGTTGTCAAGCCCACTGATGCATTTGAGACTGCTTAGTGTCCCACCTATGTTTGACCCTCACATATGGAGTGACACTATCAACAATAATCCTTTTGAAACATCTGTAATGGGTGGAATAACAAGTTCTTCAGCCTAATAGGTCACTACCATCCCTCACTCTGGAGTGTCGTTGAATGGTTACAGAGTGAAGAGGAGGAAGTGAATAATTTTTCAACAGGGTGCAGTTGGCGACCCAACTAAAAAAAGAAAAAGAGGTGGTCGGCACTAGGCGCATTATTATAATCTCCGGGGAGCGGTAAACCCGTAGGATTATACAGGGGGGTTGGGAGGCATTCAGGCTTAATTCAGGGAACTGGAGCACAGATCCAATTCCCTAGATCAAGAGCCCTTCACCAGCGTCAAGGAATCTCCCTTGAGAGAAGCACTAAGTGCAGCTACAAGAACACCTTCGCAACTTGTGTGTTGATCTGTGACTGGGCTACGAGACTGTGGCAAAATTTCTTCCTGGTGTTGGTTGGATTATAATCAAAACTAAGCACTAAGCCAAGGTATTGGTTGCAATAGTCTTCTTAATCATCAATATTAAAAAACACAGTAAAAATATAGTACAAATTATTCAGCGATATTATGCGTTTACAGTCTGTAAATAATTTACTGACTTCAATAAGTGTGTTGTCGATATGCAAATGTTTATTTTTAATTTGACAGCTCACAATATTCTAACAAAATGTGACTCTTTCGTGCGACATTTTTTCCTGTGACTTTTTCCGATGACCTCTCCCACCCACACTCACACCCACTCGTGTATCTAACCTATTTTTAAAGCAACATACTGTTTTTGTTTCAATGACACTAGTCAGGAGTTTGCTCATATCATCCACATGTGCCAATAATGTGATATTTTATTTTGGCAACGTTTTGCTTTCCAGAAGATTTGTCAAGTTAGAGAAAGTTCTGTAATGCCAAAGATGTGGGTAATGCATCCTGTGATGTCACAGTAGTTTGTAGTGATGCCCATGGAATAATACATAATATATATATATATATATATATATATATATATATATATATATATATATATATATATATATATATATATATATATATATAATCTCGTGCCGTATAGGTAAAGTCAATTAGCAAGAACTCATTTAAAATCAAGTCTTTTCTAAAATTTTATCTTATACGTATAAAGATATATTTCTTCATTTATGTTAATGTACGAATTAATAATTTTGTACCAAAAGAACCTCAGAAAACTTACCTAATTTAATTTAGCCTAATCCAACTAAATTTATTTTAGATAAGTTTACAACAATTTAATAATAAACAATGATTTTTTTTTGTTAGGTTCTGAATAATTTTTGCGAAATTATTGCTTATACAAATTTTCGCTTGCCTTACTAGGCAAAAATAGCGTTGCTATTTAAGCCAAAATCCCAGTTTGACCTATTCGACACTATATTATATATATATATATATATATATATATATATATATATATATATATATATATATATATATATATATATATATATATATATATATATATATATATATATATATATATATATATATATATATATATATATAATATATATATATATATATATATAATATATATATGTATATATATATATATATATATGTATATTATATATATATATGATATAGCCAGTGGGCCGGATCTGACCCATAACACGAAATACTTCGACCTACAGTCCAGAAGAGAAATATGTCAACCTGGCCAATAGGCTTTTTTTTTTTTTTTTTTTAAGCGTTTCCATCATCTTGAATTCTAAAACAAGCGCAGACAAAGAAGCTTGGCAAAACTACGATCAGATGTGGCGGGATGCCCAAAACAAAAGAAATAAAAAAAGTACATTTAGAACACTAACATATTTCTAATAGTAATTATTTGTTGCTTCATTACTTAAGATATTCCACGGCTCCCATTTTCTGTATGCGACACAGCGTCTGACGACACCACGGCTAGTGTTGCATCAACCCCCAAAAATATTATTTAAGACCGGCATGTTCCTTAATAATTCAGTTGACCTGTTTTTATCGCATCTGTTCGTTCTCCTCTTCCACTGGTGGTCTTGCCATTTTTGGTTCCTCTTAATTGGACGAGTGTTGAGCAATAAGCAAGTGTGGCTCCTTGTCGTGGTAAACAGGCTTTTGGTCTGAGGAATTTGACCTTTCGGTCTTCCAACCAAACCTAATTAACCCCTAATCCCCCTTCCCTGTCCCATTCTCCCCATCCCTACTTTCCCATTCCTTTTCCCACACCTCCCTTCTCCTTTCCTGCTTTTAGCCTTTGGGGTTCTCCCCTCAGGCATTCTAGCTCCTAGGTTGGAGGAAGGGTATTGATGTCTATCCAATTCTGTTGACGAGGGTATCTCTGGAAGTCCCTGTAGGATTCCGGGAGGTGGAGGTAGGAGGAGGTATGCCTTGTGGCGGGTTTCTAACCGCTCTCTCTTTTGTCCGCCGAGGTAGCTCAGTGGATGTGAAGTTACCCTGGATTGTCAGTTTAATGGAGTGAAGGGTAGGGCATGACAAGGGTTCCATGCCTCATCTGCACTACTGGCTGCATTGACGTTCTCTTGGGCTTGGAGAGGGACGTGAGCAACCCATTCATGCCTCCTAGGAGCTACTCCTCCACATTTCGCCTTTTTGTTACCTCTTTTTTTTGTAATAAAGTTAGTAGAATTACCGACAATATGTAAAGGGAAGGACACAAGTGCAACTAATGTGACATTTTATTGTGGCAACGTTTCGCTCTCCAGGAGCTTTGTCAAGCTCAGAGCGAGGTACAATACTAGTGGTGGTGGTGGTAGTAGTAGTAGTAGTAGTAGTATAAGTAGTAGTAGTAGTATAAGTAGTTGTAGTAGTATAAGTAGTAGTAGTAGTATAAGTAGTTGTAGTAGTATAAGTAGTTGTAGTAGTATAAGTAGTTGTAGTAGTATAAGTAGTTGTAGTAGTATAAGTAGTTGTAGTAGTATAAGTAGTTGTAGTAATAATACAAAATGTTAAAGCAATTAACTTGCACACGAGTAAAAGGATATAAAAGCTATTACTTGGGAAACATAAAAATAGGTTAGACAAATATTTCTATTGGAGGCTGGATAGAGAAAGCCTGTTCCAATGTTCATTCTCTGTAATGTGCTTGTGTAGTATTAACAGGAGAGACTGTGATGGCAGGGTTTACTGTTTTCAGGAGGATTCTTGCTAAGATTTCAGAGATGGTGAAGCTGCCTTTGTTTTAATTGTATTTGAAACGGCTATTAGTTTAGGTTCAAGGCACTTGCGTCTGCGGAAATAAGTTTCTTTGATCACTAGCTGGGCGTCCCTAAACTTCATGAGATGATTGGTGGAATTTCGGTGTTTTACACAGGCGTTGTTCAAGTTATCGTTCCTACATGCGTAAATGTGTTCATTAAGGCGGGTGTCGAGGTTTCTTGCCGTTTCACCTACATAAATCTTGTCGCAGCCTCCACAGGGTCTAGTGTAAACCCCTTCGTTGACTGATTCGTGGTACTTGGATTTTGTTCTGGTCAGATCCTTTATCGAAGCGCTGGAAGCGATGGCGACTCTGGTATTAGCTTGTGAAAGTACTTTAGACACGTTCAGTGCAACCTGGCTGTTGGGAAGAATTATAACTTTGTTGAGAGTGGTGTTGGTGCGTAGAGAATTAATGATCTGAAGAGCTCTTTTCTTGCAGTCTTTGATGAAAAAGGAAGGAAAATGTAAATCCACGCACCAACACCACTTCCAACAAAGTTATAATTCTTCCCAACAGCCAGGTTGCACTGAACGTGTCTAAAGTACTTTCACAAGCTAACACCAGAGTCGCCATCGCTTCCAGCACTTCGATAAAGGGTCTAACCAGAACAAAATCCAAGCACCACGAACCAGTCAACGCAGGGGTTTACACTATACCCTGTGGAGGCTGCGGCAAGATTTATGTCGGTGAAACAGCAGAAAACCTCGACACCCGCCTCAATGAACACATTTACGCATGTAGGAACGATAACTTGAACAGCGCCTGTGTACAACACCGAAATTCCACCAATCATCTCATGAAGTTCAGGGACGCCCAACTAGTGATCAGAGAAACTAATTTCCGCAGACGCAAGTGCCTTGAATCTTCACTAATAGCCGTTTCAAATACAATTAAACAAAAAGGCAGCTTCACCATCTCTGAAGTCTTAGCAAGAATCCTCCTGAAAGCAGTAAACCCTGCCATCACACAGTCTCTCCTGTTAATACTACACAAGCACATTACAGAGAATGAAC
Source organism: Cherax quadricarinatus (assembly GCF_026875155.1). Taxonomy (NCBI): domain Eukaryota; kingdom Metazoa; phylum Arthropoda; class Malacostraca; order Decapoda; family Parastacidae; genus Cherax; species Cherax quadricarinatus. Next base: position 9,654,271 of record NC_069462.1, read on the forward strand.
ATTGAAACAGGCTTTCTCTATCCAGCCTCCAATAGAAATATTTGTCTAACCTATTTTTATGTTTCCCCTTTTATATCCTTTTACTCGTGTGCAAGTTAATTGTTCTAACATTTTGTATTACTACTACTTATATCACTACTACTACTACTACCCCTAGTATTGCACCTCACTGAGCCTATATATACCCTCTGTGTCCATGTACTGTTTGTAACGGCTTGACAAAGCTCCTGGAGAGCGAAACGTTGCCACAATAAAATGTCATATTAGTTGCACTTGTGTCCTTTTACTTTCCCTTTTTTTTTTTTGTTTTTTGAAAATAAAAAACTAAGGGGAAACTTATCATGTTGACCCATAATCATGAACTCCTTCCCGGACCCTTTCGTGCGGCAACCTCTACAGACCCTGGCATGCCTTCGGACCATTCTTCGGAACTCTTCCAACCCATTATCTTCTTTGGGTAACGTTCCGTTACTCACCTCTGGTACCGCGGTTTGGACACCACTTGACCTCTGCGTGGCTTTGACTATAATCCCGGCTTCTCCACAGTGCACAGATTTTCAGATTGCACACGGGACTCAGGACGGCTGGCCTTGAATCTTCCATCCAGACGACCTCGAACTGTCACCAGTGACCCTACCTCAGTTTCCTCTCATGCTTCTAAAAAACGACCAACTAAACAATTCCTCCCCTTACTCAAAGTCTTTGTTGGACGAAATTCTTTATGCTTCAACCATCTTCTTCTATCTTTCTGACCACAGCATCAGTAAGGTGCTCTTTTGCCATGTTGGGCTGAACATTTCCTTCTATGCTCTTAAGAGCAGCACATTTATAGTAACAGTTCAAACTGCAGAACAAGCTCATAATCTTTCACTTCTTGATGATGTTGACAACACACCAGTTATAATTCGCAAACATCTCTCCCTTAATTCTTGCTATGGATCTATTTTCCTTGCACATACGATCTTAGAAAGCGACTTTCTTGCATGTTATGACGACGTTCTAGAGCAACTCGAGCTCCAGAATCTCCTGATCATTTAAGTTGACACGTACTCCCTACCCGTGGGCGGAGGCGCTATCCGCGCAATATAGTCAGACGAACTTATGACAGTTGGGAACTGCCACCATCTGTATACATAGTGGGACAACATCTACAAGTGTGGGAGGTGGTCCCTACCCCACAATAATGTAGAAATTGCTGGCGTTCGGCCACTCAGCAAAATATTGCAAGTCAGTGCCAGAATATCCTGTCTGTGGTGCAGCTGGTCATACAGTCTATCATGCAGCAGCAGCAGCCTCCCTCCCTCTTGTTTCATTTGCAAAGAGGCACACCCTACCTATACTCGACAATGCCAAATTTTCCTAAGGAAAAATGAGATCCGTTGTCTTAAAAATAAATAGGGCTTCTCCTACGCCATGGCGGTCTCGCATCTCCACCTTCACATGAGACTCCCAAGGTTCTCTTATTCCAGGGTCACTAGACAGCTCCACATTTCAGCAGTGCCTGCTGTCACAATTTCCTGTGTCCCTTACTTCCACGGTCGCCTCTGTGTCCAACCCTTTTACAATCCTGGGCTCTGAGGTTCCAACCTCATCATCTCTTACTGCTCCTACCTCTTCACATTTCCAGTACTATACGTTTCAACATATAAAAGCCCCCGCCAATCTAAATCGTCGCCAAATATCCGTTCTACAAAGACTGCTACTTCATTTGAGTCCAAATGTTTTTCATCCCCTAAACGTTCTTCACATCCTATCTCTGAGTCTCAACCTTTATCTCGGAATGCATCTGATACTGTTATCGAGGTTTATCCACACCCAAGTACAGTTGCTCCCTCACCTGTCCCTCCGGAAGTTTGTTCAAGACACCTCTATCCCTTCCTTGGTGCTCTTCTATTGTTTTCCCACTTTTTCCCCAAACCTCTTCTCCCTCCACTGCCAAACTCCCTCCGACTTCTCTCTCGTCAGAAACTAGTGAAGCCATCTCTGCATTTATCGAGGAGATAATACTTATGATGAACACTAGGCCCACTTTCCCCTCACATCACAGTCTTGTCCTCCACACCCTTCTTCACACCACCTTTCTTCACGACATTCCAATACTTCACTCCATATGCCTCCGCATATCGACTTTACTGACCCTGCTGGTATTGTAGACGCCTGCAATATATTATGTTACACTATTAGCCGATTATGGCTTATTTATAATGGAAAATTCGAAGCCTCAAGAGTAATTGGGGGAAGCATCAAGTGTTGCTTTCCCAGTTATTTCTTATTTGTGTCTATTTTCAAAAACCAATATTGCACTCCACTGTTTTTCGCCCCGTCTCGGGCTGTATATTATTACAATCATCGGATCCTTCCCAAGATGGAACATTCAATGAAAGTGCACTTCATGTGCGCCAAGGTATACCACATTCTCGGGTCCTTGTCCATACTTCACTGCATTACACGCCAATATCCTCTTGGGCAAGTGGTATACAGTCTCTCCCTCTCGGCCATTATCTATTCCTGATGTGGCATTTCCGATTTCTTCCCTACCTTTTCCTCTCTTGTTAAGAGATTTTAATGCACATCATTTCCTCTGGGAAGAGTTTCACTGTGCCTCTCGCGGCGACCAGTTAGAGGCTATTCTCACTCCTCTTCCCCTCGATGTTTTAAATACAGTTGCAATCATTTTCACCCTCCCAATCAAACTCCTATCTCGCATACATCTTTCAGTTTGCTCCTTCTCAACTGCACTCGATTTTATCTGGTCTGTACTCTGATTTACATGACAACGATCATTTTTCCAATCCTACTTCTCATTCGTATTCTCAACTGCCTCCTAGCCCACTTTAGCAGTTTGAATGGGCGAATTGGGCCATTTACTCCTGTCAAACTGTTTTTAGTGAAGAACTTTCTCATTTCTCAACGGCTGAATTATTACAGCTATTTTTGTCGTCGGTTTTAACCGCAACCTCGAATATAATCCCTCAAACCACAGTTAGATACTTACAGAAATGAATGTATTGATGATCTCTTACTTGTGCTCTTGTAGTGCGTTTGAAACTTGTTTTATGAGGCCGGAATTGTTTCAGTAGGACCGCAGAACGACTCCTTGATTTTAAGCTGGAGAGGGCGGTTACCCAACGTGTCATTCGAGAAGCTAAACACACTTCTGCTTCTTGAGAGTAGTCTGGATAATAGTACAGAAAATGAGTGGCAAATACTCTTCAGACCCGTCTCCGGTTCTGAGGATTGCCGGTGTTAGCCTCTATTCTCCCATCTAATATTTGGTCATCACTGTGCTGATGACTTCACTATAGTTTGTGCAGGCGCTGACTGTCGCCTAGCAGCAGCCTCACTCCAGAATGCTGTCTACAGAGTTTCCCCATTGGGCCACTACTCATGGGTTTAAATTTTATAGTGCTAAAACACACCAAATTACTTTTACCAGACGATGTCGTCCCTGTATGGCTCATGTATCCCTGAACGTGATATGGTCACATTTCTCGGCCTTCTGTTTGATCGCTGGTTGTCCTGCAAACCTCACATTACCTCCCTGAAAGCAACTTGCACAGCCGACTGAACCTCGTTAAAACTTTTGCTCGTCTTTCATGGGGAAGGATCGTCAAACTCTCCTTCGACTGCATTCAGCCCTAATTTGATCGAAACTAGACTATGGCAACCAGATATATTCTGTGGCCTCTCCCACAACTCTTTCTAAACTGGATCTCATATATCATCGGGGATTACGTTTATGTCTAGGTGCTTTTCGCTCCTCACCTGTCAAGAGCCCATATGCAAAGGCGAATGTTCCATCCTTGAACGATCGCCGTGATGCCATTGCCTTCGTTTTGTCACCTCTCATTACCTTCACGATCCTTCCACATACAGGATAGAAACGGACGTTATTAGAGGTCCATTTGTTCGCCGCCCATGTTTACTCCGTCCCTTTTCTCTTCGCCTTCACTCGCTCTTGACTTCCCTTTAGTTCCCTTGCCCTTTCCATGTCTCTCCTTTGGAGGTTCCGACAGTTAATATCTGTTCTTCCTAACTGCCATGCGTGAAAGCTCAAATACATACAGCTGCTTCTCGCCCCTTTTTTCTTAACCACTTACTGTCTCATTCTCATGCCATCGCAGTTTACAATGATGGTTCTAAATCCTCTGACAGTGTCAGGTTTGCAGCAACGTTCCCAAACAGTGCTAGAGGTCATTTATTAGACTCGGCTTGCATTTTTACAGTTGAACTGTATGCAATTTTTATTGCAATTATACATATAGCATCTATGCCTACCTCAACATTATGTGGCAGTCTTAGACTCCTTAGTTCTTTGCTAGCTATCAAAAAATTAAATTTCCCCTGTGTGGGGCTCCACGGAAGGCAGTCACGCGTGTCTGAGCTCCGTCAAATTTGTTTCTCTGACGGTCCCCAGAGGGAACAGAGCGCGGAAAATAGGCGTGTGCAAACCAAGTGTATATACTCATTTAAATCCTACAAAGGAAATATCAGTGAACACTGACGAGAAAAATATAGATTATAGTGTCAAGCATAAATTCCGAGAGTCAAGAAAAGGACTATTTTAAAGCTGCAGGAAAAAAATAGATAAAAATTATTAGTAATAAGTGCTAGAAGTGGAATGGGTGGTAGCTAGGCCTAAAGGTTCTCCACGCAATGAGTCGTGTTATTGTATACTGAAGGACTGTTACCCGAATCGTCATACGTAATATAGTGGTGATGGTATCGTTATACGTAATACAGCAAGGGTATCATCATGCGTAAAATACCGAGTGATGGTATCGTCATAAGTAATATAGCAAATGATAAGGGTATCGTCATATGTAATATAGGGAGTGATGAGGGTATTGATGTATAGTGATATAGTGATCTTAAATTGTGGATTACAACAGTTTTACAAATCCCACATTGCATAGTGTATAATATATAGACGAGCAGCACTAGCAAATTATTCCCAGATGTCAACAGAGAAGTGGAAATAAACAAGCAGATAAGTATTGAACTATCGTATAAGTAATATAGCGAGGGATAATATGAATGTGCAGTAATATAGTGAACTGAAATTGTGATAAAGAGTAATCTTAATTAATCCCCATTGCATAGTGCACAATATATGGTGTATATATTTTATCGTGTTTTCTAAGAAAATTAAATTTGATATTTTTTGTTAATTTGGCTCCTAAACCGGCTATATTAAAAAAAAAATCTACTTACCATTAGAATAAACCTGTTTGAAGCTCATCACAAGAGATACTTTCTATTACAGAGAAGCTAATTTAAAATGGCTGGTTGGTTATTACTATAATAAAAAAGAAGCGCTAAACCTACAAGGATCATATAGCACAGCAGGGCAGAGAAGGATGGCCGGGTATTGGGTAGCAAGAGAGGGATGATTATTAGGGCATAGAGTACAGCAGGGCAGTGGATAGTGCAGGGGGGCAGAGGGTAGCAAGAGATTTAGGTAGAAAGGGCTGTGAGGAGTACTAGAGGCATCATCAGAGTTTGTGTTGTAAATCAGTTGCTGTCAAGAAGTCAATGAGAGAGTCTGGGTTAAAAGAGGATCCATCAACAAGAAGGGAAGGTAAAGAAAGGGTAGCAGAGTGATGTTGTTGGAGGTAAATTCTGCGTTCTCGTTGACAGAGTGGGCAACCCAAAAAGAATGTGGCTAACATAATCTGGAACCTGACAATGTTCACAGAGAGGAATAGGGTGCCTCTCCATGAGTAAGACGAGTGTGGCCGATGCGAAGACGGGAAAGAGTCGTCTCCCAACCTTGACATTGATGACAAGAATACGGCCAAAAACCTATACTCGGTTTAATAGACTGTAGTTTGTTATGGAGCAGATCCGACCAACGTTGTTGCCAAATGGGGTGAAGGTGGGTTGCAATTACAGCAAAATAGTTTGTGAAAGGAACACACACATGAAACTGCAGCAGTGTCTGCCTGTTCTTTGCCCTGTACGTCAACATGACCAGGGACCCAGCAAAAAACAATATCTGTGTTTGCTACAGATACAGCATAACCAAAGTTCGATGTGAAGAACTAGCGGGTGAGGTGTATCAAATTTTCGGATAGCCTGTAAAGCACTAAGGGAGTCTGAAACGACCACAAATGGTGACACAGGCATGGATGCAATACGGGTAAGTGCTACAAGAATGGCATACAATTCAGCCGTAAAAATACTAGCCGAGGATAATAAATGCCCTCGCACGATGCTGTCCGGAAACATTGCTGCGAATAGGTTGTCGTCAGAAGACTTAGAACCATCTGTGTATAGTGCAGTGGCATGAGTATGAGATCGGAAGTGGTTAAGAAAAAGAGTGAGAAGCCACTGTAGACAGTTGGGCTTTCGCGCATGGCAGTGGGAAAAAACAGACACTAACAGCTGGAACTTCCCAAGGGGGTATAGAAAAAGAGATGCTACATGAAGATAGAAGGGTGGTAACTAAAGAGAAGAGCGAATGTAAGCGAAGAGAAAAGGGACGGAGCCAACAGGGGCGACGAACAAATAAAGAACATCTACTAACATCAGTGGCTATCCTATATATGGAAAGATTGCGGAGGTCATGAGAGCGAACATAATTGCGAAGGCAATGAGCATCACGGCGATTGGTCAAGGATGGAATATTTGCCTCTGCATAGAGGCTCTCATTCAGTGAAGAGCGAAAAAGCAGAAAAAGCACCGAGGCATAAACGTAATCCATGGTGATGGATGGGATCAAGGCTAGAGAGAGTTGCAGCAGAGGCAGCTGAATATGTCTGGTCGCCATAATAGTTTCGATAAAATTAGGGCTGAATGTAGTCAAAGATGAAAGATGAGCTTCAGCCAGGTGTGACAAGTTGCCTTCAGAGAGGTAATGTGAAGTTTCCAGGATAACCTACGGTCAAACCTAAGGTCACGTTCTGGGATATTAGAGCCGTATAGGTACAATGGGTGATCAGAGACGACAGAATGTCTATTGAAAGTAATTTGGCGAGTTTTAGTACTTGAAAATTTAAACCCATGAGTGGTGGCCCAATTGGAAACACGGTTGACCGCTTGCTGGAGAGAAACTGCAATGAGGTGGCAGTCAGCGTCTGCACAAACTATAGCGAAGTCATTAACATTGAGCGATGACCAAATACTGGATGGAAGAATAGAGGCCAGATCATTAATAGCCAGGAGAAAAAGTGTGATGCACAGAGCACACCCCTGGGGGACACCTTCAGCTAGGACAAAGTCCTGGGAAAACATTAACGAAGGAAAAATGGTAGATTGCCTCGGAGGCCTAAGGAGTGGGACTGGGTCAAGATGATGTACCTCTAAGTTGTGTCATATGCCTTTTCAAGGTCAAAAAAGATGGCGATAACTGAATGGTTATTGACAAAGGCATTACGGACATACGTAATGCGTAGTAAGGGATCAATGGTAGAACGGCCCTTCCGAAAGCTATATTGACTAGTGGAGAGTGTTCTCTCTAAATACCACATCAAAAGTCTATTTACCAAACGTTCCATCACCTTACAAACTGCACTGGTAAGAGCAATGGGAAGATAGTGGGAGGCATCATTCCACAGCTGGGGAAGAACTCCTTGGGATCAAACAAGACTAGAGAGTCTTAAGAGGATGGCCGATGTAAACGCTGTAGCATAAGAATACGAATACCGTCTAGCTCAGCTACCGATGACCGGCAAACTGACAGTGTTGCCCCCAGTTCCAGAAGTGTAAAAGGCACATTATAAAATTCTTTTCTGATAGAAGAAAAGTTTAAGGGCTCTAACACTGGCAGACTGAGTAATGAAACTAGGGGCATAGATGAAGCCCCGAGAGATACGGACAAGATGATCAATTTCAGTGGCAACATCAAGAGGGTTTTGTGATATCAACACCGGCAACCCGACGAACAGGAGCTAGGTAGAGAGAGTACTTACCACTCGGTTTCCGTACTTTTTTTCCAGACTGCCCCCATAGAGGAAGCAGAAGTGACGGTAGAAACAATCCCGCCAGCAAGTGCATTTAGCGTCACAGATGACAACTAGTAACTACTCTCTGTGGTTCTATTGTACAGGTACCTGGCACACGCAACATGTTTCAAACGTACTGCCCAAGCACAAGCTGGAGACCACCGGCATGCACATCTGAGAATACCTGCCCGAGGTTTGGGGTACAGAATGTGAAGCTGCGGTTAAAACTGAGGTCGAGAAGAGGTGTAAAAGCTCATCGATGGTGGATGAAGAAGGAACCTCACTAAAAGCAGTTAGATGCAAGTAAAGGTCCCAATTTACTCGGTCAAATTGCCAGTACGTGCTACGAGGAGGTGGTGAATACGAAGGAAAAGTAAGGATGATTGGAAAATGATCACTGTTATGCAAGTCCGGGAGGACAGACCAGGTGAAATCCAGTACAACTGAGGAAGAACAGACCGAGAGATTGATGCAAGAGAGAATGAGTACGAGGATCAAAATGGGTGGGAGAACCCATATTTAAAACATGGAATGCCGTAGGAGTCACAGTGAGACCCCCCTTCCCAGAGGAAATGGTGGCTATTAAAATCGCCTAGTAACAGAAGTGGTGGCGGTAAGGAAGAAACCAGAAATGCAACATCTGGGATAGATAAGGCCCGAGAAGGAGAGAGAAATACAAAGAACAGACAGTATACCATTTATTCAAGTGGATACAGGCTGCAGTGTAATACAGCGATGAACAAAGAGCTGACTGTATGGAATACTGATGCGTATAAAATGTGTACTTTCATTGAAGGCTCCATCGGTAAAAGGATCTGATGAATATAATAACTCATAGCCTGAGATGGGATGGATAACAGTGGAGAGTAATTTAGGTTCTTGTCAACAAACACAAGAGGAAAAACACCTGGAGGTCACTCCGGTTACCCGAGGCTGCGGATATTCCACTGTAAATAAGCCATGATTTGCGAAGAGAAAGATACAAGAAATCTGAAGGTAGAGGTATCTACGGACTAGTAGGGTTAGAAAAGTCTACATGTGGAAGTAGCGGAAATCTTTTAAGTACCGAAGGATTGGGACGTTGCGAAGAAAGGAGTTGTGCAGACGGAGAAGAGTGAAGAGGGGGAACAGGAGGTGGATCGGTGTCCATCATTGGTCTAGTCTCCTCAGTATATTTTGAGATAGCTTCAAGTGTATGTGGAGATGGAAGAAGGAGGGAGAATAAAGATCGGGGGGGTGGGGGGATGGACTGTACCAAGGTAGTAGGAGACTAAAGGGTAGAGGGAACTTGAGAAGCTTGGGAGGGGACAGAGGAAGAAGATTCTCTACGAGGAGGATGAACAGAGCCAGTTAGAGGTGAAGAATTGGGTACAGAGAATGGAAGGGAAAAATGTGCAGGTTGCAGAAGGGAATGGGGTGATGTTTTCGACTTCGGAGGAGAGGAGCGATGGGTAGTAGGTGTTGTACGAGGTCTTGTAGATACAGAAACTTTTGAGTGAGAAGAGGAGGTAGGAACAGAATGAGGTGCAGAGGTAGGGACCTCTGAATCCAGAACAGCAAAAGAATTAGGGACAGGTGTGACCGAGGAAGAGGTGACCACAGAGGAGGCTGCAGAAGTTGCGACCCCAGAGGAAGGGGAACGTTTAGCAACTCGAGAATAAGAAATAAGGTGAAGTTTTCTTTTGAGGCGTAGATGAGAGAGTGCCATAGCATATGGGAGGCCTTCTGTCTCCTTGAGACAACGGATTTCACGCTCATTGAAGTAAACTTGGCAAAGGCGAAAGTAAGATGGGCGAGCCTCATTACAATTAAGGCAAGAGGGAGGTAGACTACAAAATGTATTGGAATGGTCGTCGGCATCACACACTGGGCATTCAGCCATGGACTTTAAATATTTTGCTGGATGACCAAAATGCCAGCAATTTATACACTGTTGCAGTGTAAGGATCACCTTTCGAACTTGTAAACTGCGTCCCGCATTACATACAGAGCACGGAAGCTCACGTCAGTCGAAAGTTAAGTGAGCTACATAACAAGGGCATTGTCTCTGCCTACAGACGGAGAGGACATAAGTGTCTACTTTGAGGATGGGTAGGTCTTGGAGTTCTAGCCGTTCCAGAATGTCATTGCCACATGTCTGGAAATTCTGTTGGATAATGGTATGAGGCAGAATTACAGTACCACTACAAGAATTGAGGGAATGATGCTTTTCAATAGTTACAGGAATAGTATCGAGATTTGTAAGGAGAGAAAGATCGTGAGGTTCGGTAGCATTCTGGACAGTGATGATGAGTGTACCGCACTTGAGAGCATGAAAGGATATATCTCTACCAACATGGCATAGGAGCACCTTGCCAATACTATGGTCGGAAAGGTAGGCAGTAGAGGAAGTCGGTCATAGAATAAAAAAAAACTTGGTCCATTGTGTATTTTGAAACATAGCTTGGAAAGGGAGTGCATGACGTGCTGGTCTTTTCTGAGTAGAATGAAGAGGCGGTGAAGAAGTATCAGGTAATGTATGGTCTTGCGCGTTTAGGTGTGGGACAGGAGTTGGTCCAATGTGGGACGGGTGGGCGATCCGAAAATCGCCGCACTTTAGAGGAAGAAGCCGGAAGCATAGTCAAAGAAGAGCGGAGGTTAAACGTATCAAAGGAGTCAGTCGAAAACCTGTTACCTGAAGCAGGTGAAGAAACGGCACCAGCAAGAGGTACAGGGGTATTAGAAATATCCGAAGAGGGGTCAAACAACGAGGCAAGGTCAGAACAGGATGCGGTATCAGGAAGGGGCCCGGAGGAGCAGTTTCATGGATTCGGGACTCCATTGTTAAGTCTCTTTTCTTGTTTAGAAAAAAAAAAAAGGCAAAAAAAAAAAAAAAGGTGGGGAACGGAGAAATAGCTCGTAGGAGGAAAACAAAAACAAAAAAAGGGGGGGCCATAAATCCCCCTCCACGCCCTAGAGGACCTCATCACCACAAGTAGTGCAGATGCTGCATAGAACCCATGCCTTACCCTACCCTTCATCCCAGTAAACCAGGAATCCGGGATAGCAACCTCACATCTACCGAGCCACCTCGGTGGATAAAAGAGAGGGCAGCCGGACACCCACCACAAAGCATACCTCCTTTGGCCACCACCCCATGTAATCCGACAGGCAGCCTCCAGAGATACACCCGTCACCCGAAAGACACCCAAAGGCACCCCCCAGAGATCCAGGTGATCCAGATTCCACGGCAAACTACACCACCGCCAAGGGCCACAACGGAATGGGAAGTTTCCCGGTACCCTTTACCCTATGTAGGAACTGGTGCCTGTGGGAAGAATCTCAAAGGCTAAAAATAGGAAGGGAATAAGGGAGGGATGGGGAGGAAGAGGAAGAAAGGGAAAAAAGTGAGGATAGGGAAGATGGGATAGGGAAGGGGGATTGGGGGGGGGGTAATTAGGTTCGGTCTGAGAAAGGAGATCAAAAGGTCTAATTCCTCATACCAAAAGCCTCTTCACCGCGCCAAGGAGCCGCCTTGAAGAGGCAGGTTGGTTAATGGGGCTTAAAGCCTAACGTTTATTAAAATGGGAACATTTACCTAGCTGAAAATTAATACCAAGATTTTTTAATAACACACTAAATTTAAATCCTAACAGAAAATCCATTCCCAGTAATTGAACCGAATCCATCGATTCCGAGTTTTCTCTTAACAAAATCAGCAACATTTTGAATTTCTATTACGCAAACTAAACTTATATGGAATTATGTTTCTTATCGAATGCATCAGCGTTAACATTTAAATCAAATCACGTGAGGCATTATTCATTACTGAATTGTTATCAGTGTCAAAATTTAATAAAATGGGTCAATTAAGACACTGCAGACCAATAACAAAGTGAACCTTGCATTCAACAAGAAAAAGTTGGTTATTCATTAGGCAACAGAGACGAAGGTTTTCATTACGGCTCCACTGTAGACATCGGGCATAAAATGCTACTAATGTTTATTTTCCTGCTGGAATGCTCTAGTTTGAGGAGCCAACTCTCGTAGTGAGACTACAATGCTGAACATCCCGTTCTTGGATCGTAAGACACACGCCTATTCTCGGGTTCAGACTGAAGCGAGAAGAGGCGTGTGTCTTACGATCCAAGAACGGGATGTTCAGCATTGTAGTCTCACTACGAGAGTTGGCTCCTCAAACTAGAGCATTCCAGCAGGAAAATAAACATTAGTAGCATTTTATGCCCGATGTCTACAGTGGAGCCGTAATGCAAACCTTCGTCTCTGTTGCCTAATGAATAACCAACTTTTTCTGCTGAAATGGCCTTGACATACGATACAAGTCATCTTTTAGGATTAGGAAAATAGTATTTGTCATCCGCTAAATCTTGGATTGTATGTTTTTTAATACTAGTGTATCCCGAAATGTCATTACATTTTCCAACTCATGCTGCAGAATATCTGATAACTATGTATTCCACTGTAGTTCTCAGAAAAGACTGCAAAGGCTTAAAAGTTTGAGGTGACTCAGCCCGGATAAGCAAGGTGAGATACGACAGTCCGGGGAGGGTTGGTGAAAGTATTAATCTTGTCTATATATCACTTCCGTGTTCACAACGTAACGTCCATCAAGGCACAACACTAACTCAAGAAGCGCAGGACAATAAACAGGACATCGAGGGTATTGTACCTACTGAGCTGTTTTGCCTTATTTTTAAGACTATCTTCATGGACCCACCACCACACATTCGCCTCCTTCCACAGCCTTAGGCTAAATTATACACGAATTTCTTTGTGACAGAAATTTCAGTGTTTTCCTGGAGGCAGAGCAAGTCGAATAGTAAACAAGTCTTAAATAATATTGAATGTATATCGAGTCACAGCTTGGAGAGTAATCAAGACTAATGAAAAAAAATGTTCATCAAATGAAGATGTTTTTAACAATAATTACAAGTCCCTACCTGGAAACTTTATCTTTTACTAATCTTTGTGACAGCTGCATAGATATTTTTCCTGATTACCTCTCACCACGAGAAAAACTAATTTAGGATAATTTTCCAACATGCTAGAAAAGTTTACGTGAACTTATTATAATTAATATAATCATTGAAAATGCTTTGCCATTAGGGTTGTAAGTGTTCAATACTTAGTCATGTTCAATGCAGTTCACACCACCCCAGCCAGTGGAAATAAAAAACACAGTAATGTCATTGCAACTGTGAATTATTACAGCCATATTTACCCTCACTCTCGCATTGCAGCTGCCTGTGATATACGGCTCTAATACTAAACTTACGATCAACTGAAGAAGCCAATAAGAGAGTAACAGATAATGAAAACGGATCGAGGTAAACTGCAGTGTACACTGCTCTCCAGCTGCTGGAAGTTCCATGCATAAACATAAGAATATGATCATAGGAATAGATGACTGCAGTAGGCTTAATGGCCCATGAGAGGCAGGTTCTAGCCACACCCACCAATTCTCAAGCATTTGTCAAATCTAATTTTAAAAGACATCCAAATTATTAGTTTCAGTGATATTACTTTCTAAAGAAGACTTCATCCAACCTCACATATTATCGAATCATATAAATTTGTATAGCTCATAGCAGTAAATTTAAAGCAGGAGGTGGATGAATTAGATACATATGCAACACCTGAGTAACAATTCCGAAGATTGGCCAACTTTTTTTTTCTATTCAATACAGAGATTATATGTGGAAGACAGTCTATCAAGACCGATTACCTCATCTCTCACAGTCATCGTATATAATGTCTAAACCGATTTGAAAAAAAAGCTCTGGATGAAGACGAAACTTCAAAATAAAGATTCTCGGGTGTTGTACACGGATCTGCATCATCTTGTCACTGTATACCATTAATACTTAAAAATCCTCTGACTGAGATTAATCCTTACATTACCTCTCTTGTCAAGTAACCTAACCCCAACTGTCTTATTATATTCGCTTCTTACATTAGTTTGCAGTATTAGCGTATTTTCAGTTTAATCATTTATTTCCTTCCTATATTGTTTTCTTTCCAATTTGGGATACTACCATTATATAAAATAAGAGGTAAATATAATTCGGTAAGCATTGTTTTAGATAAGGAACTGATAAAACGATGTAATAACTTATTCCTGGAGATCACTGAGCTTCCTGTCAGTGCCTGGTGTAAAATTTAGTTGTCTCGGCTGCCGTGTGCCTTTAACCAGATGATTGTTGACACGACTGCTGTGCATTTTGAAATCATTTGATACAACCTTCAATAATGCCTTAAAACTTATCTTAGTGTTCCACTCTGTTCCAGTAATCATGTTACTGCTGACGCATGTGATCATTTACCTTCTGAACATCACATTTCTGTTAAAAGCAAAATATAAAAGGCAACAGAATTCTGTTAACAGAATGAAACTACTTATCTGTTCTTATATTTGATCATTTGTTGGAGAGTCAGCTTATTATATAAATATAGATGTAATGTTTATGAGTGTAATGTTTATGATGATCGCATTAGTTGGGTGTAGAAGCTCGAGTCTCTCAGAGAACATTGTCTTATCAGACAGGTTACTTTATTTGATTTTTCCTTTTTATTTTGAGGATAATTTTTTATACATAATACTTTTGTGATTTTTGTGTATTATAAACTAATATATATATATATATATATATATATATAATATATATATATATATACACACATACACACACACATACATACACATACATACACATACATACACATACACATACACATACATACACATACATACACACACATACACACATACATACACACATACATACACACAAAATGATGTGTATCTTTTTTTTTTTAATTCTGTACGAAATAAAGAATAATGATTGACAGCAACAACTACAACAGTTGCTACTACTTCCAATACTATAGCTACTGCTAGTACTATTACTGCATTTACTACTACTGTAACTGTTATTTTAAACAAGGATCAGTTTTACAGGCAGAGAGCTGTCATCCTGCCTCAGGTCATTTCTAAGCCTGCTCTAAAATATACATAATTCATAGTACCCTCCCCCTCCCTATGTCCTCGTTATGGTGTACGAACAAGTGTAGCAGGTCGTTGTTTATGGGTCAACATTCCATTCAGTACAATCAGAAATTTAGTTACTATGAAAGCAACACAAACTAGTGTGAGGGAGTGCAACACACTCCATGTGGGAGACTGAGGTGATAGGAGGGAACCACTTCAGGAAACACATGTACAATTAATGAGGAATTAGACACTCATCAAGAGTCGGGAAAATTATTATTGACAGAACTAAGCGCTAAAGAGTAGAGAAAAGCTTGAATGATAAGTACTTGCAGTGCTGGTAAATCATGACTTTCAAGAATAAAATGTTTTAACCAGCCAACAAATAATTCCTTTGTCATAAACGCTAAGATAAGATTTCGTTCGGATTTTTAACCCCGGAGGGTTAGCCACCCAGGATAACCCAAGAAAGTCAGTGCGTCATCGAGGACTGTCTAACTTATTTCCATTGTGGTCCTTAATCTTGTTCCCCAGGATGCGACCCACACCAGTCGACTAACACCCAGGTACCTATTTGCTGCTAGGTGAACAGAACAGGTGTAAGGAAACGTGTCGAAAATGTTTCCACCCGCCGGGAATCGAACCCAGGCCCTCCGTGTGTGAAGCGGGAGCTTTAGCCACCAGGCCACACTGACTGGTTTGACCATCAGATAACAGTAAAAGTGGTTTCGTTTTTCTGATTTAAGGCACTGGTATTCTTTGAGCACTGAACGTAACCTGCTGCATTAGAACACAGCAGTAAATAAAAGAAGCCTGGGGTGTGTGGGAGGAAAACTAGGCCGCCTGTGTCGGGGTGTGGCGATTTATGGGGCGATAAGTGAAAATGTTGAAAAATGAATCACGAACATACGGAAACACTGATTCGTTGATTATATATGTCGTGCCGAATAGGTAAAACTGGTCAGTTAGCAAGACCTCAATTAAAATAAAGTCCTTTCTAAAATTTTCTCTTATACGTTTAAAGATACATATTTTTTTTCATTTATGTTAATGTAAAAATTAATAATTTTGTACCAAAAGAACCTTAGAAAACTTACCTAACCTTATTAAAACAAGCGCAATTTAATTTAGCCTAACTCAACTAAATATATTTTAGATAAGTTTACAATAATTTAATAATAAACAATGAAATATATTTTTTTTCGTTAGATTCAGAATGATTTTTGCGAAATTATTTCATACACATTTTCACTTGCCTTATTCGGCAAGAAGAGCGTCGCTATATAAGCCAAAGTCGCAAGTTTTACCTATTCGGCACGACATGCATGGAAAATAACCACAGAGTTGAATGACAGCTCTAGGCCTTTTATGTTGCAGCAATCAACACATCAGGAGCTTGCAATGTTGCAAAATGAGTAGGAAGTCCAGGCAGATTCGTTCAGGAAAACGACTTTCGAGAATAACGGAAACAGGTGCTGGGCCGAGTGGCAGAAAATACAGGCAGCATATTAAAGCAGTAGAAATAGGCAGCCCAGTCCATAATCATTGATTATGTAGTAATGACTTAGTGAGCACAACATTAGTGACATGTCAATTACCACAAACATGCCATCAAACTCAAACCGTTACGCTATAAAAGACTTAAAATTCTGATTTCAAATGTCTATGGCAATTGTTTTCGGGAAATGTCATATTGTCATATTAAAGAAAATGGATTTAGGTCCAACTCACTTAAACGAGAGGGAGACGTCCCTAATTTATTAAAGAAACTAATCCCACCCAACTTTATAGCAGACTCTGGTCAAACAAAGACAGGACAGGAAAATCACACCCTAAACACTCAATTCGTCAGTATGGAACTACGACATGTATGACAGTCCAAAGAACTGAGACAGGAATCCGGCTTAAGAGCCAAGTTTGAACAATTCAAAAATGCTATATAGCGAACGTTTAGAATATTTTATAACTGCCGATTCTAAAATATTCCTTTCCAGCCAAGAGGAACAAGAAACTATGATTCTGGCTTCTGACCAATTTGCAGTTATTGCAATCTAAAGTGTTGCTGAATATCACACTTGATTCCCGTGCTGTTTATATTGAGATTGTTGTGTTAACCTAATATTCAGAGCAAAAGTGGCGCTTGAACCCCAGTGATAATAAAGAAAGCCTGCTCATACAAAAAAATATTAACCAATAACCATTTTGTAGAAAATTATAAATTCAAGTAACTTATAGCTAGATATAAGTTTTACCAAGAATAAATAAAAAAATTAGCAATCAATTTTAGTAATTTTGTTATTTCATGCACATATTTTAGCGAATGTCATCTGTCACATTCTGTTTTCAGTTAAGACTAGGAACAAATTGCACTGAACACCCACACCGCATTTGAGTTGCTATATATTCACTACATATGCTATGCCCTTATCAGGGACACTGGACAAAGAGGGAGTTTCGTAATGTAGGCGTTCCATAAATGTGCAAGTTTAATTGTTAGATCATGAGGTGCCAAGTACCAGCAGTGGCTACAGTGGGTCGTACGTTTTTACCAGTTTAAAATCGACTCTTGTGCAGTAATCATTGTGAACAATCGTACTTTCGTACTTTTCGAAACAAACTGTTTTTAGTCAGTTACCCATCACAGTAAAAAAGAAACGCGGATAGTGATAACGTCAGTGAGAAAATAAGTTCTTATCGTTTGTAGGTCCGTCAGGAAAACCGTCGTGCATTATTTGTGAAAAACTCCCCCGGATAATAGAAGATATGATCTTAATAATAGACACTAAAAAACCATCAGGCTGAATCAGATTATAAACTGAAGTTAATGCTTGTGTAATGGTTACAAAAAGAGTACGTTATTAAGAAAGAGGATGAAATGAAAAGGTTAAAATATATTTGTTAAAAGAAGTTGTGGAAGATTGGCAGTGACGGAAACGTCCTACAAAACTGGTTTTGCACTTGCTAAAAAACTGAAGCCTTTTTCTAATGCAGAAGAAATTGTTATGCCTTGTCTTCAAATATTTCTAAGATGTCTTAAAAAATACCGTTTAACATATACATTACAATCCTAAGTGAGCGCTAAACCCACAAGGAAAACAACATATACAGAAATCGACAACTCTTCTACAAATCATCGCCTCTGTTACAACACTAAATCTGTGGACACCGTAATCATTAAAAAAATAGTTTACTACGTCAGTGAGTTACAACATTAAGAATGAGAATTGTGCAACATTTAGGAATCAATATTAAAGGATAACTTTTCGCCAGCCAGTGGCTTTTTCAGTCCAGTACTAGGGAATAACAGTGGACTTGTCCAGTGGTGACTGCCTCCTCGTGCTTCTACTCACCTGACTGCAACTTCTCATCACATACGCTGTACATTTCTCAAGATTGATGGATTCAACCCATCGACTCCAGGCTGAGAGACTGATTGCCTCAAATTTCTCATCTTCCACTGTTATTCTCTGTATTAGACTGAAGAAGCCACTGGCTGGCGAAAAGTTTCCTCAATAAAGATTCCCAAATGTTTCACGAGTGTCTCATTTTTTAACTTCACGATTTTCAAAATCGTTTTCACCACGAGCTGCCACACTTCTCTACGTCGCCACAGCTAATTTCATCTTTCTTGGAGCCAACTGTGCATAAGAGTAACAAGCAAATCAGTCTCATAACTAGAGACATCCAGGACGTAGCACAACTTAACTCGCAGACAACTTATACCGATCCATAACGGGTATAAGAGACCAAGCTCTGCAATTTAACATTCCGAGGCTGTGACGGTACACAAATATCTAGACGAGGTTAAGTGTAAAATATTGCATTTCACATATTCAAAAAATGACTTTTTAATACCGGTCATTTATTAATATATTTGTAGGTATCTAGCTTGTTCGTTATGACACACGCAGTTCACAGGATGCCATAAATAATACCGCATTCCCGTCATCTCACGCGAAACAAATAACAAGTAGCTGCTACATGGGTCATAATTATATGCAAATTTATGGGACAGAGCCCATTGCTTTGTACCTTGAACTTCAGTGACCTGATATTTACGATCTGCTCAAGAATTCACTAGGAACTGGCCGTGCTGTGTAAATCAGTAATAACAAAGTGTGATTTAAGAAAAATAATCATAACTCACCAACGCAAGTATCTGCTGTCACTTGTTGGCGCCTCTAGTCGCCCAACGAAGTTCGTAATATTTCGTTGGGCGTCCCTGGATGACTGCAAGGATCTAGGACTCTGGTTACACTAACTGATCCACAAGATGTCGCAGGATCCCAGCCAAGACGTCACGCACAAGCTGTAGGACAGGACAGATGCATGTATGAGAGTATGAAGGTGTTAGTCACACCTCTGTTAATCACTGTAGTAACGGTATTGAGAGGTCTACTACACACCTGTCGTCATCGCCGCTCAGCACAAAGTGATGAAATTTAGGTAATGAAATTACGATGCGAGAGCAAAGGGAACCAATGAAAACCAAGGGAATACCAGGCGGCAAGTTAACACTCGCCGAGATTTACAAACTATCGCAGTGGTAGTTTGTTATATGCTTTACCCTGTCTACATGCTTACAGTTCCTACGGGTTTAACGTTCCCCATGATTATAATAATAATAATACTACACGCTTACATAAATGAGCTGAAATCAAAGTTATTACATAAAGCACGTTAAATAACCCCTGGAGCTGAAGCAAAATACTCAGCTCTGATTCATTTTTTTTTATTTAGAAACAGTATACATTATACATGTTGTGATACATAATGACCTAACAAGGAAAAGTAAGCAACAATATAAGAAAACCTAGAACTAAACAGAGGACGACCTACACCTGAACATTCCTCAACCAAAAAATAGCTACAACACAAAACTGGTTCTCTTATTCATATCTTGTATAAAAACTTTATATACTAAACATTAATTATACACTAATGCCTTTTACTCACAACTGTGTTGTATAGTAACATTTTATGTACATACACATTCGAAAATTAAATCCCCAATACAATATTTTCAAGGAGACTAATAGCCCCCCCCCCCACACAAAATATACCCTAACACAGCTCATGCAACATTGCATACACTAGAATAAATGAATATGCCTCCTCACACCACACACAAGGTACACAGTATGAACAGTTTGAAAAATATCCCCTTAATCCGTATGTGTATATATATTCCTCCCTCGTTAACCTCCAATCAGAGATGAGCACTTAATAGGGCAACGTTCAATGCCGTCTCCTATAACACAGAACATTCTAAACTGACACCTCGCCCTTACTACAGTAGTAAGGGGGAATAAGAATCATACATTAGTCTCAGGGGCAACGAAACAAAAACCCCGCTTCTTTCACAACACAAAAAATTCTGTGCACATTACCAAAATATCTTCCACATGGTCCCTCTGTTAAAAGTATCGAAGAGGACACCTTGGCAGAACCTTCAGAACCGAGTAAAACATATTAATGAAACCTCCACCTCGCTCCCAGAAGCCCCATTTCAATAACCGGCCACACCATACACGCGCGCGCACACGCGCACACACGCGCGCACACACACGCGCACACACTACAAACCTCACTCAAGGAAAAAGATTTTGGGGTGAGTATAACACCAGGCACATCTGAAGCGCACATCAACCAAATAACTGCTGCAGCATATGGGCCCCTAGCAAACCTCAGAACCATACCCCCGGCCGGGATTGAACCCGCGGTCATAGAGTCTCAAAACTCCAGCCCGTCGCGTTAGCCACTAGACCAGCTAGCCACAATAAGATTCATCTTATTGTGGCTAGCTGGTCTAGTGGCTAACGCGACGGGCTGGAGTTTTGAGACTATGACCGCGGGTTCAATCCCCGCCGGGGGTATGGTTTATTTGCAATCGTGTCATTACGATTTCTTAAGTCAAGTCAAACCTCAGAACAGCATTCCGACATCTTAATAAGGAATCGTTCAGGACCCTGTACACCGTGTACGTTAGGCCCATATCGGAGTCTGCGGCACCAGTTTGGAACCCACACCTAGCCAAGCACGTAAAGAAACTAGAGAAAGTGCAAAGGTTTGCAACAAGACTAGTCCCAGAGCTAAGAGGTATGTCCTACGAGGAGAGGTTAAGGGAAATCAACCTGACGACACTGGAGGACAGGAGAGATAGGGGCGACATGATAACGACATACAAAATACTGAGAGGAATTGACAAGGTGGACAAAGACAGGATGTTCCAGAGATTGGACACAGTAACAAGGGGACAAAGTTGGAAGCTGAAGAAACAGATGAATCACAGGGATGTTAGGAAGTATTTCTTCAGCCACAGAGTAGTCAGTAAGTGGAATAGTTTGGGAAGTGATGTAGTGGAGGCAGGATCCATACATAGCTTTAAGCAGAGGTATGATAAAGCTCACGGCTCAGGGAGAGTGACCTAGTAGCGATCAGTGAAGAGGCGGGGCCAGGAGCTCGGACTCGACCCCCGCAACCTCAACTAGGTGAGTACACACACGCGCGTGCACACACGCGCACACACACGCGCGCGCACACACACGCGCGCGCGCACACACACGCGCGCGCACACACACACGCGCGCGCACACACGCGCGCGCGCACACACGCGCGCGCGCACACACGCGCGCGCGCGCACACACACACACACGCGCGCGCGCACACACACGTGCACGCACACGCGCACACACACGCGCGCACACACGCGCGCACACACGCGCGCACACACACGCGTGCACACACACGCGCACACACACATCACATGCATCAACATGTCAGGGACACAACCAGAGAGAGAGGGGAGGATGAGCCAGCAAGACTGGATCTTGTGTTCACCCTGAGCAGTTCAGACATTGAGGACATCACTTACGAGAGGCCCCTTGGAGCTAGCGATCATGTGGTTCTGAGTTTTGACTATATAGTAGAGTTACAAGTGGAGAAGGTAACAGGAACTGAAGGGGACAGGCCAAACTATAAAAGGGGGGACTACACAGGTATGACTTCCTGCAGGAGGTTCAGTGGGACAGAGAAATGGTAGGAAAATCAGTAAACGAGATGATGGAATATGTGGCAACAAAGTGCAAGGAGGCAGAGGAAAGTTTTGTTCCCAAGGGAAACAGAAATAATAGGAAGACCAAAACGAGTCCTTGGTTTACCCGAAGGTGTAGGGAGGCAAAAACTAAGTGCAACAGAGAATGGAAAAGGTACAGGAGGCATAGGACCCAGGAAAACAAGGAGATTAGTAGAAGAGCCAGAAACGAGTATGCGCAGATAAGGAGGGAGGCCCAGCGACAGTATGAAAACGACATAGCATCGAAAGTCAAATCTGACCCGAAACTGCTGTATAGCCACATTAGGAGGAAGACAACAGTCAAGGACCAGGTGATAAGGCTGAGGAAAGAAGGTGGAGAACTCACAAGAAACGATCAAGAGGTATGTGAGGAGCTCAACACGAGATTTAAGGAAGTATTTACAGTAGAGACAGGAAGGACTCTGGGGGACAGACCAGATGGGGACACCAACAAGGAATACACCAACAAGTGTTGGACGACATACATACAGATGAGGAGGAGGTGAAGAAACTGCTAAGGGACATCGATACCTCAAAGGCAATGGGACCGGACAACATCTCTCCGTGGGTCCTTAGAGAGGGAGCAGATATGTTGTGCATACCACTTACCACAATCTTCAACACATCCCTGGAAACTGGGCAACTACCTGAGGTATGGAAGACGGCAAATGTAGTTCCCATTTTCAAAAAAGGAGACAGAAAAGAGGCACTAAACTATAGACCTGTGTCATTGACGTGTATAGTATGCAAAATTATGGAGAAGATTATCAGGAGGAGAGTGGTGGAGCACCTGGAACGGAACAGGAGTATAAATGCCAACCAGCACGGATTCACGGAAGGCAAATCCTGTCTCAGAAACCTTCTGGAGTTTTATGATAAAATAACAGAAGTAAGACAAGAGAGAGAGGGGTGGGTTGATTGCATCTTCTTGGACTGCAAGAAGGCCTTTGACACAGTTCCTCACAAGAGATTAGTGCAGAAGCTAGAGCATCAGGCGCATATAACAGGAAGGGCACTGCAATGGATCAGAGAATACCTGACAGGGAGGCAACAACGAGTCATGGTACGTAATGATGTATCACAGTGGGCACCTGTGACGAGCGGGGTCCCACAGGGGTCGGTCCTAGGACCAGTGCTATTTTTGGTATATGTGAACTACATGACGGAAGGGTTAGACTCAGAAGTGTCCCTGTTTGCAGATGATGTGAAGTTAATGAGGAGAATTAAATCTGATGAGGACCAGGCAGGACTTCAAAGAGACCTGGACAGACTGGACACCTGGTCCAGCAAATGGCTTCTCGAATTTAATCCTGCCAAATGCAAAGTCATGAAGATAGGGGAAGGGCACAGAAGACCACAGACAGAGTATAGGCTAGGTGGCCAAAGACTGCAAACCTCACTCAAGGAGAAAGATCTTGGGGTGAGTATAACACCGAGCATGTCTCCGGAAGCACACATCAATCAGATAACTGCTGCAGCATATGGGCGCCTGGCAAACCTGAGAACAGCATTCCGATACCTTAGTAAGGAATCATTCAAGACACTGTACACCGTGTATGTCAGGCCCATACTGGAGTATGCAGCACCGGTTTGGAACCCGCACATGATAAAGCACGTTAAGAAACTAGAGAAAGTACAAAGGTTTGCAACAAGGTTAGTTCCAGAGCTAAGGGGAATGTCCTATGAAGAAAGATTAAGGGAAATCGGCCTGACGACACTGGAGGACAGGAGGGTCAGGGGAGACATGATAACGACATATAAAATACTGCGTGGAATAGACAAGGTGGACAAGGACAGGATGTTCCAGGGAGGGGACACAGAAACAAGAGGCCACAATTGGAAGTTGAAGACACAAATGAGTCAGAGAGATAGTAGGAAGTATTTCTTCAGTCATAGAGTTGTAAGGCAGTGGAATAGCCTAGAAAATGACGTAGTGGAGGCAGGAACCATACACAGTTTTAAGACGAGGTTTGATAAAGCTCATGGAGCGGGGAGAGAGAGGGCCTAGTAGCAACCGGTGAAGAGGCGGGGCCAGGAGCTAGGACTCGACCCCTGCAACCACAAATAGGTGAGTACAAATAGGTGAGTACACGCGCACACACACACGCGCGCACACACACGCGCGCACACACACGCGCGCACACACGCGCGCGCACACACACACACGCGCACACACACGCGCGCGCACACACACACACGCGCACACACACACGCGCACACACACACGCGCACACACACACACGCGCGCGCGCACACACGCGCACACACACGCGCGCACACACGCGCACACACACGCGCACACACACGCGCACACACACGCGCACACACACGCGCACACACGCGCGCACACACGCGCGCACACACGCGCGCACACACGCGCGCGCACACACGCGCGCGCACACACGCGCGCACACACACACGCGCACACACACGCGCACACACACGCGCACACACACGCGCACACACACGCGCGCACACACGCACACACACACGCGCACACACACGCGCACACACACGCGCGCACACACGCGCGCACACGCGCGCGCGCACACACACACACGCGCGCGCGCGCGCGCACACACACGCGCGCGCACACATGCACAGATTAGAGAGACAAATGACAATTCAGATGCAACAACAGGAAATTCTATGTCAGGCACAGACAAGGGGACGGTAAGAAACAAAGGAGATATGCCGTATGCGAAGGCCCTATCAGACCCACGTGGGGCCAGGGAAAAGACGAGGAGCACACTAAGATCAAATGACAGGTCCGAAGACAATGAAGG
This sequence comes from Cherax quadricarinatus, assembly GCF_026875155.1. Classification (NCBI taxonomy): domain Eukaryota; kingdom Metazoa; phylum Arthropoda; class Malacostraca; order Decapoda; family Parastacidae; genus Cherax; species Cherax quadricarinatus. The sequence goes on from NC_069462.1 coordinate 9,679,066, forward strand.
TATGCTATATGCAAAGAGTAACAGCCAACTGCAGTAGCAAGGAACAGCTGATCATGAAAGACAGTTCCCTGAGAATAGAAGTTTCAGATAGGACAGGGACTGAAGGCAAGAACATTTCAATGGAAGGAAACAAAACACCTCAGAGGATGCAAATGGAGACTCAGTGAGAGGAGGAAAGGGAGAGGTCAGCTTTTACCTACGGGCTCCAAGAAGCCAAGGGGGACAACTTCCAAGAAATAAAACAGGAGGAAAAAACTGATTGAAGGCATCATGAAAACAATAGGCGAGGACGATATGTCCCAGGTGACAAATTTTCGGAGAATTGGGTGGTTTGCGAGTGGAAGGATACGGCCTGTCAAAGTAATTCTCAAGGAAGGATCAGTTCGAACCAGGATTCTGCAAGAGAAAGCACGACTGAGGGACAAACAGGGGTACCAGAGAGTATACCTCGATCGCAACAGAACACAAGAAGAAAGGACTACACTGAAAGAGAGGGTACAGAGACGCAAGGAGGAACGAGAGGCAATGATGAAGATGAGCAGGACCCAGACACAGGAGGAAGGGCAAACACACCCCGCAGAATCTCCCACCGAAAGACTCCAACCGCGACAATCCCAACGTAACTGAACAACCCAAACCACAACCCACTCACTGTTCCCTCTTCCAGCAACACCCACATCACAAACCTCATCTCAACAGCTGTCCCTTGGTAGATAAGACACATAGGCAACATTTAGGCAGCTTTATTCCGAAACGTTTCGCCTACACAGTAGGCTTCTTCAGTCGATTACAGAAAGTAGGCAGGAGCAGTAGAGATGTGAAGACTATGTAATCTGTCCCTTATGGGCATTCTGACCCCACCCCCATCATCACAAACCCCACCTACACCACAGCCCCCCATAGGCCCCCCCCACCAAGGCTCTCGCTCCCACAACCCCAATATTCTTGCAGGACCACAGTGATAGAAAAGAAGCTTTAAATTTGGTACACAAACGCGGACGGAATAACGAATAAACATGAGGAGTGGCACGAAAGAATCAGTGAGAAATCCCCAGACATCATAGTCACAGAAACAAAACTCGCTGAGACAATAACAGATGCAATCTTCCCACCGGGATATCAGATCCTGAGAAAAGATAGGAGTAGAGGGGGAGGAGGAGTTGCACTGCTCATAAGAAGCCGATGGGGATTTGAGGAAATGGAAGGCATGGACGTGATTGGAGAAAGAGACTACATAGTAGGTACAATTCAGTCTGGAGAACATAAAGTAGTCATTGGAGTGATGTATAACCCACCACAGAACTGTATGAAGAAAACAACAGGGCGATGGTGGACACTGGCTGAGGTGGCAAGAAGAGCTCACTCGAGCAGAGACAAAGTTGCTGGTATTGGACGATTTCAACCACAGGGAGAACGACTCGGAAAATCTGGAGCCACATGGGGGTCCCAAAACATGGAGAGCCAAGATGAAGGATGTGGTACTTGAAAACCTCATGCATTAACATGTCAGGGACACTACCAGAGAGAGAGGGGAGGATGAGCCAGCAAGACTGGATCTTGTGTTCACTCTGAGCAGTTCGGACATTGAGGACATCACTTACGAGAGGCCCCTTGAAGCTAGCGATCACGTGGTTCTGAGTTTTGATTATATAGTAGAGTTACAAGTGGAGAAGGAAACAGGAACTGAAAGGGAAAAGCCAAACTACAAAAGGGGGGACTACACAGGTATGAGGAACTTCCTGCAGGAAGTTCAGTGGGACAGAGGCCTGGTAGGAAAATCAGTAAACGAGATGATGGAATATGTAGCAACAAAGTGCAAGGAGGCAGAGGAAAGGTTTGTTCCCAAGGGAAACAGAAATAATAGGAAGACCAAAGCGAGTCCTTGGTTTACCCGAAGGTGTAGGGAGGCAAAAACTAAGTGCACCAGAGAATGGAAAAGGTGCAGGAGGCAAAGGACCCAGGAAAATAAGGAGATTAGTAGAAGAGCCAGAAACGAATGCGCACAGATAAGGAGGGAGGCCCAGCGACAGTACGAAAACGACATAGCATCGAAAGTCAAGTCTGACCCGAAACTGCTGTATAGCCTCATTAGGAGGAAGACAACAGTCAAAGACCAGATAAGGCTGAGGAAAGAAGGTGGAGAACTCGCAAGAAACGATCAAGAGGTATGTGAGGAGCTCAACATGAGATTTAAGGAAGTATTTACAGTGGAGACAGGAAGGCCTCTCGGGGGACAGACCAGATGGGGACACCAGCAAGGAATATACCATCAAGTGTTGGATGACATACATACAGATGAGGAGGAGGTGAAGAAACTGCTAAGGGACATCGATGCCTCAAAGGCAATGGGACCGGACATCTCCCCGTGGGTCCTTAGAGAGGGAGCGGATATGTTGTGTGTGCCACTTACCACAATCTTCAACACGTCCCTGGAAACTGGGCAACTACCTGAGGTATGGAAAACGGCAAATGTAGTTCTCATTTTTAAAAAAGGAGACACAAAAGAGGCACTAAACTATAGACCTGTGTCACTGACGTGTATAGTATGCAAAGTTATGGAGAAGATTATCATAACCATAACTGCTGAAAGCCTCTTGTATACCATACGCAGTCGCCTCGAAAGGTACGTTTCTCACCTTCACCCACGTATAGTACTTAGATACGTCGTGCAAGACGACGTCCACCGTCAAGTTCACAGTCATCTTCCTCTCCTGGTACTCGTCAACGATTCTGTCGTAGAAGCCGGCACGATTCATTTTCACGAATACCCTGGACATCCCGTTTAAAGCTACACTATACAGTATACTTCATCGTTGGGGACACCATAGACGTCTCTGATGATGGCAGGTAGCAAGGTATTCATTGTTTCGCCACTCAGCGTGCCACGTACCAGCTGAATACAAACAGTGTTGATCCTTTGACCCACTCGAACCGCCATCTTGTCTTCCAGTTGCAAAAGGTCACCACCAGAGGGCAGGTGTAGCTACTAGGCGTGCGTCCTCTCTCCCCGGAGGTCGAGAGACGAATGAGAGTATGAAGGTGTTAGTCACACCTCTGTTAATCACTGTAGTAACGGTATTGAGAGGTCTACTACACACCTGTCGTCATCGCCGCTCAGCAGAAAGTGATGAAATTTAGGCAATGAAATTACGATGCGAGAGCAAAGGGAACCAGTGAAAAACAAGGGAATACCAGGCGACAAGTTAACACTCGCCGAGATTTGCGAACTATCGGAGAGGTAGTTTGTTATATGCTTTACCCTGTCTACATGCTTACAGTTCCTAAGGGTTTAACGTTCCCCATGATTATAATAATAATAATACTCGCTTACATAAATGAGCTGAAATCAAAGTTATTATTACATAAAGTACTTTAAATAACCCCTGGAGTTGAAGCAAAATACTCAGCTCTGATTCATTAAAAGAACAAAATGGCACAATACCGTGACTGGAACAATACGCAAATAACCCGCACATAGAAGAAAATACCTTACTAGGCTTTAATGGGTTAAGTAAAATATACCCAGAAAAATTATGGATCTGTGAATCACACCATCACACTAATATAAAGGCATTAGTTACCCTGATTGTACATTATTTTTATTTTTAATAAGTGGGAAGTTGTAAATCCATAGGGTTAAGCAGCCCCTGGGGAGGCAATCAGATTCAATACAAGGAAGGGCAGGGTAAGTCCACTTTCTTGGATCAACATTCCCTCAATGGTGGCAAGGCATTTTAAGGAGCAGTTGTACATATATCTGAAAAAGTCATTAAAGAAATGTAAACAGAAAACATAAGAACATAAAGAGGCGCACTGCAGGTGGTCTACTGCGCTACGCTAGGTAGGTCCAACGCTCACCCACCCACACCCACTCATAAGAACATAAGAACGAAGGAACACTGCAGCAAGCCTACTGGCCCATGCGAGGCAGGTCCAAGTCTCCTACCGGCTTAAGCCAATGCACCCAACCTAGTCAGGTCAGGTCACATTGACTTAAGGGAGGAACACGGCAACCGACCTGGTAGCACAAGGTATCAGGTCCAACTCACACCCACCCACATCCACTCATGTATTTATCCAACCTATTTTTAAAGCTACACAACGTTCTGGCCTCTATAACTGTACTTGGGAGTTTGTTCCACTCATCCACAACTCTATTACCAAACCAGTACTTTCCTATATCCTTCCTGAATCTGAATTTTTCCAACTTAAAACCATTGCTGAGAGTCCTGTCTAGGCTAGATATTTTCAGCACACTATTTACATCCCCTTTATTTATTCCTGTCTTCCATTTATACACCTCAATCATATCCCCCCTAATTCTACGTCTTTCTAGAGAGTGCAGATTCAGGGCCCTTAGTCTATCCTCATAGGGAAGGTTTCTGATACATGGGATCAACTTTGTCATCCTCCTTTGTACATTTTCCAGAGCATTTATATCCATTCTGTAATACGGTGACCAAAACTGTGCAGCATAATCTAAATGAGGCCTAACCAAGGATGTATAGAGTTGAAGAACAACCTGAGGACTCCTATTATTTATGCTTCTTGATATGAAGCCAAGGATTCTATTTGCTTTATTGCGAACACCTATGCACTGTTGTCTTGGTTTCAGATTACTGCTAACCAGAACTCCTAAATCTTTTTCGCAATCCGTAATACTAAGATCTACATTATTTACTTTATTTGTGGCATGGTTATTGTCCTGTCCAACATTTAGAACTTTGCATCTGTCTATATTAAACTGCATCTGCCACTTCTCCGACCACTGTATCAGTCTATTTAAATCTTCCTGGAGTGCTCTAATGTCCTCGTCAGAATGAATTCGACGGCCTATTTTGGTGTCATCGGCAAACTTGCTGATGTCGCTCTTTATGCCCTCATCTATGTCGTTTATGTAGATTGTGAACAGCAGGGGGCCCAACACTGACCCCTGTGGAACACCGCTCGTGACGCTTCCCCACTCTGATTTCTCCCCATTTATGCAAACTCTCTGCTGCCTATTTGTCAACCATGCCTCTATCCAGGAAAAAATTTCTCCTCCTATTCCATGTGCCTTAATTTTCCTCAATAGTCTCTGATGTGGAACTATCGAAAGCCTTACTGAAGTCCATATACACTATCATATTCATTACCATGATCTACCTCCTCAAATACCTTAGTAAACAAAGTTAATAAATTCGTAAGGCAGGAACGCCCCTTTGTAAAACCATGCTGAGATTCGTTGATTAATTTATGCTTTTCAAGGTGGCTACGAACTGCCTCGGCAATTATTGACTCCATAAATTTTCCCACTATGGAGGTTAGGCTTATTGGTCTATAGTTCGAAGCTAAGGACCTGTCACCTGCTTTGAAAATAGGTATCACATTTGCTATTTTCCACTTATCTGGCACCATGCCAGTTTGTAGTGATATGTTGAAAAGATTAGCCAAAGGTTTGCTAAGCTCCTCTTTACATTCCTTTAGAACCCTTGCATACAGTTCATCAGGGCCTGGGGATTTGTTAGATTTTAATTTATCTATTTGCCTAAGGACCATGTCACTTGTGACCCTAATCGTGCAAAGTTTATTATCGTCCTGTTCTACATAATTTATCATTACTGGAATATCGCTGGTATCCTCTTGTGTAAAAACTGAGAGGAAGTATGTGTTAAAAATTCTACACATTTCCTTATCACTGTCGGTGAGCTGACCCGAGGAACTTTTGAGTGGGCCTATCTTGGCCCTGATCTTACTTCTGTATACCTGAAAGAATCCTTTTGGGTTAGTCTTCGATTCTCTTGCAACTTTAACCTCATAATCTCTTTTTGCTTTTCTAATTCCCTTTTTTATTTCTCTCTTTAACTGAATATATTGATTTCTTAATTGCCCCTCTCCTCTTTTGATTTGCCTATATATTCCTCTCTTTTGACCAATCAGATATTTTAATCTATTGTTCATCCATTTAGGACCATTTTTGTTTGATCTGATTTCCCTATTTGGAACATAATTTGACTGAGCAGCTAGAACTATGCCCTGGAAAGCGTCATATCGGCAACCATCACCACCTACCTGACCCTTAGTCAGGTCATTCCAGTTCAGCCCACCTAAGTAATTTTTCAGTCCTATGAAATCAGCCAAGCGAAAGTCAGGGATGGAGACTTGATTGCCATTATTAGGGGAATTCCATGATATATTAAAACTGAGTGATTTGTTATCACTTTCCCCAAGCTCATCATTAACCTCAAGATTATTAATTAGTGTTTCCCTACTGGCAAGAACCAGGTCAAGGAGGTTATTTCCCCTAGTTGGCTCTGTCACAAACCGTTTTAAAAAACAATCCTGGATTGTATCAAGAAAGTCACCTGACTCTAAATTTCCTGTCAAATTCCTCCAGTTAATCTGTCTATAGTTGAAATCTCCCATTAGCACAACATTTTCGTATGTAGATGCCTTACGAATTTGGGCCCATAGAAGTTTACTGCACTCCCTATCAAGATTTGGGGCCCTGTAAATCACACCCAAAATTAGTTTTTCTCGGCCCTCGAGAAGCTGTAACCAAACCGATTCAGTGGCCGACGCTAATTTTATATCTTGTCTAACACAACAATTTAAATTGTCTCTGACATACATCGCTACTCCACCACCCTTCCTGTTGACCCTGTCAGTGTGGAATAATTTATAGCCTTGTATGTGACATTCAGAGGGCATCTCTCTATCTTTCAAATTGAGCCAGGTCTCTGTTATAGCAATAATATCTATGTTCCCTGCACTTGCAATTAATCTTAGCTCATCTATCTTATTTTTTACACTCCTGCTATTAGTATAGTAAACCTTAAGGGAGCTAATCCCTTGCTGTCCTCTGCTGTCCCCCTTTGTTTGCTGACCTGATCTATTGCCTTTATTTATAACTTCATGCTGAATGCCTTTTATTCACTTACTGTTTCCAACCCTAGTATTGCAACCTGCTTGTTTCCCACACACACCCATACCTCTATCTTCTATCAGTTTAAAATCATAGGAATTTCACCAATGGCCTTCTCAATTGAGTTTGCAAGTGCTACCACCCCAGCCCCAGAGAGATGTACCCCATCCCATGCATACATATCATGTTTGCCATAAAAGTTGTTCCAGTTGTCAATGAATGGGATTGCAAGTTCCTTGCAGTGTCTGTCTAGCCAGCAATTTACACCAATTGCCCTAGACAACCATTCATTTCCTACTCCCCTTCTAGGCAATATGCTACATATGATTGGGACCCCTCCCTTAGACTTAATGAAATCTACAGCTGACCTGTACTTATCTAGCAGCTCCTCTCTCCTACCCTTCCCAATGTCATTTCCACCAGCACTGAGACAGATAATGGGCTTGTTCCCATTACCTGACATGATATTATCCAGCCTGTTAACTATGTCCCCAACACCAGCTCCAGGGAAGCACACACTATCTCTCATCTTCTTATTCCTATTACAAAAAACACGGTCAATATATCTTACCTGAGAGTCACCAACCACAAGAATGCGCTTACCTCTGTTAGCAGGGTCAGTAGTACCCTTACTTTCACTGGCCGCTGAAGTACATTCATCCTGAAGAACAGAGAAGCGATTTCCTACCTTCAGATCTTCACTCTTAGCTTTCCTTATTCTAATTCTCCTCCCATTACTGGTTACCACTCGCCACTTGTAGCAGGTGCTGGACTGCACCTCACTGCTGGTAGCCGTTGCTACCTCCCCACCTACAGCCTCCTCACAGCGAGAGACTGCACCTCACTGCTAGAAGCCTCATTCCCCACAACTCCAGCCACCTCACACTCTCTCCCAAACCCATTAAGGTGGACCTTCAGCCTCCTAATCTCCTCCTGGAGAAGCAAGACCTCCTCCTTCAACTCTCCAACCTTAATGTAGAGCAAAATCCTACTAACGAGCCAACCATTCGGATTTTGATCTGCAGATTTTTATATATCAAAAACTTGTCCGATATTATAAGCCACAATAAAAAAAAATAAAGAAAAAAATTATGGGGAGGATATTTAACCTAAATTTAGGAAAGCTTTTCATAGTTTGCTATAAAAGACTAATTCGAAAACTTCGACACACTGGAGAATAAATGGAAAAATATTGCAAGGGATGAGAGACTTTCTATTTCAGAGAAAAAGGCAAACAGTGATAGAGGAGAAAAAGGTCATAGGGATTTATCATGAATGGGGTACCATAAGTATGTGTGTGCATGCCTCAGTATTGTTATCAAATTAAATAAATGACATACCAGAAGGAACAGAAAAATGAAATGAAAAAGGATGATGTAATTTAACATTCCTATTTGACATATAACCAAAATGAGAGAAAGCAAAATTCAGCCACAGGAAGACTACAGATCGCATAAACTATTAAAAAAGCCTGAGAGAAGTATCTAGAAGATAATGGATAGTTATATAAATGAAATTGTAAGGAACTTGTATGCTACACTGGCAGTTTATAAACAAGCTTTAGCATGTATGGATGGAGAAATGCTAAAAAAAGATAAAAAAAAAAAATTGCAACATATGTTACGCTACTATTGACATAAGCAGTGGTTATGGTGCCATGTATTAAGAAACAACTGAATTATTTACAAGGTAGCCGAAGGTGGGCTACATAATGGTATTCAAGCTGAAAACACTAGAGACCGTAGAAACTACTAGCGTCTAAGAGAAAACACCATAAGTGTCCGGGGCCCAAGACTGTTCAACAGCCTCCCATCAAGCATTAGGGGAATTGCCAATAAACCCCTGGCTGCCTTCAAGAGAGAGCTGGACAGATACCTAAAGTCAGTGCCGGATCAGCCGGGCTGTGGCTCGTACGTTGGACTGCGTGCGGCCAGCAGTAACAGCCTAGTTGATCAGGCCCTGATCCATCGGGAGGCCTGGTCATGGACCGGGCCGCGGGAGCGTTGATCCCCGGAATAACCTCCAAGTAACCTCCAGGTAACCTCCAGGCGAAACGTTCTCTCTAACAATTGTCCTGAAGTGTACTAAAGTGTCTTTCTCTACAACACTTAAGATGCTCACAAGAGCTGATAGGAAGAGGAAAAAGGATACATGATCATTACATGTAAGATAATAAAAATATATAAATTGAGAAAAACCTTCAATCGAAAGGTTACCAAAAAAATTTTGTCTTTGCTGAGACAGATGAATGAACATAATTAAAACAGAAGGAAGTGCTACTATACGAGGAAATAAAAGAAATTGCGGAAAAATTGTGAAGACATGACTCTACGTGCAATATTCTGCTCAGTAATATAACAATGTCCCTGAAGCCCCAGTAATATAATACAATGTACCTCAAGTTGCAGTAATGCAATACAATGTACCTCCAGCCCCATTACTACAATACAATGTACCTCAAGCCCCAGTAATATAATACAATCTACCTAATACCCCAGTAATACTACACAATATCCTTGAAGCCCCAGCAATACAACACAGTGTTGATAAAGCCCCAGTAACACCACAAAATAAAAATAAAACTCCTAAAAATACCAAATAATGACCCTGACAGCCACTGTCATCTAGCAGAGCTCCCTTTGTTTTCACCAGCTGGTGAGCTACGACAGGACCCGAGGAGGGGTGGTGGTGTCCACGGAGAAGGGCGTAGTGACCACTTCCCGTCTACTGGTGCAGTTCGCTGAGACCCGCCACACTGGACGCTACACCTGTGCTCCTGCCAATTCTACACCCAAGAGCGTCAATGTGCATGTTATTGCCGGTAAAGTATTGGTGTTCTGGTTGTGCATTTCTGTTTTCTGTGCGTTACTCTGAAAATTCTTGTAAGATTTTTCTTTTCTCTCGTGTTTTACTGATGATTTTTTTAAGATTATTTTATTTTATCGTATTTTAGTGAGATAAATGATATAAAATACCGACACCATGGAATAATGGACACAGATGCAATATACCGAGATACTTTTTAACAGTAAAGGATCGCATTATACTGCATTTGTATTTTAGTGTTGAGGGTCTTCAGTATTTTTTTTCTCTTATATTGTTGACATTCATGATATTTTTTTCTGTGTTTTATTGTCAAGTAGCTGGTTTTTTGCGTTACAGTGTTGCAATTCTTGCATTATACTTCTTTGTATATGTGATTTATCCCACTATTGAATATTTTATGGTGTAGGTGTGGTGTGGCTTCGTGTGTAGTGTCGTAGAAGATTGGCTTGGAGCCTGGCTTAGGGGCTAAGCACTTCCAATGCACAAATAACCCACACATAGGAGGGAGGGGCTAACGACGACGTTTCGGTCCGACTTGGACCATTTACAAAGTCACACTAATAGAAAGGAAAGGAGGCAGTATATATAGGCCAGCAGACGGACGGGACAAGGAAGGCAGTAGAAAAGGAAGTAGAGAGGTAGCGGTAGAGGTAGTAGTAGCAGTAGTAGTGGAGTCAAAGACTAATAACTAGGAGCACTGCAAGAGAGCTAGGGGGCCCACAAAGGGTCGGAGCAAAAACACAGACGGGGGTGGGAAATAAATAAGTAAAGGACCAAACACCCAAGGCAAAAGAAACAAAACCCAAAGGAGAAAGGGGAGGAGGGAGGAGAAAAAAGAAATGGGTTAAGTCACGGGATTTGGAGCATTTTACAATGTAATGGGAAAGGAAGGCATCTACGGAGACAAAGCCACGACTAAGATTCATACAAGGAAAGTTGTGTATAAGGGAGGATTCATCCAGACGGCGACTGTGAAAGTTATAAGTAGGGTAGACAGTTTTAGCAGAAGACCAGTTAATAGGATGACCGGCCATCCAGTCATCCTATTGACTGGATCTCTGATATGAGATCCAGTCACGGTATTGTGCCTTTATGTCATTTATTTAAACACTTCCATGACTGGCTTAGGGGTTAAGCTTTTGGAAACCGGCTTATGGGCTAAGTACAAAGAGTTCACAGGACTGTATTGTAGAGTAGCGTCCATGTGGCATCGTGGTGTGGCGTCCTGGCATTGGGTATAGCTTAGAAGACTGTCTTGGAGCCTGGCTTGGGAGCTAAGTCCTTCCAATCCACAGGATGGTATAGCGTCAATGACGAACAGAAATTAGCGCCGAAAAAACTGAACAGAGCAAAGGGGAGCGAGAATAGAGAAATTTTGTGTGAGGCCAGAAGTGAGCGGCTGTGCTGAAGAGCTGGTAGGCTACCAAACCATACCCCCGGCCGGGATTGAACCCGCGGTCATAGAGTCTCAAAACTCCAGCCCGTCGCGTTAGCCACTAGACCAGCTAGCCACAATAAGATTCATCCAACTAGGTATATTTCTACACCATAGGAAAGTTAGCACAGGTTTATTTGCAATCGTGTCATTACGATTTCTTAAGTCATGTTGACGGCAGTGAAGGGACTTGAGCTAGAGTTCGTCACGGCCACGCTAGCTGGAGATTCGTCTGTAAAAACTTGCATTTGTGGTCACAGAGGTGCCTGTGCTAACTTTCCTATGGTGTAGAAATATACCTAGTTGGATGAATCTTATTGTGGCTAGCTGGTCTAGTGGCTAACGCGACGGGCTGGAGTTTTGAGACTCTATGACCGCGGGTTCAATCCCGGCCGGGGGTATGGTTTATTTGCAATCGTGTCATTACGATTTCTTAAGTCTGGTAGGCTACGCTTAGCACGTGTCTGGGGATTTCGGTCTGTGTCCGACGTCAGAAACACGTGGGGAAGGGATATTAACATACAGTCAACACACTACGAACCTCACCTCTGGTTACCATGGCTGGTAGAGTTATGGCTGGAGACTGTAGAAAGCTTAGGCAACTCAGAGGCTGTAGTAGTATAATACACGTTCTTAGGCAAGATATGTCCAAGGCTTGGTCGTTCACTGAGCTTAATTATCAACTGCTTGGTCATCAATGGGGCTTCCTCTATGGGTCTGAGAGGCTTGGACACTCAGAAAAAGCAAGCCACAAGCGACGATCACAGCTTAGGCAACAAATTCACAGAGAATTTATGAAGACAGCACAGAGGAAATGTGAGTGGTGTCTGAAGGATGAGCAGCAGGTGTGGCTAGGTGAGAGAGTGCCTCTCACCCATGCACAAGTGGATCATGGCAGACCTGACCATAGGGGACACTGACACCAAAAGCCACTTAAATCACTTGTAGCGTGCTCTAACTGGCCGTAACGAAGCTGTAACAGCAAGTAGTGATGATGCTAGGAAAGTACACAGTTGGATCCTGGGAGAGGACACGGTTTAAGCCAGTAGTCGCAAGATGCCTGGAGGGGCGATGAAGCGACTTAACACGTGATTTCTGTCTTACCATTTTTTTTCTGCTGTGCAGACCGCTCTCACCAGATGTATAGATGGGCTTTGTGGCGGTGTGCATTTTGTTGTTGTAGATTGGTTGTGGGCTGGAATAATAGGCGTGAAGGCGAGCCTTACATTTATGGAAGCAATGGGTATACAGTGAATGTTTGTGCTAGCCCCAGGCCAGACCGTATTATTATAATCAAAAAGCTCTAAGCCACAAGGGCTATACAGCGGCCAGGCCGTAGGTCCAGCGAGAGAGTAAGAGATGCGACCTATCTTGCATCCGTTCTGGGAGTGAGAGTGAAACAAGGTGAACTGCGCTGAGCTCTACGTCCGGTTGTTTGGTAACAAATGTTATAGCAGGAAGACGCAAAATACATAGACCTGATTGAGCTTACATTATATGCTATGTTATTGCAAGAAAATGCAGTTCTTGTCTTTTAATTTTGTTTTATTTCCCGTAAATACTGGAGTTTTTGTAATTTTTTTTTTTGGGGGGGGGGGATTTTATTTCCGGAAAAATTGAGATTCTAGTGAAATTTTTTTGCACATTTCATATTTAAGTTTAATATCAACGTTCCGGAAATATATTTTTATTTTTGATGCTTTATTGTTGATAAAAATGTCGGTGTTCGTGTAATATAGTGATGATACGAATGTGTTATTTTCAAAGGTAAATATTGGTTATTTTTCTGTTTTTTTTTTTAGATATTATACATTCCATGATGTTTTCGTTCAGAGAAATTGTAACAATTGGTTCCTTTTTGTACTTGTTCTAATATGACTATTTCTCATTCCCAGGACCCCTGTAAAGTTACCACTCTCACTACGAATGTAACAATTATAAGATTCGCCGGTAGTCTCCCGACCCGGGCCTTTTCCAAGTGGTGGCCCGGCCTTGGCTCCCTCTTTAGGGAGTGTCTGAGGCTTAAGTCTCCCATGGGAGAAGGCACAAGTACCCCCTCATCTTTGGGACCAACTGTCCCCAGGCCTAGCCACAAGCTAGGCCTGTCTGGTCTGCCATCCCCGCCCCAAGGGGGCTAATGGGAATGACAGTCTTGTGAGCTGCAAGCTCTGGCTCAGGCACCTACCCTGCCCTAGGAGGGTTAGGCATGGTGTCGATGAATAATAATAATAATAATAATAATAATAATAATAATAATAATAATAATAATAATAATAACAAAATAAAAACAGTAATAATGTAATAGTAATAATAATAACAGCATTAATAATAATCAAACAACAACAGTAATAATCATGATATAATAATAGTAATTATAAAAAGAATAATAGCGATAATTATAATAAAAACAATAATAATTAAATAATGAAAATAATATTAATACCACTGTTGTTTTAACGAGCTTGGCATTTGCCTATATTTTTTTCTGCCGAAGGGAGAAATTATTTGTTGTTGTTGTTGCTTGTTTTTTTTTTTGTTTTGTTTTGTTTTTCCGCCGTGCACCGCTTTTTTGTTTATACTTCGCCGTTTATCTCGTTCCTTTGCTCCGCTGGGAAACGTCTGTCGTATTCACACGGGAATATTTTCCTAGCAGAATCGACAAATTTTTTCTGCTAGAAAGAAAAAATTTAAACTTACAATGTATTTGAAGAACGATAATTTCTGAAGATTTTTGACGATAGATTTTATTTACGATTTTTTTTTACTAACTTTTATTTATGATTTCTTTTAATTATTTATAACTTTTTTTTATTGATAGCTATTATTTTCGATATTTCATGACGGAAGCTGCATTTTCCATTACTCTTTTTTTTACTATAGCTTTAATTAACGTTATTAACATTAGCTGCATTTATACGTCTTTGAAATATTGTGTTAACATCGGAGTATCTCATTTCCTCATCTCCTTTAAATCATGTGACTCGCTCATCTTACGTGGGTCCTTCAGCGCCAGCAGTGACGGAGGCTCGATCCTCCGTTCCCTAGATGCAAGTCCAACACGCAAATATCATTTATCATAATTCTGTTAAATTTCCCCCCCCCCCTTCTTCAAGGAGGTGTTCTTGATGCGCGGAAGCGCTGTTGATGTAAGGAATTGAAAGTGGACTTCTTTCCTTCCATCGTCAATCAAGACTGATTACCTTCCTTTTCCCAGGCGCTGTGTGACCATATGGGTTTAGCGCATCCCAATGAACATTAGTGGAAATGGAATAAAATACCGACACAATGGAAATATAGACACTTAAGCAGTATAATTTTATCCTTTATTAACAACGTTTCGCCCACACAGTGAGCTTTATCAAGTCACAGATCTTTTTGTGACGTGATAAAGTTCACTGTGTGGGCGAAACGTTGTCAACAAAGGATAAAATTACACTGCTTAAGTGTTTATATTTCCAACATTAGTCTTTACCAGGTCTACCTCCTGGAGGCAATGGACCTGCCTCGCATGGGCCAGTAGGCCTGCTGCAGTGCTCCTTCTTTATGTTCTTATTTCCTCACGATTAATTAGAAATGATCTGAATGTCATTTTTATTTTTTTTTAAATATTAGAATTATTCGCTGCACGACTCTTAAGGATTTAGCGCTCCGTTATGATTATAATTGTTGGAATTACTCACTTTAGTTGTAGTAATAGTAGTAGTAGTAGTAATAGAATAGTAGTAGTGGTAGTAGTAGTCGAAGTAGTAGTAGTAGTCGAAGTAGTAGTAGTAGTAAAAGTAGTAGTAGAAGCAGTAGTAGTAGAAATAGTATTATTATTAGTAGTAGTAGTAATAGTAGTGGAAGTAGTAGTAGTCGCGGTAGTAGTAGTAATAGTAGTTATAGTAGTAATAGTAATAATAGTAGTAACAGTAGTAGTAATAGTAGTAGTAGTAGTCGTGGTAGTAGTAGTAGTAGTAATAGTAGTAGTAACAGTAGTAGTATTGGTAAGCATGAGAGTAACAATGCGGTGTTTGGAAAACAGTTCACAAGTAACTCACGCACGAAGAGGAATCTTTAGACGGCGTTTCGGTCCATTCTGAATCATTCTCAAGTCAACATTGAGCAAAAAAAAAAGAGCCTACTGTTCGTAGGCCTGCAGTACAGTAGACGGAAAATTCTGACACAGAATACTGCCTATGAATATCAAGGAAAGCTTGATTCCCATTCTCCTTTGAACTTGAGAGAAGAAGCAAGATTATTAAGGACATCAAGAATGAATTAGAAAAAGAACTAGCCAGAGAACAAATATATGTATGTAGGGAAGCTAGAGAGAGAAGAACTACCCCAGTAGTAGGAAGCATAACACTCAAAATACTCTATAAAAAAATTAACACTCAAATCTGTTTTTCGGTTCTACCCAAAGTGGCACTAAAGATTTAAGAATGAAATGTGCCTTGGAAATTAAAAGAAGCAGAATCTACATAAATAGGAATAATTTCAAGAAAAAGGTTAGTATAAAGATAAAAAAAAAAATTTCATTAGTCTTCGCTGTGAGAGATCTGAGAATTTCATTAATAGGAATCTAAATAGAGAGAAACTTAACATCAAGGCTTAGCGTCTAATACATAAGTAACTGAACACACTCGATGAAATCCTAAGAATGATGAAGAAAAGGAGAAAAGCAAGAAAACAAAGAGGTAATGATGGGGCGTAGAGGACAACGAAGTTTGTGGATTTTAGAAATAAGACAGAGAGGAAGGAATAACAGAGAAACAAACATATAAGGAAAAGTACGAAGTTTGAGCATGATATAAAGAGAGATAGAAACAAGAACAATGAAAATGCGAGAATTAGAAAGCAAAGATTTGACTTGTTAGACGAAATCCTCGCTACTAAGGACATGCATCGAAATGTTTTTGTCAGAAGGAAATATAACACGATCACTAGATTTAAAAGAAGTGAGGGAAAGCTGATAACGACGAGGAAGTTGGTGACCATTAGGAAAAAGTTTTTCAGGGGTAGACTTGACAAGGATGCTATGATAGCGAGTGTTTAGCGCTTCCCCATGATTGTAATAATAATAATAATAATAGTAATAATAAATAATAATAATAATGATAATAATAATACTAGTATGATAGCGAGTTTAGCAAAATGAGACAAATAAACTTATCAAGTCAGTGCCATCACGAGGACCGAATGAGGTGGCAAAGCAAAAAACCAAAACCAAAGAGTTCAAGTTGATTTTAGGAAAATAGGACAGATAGAAAGACTAGAAATATAAAGAGAGAATTTGGACCAAATCCGACCTTGTTGAATCGGCCCTTTTTCACAGCATTTCTAATAAGAATCAGACTCCACGTTTCCCAATACAATGACAAATGCTCCAATCTTCAGAACATTCTCGTACGTTTTTCTATATTTCTCTCGCCTTAGCTGTCTTATGACTTTCTATTTACTTTTTATTTATTTCCTATCAAAGGACATTTGGCTTACATCAGTACATCTCTTTTTTTTCTGTTCCTCTGTGAGCTTCACCAAGTCCTGCTAGTGAGCGGAGATGTAATTTTTCCTTACTTCTGCTACTATCATTACTACTACTACTATTACTGGAGAGACCTGGAGAGAGTTCCGGGGGTCAACGCCCCCGTAATACCAGTAATACTATTACTACACCTTATTCGTTCCTCCTATCTCGTCTCTACCTGTCATCAGGTACAGACGAGAGAGGTGCTTTTTCTCGCTCATATATGACTTAATAATGTTCTACGACGAAGCGAAACATTATCTCAGATTCCCTAAGAATGCGTAATTTGTAAATTATCATTATTAGTAGTAAGTAGCAGTAGCAGTAGTAGTAGTAGTAGTAGTAGTAGTAGTAGTAGTAGTAGTAGTAGCAGCAGTAATAGTAGTAGCGTCACTATCATTAATTTTATTTTGCATATAGCAAAAGATTCATCGTGTAGTCTCGTGTATCTTCACTGAACACTCAGGTGACACTACAATCATTACTACGATCTCACTACTAGACTCCCCATTAACATGAGAACATCAGAAAGAATGCTGCAGCAGGCCTACTGGCCTACAGGTCCAGGCCTTCTACCGGCTTAAGCCAATGACCCAACCTAGTTATGTCAGGTCACTTCCACTTAAGGAAGGCGCACGGTATCAGACTCCTAGCACAAGCTAGTTAGGTTCAACTCACAACCACTCGTGTATTTATCTAACCAATTTTTAAAACTACACAACGTTTTAGCTCTCTTGACTATATACCTCATGAATAACACACATGTGTACCACTTGGGTAAAAGTTGTCGGAAATAATTCCGAAAACCTTCACCAGCGTAGGCCTTTCTTTTGAATACAGAGGCAATTTTAATACCGGAGACAGTGGAAAAAGTGGAGAGGTTACTTTAAGGTTGTCAGTCCCATAGCCTCGAAGAGCTGATAGAAGGTGGTCAGACCCATAGCCTAGAAGAGTTAATAGAAGGTTGTCAGTCCCATAGCTTACAAGAGTTAATCGAAGGTTGTCAGTCCCATAACCTAGAAGATATGATAGAAGGTGGTCAGACCCATAGCCTCGAAGAGTTGATAGGTGGTCAGACCCATAGCCTAGAAGAGTTAATAGAAGGTAGTCAGTCCCATAGCCTAGAAGATTTGATAGAAGGTGGTTATTTCCTTAGACTCGTAGCGTTAATAGAAGGTGATCAGTCTCTTAGTTTCGTAGAGTTTATAAGTATACAAGTCCCTTGACTTCAAGATAAAAGGTGATAAGTCCCTTAGATGTTCAGTTTTAAGCCTGCTGTGCAGGCGATACGTTTCAGCAGATATGATAACCAAGTTGAACATCGGATTTATTCATCAACTTGTCGATATTGTACGTAACTAATAATAATTTCTACCTGTATTCATCATAATCATTACAGATTATCATCACAATTCAACATCAACATCTACAAATTATCGCCATCATTCAAAATTACCGGTAAAAACTTTTACATGCACTACCACTACTAACTAGCTATTATTATCACTATTCACCACCACTACCAGCCACTGCTAACTTCCACTATCCCAACTAACCAACTCCATTTTTTACCATTTAACCCCTATAACTAGTTACAACAACTATTAACGATTACCACTTAACACCAACACTAACCACCATCTAATCTTTACAACTATTCACCATCATTACTACCACTAACTCTCAATACTAAACATTATCACTAACAACCATCCACCACCACTACTACTACTAGTGTAACCAGCGCCATATCTGCCATTTAACAGCTCCCACCACCACTAGCTACTACTACTACTACTACCACCACTGCTAATCAAAACCACTAATATCCCTCCCTCTGGTCTTCCACAGGTGACCAGCCAGCAGCCATTGTGCACGAGAATAACAGTGGGTCGTGCATCAACACTAGGACTCGCGCAGTCTCCTGCGTCTTCCTCAGCATCCTCCTAGCTCCCAGGATCTTCTTGTAGTAACATCCTTGCTTATAGGATTTTCAAACATCCTTATGTTGCTCACGGAGGAGAGGACACGGGAGGACAGACATTAGCCAGTATTGTTGGTGTTCTTAATGGTAGTTTCTTTGGTCCTCGTATTTATGTATATGCGTATAAATTTGGGAGAGAGACAGAAACTACGATCGTTAAAAGAAGAACCCCTTACACGGTATTCTGAAGCTGAGGACTTGGGGCTCGAAACCCGTGTGGATATGGGATTCTGAAGATAGGCACATGAGGTGAGAATAACAGGTTCAATCACAAACGACGATTTGCGTAGCTGCAATCACATACTAGCTTCTACTACGTCTCTACTTATTATACATAAACAGTTACCCGAAATCCATTACCCGCTATTTGGCTCTCACCACCGTTAATTAGAACCGTCAAGCAACACTCTTGCAATTCCATCATCCAACACCATCCCACAACAACGTCATGCAATATAAGTCACGGTTAGTTGGTTAATGGGGTTTCAAGCCTAACGACTACAAGAGGGTAATTAAGGCTACACCTTTTCGCTACCAGTCAGAATACGTTAATCCTTAAAATTAGGATTAAAGTAAATTTTCAGAGTATATACACAGACATACACTTCTCTCTGTATATATCCTGTGGTGAGTACCAGCTAAGGTACATACTTTAATATGAGACAGATACTACTAGCTTGGCATGTACGCTGGTACTATCAGTCATGTTGAAAAGGAGGAAAAAGAATACTTGGGCTTTTTATCCCCGGTGGGTTATTAATCCCTGTGGGCTTCTAATCCAGGAGGGCTGTAACCCTCAACGGTAATCCACGAAAGCCAAGCCGTGTGGTTTATGTCCACGGGAGACCACTGTCCCTCTTCCCAGGATGAGACCCAAAACAGCCTGCTAACACCCAGGTATCTAATTACTCTTGGGTGAACAGAGTCAGCAGGTGTAGCATATTTGTCTATGCATCTGAACTCGCCTGACGTATAATCCAGATCCTTCAATTGCGAGATGAACGAGCTACAACTGGTACAAGTCTCGTTGGCCCTTGTTTCGCCTTCAGTCCAAAACGATCTTTATCTTACTTTAGCCATTCACTTTCCAGTACCCAACATCCTATAAAATTTTCCAGTCATTTTATTCAATATTTGAGTGAAAAAGAGATTTACGATACGAAATTTAATTCTTTATGCAAACTATCAATCCGAATCAATATGATAACCGAAACTTTATGTAGATAAATGGTTAGACACCTGTGCAACACTTGGGTATCTTTAATGAGGAAACGTTTCGCAACACGATGTATGGACTGATTCTTCTTGATTCGCCGGTACTCTCCCGGCCCGAGCCTTTTCCAAGTGGTGGCCCGGCCTTGGCTCCCTGTCTCGGGAGTATCTCGGACAAATGTCTGCCATGGGAGGTGGTGCAAGTACCTCATCGTCGGGACCAACTGTACCCAGGCCTAGCCACATTCATAAGAACTTAAGAAAGAAGGAACACTGCAGCAAGCCTAATGGCCCATGCGAGGCAGGTCCAAGTCTCCTACCGGCCCAGGCCAATGCCCCAACCTAGTCAGGTCAGGTCACATTCACTTAAGGAAGGAACACGGCAACTGACCTAGTAGCACAAGCTAATCAGGTCCAACTGACACCCACCCACACCCACTCATGTATTTATCTAACCTATTTTTAAAACTACACAACTTCTTAGCCTCTATAACTGTACTCGGGACTTTGTTCCACTCATCCACAACTCTATTACCAAACTAGTGCTTTCCTACATCCTTCCTGAATCAGAATTTTTCCAACTTAAAACCATTGCTACGAGTCCTGTCTAAGCTAGATATTTTCAGCACGTTATTTACATCCCCTTTATTTATTCCCGTCTTCCATTTATATACCTTAATCATATCCCCCCCTAATTCTACGCCTTTCTAGAGAGTGCAGATTCAAGGCCCTCAGTCTATCCTCATAGGGAAGATTCCTGGTAGATGGGATCTACTTTGCCATCCTCCTTTGTATGTTTTCCAGAGCATTTATATCCATTCTGTAATACGGTAACCAAAACTGTGCAGCATAATCCAAATGAGGCCTAACCAAGGATATAGAGTTGAAAAACAACCTGAGGGCTCCTTTTATTTATGCTTCTTGATATGAAGCCAAGGATTCTGTTAGCTTTATTGCGAACAGAATCCTTGGCTTCATATCAAGAAGCATAAATAATAGGAGTCCTCAGGTTGTTCTTCAACTCTATATATCCTTGATTAGGCCCCGCCCTCACGGGGCTCGTAGGGAGAAGCTAGGCCTCTCTGGTCTGCCATCCCCGCCCCAAGGGGGCTAATGGGGATGACAGTCTTGTGAACTGCAAGCTCTGGCTCAGGCACCTACCCTACCCTAGAAGAGCTGGGCATAGTGTCGATCTATGGACTGATGAAACCACTGTGTGGCGAAACGTTTCCTCGTTAAAAATACCCAAGTGTTGCACATGTGTCTAATTTATGAAACTTCATGAACAATATTCTTCCTTCTGCAATTTACCTACTTGAAATTCAGCCCAAAGTTATAGAATGTTGATGACATTCGTGAGGAATGTCATCAACAATCACAGTTCTGTATTTGACTCATTAATACTGTATCAAAAACCTGAAGAACGGACGTACTTGAGTGGCCATGTTAAACCGTTTTTATTAATTTACTTAAACCCCTTAATGAAGCTCTTAGATATAGCGCTGGGACTTTGTATATATCTGTGTAAGAGTGTGTGCGGTCGCGTGAGTGTATATATGTATACGTGTAGGTGTCTGTGTAAATCAATAACATAAACCGTAACTTGGTTTACAAATTTTTCTGGATACTCTCAGTACCCTTCCGTATATTCTTGGAGTGGCTGCTCCCAGTTCCACCTTCTTTTGGAATGGGTCCTCCCCAGTACCCCCCTATTCTTGGAAAGGGTGATATCTGTACCCTAAATTATGGGTGTGTGAACTCCCAGTGCCACCCATGGTGAGTGAAGGCTCTCCCAGTGCAACTCATGCTGGGTGTAGGCTCTCCCAGTGCAACTCATGCTGGGTGTAAGCTCTCCCAGTGCAACCCATGCTGGGAGAAGGCTCACCCAGTGCAACCCATGCTGGGTGAAGGCTCTCCCAGTGCAACCCGTGCTGGGTGTAGGCTCTCCCAGTGCAACCCATGCTGTGTGTAGGCTCTCCCAGTGCAACCCATGCTGGGTGTAGGCTCTCCCAGTGCAACCCATGCTGGGAGAAGGCTTTCCCAGTGCAACCCAGCTGGAGAAGGCTCACCAGTGCAACCATGCTGGAGAAGGCTCTCCCAGTGCAACCCATGCTGGGAGAAGGCTCTCCCAGTGCAACCCATGCTGGGAGAAGGCTCTCCCAGTGCAACCCATGCTGGGAGAAGGCTCTCCCAGTGCAACCCATGCTGGGAGAAGGCTCTCCCAGTGCAACCCATGCTGGGTGTAGTTTTCTCGCCTCTTTCGCGAGTTAGAAATTGTTTACTCATAGATAAGTAGTTTAATTATAGTAAACAATAAACAAACAAAAAATGTATATAGTGATCATCCTTCAAATATATTTAATAGAAAAAAACTTTGCGTTAAAAAACGTACATTATTATTATTATAATCAAGGGGAAGCGCTAAACCCGGAGGATTATACAGCGCCTGGGGGGGGGGATGTGGAAGGCATTCAGGCTTAATTCGGGAAACTGGAACACAGATCCAATTCCCTAAATCAAGAGCCCCTCACCAACATCAAGGAACCTTCCTTGAGGGGTAAAAAAAAAAAAAAAAAAAAAAAACACGTACAAATTTAGTTAATTTTTGGGAGGGAAGAAACTTTTACTATTTATTTAGACTTGAATTATTAAAAAATAAATACCCGAAGAAATTAGATTTGGAATAAATGTAATTTATACGAGGTATTTTCTTGTCAGTTCTGATGGCTAAGATACGAGATGCACTTAAAAGTTTTTTTTTTTTTCTGTTTAGAGCCTTTTTATGTCACGCCTTAATAAAGCTCTACACAGAGCATAACACTGTATCCAAACAAGCTTGTTCTGCAATTTGCAATTTTGTCTTCATAATCACCTGCAATACTTCAGTTCATTCAGTTCTGACGTCTGATGCCGGTAGATTTTTAGGCCACCAGATTTTGTATTTTGTTTTATCTAGATTCTAGAGTATCATTTTTTTTCTAAAGCACAAATTTTTATTTTTTGCTTTATCTAGAGCCCCAACTTTCATTTTTTGTTTTATCTAGAGCCCCAACTTTCATTTTTTGTTTTATCTAGAGCCCCAACTTTCATTTTTTGTTTTATCTAGAGCCCCAACTTTCATTTTTTGTTTTATCTAGAGCCCCAACTTTCATTTTTTGTTTTATCTAGAGCCCCAATTTTCATTTTTTGTTTTATCTAGAGCCCCTACTTTCATTTTTTGCTTTATCTAGAGCCCCAACTTTCATTTTTTGTTTTATCTAGAGCCCCAACTTTCATTTTTTGTTTTATCTAGAGCCCCCAACTTTCATTTTTTGTTTTATCTAGAGCCCCAACTTTCATTTTTTGTTTTATCTAGAGCCCCAACTTTCATTTTTTGTTTTATCTAGAGCCCCAACTTTCATTTTTTGTTTTATCTAGAGCCCCAACTTTCATTTTTGTTTTATCTCGAGCCCCAACTTTCATTTTTTGTTTTATCTAGAGCCCCAACTTTCATTTTTTGTTTTATCTAGAGCCCCAACTTTCATTTTTTGTTTTATCTAGAGCCCCAACTTTCATTTTTTGTTTTATCTAGAGCCCCAACTTTCATTTTTTGTTTTATCTAGAGCCCCAACTTTCATTTTTTGTTTTTATCTAGAGCCCCAACTTTCATTTTTTGTTTTATCTAGAGCCCCAACTTTCATTTTTTGTTTTATCTAGAGCCCCAACTTTCATTTTTTGTTTTATCTAGAGCCCCAACTTTCATTTTTTGTTTTATCTAGAGCCCCAACTTTCATTTTTTGTTTTATCTAGAGCCCCCAACTTTCATTTTTTGTTTTATCTAGAGCCCCAACTTTCATTTTTGTTTTATCTAGAGCCCCAACTTTCATTTTTTGTTTTATCTAGAGCCCCAACTTTCATTTTTTGTTTTATCTAGAGCCCCAACTTTCATTTTTTGTTTTATCTAGAGCCCCAACTTTCATTTTTTGTTTTATCTAGAGCCCCAACTTTCATTTTTTGTTTTATCTAGAGCCCCAACTTTCATTTTTTGTTTTTATCTAGAGCCCCAACTTTCATTTTTTGTCTTATCTAGAGCCCCAACTTTCATTTTTTGTTTTTATCTTGAGCCCCAACTTTCATTTTTTGTTTTATCTAGAGCCCCAACTTTCATTTTTTGTTTTATCTAGAGCCCCAACTTTCATTTTTTGTTTTATCTAGAGCCCCAACTTTCATTTTTTGTTTTATCTAGAGCCCCAACTTTCATTTTTTGTTTTATCTAGAACCCCAACTTTCATTTTTTCTTTTATCTAGAGCACCAACTTTTATTTTGTTTTTGTTTTATCCAGAGCACCAACTTTCATACATACTGTTTTATCAAGAGTAAGTTATAAGCGTTCTTCTGATTTATTCCAGTGTACGAAGTATTAGAGTCACACACAAAGAATGTCGTATCACATCAAAATTTAATAACATTTTAAGATATGAGACAAAATTATACTATGTTTATTGTTTTTTTTTTTTACCTCATTTTACCCCGAATCATTTAAGACATTTAGTGCAGTGAAAATTCGTAGTATAGACGATATTTTGCTCTGGAAGAGCCAGATATCGTCAGTAAGAAAGGTATGGTATTCACCAAGTGTTTTTCTACCATACTTGCTAAACTGGATAGCAATACTTGCTAAACTGGATAGCAGTACTTGCTAAACTGGATAGCAGTACTTGCTAAACTGGATAGCAGTACTTGCTATTCAACATATAATATCATAACCTTTTTAATATACCTTGTGTAATATACCTTGTGTAATGTTAAAGTCATCCCCTACCAATTATTGTATTATGCTGAGGCAAAATCTACACGTACAGAGGATATGTTTAGACGTGTCATGATGCATTGTTATACTAGATAGATATTTATATGTGTATTAAATGTATATAATTAAATGATAATCTGTGTCTGATACGGAAATTATGTAAAATTCGATTATCTCTCTCATCTTTTTCTCAGAATCAACGCCTTTTGTATACAATGTAAATACTTGTATTTGTCCTACTGTATATTTTTGTAAAATACAGTCAAATCTTGACAATGGCATTTTCATTGTAAATCCTTCTTTAGACTTCTTCATTGTTTACAATGTTGTGTTTGGGTGACTTTCTTACTACTAAACCCAACGGCAGATCACTAGCTTAGTGTTTGTCTGGTGATTAACAGAGGACAGAACTTCCAGCAGTCATGCTTTATGTTTACATGATCCCTATAATCCGACCATGACTCAATGGAGCCAGACAATGGCTTCCTGGTGCTTGACTAACACAAATGAATTACTTGGATTTTTTCAAATTCGTCTAAGATGGAACATGGATACTGAGTGTGGTTTTTGCCTATGATGCTCCAAAGAGTTAGGAATACAGTGTGCAGAAAACCTTCAGTATGATAGGATTTCAACCTCTCCAAAATATTGTTTAATAAGATTGAGCTTAAAACCATAACCTGTACTCGAGAAAATACCAGGGATGGAGTAAATAAAATAAAAAAAAATAAAGTAATAACGCAACTACAAATGCTAGCAAGTGTAACATAGCCATCCTCTCCCCTCCTCTCTCTTTTTGGCCATTTATCACTGCCAGAAGGCACTGTTGTGAGGCAGGTAACATGGCACAAGTTTGCACTACAACTCTTAAATTTAACATGGTAATATAAAAAAATATTTGATATTTTATTTAGAATATATAGATCCTTGCAAGTCTCGAAAAGGTGTTCTAATTCAACAGATCGAAAACAAAAATCTTAGAGTTAAGATTTGCTATTAAAACACAAATAACCAGCACATAAAAGAGAGAGGAGCTTACGACGACGTTTTGGTCCGACTTGTAAATGGTTCAAGTCGGACCGAAACGTTGTCGTAAGTTCCTCTCTTCTATGTGCGGGTTATTTGTGCATTGTTCCAGTCACGGTATTGTGCCTTTTTTGTTATTTCCTATCAAACATCTTTAAAAGTATGTAACTATTAAGTAATGAGCAGAAGTTACACATTTTAGTAATCACCCATTTAGATATTGTCCCAAATACTTATTCTGCTGTACAGTAAGACAGTGAACATGCAGACTGAGGTTAATTTGAACACTCACACGCAAATTCAATGCCTGACAAACTCATCATTGAAATGCAAATAAATTAAGAGATTACTTCGATTATTCACTCAGAACAAGTAATTATGTAATCATTCAATACAGGTAATTGTTATCACTCAACAAAGGCGTTGTCGATAAACAGGGTTCATACTGACACTAATCACCTCGTCAGTCAAGTCCAAGACGCCAGCCATACCGTGCCTAGCTTATGTAGACTTCCCTCTTCGACAGTATACTGGACGTTGGCTACTTGCCAATCAGATGTCCTTGATGACATCTGGTGCCTGTTCCAATTCCAGGCAGAGATCTCCAGCACACTTGATCACTGATGGAGTGTAAGCCAACCCACCTGGATACTAGCTGCGCGTGGCTGACACACTTGACCAGCTCTGGGACTGGCTCCCATTAATTTGAACCAACACATTACTTATACTAGGTCCCTGCCTATCTTGTACAAGATTATGGATCCTAATCTGAATAATGGAAAAGGTTGGAAGACGGACCATGGGCCTTCGGTTACGTCTACCTGCAGGTTCCGACTAACGGTACAAACGAGACGTCTGTACAACATACCCATTCACTTCTGCCTGGCTAGATACATGCAGCCATCATATCTGAATATCTCCCCGAATCCTAATGGATAACACTCCCTCACATATGTTCAAGGGGACAAGGTTATGTTTACTTCTCTTGACTGAATCCCGGCTTAGATCCGGAGATCCACGAATCACTTAACTAGGGTCTCCAATACTTCCACACCGCCGGTTTTAACTAGGCGTTGAAGCCAATTATACACACAGGTTGGGAATGTCAGATAGCTAAGCTATCGAACTTTTAAAAATTTAAAAAAAACAAATTAAACCCTTTTTTAACAAACCCCTTTTAAAACCCAAAAAAATTCTCGTAAAAAAAAAAACAAAAATTTTTTTTGAACATACCACCAATTATGCCACAAAACTTTCTTGAAAGAAAAAAAATTAAGAAAAACGCTTTTACAAAAAAGAATTAAGTAAACATAATCGGATTGTAAAACAGGTCGGGAAAAACAACAGAACTAACTAAAACCTTAAATCAATCCGGAGAACCAAAAGCCTATAAAAGAAAAAACCCTTCTCTCCAAACAAATCACGGGACAAATTTCCCTTTTTGCCTATCATAAAAGTGCCTCCATCACAGGAACACTCATTTACTAAAAGTTAAAAACCATTTCAAGCCGCTCCCCAAATTGACAAAATCATATTTTTATTGAACCCCCAAATTTATTAACAAGTCCTCCTTTTTTCCAGAAAAGGACTTCGAAAAGAAATGGAAGCCACCCCTGGCCAGGAGACTCCAGCCTCGGTTTTTCAAGAACGAAGAAGCCCTACAAACCCTTCCTCCTTTAGAGACATGCAACGGGTCTCCCACAATTCCCAACAAAGACATACCCCACTCCCAAAGGGGACAGTTAAGCAACAGCAAAGAACTACAGACCAATAGCACTAACATCCCATATCATAAAAATCTTTGAAAGGGTCCTAAGAAGCAAGATCACCACGCATCTAGAAACCCATCAGTTACACAACCCAGGGCAACATGGGTTTAGAACAGGTCGCTCCTGTCTGTCTCAACTATTGGACCACTACGACAAGGTCCTAAATGCACTAGAAGACAAAAAGAATGCAGATGTAATATATACAGACTTTGCAAAAGCCTTCGACAAGTGTGACCATGGCGTAATAGCGCACAAAATGCGTGCTAAAGGAATAACAGGAAAAGTCGGTCGATGGATCTATAATTTCCTCACTAACAGAACACAGAGAGTAGTCGTCAACAGAGTAAAGTCCGAGGCAGCTACAGTGAAAAGCTCTGTTCCACAAGGCACAGTACTCGCTCCCATCTTGTTCCTCATCCTTATATCCGACATAGACAAGGATGTCAGCCACAGCACCGTGTCTTCCTTTGCAGATGACACCCGAATCTGCATGACAGTGTCTTCCATTGCAGACACTGCAAAGCTCCAGGCAGACATCAACCAAATCTTTCAGTGGGCTGCAGAAAACAATATGAAGTTCAACGATGAGAAATTTCAATTACTCAGATATGGCAAACATGAGGAAATTAAATCTTCATCAGAGTACAAAACAAATTCTGGCCACAAAATAGAGCGAAACACCAACGTCAAAGACCTGGGAGTGATCATGTCGGAGGATCTCACCTTCAAGGACCATAACATTGTATCAATCGCATCTGCTAGAAAAATGACAGGATGGATAATGAGAACCTTCAAAACTAGGGAGGCCAAGCCCATGATGACACTCTTCAGGTCACTTGTTCTATCTAGGCTGGAATATTGCTGCACACTAACAGCACCTTTCAAGGCAGGTGAAATTGCCGACCTAGAAAATGTACAGAGAACTTTCACGGCGCGCATAACGGAGATAAAACACCTCAATTATTGGGAGCGCTTGAGGTTCCTAAACCTGTATTCCCTGGAACGCAGGAGGGAGAGATACATGATTATATACACCTGGAAAATCCTAGAGGGACTAGTACCGAACTTGCACACGAAAATCACCCACTACGAAAGCAAAAGACTTGGCAGACGATGCACCATCCCCCCAATGAAAAGCAGGGGTGTCACTAGCACGTTAAGAGACCATACAATAAGTGTCAGGGGCCCGAGACTGTTCAACTGCCTCCCAGCACACATAAGGGGGATTACCAACAGACCCTGGCAGTCTTCAACTGTGCACTGGACAAGCACCTAAAGTCAGTTCCGGATCAGCCGGGCTGTGGCTCGTATGTTGGTTTGCGTGCAGCCAGCAGCAACAGCCTGGTTGATCAGGCTCTGATCCACCAGGAGGCCTGGTCTCAGACCGGGCCGCGGGGGCGTTGACCCCCGGAACTCTCTCCAGGTAAACTCCAGGTAATCACCTCGTCAGTCAAGTCCAAGACGCCAGCCATACCGTGCCTAGCTTATGTAGACTTCCCTCTTCGACAGTATACTGGACGTTGGCTACTTGCCAATCAGATGTCCTTGATGACATCTGGTGCCTGTTCCAATTCCAGGCAGAGATCTCCAGCACACTTGATCACTGACGGAGTGTAAGCCAACCCACCTGGATACTAGGGTGGCCCGGTGGCCTGGTGGCTAAAGCTCCCGCTTCACACACGGAGGGCCCGGGTTCGATTCCCGGCGAGTGGAAACATTTCGACACGTTTCCTTACACCTGTTGTCCTGTTCACCTAGCAGCAAATAGGTACCTGGGTGTTAGTCGACTGGTGTGGGTCGCATCCTAGGGGACAAGATTAAGGACCCCAATGGAAATAAGTTAGACAGTCCTCGATGACGCACTGACTTTCTTGGGTTATCCTGGGTGGCTAACCCTCCGGGGTTAAAAATCCGAACGAAATTTTATCTTATCTTATCTTATCTAGCTGCGCGTGGCTGACACACTTGACCAGCTCTGGGACTGGCTCCCATTAATTTGAACCAACACATTACTTATACTAGGTCCCTGCCTATCTTGTACAAGATTATGGATCCTAATCTGAATAATGGAAAAGGTTGGAAGACGGACCATGGGCCTTCGGTTACGTCTACCTGCAGGTTCCGACTAACGGTACAAACGAGACGTCTGTGTAACATACCTATTCACTTCAGCCTGGCTAGATACAAACAGTCATCATATCTGAATATCTCCCCGAATCCTAATGGATAACACTCCCTCACATATGTTCAAGGGGACAAGGTTATGTTTATTCTCTTGACTGTGAATCTCGGCTTAGACCCGGAGATCCACGAATCACTCAACTAGGGTCTCCAATACTTCCACACCGCCGGTTTTAACTAGGCGTTGAAGCCCAATTATACACACAGGTTGGGAATTAGAGCTCTTGCAGTCTACATGGTGTCGGGTTTGTGCAAGACTGACCACCCCCCTCTTATGCCTGGGGCCAGGCCTGCGTAGGCTTAGGTTACAAAAAAAAAAAAGGCCAGTAATGAGCTCTAATAAAGTGCTCATAACATGAGAATATCAGTCTCTATGACATTCAGAAATTCGAGGTGGGAAAATCCGTTAAACAACAACACTTTCTTTCCCACCTGATGGGGATCACATACGCACTTCCCTATGGAGGAGAGCAGTGAAAAAGACCAGTAGGATCAATTCCACCACGAAAGGTATTATCACTCTTACATCACTACTCACATATAAAGCATGAACTTTGGGAGTTATACAAATGTACCTTGACATTACATACAGTAATTCCACAAGCTCCTACAAAGTAATGTAGTGCAATCACCGAAAACTAGAAAAGAATTAATGGAAAACACTAAAATGTGCACAATAACAACTGTGTGATAACATAGCAGGTAGTGAGCATAACACCGCAGCAAACTAGTCGAGAAGGTTGACTCAGGAAGCACTGACTCCCACTCATTGACATTAATACAGGAAGGTTCACAACACTAACCAGTCTTCCTGAAACAAAGCTCATTTACTAATTCCCAGACTAATAGTGCACAGAGGTTCAAAAGAGGTTTCGTGCATAAGCTTGTCTTTCACATGACCAGCATAACTTCTTAATACAAGCTGCCTTTAATTCCCAGAAATATAAGCTATTCACTAAGACGCACGCAGTTCACAGGAAGTATCAATTTTGATGGCCTCACCCAGAACCTAAATTTAACAGACTATACGTTGCTGCAACATATGGCATAATGGCATGTAAATGTACCGGAATTATATTTGTATGGCATACCTCAAAATGCACACGGAACACACGGTGCTGGACAGATCAGTAATAATCTGGAGTATACCTGGAGAGAGTTCCTGGGGTCAACGCCCCCGCGGCCGGGTCTGTGACCAGGCCTCATGGTGGACCAGGGCCTGATCAACCAGGCTATTACTGCTAATCAGCTATGATAACGAAAAACTCGTATGTCGTAGCTATTCGCCTACCATAATCACAGTCCAAAAGGGAGAGATTACTTCCTCTACAAGGAACACTGTAACTTGTGTGGCTCGAGACTGAGCCAATCAAAATGCAGTGCGAGAGAAAAGCCAGCCAATGAAACTCCTCGGAAATACCTGGCGACAAGGAAACCCTCGCCGAGACTTGTAAACTGTTGTCGCTGACGTAATCTTATCCTATTTACACACACATGCCTAAAGTGAAATTAAATTCAATATATTAAATTCAGTGAAAGTAATTTGATAATTTAAATAACCTTTACAACAGAAGTAAAATAATGATCTCTAATACTTGGCTTTACAGGGAATAAAGTGTAAATTTTTTGCACTTAATGATGATCCTATCTCTTATTCTCTCACAGTAAGATAATGCAGACAAAAA
Organism: Cherax quadricarinatus; assembly: GCF_026875155.1. Lineage (NCBI taxonomy): Eukaryota > Metazoa > Arthropoda > Malacostraca > Decapoda > Parastacidae > Cherax > Cherax quadricarinatus. Next base: position 9,710,387 of record NC_069462.1, read on the forward strand.
CTAAAAAAACAAATGCAACTATTAATTTTTGGAAACTCTCAGCCACAAACGAAATACCAAGTCAAAAGCAAAAAAAATAAAATACACATACGTACATAGCTTTAAGTAGAAATAAAATACGAGTCTCTAAACACAAATAAATATCCTTAATACTCAGTAATTCTCAAGTGTAATTTAAAGTACCAGATTATATAAGAGACAAATGCTGTTCACTGTACATAGCAGATGAAATTTATCTAACACATGTTGTATAGTTTTGTTACTATGGCTTTGGAAGTCTTTCCATATTTTTGCTGTTCTGTGCAGTACTGGGTAGTCTGGTACTAACCCGCTTAGCGTACTGTACAGTGTATCTTTTCCCCTAGTTACTGGGCAACATTTATGTCGCTCAGACAGGTCACTGACTCCTAGTGAGTTAGGTTTTAAGCTACTGGACGACAATGTGCTTTCTCTTGATCAGTGACTTTCAAACTTTCTGATGTGGCGGACCTGCGGAGCAGTGTAGGGTTGTAAACACTGGAACGTTTATCCTGCTAAACAGGCTAACTTAGTCGAATACACAGATGACTAAATATTTGAGTGCAGGTGTAAAGGTTAGGTGATTAGTCCCTAAGCCTTGAAGTAGAAGTTTTATAGTCAGTTCCTCAGCCTAAACAAATGTTCAGCTCAATAGTCTCTATCAATGTGAAACTGAAGCATGGATGAGAACCTTCGGATCTCACTGCTGTTGTACTGCTGTTATTTTCTCGTGGCTTGCCACCTGACTCTTACCTTTATAGTCTCCTATCTTAGTCGTCTCTGTATTAAGACTGAAGAAACCAATTGTGTCTTTGTACACACTCATGCTTCAGCTTCACATCGATAGAGACTATGAGGCTGAACATTCCTTAAGGCTGAAGAACTGACTACCTCAAAAGTACTACTATTTACATCTGTCAGCATGAGCCAGTAGACTCGCTGCAGCGCTACTCTACATAAAGTACCCATGTATCACGTTACAGCAGTCTCCAACATGGTCAAAATCCTGATGAACTGTGTTATAAACCCTCATCAGTAATATCCCGAATAAATCCTTCTTAATGGGGAAGTAAATTTACATCTTGGGAAAAATCACTTCTTTTTGTATACGAGCCATTTAGCTCCCAAATCTTGGATTCTCTCTCTCCTAATTAAAGTTTACTAACAAAGATCCAGGGAGAGGGACATGCATTTTTATGTGCGTTTTTCTCCTTATCAGATTTTTTTCATCATAACAAATCATTCTAACGTTATCTATGATTTTTACAGTGGTATTGTGTTAGCAAAGAAAGGAATTTCTTCCAAAGGAGTGTGTCGCTGGTAGTAATTTATGGAGCAGTTAGATATTACAGTACCATTTAAAAGAGTGATAGCTTGTAAATATAATTTTTTCACTTGAATATGATAATGGCATACAATACCGACAAGTTGATAAATAAGACACGTGTGTAACAGTTAGGTATCTTTGTTATGAAACGTTTCGCCTATAGAATAGGCTTCTTCAGTCGAATACAGAGACAGCAGAAGCAGTAGAGATGCATAGACGATGTAATCATGACTCACGAAATCGTAATGACACGACTGCAAACAATCCATACCACGGGTGGGGTTAGAACCCGCGATCAGTGTGTCTCTGATCGTGGGTTCTAACCCCACCCGTGGTATGGTTTACTATGTAATCAGTCACCCTCGAACATGTGGTTTTGAGGTGGTCAGTCCCTAAACCTGGAGAAGACTTCTGGTTAACATTATACCTCTGGTAGTATACCTTCATGGGAACAATGTTTTTAGATGTAGTGTAAATTTTCAAGTTAATGTGTCCGAAAATTTAAGTCCGTTTCAAAGATGTATATAATATTTTCAAGGTGATATGAGCAAAGGCATTATGTTCCCCACAAATATGTATTATGCATTTCTATGGTCTATACAACGAGTGTTTCATGCAATGTTTCTTGTTACATTGTAATGTAAGCGAAGAACAAATTTTTTTACTATTTTCCGGCATATAAGGCGCACGATTTTCCGGCATATAAGGCGCACAGTTTTCCGGCATATAAAGCGCACGATTTTCCGGCATATAAGGCGCACGATCATATGATACATATAAGACTATGTTTCGAAACAGTTGTATCGTAACGCTAGTAAACAACTATTAAAGCGTAAGACAAAGCCTACCCTTGAGCCTACCCTTGAGCATAAAAGGCTCAGGGTGATTTTTCCAAGACTTTCTGTGGGGAAAAAACGCGCCTTATATGCCGGAAAATAGTTTTTTTTTATTTCTTAGAGCTCATCAAAATGGCTAAACATCCTGGCTTTACCGAGTTATTTTGGGTTAATAATTCCAACATAAAAATCTGCTGGATAATACATTCACCTTCAGTATTATACACAACTTGGAAAAACAGAAACAAGTGCAGCATAATTTGATCCTTTGACAACGTTTCGCCCAAAAAGTATGTTTCATCAAGCCAGAAATAGATCGGTGTGTGACTTAATAAAGCTCACTGTATGGGCGAAATATTGCCAATAAAAATTCGTATTATACTGCATTTGTGTGTGCTTTTGCATCATGTAGGTATTTATATCATTAATCTCCATATACTCAGTTTACTGGTTCAGACAAATTAACTCGGGGATGAACCATCTTAAATTACTCTCTCTCACTTCGCTCTAGTGTAACTGTGACGACCACATCTCTAGTTTCCTCTCAAATCTTTTCTTATCAAAGGGGATTACCGGGTCTTTCATCTGCACCTGTCAAAGAATTACTCCTATTAGTAAGAGGAACTTAAATATTTTTCTCGATAAATACACACACACACAAACACAGTATTAAGACGAGGTATGATAAAGCTCATGGAGCAGGGAGAGAGGACCCATTAGCGATCTGTGAAGAGGCAGGACCAGGAGCTATGACTGGACCCCTGCAACCACAAATAGGCGAGTACAAATAGGTGAGTGTACACACACGCACACAGTAGATATTAAAACAGTGGATAGGAAATACTGGACAGTGGCAAAGTGGATTGTGGTATAGTGGATAGTGATACTGTGCATAGTAGATAGAATAATGATAGTGCCATAGAAGTGGCTAGTGGCATAGTGGAGACTGGCATAGAAGTGGCTAGTGTATAGTGGCATATAAGTTGCTAGTGGACAGTGGCATAGAAGTGGCTGGTGTATAGTGGCTTAGAAGTGGCTAGTGGTATAGTGCCTAGTGGCATAGTAGATAGTGGCACAGAAGTGGCATAGTAGATAGTGGCACAGAAGTGGCTAGTGGCATAGTGCCTAGTGGCATAGTGGATAGTGGCATAGAAGTGGCTGGTGGACAGTGGCATAGCAGTGGCTAGTGGCATAGTGCCTAGTGGCATAGCAGTGGCTAGTGGCATAGTGCCTAGTGGCATAGTGGATAGTGGCATAATGGCTAGTGGTATAGTGCTTAGTGGACAGTGGCACAGTGGATAGTGGCATAGTGGATAGTGACAAAGTGGCTAGTGGCATAGTTCCTAGTGAATAGCGGCATAAAAGTGGCTAGTAGCAAAGTGGATAGTGGCATAGTGTATGGTAACATAGTGGATACTGGCAGAGTGAATAGTGACATAGTGGATAGTGGCATAGTGGAGAGTGACATAGAAGTGGTATAGTGAATAGTGGCACAGAGGATAGTGGCACAGTAGAACAGAAGTGGCTGGTGGATTGTGGCATAGTGGATTGTGGCATAGTGGATTGTGGCATAGTGGATTGTGGCATAGTGGATAGTGGCACAGTGGATAGTGGCACAGTGGATAGTGGCACAGTGGATAGTGGCATAGTCGGCAGTTGAATAGTGGACAGTGAATGGTGGATAGTGGCATAATGGATAGTGGGATAGTGGACAGAGGCATAGTGGATAGAATAGTGGATGGTGGCATAGTGGGTAGCAGAATAGTGGATAGTGGCATAGTGGGTAGCAGAATAGTGGATAGTGGCATAGAGGATAGTAGAATATTGGACAGTGGATAGTGGTAGAGGAGTGGCAAATGGCATAGTAGATAGTGGCATAGTGGATAGAATAGTGGATGGTGGCATAGTGGATAGTGGCATAGTGGATAGTGGAGTAGTGGATGGTGGCATAGTGGATAGTGAAATAGTGGATTGTGGCATAGTCGATAGTGGAATAGTGGATAGTAGAATAGTGGATGGTGGCAAAATGGATAGTGTAGTGGATGGTAGCATAGTAAATGGTGACATAGTGGATAGTAGAGTAGTGAAGAGTGGATAATGGCATTGTGAATAGTGGCATAGTTGTTAGTAGATAGTGGGATACTGTGACCATTAATACAGTTACTGTAATCAGTATTATAATCATCACTGGTGTATTCACTATAATTATAAGTAATTAATTTATACTATAATCACTAATGTAATCATTATAATTAATACTGCAATCATTACTTTAATCATTACTGTAATCACTATAACCATAACTACTATAATCATTGCTATAATAATCACTAATGTAATCATTACTATATTCATCGCTATTGTAATAATTGCCAGTCATTATAATCATTACTATAATCATTACAATAATCATTACTTTTACTTTAATTAATATAATCATTATTTTTACTTTAATCGTTATAATCACAATAGTTATTGATACTATAATAACTACTGTAATCATTACCAAAATAATCATTACCGTAAATATTATTGTATTCTCTACCATGATTACCATTCTCACCAATATAACCATCATTACTGTAATCACTACCAAAATCATCACTACTATAATTACCATAATCACTATAATTATCCTTTTCTGTATTCACCATCATAATTATCACTGCTATAATCCCTTTCCATAATCACTTATAATAACTACGGTTAGCACCACTAATCATTACTACCATAATCACTGTTATAATCACTATCACAATCAGTAGCATTATCATCACTATCACAATCAGTAGCATTATCATCACTATCACAATCAGTAGCATTATCATCACTATCACAATCAGTAGCATTATCATCACTATCACAATCAGTAGCATTATCATCACTATCACAATCAGTAGCATTATCATCACTATCACAATCAGTAGCATTATCATCACTATCACAATCAGTAGCATTATCATCACTATCACAATCAGTAGCATTATCATCACTATCACAATCAGTAGCATTATCATCACTATCACAATCAGTAGCATTATCATCACTATCACAATCAGTAGCATTATCATCACTATCACAATCAGTAGCATTATATCATACACTCAGTACATTATCATCACTATCACAATCAGTAGCATTATCATCACTATCACAATCAGTAGCATTATCATCACTATCATTATCACCACTGCATTCGTTTCTGTAATAGTCACTATCATAATCACTACCATGATCACTACGACAAACATTACTGTAGTTGCCACCATAATGATCACTACCCTGACCACGACCATAACCATCAGTACTGTGATGATCATTACCATAACCACTACTGTGATCACTACTTAAATATCAATGTTGTAACCATTACCATGATCACGATTGTAATTACTACCATATTCATCATTATTGTAATCATTCCTATAATCATCACAATTTTTGCTATTATAATCACTACATAATCATCTCTACCATAAACGTTACTGTAATCATTACTATAAGCAGTGTCACATCATCACTACCCTAATCACTACCCTAATCATCACTACTGCAATCATCGCAACCATAATAACTATGGTAATAATCGCTATAATAATAACTGCTGTAATCCTCACTACTGTAATTATAACTAACTGTATCATCGCCACTTTTATCATTACTGAAATAATGTATAAACAACACAGTCAGTCCAGTCATTAAACTAAAAATATCTAACCGTCAGATGAAATATTATTAGTTCACTATATTATGTGATATTGCTAAATCTTATATATATCCTGGTGGTATTACCAGGATTATCTTATCTCCAGAAATGTTTATTATCATAGTTGTCATGGCTACCTTGGGAGTCGAAGTTATACAGCAATTGTGTGAGAAAAGGAAAAATTGCTTGGGTGTGGTAGCTATGGGTAAGTTGCTTTGGTGAAATGGATCGGAAAATCCACCTCTCTAAAGAAATCAAAGTCCAAAAGCTACAAAAAATGTTTTAGGAAAAGAGATGGTGATTCTCAAGGCCTTGCAAGGAGCTGGTGAAGCTTCCTTTATGGAATGAAAACTGTTCCTCTAGTGATGTTCCTCTTGTCTTACAAAGAAAGTCACCGCCTGTGTGATATTACGGCAGATGACTCCTTTGACCTCCTTCATGTAGCCCTTGAAATTGGGTACAAATTACATGAAATTCACAGCGCAGGTAATATACACTATGACCTCAAAGACGACACTGTGATGGTGGAAGGATCACCAGAAGCACCAGAGGTGAGCATCACTGATTACAGTTTGACTTCTCTCTCTGGGAAAATAATATATTTGATGGGGAATCCAGAAACCCACCCATGGTACGCCCCGGAAGACCTTGACCAGCAGCCAAGCACCGGTGTTTCAGGCATCTTTTCTTATGGATATTTAATGAAAGGCACTCTGGATACCAGATCTGAGCGTTATGATGTATTAGATAAACTTTTCAAGCAAGCCATGAATGCCAACCCACGCAGACGCCCAACACTAAATTTTATGATAAAAGTAATCGAAGATTATACCACGTCACCACAGAGTGATATCAACGACAAGACTCTGAAGACCTCAAAGCGTATACACCGTTCCACACCTGACAAAGTTAAAAAGAGAAAACTCGATCCCTCACCTGAGCTCATAAAGAAACGCAAATGTAGTCCCACAACCGAGTTTGCTAAAAAATGTAGAGGTAGCTTCAGTTCCACTATAAACTGCATTAAAATAAAGAAACTCAGTCAAGCACACGAACGCGTTAACGAATATTAACTAAACTTGGGACCCGCCATCTGCAGATGGGTCAAATTGATCACAATTTAAGGCCTCGGTACCTTCTCAGGAACTATGTTCAGGAGTGAACTTATAAAAGTTCATGGCCAAAAAGGATAAATCTTTTAAATTGGTGTGTAAAATATAGAAAATTTTATGTTAAATAAGGGAGTTTAGTATGAGTATTTATTGAAACAAATTGAGAGAGCGAAATTTAGGCAATAAAAGACAACACCAATGACAACATCACTGGAAAAAAGATGAGTGAAGTGAATGGTAGACTAAGAGAAGGATGGTGACTGAATATGGCATCGTTTAAGACATTTATTAATGGCTGTGTTGCTAAATTTTTTGATTAGTTATTATTTTTATCTTCATATTTGCGTAATAAGACTACAATTATTACTTATTTTATCAAAAATGGTAGTCATAATTATATTAACAGTAAAGATGATAGTAGTTCTTACTGAAGTGATGTATTCATCACCACGCTCTCCCAGACTCTCAGTAAGAGCGACTTGTGATGGACCCTGTCGGACATGGGTCACAGTAAGGAGTCGAGCCAGGCTCAGTCGTGTACCTGGTTGTTATTGTTGACCCTGGCCCTTATACTGTTGTCTTTGCGCGGAAGGAGGAGAGCTCTTTGCTCATTAAACAAGATTTCCTATGCCCTATATCATTCAGATCTATGCCACTTCCTGAATTACAGCCTTTGTGGCATGCAAAGAGTATCTTACAATTTATTCGGCGTATGTACACACTCCCATATAGGCTGCGTTCCAACCAGAAAACCGGGTGCTAAGGGTTCAACGATTTTTTTAGGGTACCTGTTGTTAAATCAGTACCTTGGTTCATTGTCCAATCACAGGTGGGCCCACCAAATGCTGAGGCAATGTGGGTCACTCTCGGTCTGCATTTGCCAGACTTTCCTAGCAGCTGGTTGATTACGGTGCTCTCTCTCTCTCTCTCTCTCTCTCTCTCTCTCTCTCTCTCTCTCTCTCTCTCTCTCTCTCTCTCTCTCTCTCTCTCTCTCTCTCTCTCTCTCTCTTTCCCTCTGGCTTTTGTTTTTGCCATTGTCACCTTATGGTACACTTTTATTCAACTCTCCTACCTAGTGTACATATCTGATGAAGGAAATACAAGCTAAATAATACTGCTGAATTTATTTTGCTCTATACCCATTACCACCAGGTCACAGGCCATTCTTACTTGTGTTTGTAATAGCCTTGATGTGTCTTCGGTCAAAGAGGTTGGCTTTTTTCGTTGCCCAACTCCGATGGTGCCTGAAGTTCATTTGTTTGGGGAGTGGATGGTGACCCCCAAGTGTCGAGTGCCTGTGATGACCTTGGTTAATTTCATAGAGTACGATTTTATCCGTGCTTCAAGGATAAAGATGTTTACTGACGAGTCAGGGAACGATGGTGGTGTTGATTTTGCTGTGATTGCAGGAGAGGATTCTTACAGTACATAAATACCTAGAAAATTATCTGTATTCACCGTGGAACGCTATACAATCTTCGCATCTCTTCTTCTGTAGCTTGCTTAATTGATACTTGGTTTACGGTGCATTCAGATTTCTAAGTTTGCTCTGTCTGCCTTGGCCCAGCATGCTTCAGTCCACCCTGTGATCCAAAAAAATTAAAAGCGGTTAGGTCGGCCCCGTGCACACCGTGTGGGCGTCCCACACCGTGTTGGGGCTACTAGCATTATAAAAATTGAAGCGTGATAGTACCTTCCTCATTATAAGGAGGGAAACATATTGACGTTACTAGCATTATAAGAAGTGAAACGTATTGACGCCATTACCATCTAAGGAGTGAAACGTAGCGTTATTAGGTTGTAAATGTAATGGGTCCACCAACATTATCAGGAGAAAATGGAACCCTTCAAGGAAGGTTCCATAGCGTACTGAAGGGAGTCTTCATCCAAAGAATTAGACCTGTATCCTTCTTTGAGTCAAATTTAAATACTCCTTCTCTTCCCCCTGCTCTCTCAAACATTTCTATTGGGGAATATTCCCTTTTATGAAACTCCGTTCCAAGGCCGTAAAAAAAATCATTATCTATCGGCCCCTTTCTAACATGGACCTCGATGGTGGTGCTGTCATGAAATGGGAATTGGATTTGCTGAAGGCGTGTTGGGCGGCCCTCCGGAGTCCCCAGAGGACGGGCTCGCGTGTCTTTGGAAGACGGAAGTAATAATAGAGATTGCCTTCAGATCCGGGGGGTTGTGGACAAATGTTTACGACTCCTGGTGTTTCCGTTCGCTCACCTCTGGTAATAGCTGAGCCTAGCGCAGTCAGTTCTGTTGGGGGCCCTCCTGGTGTGCTAGGGATTTTGGTATGCCCGGGAAGGTAGGAAGTATTTTCTATATAGTATCAGCACAACATACCACATCAAAGGCAATCGTGGTTCAGGTTTTATTTTACCTCTACTTAATGTTTTCCCTCTTCCATCTTATTTTCCCACAACAAACAACAGATCATGAATAGTTATTTTTACTGTATGTTTTATCCTCTCCAGAGACCCTGATCAATAAATAACAAAAAGGCACAATACTGTGACTGGAACGATACACAAATAACCCGCACATGAAAGAGAGAAGCTTACGACGACGTGACTTTGTCAATGGTCCAAGTCGGACCGGAACGTCGTCGTAAGCTTCTCTCTTTCATGTGCGGGTTATTTGTGTATAGACCCTGATCAATTAGGCACCCTCACCCCGGCACGAACACTGATCCTTCCTCAGAACCCACAGTGGCTTTTGGGCACCCACTTCTTGCCTGCATCCGATGACAGTGTTCTACCTGTTTCTTCCAGTACCTTGTAGCACTCTGATTTTGTACTCGGCCTTATCAGTGACACAATGACGTTTCGCAGAACGTCTGAGCGCCAAGGAACAGTAACGTTTAATGGCTTCTACCGAAATACTACGACATTCCCTTCATTCCCTTAAGAAAGCCACGACGTGGAAACTTTTTCCAGTATCAGACGTTTTGCCACACACACCAAGACATAAATTTTAATTCTTTACATAAGGAACTACATTAAAAGTAAATGATGGTGACTAGGCTAGCAATCCTGTACAGCTTTCATTGGCATAACCAAGTGACAATTCATGTGACATGCCCAAGTTGACAATTCAAGTGACATGCCCAAGTTGACAATTCATGTGACATGCCCAAGTGACAATGGCATGTTCTCGAGTTGCTCGACACCCGCTATGCCCAGAAGTACCTCCCTGTGCTTCTACACCTGTATTAGCCGTTACAGAGTTCTTGCAGATGATGTTCCCATCTTTCGCAATCCGCTATCCACTACTCAGCATCCTTCAAAGGTCGAAGCAACTGCCCAAACCCCAGTGAGTTCCGAAACCCGTCACCGCGAGACCACGCAACTACTCTGCCTTTCCTTTACAAATTACTACTGACAGCCTATCCCAGACTTTCACAAGAGTAACAGTTACCGTAGAAATACTAACTACCACACCACTTGCACCAAATAGTCCCTCACTGCCCTCCCTTTTCCAGCGCAATCTGCCACTGTCTCTACCCCTCCTACGTCATTCCTCTCGCTTGCCCCACTCATTTAATTTTCTTCTACCTCCTTCCATACAGACACAGTCGAAGCTATAACGGTGTATCTCGAAGAAGTAGAGCCAATCACAGACCTCCAACGATTGAGCTCGACAAAACTCGTCTAGCTCGAAAAGAGCAAACACCGCTCATGATTCCATCTACAAACTCCTCTTCTAGGGTTGCACCAAACACACAAACTTCTTCACAAGATTCAAAATCCCTGAACAAATAAATCTGTTATCATGGCCCAGGCCTCGTCTCCAGTCTGAAGGACTGACCATCTTAAAAAGTACGTCTTCAAGGGCGATGGACTGATTACATCGTCTTTACATCTCTTTTGCTTCGGTTGCCTCCTCTGTATTCGATTGAAGAACCTACCGTGTAGTCGAAACGTTTCGGGATAAAGCTTCCCATATGTTGCACATGTGTCTTACTTATCAACTTCCCGGTATTGTATACCATTATCATATTCACAGCAACTAATTTGCCTGCATACAAACTTAATGTGTGTTATCCTGGCCTTTAGAAACATATGCCATTAAAGCCGTTCAAAAGAGGTGAACTGAAAGCTATTTGAGGTTATTTAACGGGAATAAAAATCTCAAGCTACCCCCACACATGAATTTCACTCCCATCCGTCGTCGAATTCTTTAGCCCTTTTTTCGCTGATTATGGGAATGGGTTCAACAACTTTGATCACAGAGTACATGAATACGCCAGTTGTTCCAAGAATTTTGTCCCGATTACCGTACACGAATATTAAAATCTTGAAGCCGATTGAATGAGGCGTTCTCGAGTTTTCAGAGAAATAAAATCGAAAAGATGAAGGAAGAAGAAAAAGAAAAAAAATCCAGTGCGTTCTTGAAGGTCCTCCTTCGTAGATACTTAATAAAAGTGAACTGGTTCCCAATGATGTTTTTTATTTACAAATTTTCATTTATTCTTTACTTCATTATTCCAGAGCCTGTGTCAATTTGGGCAATTTTTCACTGTCTACTTTTTGTATCTTTGCATCACATGTCCCTTGTCTATAGCTAATATACAATCTTTAACTCCAGCATTACCTGCGTCTCACTCTCATCATTCGTTCTGGGGAGGATCCGATTTTGACATCCGTGGGAATCAGGCAGATTTTCTCACGCCACTTTCTCACGAACACGAACCCTTTCGTGTATAAATCTCTCTAGCTACTATCCTCCACAGCGCTAGTCTGTCTGGACAGCATAAACGATCTGCATGACAGTGATCATTTCCCAATTTTCTTTTATTCTCGTTCTTACACCTATCCCTTTCTCCGACTATATGGGCCAGTAGGCCTTCCGCAGTGTTCCTCCATTCTTATGTTCTTACTTTCTTCTGTACCGGTTCGTCGATGTTGTTAGGAGAGTTGATGGAAAATGACCTTACAGAAGCACCCTGTCAGCATTTAGAAGGTGCGAACTGGTATTTTTATACTCACCATACTTCTTCTGACCCCCACTTGATTCTTCCCGAGACAAACTATCTCATCGCTTTGTCGCCTCAATGCTTTCTGCAGCTGCTCTAACCATCCTCCAGACTGCAGGCAAGTATTTTCAGAAATGTCTTCCCTTATTGGTCTCCCGATTGCACCCGTGCATGGGTCCACTACCAATCACACCATAGATAGGTTTCTTAATTACAAGTAGTCGAAAGTTTACTTTTGTTGCTCTTAAATGCTAGCCAAACGAACTTGCTGTTATGCTTATATGTTCACTATCGTTGCTACTATATTAGTGCAGTCTGGGAAAATGTCCAAAAATTAGCATGTAAGTATGCACCAGTCTCTCTTGAGTCGCTCAGACACTCGGACCCCAGGAATGGCTGAAATGGAGCAGAGCTTTTCAGAGTTTAAAGCTTCGTACCAACGAGAACACCGGCCCTGAGAAACAAGAGATTGAATCCTTCGAGCTCTATGCCCCTCAAGGAAGGTTCTTTGATGTTGGTGAGGGGCTCTTGATTTAGGGAATTGGATCTGTGCTCCAGTTCCCCCGAATTAAGCCTGAATGCCTTCCACATCCCCCCCCCCCCAGGCGCTGTATAATCCTCCGGGTTTAGCGCTTCCCCCTTGATTATAATAATAATAATAATTCGAGCTCTATGTAAAAAAAAAAAACCCAGTCAGGACATCGTTCATGGCGAAGATATTATCACCACCATCACCACCCTTTTCACTTTTCTTCACTTAGCTGCTAGATCAAAACCTGTCTCTCTTCCACTTCAGCCTTTTCTCTCCCGCACTATTTTTTCACTATTCCCACTTCCTTCTCAGCCATTGTGAGAAATGTTAAGTACGATCGAGTTTGGGTAAAATGGTGGTACAAGACAACCTCTTATTAGGTTCATTTAAGACCAACATTAAATATAAAGAATTATGAGACGATGCTGAAATGGATAAAAGAACAAGAGATTAAGGGGAATAAACTATATGGAAAGAAATGGACTGATTTTTGTGTGGAAAGTGTATTAGAAATGCATTTTTATGTGGCAAATGCAGTTGCAGGAAGAAAACATTAATATAATCAACAAATTCATTATAAGTGGTACAACAAAAGAACGGAGAAAATTTAAAAAAAAAAAAAAAAAAAAAGTTCGATCATATCAAGAATCTTGGTTAAGGCGAGTTTATTTATCTTGGACACGAATATTGATGAACCTAATCTAACAATAATAATCTTTTTATAATAATCTTTTAAGCTAAGTGTGTGTGTGTACTCACCTAATTGTGGTTGCAGGGGTCGAGACTCTGCTCCTGGCCCCCTCCTCTTCACTGGTCGCTACTAGGTTACTCTTCCTGCTCCATGAGTTTTATCGTACCTCTTCTTAAAGCTATGTATTGATACTGCCTCAACTACATCACATGCCAGACTGTTCAACTTCCTGACAACTCTGACTGAAGGAATACTTCCTAACATCTCTGTGATTCATCCGAGTTTTCAACTTCCAATTGTGACAATTTGTTGCTGTGTCCCATCTCTGGAACATCCTGTCTCTGTCCACCTTGTCTATTCCTTTCAATATTTTATATGTCGTCATCATATCTCCCCTATCTCTACTGTCCTCCAGTGTCGTCAGGTCGATTTCCCTTAACCTCTCCTCGTAGGACATGCCCCTTTGCTCAGGTATTAATCTTGTTGCAAACCTTCGCACTTTCTCTAATTTCCTTACATGCTTGGCTAGGCGAGGGTTCCAAACTGGTGCTGCATACTCCAATATAGGCGTGATATACATGGTGTACATGGTTCAGAACGATTCCTTACTGACATGTTTGAATGCTATTCTTTGGTATGCTAGACGCCCATATGCTGCAACAGTTATTTGGTTGATGTGCGCCTCAGGAGATGTGCCCGGTGTTTTACTCACCCCAAGATCCTTTTCCTTGAGTAAAGTTTGTAGTCTCTGGCCTCCTAGACTGTATTCCGTCTGTGATCTTCTTTGCCCTTCCCCAATCTTCACGACTTTGCACTTGGTGGGGTTGAACTCCAGAAGCTAGTTTCTGGACCAGACCTGCAGCTTGTCCCGATGCCTTTGTAGTTCCGCCTGATCCTCGTCCTACTGAAGTCTTCATTAACTTCACATCATCTGCAGACACACTTCTGAGTCTATTCCTTCCGTCATGTCGTTCACATAACCAGAAACAGCACATCTCCTAGGACTGACCCCTACGGAACCTTGCTCGTTACAGGCGCCCACTCTGACACCTCGTCAAGTACCATGAATCGCTGTCTTCCTGACAGGTATTCCTTGATCCATTGCAGTGCTTTCCCTGTTATACCTGCCTTGTTCTCCAGCTTTTGCACTAATCTCTTGTGTGGAACTGTGTCAAAAGCCTTCTTACAGTCCGAGAAAACGCAATCAAACCACCCCTCTCTCTCTTGTCTTACTGCTGTCACCCTGTCATAGAACTTCAGTAGATTTGTGTGTGTGTGTGTGTGTGTGTGTGTGTGTGTGTGTGTGTGTGTGTGTGTGTGTGTGTGTGTGTGTGTGTGTGTGTGTGTGTGTGTTTAAGACTTAAGCCGAGTATTAACTGTGAGCTAAGAGGGAGTTAATATTGTTTGTGTATATGATTTAAGGAAAGTATTATTCTCTATGTCAGTCTTAATTTTAGGTGATAAGAGTGACATAATTAATTTTGTGTGTTAAGAGTAAGTCTTACTCGAGTTAAGTGATCTCGAACTACATCAGGTGTAGTTTAATCACTTGTTAAAAACGAGTTTAAGAATAAAATAAAAAAAATCATAAAAATTCTGCTTTAGCAGGTCGAGATGTGTGCGACTGTGATCAAAATAAGAGTATAAATTGACGAATATTTCAAGAAGAGACGAAGAGAGAGAGAGAGAGAGAGAGAGAGAGAGAGAGAGAGAGAGAGAGAGAGAGAGAGAGAGAGAGAAAGAGATGCTTTTGGAGGTGCAGATGACTGGAATATTTTACTCCTTTCCTAAGGAATCATCGGGGAGAAAAAGATATGTGGAGTAAAATTAGTTCCAATTTCCTGAGAGTGGATTATTATAATCATGGGAACGCGCTAAATCCGTGGGGACTATAAAGTGCCTGTGGGGCGAGGGGTGGGGGTGATGGAAGGTATTCAAACTCAATTCAGGGAGCCGGAGCACCGATCCAATTCCCCAGATCAAGAGCCCCTCACCAGCGTCAAAGAACCTCTCTTGAGGGGATCCTGAGTAAAAATATTATCAGAAGCCTACACAGTAGGCTTCTTCAGTCAAATACAGAGGCAATAGGTGTAGTGGTGAAATGACGATTATGTAATCAGTCCATCAACCTCGAAGAAAAAGTACTTGAGGTGGTCAGTCCCTCGGCCTGGAGAAGAGTTCAGTTCCATGGTCTGGAACGATATGAAGCTGAAGCATGAGAATGGAGTCTTAAATACTGTCGAATGTGAGGTGGAAGATCTCGAAGACGATACAGGGGACGGGATTCACTTGTAGGTGTAAGAAGACGGGTCCCTCTGGAATCCATCCCTTCTCACTCATAACTAGTAGTTACACGTTGACTTGTGGAAGATGTCCCTCAGCCTCTTCTCCAGACTGAGGGACTGACCACCTCAATTACTTTTCCTCCAAATTTGATGGACTGATTACATCTTCATTTCACCACAACACCTGCTGCCTCTGTATTTGACTGAAGAAACCTACTGTGTAGGCGAAACGTTTCAACAATATAATTACCAACTGTTGCACATGTGTCTAAATTATAACTCACCTTTAAAAATGGTGGGGCTACATTGCACATGTAACAAAAATAACGCCAAGGAAATTCCCTCACGGGTGGAAGATAGATAAGACAATAGCCGTAAAATCTATAGCATTTAAGAAAAGGAGGTAAAAGTGACCTAGAATAAATCAAGTATTGTAAGATAAAAAATATTATGTCTGTGTTACATTGGTTCGTTGATTAAAGAGATTCATGGTCTATCGACTACACTAGGGTGATGAAGGCTGCAGGGTAACTTACCGCCTCCAGACAAGACAACGTTAATCCCTAAAATAGGGATTAGAGTATACCCTCAGCAATTAATACGATGAGAGAAATACACCTCTCAGGGTTTATACCATGTGTGTGTGTGAGAGATTATATACGATTAAAGATTTGGTAATAAAGACATTTTCTTCCTGTTCATGATTGCATGCGTTTTATACGAACGGAATTTGGTAATAAAATAGATACAGTTTTATGAAGTTCTGTTCGTATAAAACACATGCATTCATGGACAGGAAGAAATTATCTTCATTACAAAATCATTAATCATATTTAATTTCGCACACACATGGTATAAACCCTGAGAGATGTGATAAATGGTTTTGAAAATCGACTAGTTGAAGAAATGAGACACTTATGGGAATCTTTACTGGAGAAACGTTCCGTCACACAGTGGCTTCATCAGTCCAATACAGAGCAGGAAGGTATAAGGAGGGGAGGAGTTTGAGGTAATCAGTTCCACAGCCTGGAATCGATGTCTTCAGTCCATCACTCTTGTAGGAAATACAGTATAGGGCCACAGAGGTGGCTTATATGCTGCTTATGGACTGAACACATCGATTCCAGGCTCCTTACACCTTTCTGCTTTGTATTGGACTGATGAAGCCACTGTGTGGCGAAACGTTGCTTCAATAAAGATTCCCATATGTTGCATAAGTGTCTCAATTCTTCAACCCTGAGAGATGTATTGCTCTCATCGCATTAATACCGAGGGTTTATTCTAATCCCTATTTTAGGGATTAACGTTGAACTCCACATTACATGTTTTATTGATCAATTTACCTTGTTGATTGTAATAAAATTTATAACGAGTTAAACTTACACTATTTTACATGGCTGGTCTTGTAGTGGTTTCCTTATTTAATGATAAGGAATTCTACACCTTACCACGTGAGTAATCTTGCAGTTATTATCTCTATAGTCATTGCGCATCAAGTAATGTATGAAATGTGAAACAAACAATGTGGAGGGAGAAATGAAGTGAGAAAATAAGATAAATTAAGGTTAGTAAACGATACACGACTGCGGCGACGAGCGACAACAGCGGCCAACGCAACTCCAGGCGAGGCGATCATAGAGGAAACGGCGATGGCCGAACACAGGCGTTCAAAGCAGAGTCGATCACTGAGTGTTACAGAACTTTCAAGAGCCTCTGATTCACTGGCCAGTATCTCTAACAGGTTTATTCTTTAAAGTTTGTGAGAAAATAGTAAGGAAAGGGATATTGGAACACTTGGAGAAAAGACACTTTACGGTGTCCCGTAGCTCGGTACAGTGTCCCGTAGCTCGGTTGGTAGCGCACTCAACTCACACATGGAGTGTGAAGGTGGAAAGATAGGGCGTGCTTTCTTAAGATACATGCTGCCCATCTTCACCTAGCAGTCAATTAGGTGCCTGGGTGTTAGTCGACTGGTGTGGGTCGCATCCAAAGGACAAAATTAACTTAAGTTGCTCGAAATCCTCTGCATAACCAGGGGCTTTCTATATGGAATGTCACTGATGTCAGCTATGTCTGTGTAAGTTGTATCATGTACTTGCAGAAATTAAGATTATTATTACGACTATTATATATTACAGAGAAACAACAAGGATTTAGGGATAGAAAATCCTGTCTTGCGATTTTTATAGAATTTTACAACAAAGTTACAGAGATAAACCCAAAACAAAGGGCCTGGTGGACTACTAGAGAATAGTACAGAAAGTAAAAGAATAAACAGAAATAAAAGGCAGAATAGTCTAGTAGTTCAAGGAGTAGCAATGTACATAAAAAAGGGCACAGAGTAATAGTAAGAGAGGAGACATCCGAAAGGAAGAGAGTAACAAGTGGGGTATTGCAAGGATCAGTGTTAGCACCAGTATTGTTCCTACCAGAGAGGTTTGAGTTCTATGTGCCAATGTTTATTACCGTTGTAAAATTAATTAGAAGAATAAAAACTGGAGAAGACAGTGATAAACACCAAAGGTATTTAGATCAAACATTTAGTTTCTCATGTTTAAACTAAATAAATGCAATGTCATGCATGGGGAGAGAGAAGCTTCAAATATAAGAGTGAGAAGAACTTGAGGGTGACTATAACAAAGTGACCTCATAACGTTTGCGGCAAATGCAAGACTAGCAACCATCAACATGACATTCGGAACCTTTTATATGGCATTCGTTGGAGCAATGACAGTGTTCAGCCCCAACACGGAGCTCACAGCTGGTCAAGCTTGTAAAGAGACTCAAAAAGGTCCAAAGACTTGCGTTTAGGCTAGTACTAAAACTGAGAGGAATACGCCATGAAAGGAGTCTGAAGGAACTGAACCTGACAACCACTGATGAGAGAAGAACAAGTAGAATATATAGTAATAATACTGGTAGAATTACCGACAATATGTAAAGTAAAAGGACACAAGTGCAACTAATGTGATATTTTATTGTGACAACGTTTCGCTCTCCAGGAGTTTTATCAAGCCGTTGATAAAGCTCCTGGAGAGCGAAACGTTGCCACAATAAAATTTCACATTAGTTGCACTTGTGTCCTTTTATTTTACAAGTAGAACATAATTACTGCGCATTGAATCATAAGAGGAATTAATAAGGCAGATAAGGATAGACTAAACTGATAGGATCAGGATCAAGGAAACAGGTAGAAACTGAAAACCGGGATGGGCCATAGGAATGTAAGGAAGTATTCTTTAAGTCAGAGGGTGGTTGAAAAGTGGAATCACTTGGATAAGGCAGTCATAGAGCCAGACTCAATGCGTAGATCAAGAGTAAATACGATAAGGTCCAAGAGGTCAAAGTACACTGGGAGACGAAGCCAGCGTCGAAGCCAGCGTCGTCCATCACCAAAACCTTGTCTCAACTCTAGCAATAAACAAGGTCTCGCGTACCTGAATGTTACACAGTGAAGATGAGGGAACAGCTATCACCTAATCCTTGTCTTAACCCATGCATTAGGAACTAACCATGTTGAATATTGCATAGAGGATGGTCACAGCTATCAGCAAGACATTGCCTCAACCCGTGCACTAACTCAGCCTTCTCTAGCGAATATTGCAAGGGGAAGGCAGCCTCGTAACGTGCTCACCTCAGCACACCAATGCGGAACGAAGTCAATAATGATCGCGTCCTGAGCCCCCTTGAACCAGTAATGGTTATATCCTGACCCACCTGAGTCAGTATAGGTTATATCCTGAACCCACGCTGAGTCAGTAATGGTTATCTTCTCCACCCTCCTGAGTCATCACTAATTACATACTGAGCACACCAGAGTCAGTAATTGTTGTATCCTGATCGTACCTGAGGCAGTAGTGATCATATACGGGACAAAACTGAATCAGTAGCCATCTTATCCTCAAGAAACGTTAGTCAGTACTTGTCACATCCAGGATCCAACTGAGTATTGGCCACATATTGATCTCACCTGAGTCAGTAGTTGTTACATCTTGGACTCACCGAGTCAGTAGTGGTCACATCATAAACTCACCGAGTCAGTAGCGATCACATCCCTGAGTCAGTAGCGATCACATCCCTGAGTCAGTAGCGATCACATCCCTGAGTCAGTAGTGGTCACATCACTGAGTCAGTAGTGGTCACATCACTGAGTCAGTAGTGGTCACATCACTGAGTCAGTAGTGGTCACATCACTGAGTCAGTAGTGGTCACATCACTGAGTCAGTAGTGGTCACATCACTGAGTACATATATAGTGGTCACATCACTGAGTCAGTAGTGGTCACATCACTGAGTCAGTAGTGGTCACATCACTGAGTCAGTAGTGGTCACATCACTGAGTCAGTAGTGGTCACATCACTGAGTCAGTAGTGGTCACATCACTGAGTCAGTAGTGGTCACATCACTGAGTCAGTAGTGGTCACATCACTGAGTCAGTAGTGGTCACATCACTGAGGCAGTAGTGGTCACATCACTGAGGCAGTAGTGGTCACATCACTGAGTAGTGATCACATCACTGAGTCAGTAGTGGTCACATCACTGAGTCAGTAGTAGTCACATCACTGAGGCAGTAGTGGTCACATCACTGAGTCAGTAGTAGTCACATCACTGAGGCAGTAGTAGTGGTCACATCATGAACTCACTCACCCTTGTCTGGGTCTCTGGCGAGGCTTTCATAAATTATGGTCTTGACAGGGTAATGTTAGCACATAAATAATGGAAATTAGCTCATTGGCCTTTATCATGCAGCCGTGTGGGGCGCTGCACCCCGCAGCCACCTGGGGCGCCGCTTTCCGCAGCTACCTGGGGCGTCGCACCCTGCTACTGCCTGATTAGCCGCACCCTGTTATTGCATGTGCTAGCCGCGCCCTGCTATTGTGTGTGGTAGCTGCACCCTGCTACTACATGAGTAGCCACACCCTGCTACTGCATGTAGTAGCCGCACCCTGCTACTGTGTCGTAGTTGCACTCTGGTATTGCGTGGGTAACCCTCACCCTGCTACTACAAGGGTAACCACACCCTGCAGTCATACAGCGAGGCGACCCATTCACTCACCCTGGGTGCAGCTGACTAGGAAAACAGGAAATACTGAAAACATTTTCAGCGTCATTCGTTCAATCACTGTCTTGCCTGAAGAGTACTGAAATTACAGTTAAGATAATCCACTGAACTGCAACATCCCAATCCTTCCCAAGATTCTGATCTTCTTAATTCAGTCAATCCTATCAATTCCATTAAAGATTTTTGTCACTCGTAGTATCTCCCACGTCTTTCTCTCTGCCAAGTTAGTCAGGTTCAGTTCCTTTAACTTCTCGTCATAAAGTATTATTCTCAGTAGAATGCACATACTGTACTTTTCTCCTCCAGGTGAAAAGCTCGCGCTCGCACTCCAACAGCAAGTCAAATCATACGATCCACTTGCCTACATTTCCTCCCATCTAGCACTCACACAAGTCAAGGCCTTGGTACAGTTTAACTGTTTTACCACCTCTCTCCAGCCTTACCTAAGACTATCCTTACCCCTCCTCTCTACCCCACATTTGTACGTCCATCTAGTCATCCTATTGTCTACATCCTCTCTAAATGTCTTGGACATCTCCACATTCCCTCCTGAATGACATTTTTGGTAACCCAGCTCCCTCTTCCAATCCCTATGCTCTGAATTCTTTGGCGTGAATATTAATTCACGCCAACGATTCCTCTCAAACACATTTCCACTCCAACCTCCTCGCTGCATCGTATTAAAACCCATGATTTACTCCCATACACGTGTTGGTTTCATTAAATTCTGGTATATACCTATTTTTCTTTCGTGAATAATATTCCTTTTATCCACTGATGCCTCTCAGCGCCACACTTTTCCCTCGTCAGTTCCATGATTCACCTCGTCTTTTATAGACCCGTTTGCCGACAAGTCCACTCCCAAATAAATGAAGTCATTGACTTCCTCCGGCCAGATATGATATCTAACCTTCTCCCCAGAGTCTCCCAAACGAACCGTGTTATTGGATAAAATCAACTGAGACTACTTTCACTTCGTATTAGATTCGTTATTTTTAAGCTCCGCACCTTTCCCCAACATCCTAGTATTAGCTTCTTTTACAGTAACATCTATCAGTTTGTTCAACATCCATAGGAATATCACACATCGTTGTCTAAGCCATAATTCTTCGGGAAAATAGCTCCCTCTTTCCTAAATGCCCTCATACAACAACTCTTCACTAATTTTGGATAAGTGTCACCTATTCAGAACATTTCCAACATCCGCCACATTGCTCCACTGTCAACCCTCTAAAATAACTTTTCTAAATCAACAAATGAAACAAAAAAAGATCCTTACTTTATCTAATTATTCTTCACCAATTTTCTTCAGTTTATTCAGTCTACACATTACCATCTCTTCTATAAAATTACTTGTTCCTCTGCAATCCGTCTCTCTGCTTTACCCATAATTCTATCAATAACTTGATGTATTTACTTCGTTGTGCGTTCTGTAAAAGGTATTCCCGTATTACATAACTTTAATCAACAGATCCTCAAATGCAGGCGACTGAATCTGTACAAAATGTGGCAGAAGTTGATAATACAAT
Organism: Cherax quadricarinatus; assembly: GCF_026875155.1. Taxonomy (NCBI): domain Eukaryota; kingdom Metazoa; phylum Arthropoda; class Malacostraca; order Decapoda; family Parastacidae; genus Cherax; species Cherax quadricarinatus. The sequence continues at coordinate 9,732,468 of NC_069462.1, forward strand.
TAAATATTAACTTTGAAGATTCGAAGGGAATCAGAAGAGACATTCACAAGTCATCGTAAGGAAATTAATATCCAAATATTAAAAATAAAATTAGTAAATTAGGATATTACACAACCCAGATATAATTAAATCCTTGCACGGAGACGAAAAAGACCAATATCCTAAATCACTCGAGCATATTAATTTTGAAGCCTCACAGAGGTTGCGTTTTTACGTTACCAGCTTCCAGTTTTCAAGAAAGAAAATTGGGACGTACACCGGCCAAAATTAACCCAGACTTTTTTTCCAAGTAATATTTTTATTAAAAAAAAAAGTAAGAAAGTAAATTGGTAGGTAAGTAAGCGTAGTGTTAATAGCATAATTTTCTTTATCTATTCTTTTGAGGGCATATATATGTATATACACATAAAAGAACATTACGTTGATTTACTCTAGCATAACCAAATAGTCAAACACTGATTTATATCTGATCAGAAGAGAGATTCCCCAATTATTTCGCGAAAAATCAATTTGATTAATAAGACTGACACTTAATTACTTACACAACCTATCAAAGAGATTTTATGCATCAAGGAAAACACATCAGCACTAGAAATTTAAGTTGGCCAGACAATGCATTTTTCAGCTATTGGACATAAACTTACTTTAGCCATGAAGACTGATATCGTTCACAATTGTTATAGTTTACCCAGGAAATTGTCAAACCACCAGGGATCCTATAACGCCTGTGCGAGGCTTTCTTATTGTATCCAAAGAGAAGATAAACCCATTTCCTCGGATTAAGAGCCCCTCACCAGCATCAAGGTAAAGTAATATTACACCCATTTGGAAAGAGCATCTACATGTTCCATTAAATGTGCCAACCTTTTCTAAGTAGGATACACCAGTGTTGAAACACATTTGGGGAAAATTTTTGGGAAAGGTCTACGTAGTAATGTACGCTGGTCACTCACGCATCCGAATAGTCCCACGAATCTTTCCCAAGATACATTACGCAAACGTTGAAAATTTACAGTTGATTGAATGAGGTGTTTTCGAGTAAATCGCAAAAATTTGACAAAGAAAGTGAAAATGCTACCGAGAATGCTTTAAAAAATAGGTAATTCTCCCTCACGTTAAACTTAAAAACACCATAAAACTGGGAATTTTTAATTTTTTCCAATATGCTTTTCTCATTTATTTTCTATTGAAAATTTTATATAAACCTGAAAGGAAAAACTTTAATTCTGATTTACTTTTAAAAATTAAATTTGATAAAATTTGCAAAAAAAAAAAAAATGCAAATTGCCACCCACACAACTCAAAATTAACACAAAAATACTTCCTGTTACGATGAATCAACATTTAGGGTTTAAAGTGCATCAGGAGAGGCATTCTCTTATTACTAAGGAAACATTTTACTTAATATAATTTTCAAGAATGAGTTTTCACATCTATGAGAGTGACAAACTGTTTTTTTTAAAAGACTAACCAATAGTGAAAAGGTTGAAGCTGATCAGGAAAGATATTCTTCAGTAATAAATTTCTTTCCAACGATTCCAAGTTAACTATTTCAGAAAGATTTCAAATATGGACCTACTTGGGGTAATGTTACGAGATATCATCCGTCTCATAGAAAGTATCGCCAATAATATTTGAAGCCAATAATATTTGAAGCCAATAATATTTGAAGCCAATAATATTTGAAGCCAATAATATTTGAAGCCAATAATATTTAAAAACAATTTTTTTTATTACATGCTGATCGTCTTCCACCGAAAAAAGAAATAAGCAAAAGTTTTCTTCATTTTACACTTAGTAATTTATACAGGAGAAGGGGGTTATTAGCCCCTTTGCTTTTGGCATTTAAGTCGACTCTTAAAAGACACATGACTTACTGAGGAAGGATTTTTCTCCACTTCCCGAGTTTTACTAAATAGTGATATAAATAAAAAATATATTTTGCTATTTCTTCAGTAAAATTGGCAAATTTAAACTTACGGCAACCAACAGGAAAGTTACTCTTGTGTTCAGAAAACCTCACCAGTAAAACAAATTTCAAGCCGTTCAAGCCAGTTACGACAAGGATTCCAACGATTCCAAATTTACTATACAATTTTTACAACGTCAATAAATTTGCCTTCATATCTGAATTTCCGTCTCCTCCGTCGTCGATATTTTGGCACCTATTATGTAGCTCCGCCACTGAAGATGGAAAAGGCTTCAACAACTTAAGTCAAAGGCAGCTTAAAAATGCTAAGAATTTGGTCCTGGTTACCGTAAGTCTCGGCTCCTGGCAACACCTCTCCACTGGCAACTGTTGGGTTCCACCCTTCTCCTGGCTTCGTGAGCCCTATCATACCTGTTCTTTAAACTGTGTATGAAGTCTTCCTCTACCACTTCAATCTTTATGGAAGGATTAGTGAAAATTTGAAGGTGATTGACTGGATGACGCGTTCTCGAGTTATGAGCGAAATAAAATAGAAATTTTGGAGGTAGAAGGAAAAGGATATAAAAATTCCGGCATCCTTTGAAAAGTAAGGATGCTGGAATTTTTATATCCTTTTTCTTCTAAGATTGAAAAGTAGTTTTTCTGTGATACCTAGTTACTCTACCATACACTACCCGGTATACTTAGTTACTCTACCATATACTAGCCGGTATACTTTAACATACACTACCCGGTATACTTAGTTACTCTACCATACACTACCCAGTATACTTAGTTACTCTACCATACACTACCTGGTATACTTACTCTACCATACACTACCCGGTATACTTAGTTACTCTACCATACACTACCCAGTATACTTAGTTACTCTACCATACACTACCCGGTATACTTAGTTACTCTACCATACACTACCCGGTATAATTAGTTACTCTACCATACACTACCTGGTATACTTACTCTACCATACACTACCCAGTATACTTAGTTACTCTACCATACACTACCTGGTATACTTACTCTACCATACACTACCCGGTATACTTAGTTACTCTACCATACACTACCCAGTATACTTAGTTACTCTACCATACACTACCCGGTATACTTAGTTACTCTACCATACACTACCCGGTATACTTAGTTACTCTACATACACTACCCAGTATACTTACTCTACCATACACTACCCGGTATACTTAGTTACTCTACCATACACTACCCGGTATACTTAGTTACTTTACCATACACTACCCAGTATACTTAGTTACTCTACCATACACTACCCAGTATACTTACTCTACCATACACTACCCAGTATACTTACTCTACCATACACTACCCAGTATACTTACTCTACCATACACTACCCAGTATACTTACTCTACCATACACTACCCAGTATACTTACTTTACCATACACTACCCAGTATACTTAGCAAGCTCATTCTAATGTAATTTTTACCCTCTTTTATCCCATGTTTTTAACTGTTAAATCCAGTTGCTCCTTAGACTGTCTCAGTTTATTACTCTCACTTCATAACTTTTTCTTATTCTCAGTAATTTTTTTTTTAAAAAACCTCACCCCCTCTCCCTTTGCCTCTCATTCTGCTCTCCCTATCCACTCTTTAGCGTCTCATTTAATCTCCGTATGTTTCGCCCTCCATGGATTACTTCTACTTCTCTTAAATATCATATATTGAGTTTTTTTTTCCTTTGTCACATTTCCTCATCATTCTGACAATCTTTCCTTTTCCCTCTCGCATCAACTCTCTTACATCCACATATTTCTGCTTACGCTAACGTTGCTTCCTTAAATCTCCCTCATACTTCTTCGACCTTCTCCTCTTTACCTGTTCTCTCTAGAATCTGGTCCACCTTTCTCCCAAGAGTTTCTTATATCTTATTATGACTATCTTCTTTAATTTATTAAGTTTACATCCGTCTTATCCACTGATAACATTTTTCTTCTTTCCCATATATCTCTTACTCTCACTGTAGCTATCGTTAAATATTGATCTAACGTAGCTAAAAATATGCACCGCCCTACGTCTACCCCTCAACCTTGTATCTGGAAGCAAATTATATAAAATACCGACACAATGGAAAAATAAACAGATCTGTCACAAACAGATCTATTTGTGACTTTATAAAGCTGCTTATGTGTTTATTTTTCGCACCTTGTATCTACTATTACACTGTCAAATTGCTGTTATTATTTTTCTTATGCCAAATCCAAGTCGAGAACAACGTCCATTATTGGATCCCTACTTAAACAAGATGGGTCCTACACAGATGACAGCAAGGAAATGAGTGAGCTACTCAAGTCCCAGTATGACTCAGTTTTTAGCAAGTCGCTAACCAGACAGAGTCGAAGATCTAAATGAACTTTTTATGAGAGCGCCACAGAATTTGGTAAACACAAGCCTATCTGATGTTATCCTGACGCCAAATGACTTCGAACAGGCGATAAATGACATGCCCATGCACTCTGCCCCAGGGCCAGACTCGTGGAACTCCGTGTTCATCAAGAACTGAAAGAAGCCCCTATCACGAGCTTTTAACATCCTGTGGAGAGGGAGCATGGACACGGGGGTCGTCCCACAGTTACTAAAAACAACAGACATAGCCCCACTCCACAAAGGGGGCAGTAAAGTAATAGCAAAGAACTACAGACCGATAGCACTAACATCCCATATCATAAAAATCTTTGAAAGGGTCCTAAGAAACAAGATCGCCACCCATCTAGATACCCATCAATTACACAACCCAGGGCAACATGGGTTTAGAGCAGCTCGCTCCTGTCTGTCCCAACTACTGGGTCACTACGACAAGGTCCTAGATGCACTAGAAGACAAAAAGAATGCAGATTTAATATACACAGACTTTGCAAAAGGCTTCGACAAGTGTGGCCATAGCGTAATAGCGCACAAAATGCGTGCTAAAGGAATAACAGGAAAAGTTGGTAGATGGATATATAATTTCCTCGCAAACAGAACACAAAGAGCAGTAGTCAACAGAGTAAAGTCTGAGGCGGCTACGGTGAAAAAGATCTGTTCCGCAAGGCACAGTACTCGCTCCCATCTTCTCATCCTCATATCTGACATAGACAAGGATGTCAGCCACACCACCGTGTCTTTCTTTGCAGATAACACCCGAATCTGCATGACAGTATCTTTCAATGCAGACACTGCAAGGCTCCAGGCGGACACCAACCAAATCTTTCAATGGGCTGCAGAAAACAATATGAAGTTCAACGATGAGAAATTTCAATTACTCCAATATGGCAAACATGAGGAAATTAAAACTTCATCAGAGTATAAAACAAATTCCAGCCACAAAACAGAGCGAAAAACTAACGTCAAAGACCTGGGAGTGATCATGTCGGAGGATCTCACCTTCAAGGACCATAACATTGTATCAATCGCATCTGCTAGAAAAATGACAGGATGGATAATGAGAACCTTCAAAACTAGGGATGCCAAGCCCATGATGACACTCTTCAGGTAACTTGTTCTATCTAGGCTGGAATATTCCTGCACACTAACAACACCTTTCAAGGCAGGTGAAATTGCTGACCTAGCAAATGTACAGAGAACCTTCACGGCGCGCATAACGGAGATAAAACACCTTAATTACTGGGAGCGCTTGAAGTTCCTCAACCTGTACTCCCTGGAACGCAGGCGGGAGAGAACATGTTACTAGCACGTTAAGAGAACACAATAAGTGTCAGGGGCCCAAGACTGTTCAACTGCCTCCCAGCATACATAAGGGGGATTACCAATAGACCCCTAGCTGTCTTCAAGCAGGCACTGGACAAGTACCTAAAGTCGGTACCTGACCAACCGGGCTGTGGCTCGTACGTTGGATTGCGTGCAGTCAGCAGTAACAGCCTTGTTGATCAGACTCTGATCCACCATGAGGCCTGGTCATAGACCGGGCCGCGGGGGCGTTGACCCCCGGAACTCCAGGTAAACTCCAGGTATCTTACTTCTCGTGTATATATTTATTCTCTTTCAAAACACTTACTACCCCTTATCAAACCTGTCGCTATACATAATTCAGTTAGAGGGGCCATTAAATCTTACTCCTGGTACTCCAAACGTACCTGCTACGTCCTCTACAACAGTTTCTCTCACTTTAACATTTTGGTCCCCCAAAACAGTTATTTCCTCACTTGGTTCAAACCTCTCTAAACACTCGCTCAACATTCTCTCTCCCTCCCTCCCATTCTCTATCTCTCTCTCTCTCTCTCTCTCTCTCTCCCCCTCCTCTCCCTTTCTCGTCACACAGGGGCGTTGTTAGTATTTTATTATTTTTATTATTATTATTAATTATTATTATCATTACTAGTTTTTGTAAACCCACCGTTCCCTTCCCTTTCATCACTTCTCATCTCTCTTCTCTTCTTTACCTCTCCCTTCCACCTGCTTCCTTCTATCGCTCCCACCTACCTGCCTCTCCCTCATAAACAGTAAATAGGGCCTTGTCAGTTCTATCACCTTTCTCATCCTTCAACCACTGTAAATATTTTTTTTGTTTTGTTTCCGGCCGAGGAGAGAAGAACCGGCGGGTCAGACGAGCACCACGACTCTCTCAGTCGGCTGTGTCAGTCGGTTGGTCGGTTGTGCTTCGGTTGGACAGAATTGTTACCGCCAAAGTGGCTCCTTACCCAGGGTAGCTGCCACGGTCCTCGGCTCTACAGACGCACAAATTTACGGACACGAGAGTCAAGAACATCGCAGATAAGACGGCGAGTTATTACATCATTTACTCTTTTTCGAAATTTTCATCACAAATAGGTTAGTAAAATTAGGTAGTGTGTTGGTCTTAGGTTTAACGGAAGCAGGATCGAGCCCCTATAACTCATTGTGCCGAATACCTCAGACGGTCACACGGGTTTAGCGTTTCACATAATTTCTATCTTTTTCCTTTGCGCATTCAAGGAGACGCAAAGAGAATCCACTTAGTCAACCAATGGCTTCATTAATTGAATACAGAATAAAACTGACAAGGTGTTGAACATGTGTTTAATTCATCCAGTTGTTGGTATTGTATACTGTTTTAGTTACGATACTGCTCTGAGCCAGCAAATAACATTGAATGACTCACGAAATCGTAATGATACGAATGTAAACAAACCATACCACGGGCGGGGATAGAACCCGCGATCAGAGTGTCTCAAAACTTCAGACCGTCGCGTTGTCCACTGGACCAGCTGGCCACAATAAGATTAGACCAACTGGTATATTTCTACACCATAGGTGTAATCTCCTGCAACTTATTTTTACTAATCTCTGTTCCTATTTCCGTCAACGAATCCCACCCATTTAATTGCTGTACCTCATCTAACTCCTATTTAAGCGTCCATCTTTGTCAAAATTAAGCTGATGAAAAACTTTGTGCTGGTGGACTGATTACCTCACCTTCCACTAACTCCAGATAATCAGTCCTTCGTGGCTAAAGGACTGATTATCCCATCTTCTACTGTCTTCAGTTAATACCCTCTATATTAACTTAACCAAGCCATTGATTGGGGAAACGTCTTCAGAATAAAGATAAACCAGGGAATGAATTAATGATGAAAACTGAGGTTCCACTGCATATGTACAAAAAGACAACTAGACCTGCTGCCATATACTGCATCTGAGTTCTTCTTGCTTATATTGTACTGTCAAAAGTTCCTCGGGTCAGCTCACTGACAGTGATAAGGAAATGTGTAGAATTTTTAACACATACTTCCTCTCAGTTTTTACACAGGAGGATACCAGCGATATTCCAGAAATGTTGAATGTGTGCCTAATGCATGTAATTTTCGGTAATGTATAACATTTATGTTATGACAAACTTCAAACACATTTATATGTTGAGGAATATTTCTCACTTGGTGAGAATGTATTTAAGTGCAGCAGTATATCCCAGGATATATACCTCGTGAAGTGTAGTCCTCTCAATGTACTGTGGCATGCGCCGGGTATGCTACATTTTATTCGAAGTTCGTCACACAACCCTCCAGTATGCCCTTTAGGCAAGTGAGCTGGCACTTCAGAGTGTAGAAGTTCTGGGGCCCCACTGATTCAGTTCAAATTGCCAATCACATGGAAGCCGGCTACTCCAGCCAAGGTGACATGACACCTGCCCACCTGGCTGGGTGGCACTTTCTCTAACGTTGGTCATGTCAACTCATTGCCTCTGAGTGTCTCTTGATTGTATTATTACATACATTGTACATATTGTAAATAAGTGTTGAAGGAATACATGGATAAAAGGAATCTACCCCTGTTGTGTATGCCTTGCCTTATTTTGCCTTGCTGAGTGCCTTGTTTAGCTGACTTAGTTAACAAACAGATGCTACAGACCTTTATTCTACCACCTGTGTTCGTAATACATACGTAACCTAGTACAGTCGATACAATTTAAAACTTTATTGAATAAATGAACCAACCAACAATGTATATCTCAGAATGCATTAACCTTAGAGCTTATTTAAATACATTGGGAGTTCAAATATTCTTGGCATGTTTTGTCCTGGCACCCTGGAACCTTAATGGCCCAATTGTAGTCGATATCTTTTTAACCACATAATTCAATTCCCTTTCCAGTATTGATGCAAATAAGAAATATTGTTAGAAATCTCATTAAGGACCTTTTAGTACACATGATGGTTTGTAAGATTTCACAATATTGTAAATAATGTATGCTAGCTACATATTGGTGAATAAGACACCTGGACAATACGTCAATAAAGATACCACTTAGCACTTTGGGTTGCTTTTAATTTTTATCAGAAAGATATCTTAAAAGATTTCGTTGTGTTTCTGGAAGTTCAGTGGAGAGTCGAATGTATTATTCTCAGCTTTTGGGTAATAATCAGTAACAGGAGGTACATTTGATTTCATATCACTCCAGATCAGCTATGTCGCCGTCTCAGTTATGGCTCTTTTGCACTTCTTCATATTCTCGTTGCCCATCAACATAATGGGACAGACGTATATATGATGTTTTAACAGTGCCGTTGAAGGTATCAACTTTTGCGTTGTAGATGGAGTCCCTGTATTGTTCCTTGGATTTCTTAAGAAAGTAATGACAAGGAAACGAGTCTTCACTGTTCTGAAACATCTTCATTTTGCCCAGAAAATACGTAATCCTCATCATTTCCGCATCATTCATCTATAGATAAGCACACACCTGATGAATGCCTAGTTTTGGTCAGCCCCGAAATTGTAAATGTACATCATACCCAATGCAGTAATTTACACTGCATCCATAGTAGGATATGTAGTCAGTAGGATATGTAGTCAGTACCACAATGGTACTCAGTCCCTCCTTTCACAGTTAAACATTTATCATTAGCGCGACTTTTACAGCACTCCGGGATGGTTCTGGCAAAGGAATATATCTTGAGGTAACTAGTCGAATCCTCCAAGAACAATCTGAGTCCACACAAAAGAGGCAATGAAACTTCATGTTGAAAGGTCCAATTGACACACGTTCATGTTCAGTTTGGATGAAACGATGGTCGTCTCTTTAGAACTTAGTTATGATTATAATAATAGTAATAATTGTCGTCTGTTGAATTGTGTACCGATCACGACAGACCAGACATCATAACAATGCTATCACCCCTCTGAACACTTGTTGCAGTGATATGATCATCGCCCTTCAGGCAAACTTGACCCAAGTCATCTCTATCCTCAATTTTTTCTTTTCTTTTCATACTGAACAGCTTTCATGGACTAAACTTGAAGCATTTATCTTCCAAACATGAAAAGGGGATCAAAAGTAACGTTCAAAATAATTAAACTATTTAATAAACAATAAAAAATAAACAAAACCCGCTGTCTTACATGAAATCAGCTGCGGCCATCTTGGATCTGACCCAGTTTTAACCCACTTCTGTTGGTCAGATTTTGGTAGACTTTTTTTTCTCCTTTACAACATAGGTAAAATAAATTAAAAAAAAAGAAAACACTGAAAATCCTCATGTTAGACTTATTTGAGTGAAAGGATGTTTTTTTTTTTTTTATATAAAATGATCCGATTAAAAGGGATGGGACGGGAGTAATAACTTGAGAATTGATCACTGTCGCGTCGATTATTTATTATTGTCCAATCGAATTACATAAGGAGGAACACTGCAGCAGGCTTACTGGCCCTTACTTGGCAGGTCCTTGTCAAATGCAAACCCACAAGCAAAAATATTCGCCCAACACATTGTCAATGTTAGCCCATTAACTCTAAGTACAAGTCCCGCTCTAATTCAACCCTTCTCTCACTAAATTCGAACCTACCGAAGGTTTTAGCTTCAATAACCCTACTAGGCAAACTATTCTACTCATCGACTACTCTGCTTCCAAACCAATACTTTCGTATAACCTTTCTAAATTTAAATTTAACCAATTTAAATCCATTATTTCTGGTTCTTTCTTGGAGGAATATCTCCTTAGTTAATACCCATCTTCCACTTACACACTTCATTCGTGGTTTCCCTCATTCTTCGTCTTACAAGTAAATGTAATTTAAGGGATTTCAGTCTTTTCTCATAAGGAAGGTTTCTAATTATTTTGGCATTCTTTTTAATATTTTCTAATGAATTTATATCTATTCTTCAGTATGGAGACCAAAAATGAGCTGCATTATCGAAGTGAGGTCTTACTAATGATGTGTAGTGCTGTAGAATAGCATCTGGACTCCTGTTGCTTGTACTTCTCGAAATAAATCCCAGTAATCTTTATGCCTTATTACGTACGCTTAGGAACTGCTGTCTTGGTTTCAGGTTGTTGCTTATCATAACTCCCAAGTTCTTTTCGCATTCTGTATGGCCAAATTATACACTATTTAGTTTATAAACTCTAAGGATATGGACATTTTCAAGCTTCAGGACTTTGTATTTATCTACATTGAACTGCAACTGCCACTTTTCTGACCAGGACATGAACTTCTCTAAATCCTCCTGAAGTCAATGACATCTTCCTCTGAATCCATTATACTGCCTAGTTTCGTGTCATCAGCGAATTTACTCATATCACTGCTTATTCCCTCGTCAAGGGCATTAATATATGTTACGAACAACATTGGGTCTAAAACTGATCCCTGCGGAAGGCCACTTGTTACAGATCTTCAGTCAGATTTTCCCCCATTTATGCACAATCTTTGCTTCCTGTTGGTCAGCCACACCTCGAGCCATGACAGGACTTCTCTCTCAGTACCATGAGCTGTCATTATCCTTAACAATCTTTAGTGTGGAACCCCAAGTAAATATCGAATTGTATAGCATGATCAATTGCCTCAAATTCTCTACTAAAGAAAGTAGTTAGCAGAAATGGCCCCTCGTGAATACATATTGAGTATCATTAACCAAATTATGCTTAGCAAGATGGCTTCTAATAATATCACCTAATTGACTCTAGCAATTTGCCTACAGTTGAGGTCAAGCTAACTGGGAGGTAATTTGACAGTAACGACTCATCTCCTGCTTTAAAAGTACCTGAACAGATAGAGAGACCTGTTCATTCACGAGTCTACATGTATAAGAAAACGCGTTAAGAAATATATGGGGAGGAAGAAGCCTTCTGTGTAGGCGAAACCTTCCATAATATACTTGTTGCATGTGTGTCTTACTTATCAACCTGTCGGTATTGTGTACCATTTTTATATTCACTCTGTCAGACACTGCAACACAACGGTATCTTGGTACAGAAAATATCATTGACAACTTTTTCAAGTGAGAATGATTACATTTTGGATTCTACTAGTGGGATGCGCCTCACATTTGACGTAGATTTTGAGGTTGAGAAGTAGGAAATGATGAAAACTGTAAGAACTGTGCAAAGGTTGGATTAGCGTGAAAATATAAGAGCGTACTGTTATGTTTGGAAGGAAGGTAGTAAGTTCGCCGGTCTTGTCCCGGCCCGGGTCTTTTCCAGATGGTGACCCGGCGTGAATAAAAGGAATGCACTTCATTGCGGTTGAGGCAGGAAGGAGGGCAGCCACATTCATCTCTCTGCGGTGGGATTCTTTGCCTGTGACCCGCAGAATTTTGCTGGTGGCAAAATATCAACAACCGTAGCATTGTTGTGGTATGGATTTGAACTCCCTGACCAGAAAACCTTGGTCTGCTATATAGACTGAGGTAGGAAGTGCATGACTATGAAACGTCAGTTTAGCCACATTCGTTGGGTATTTCCTTGTTCGGAAGAAGGGTGAACATAATAAGTATTGACTCTGGTAACCGGGAAATTTTGCAGTTCTGATTGTCTTTGTATGTCGGCAGAACAATCTATGTGAACAGTTCTTTTACAGGAATTGGGGATGGAGCGTCGTGGACTGTCACTGGTGTGGAGGCAAATAAGATTGTCAACATGATCCACTCTATTGACTCTGACGATTCGTGTCCCTGAACTAAACTCTCAGGTAAGACCCATGAAGCTGAGAGGGAAGAGTGAGGATAGTGGAAGAGAAGTGAGGAAAAGAGCCGGGGCTAGACCCAACCGCATGGCGTTGGATGGCCAGAGTTGACAGAAAAGTGCTGCATGCTGTGCTTTATTTTCTGGCAGCGCTAGGCAGTACCACACCGTCATAAGCAAGATTTGCCATTTCTCGAATGATATGGTAGGTGGAATGAAAAGGAATTAATATTGATGTCATAAAAAGGGCGCCTTTAAGGTCCACTCTCGCTTGTAACGAAGTCGTTCCACACCACGTCCAGCACCTAGCGCAGTGCAGTTCTGGATTCGCTGTAGTTTCAGGACAGTCTTAGTAGCTAATGAAACTGCATGAGGTGTAAATGTGATGAGAGGCCGTATTAGGGCCTTGTATAGGTGTAGTTTTGTCTGTGGATGTGCACCTTCGAGATTATGTAGTCTCCCGAGGGCTTTACTAGCTATAACACTCTTGGCGTTGATGCGAGTCTGATGTTTGAGCTTGGAGTCGAAGTTAACTCCATGAACGTTGCTATTAATGGTATGGGTGTGCGCGTAATTTTGGTTCTTAGTTCTACAGGTAGTGCGGGGCGTCCTTTAGGGAAAAAATTAATGATTTTTTATTGATTGGCGTTTCTATTTATAAGCCATTGGATTTCACAGGCGCTATGTTCTGAGTATTTGGCCGCTACGGGTGCGTTGAGCTGTGTAATGTCTTCTGCATATGCTAGTGTAAGTATGTTTGGGTATTCAGGGCCTGGCGTATCATATGTGTATAGGGTGTACAAAATAAATGTGAGCACAGAGCCTTGTGAGACTTCCGCAGGAAGGGTGTAGTCGGAAAAACAGTTTCTGAACTTAGGTTTCATCGTACAGCCGTCAAGAGTAACTTTTTGACGTTCGGGGAAGGTGTCCTTGCATTACTGGGACAATTTTCCAAACTGTTTCCCTTTGTGTTCAATAATAACAACAATAATAATAATAATCTTTATTTCTACAAATACACGACACAACCTATACAGACCTCGTTGACACTGACGACATACTAAATAAGAAGCTCCTGGTTATGCAGAGTATTTTGGGCAAATCGGGATGAATGTTTGAATGAATGTTACATCCATATTGTTGTCTGTAGTGCGCGTTTGGCAGAAGACATTGACGTTTCTGTTCTTTGGCACTCAGACACTGCCTGAATCGCCGCTGCACCGTGGGTGATGCAGGTTCTTTAGTCTGTGGCATGCAGGAGTTAGAGATACTGAAAGAGACACGTAGCACGCTTGTTCCGGGATTCGCAACAGACATTTATCTGAAAGAGATTCCTGATATAGCGAAGGGCCGATAGGAAGACTAGAGTTTGTTAAAAGTGTCGCTATCACTTGAGTCCTGGAAAATATGCTCATCTCATCAGTCAAAGATTTATAAAATAAAATTAACCAGGTGTTTGACCAATTAACATAAGGTTGGAATCTCCAGAATTGATTAAGCTAGATCTAGCAAAATCGTAGGTTTTGAGGTAGAGACGGAGACAAACTATTAGGTGGGAACATAATTTGTGAGAACTGTGTAATATTTGAATACTGGAGAGAAAATATACAAAGGCACTATTGGGAGTGGAAGGAGAGGGAAGTGTCCAGCGACTCTGGTGAAGAAAATGCATAATGCCAGATTGAACTAATTGTGCAATCCTCGTTCAGCCAATAATAGCAACAGGCGACCAGAAACGCCAGGAATCGTACCAGGTTGGTTGCCGCTGTAGGATCCACAGGCAATATCCGGTAATACTTCCGCAATCAGAGGCTATACTACGTGGCCCTCTGGTGTTCACAGAGGGACACCAAGATAACCTGATTCCCATTCGGGTGGAGAGAGACAACCATGAAAGCCCTACGAGTGAACACAGCATTAGAAAAGGGTTAACAATGATCCCTTCTCTTTCTGCAAATGGGGGTGTACTTTACAAAAAATGGGAAATTTCCCCACTAAAGGGATCACATGGAAACGAACAAGATATTCAGTTTCTATGATCAAGAAGCTTTAATTTTAACAAGGAGCCCTTTCCCTACGACGGGTGTTGGTAGGTGGCTAGGTTTGTAGGTAGGTGGCTAGGTTTGCAGGTAGGTGGCTAGGTTTGCAGGTAGGTGGCTAGGTTGCAGGTAGGTGGCTAGGTGTGCAGGTAGGTGGCTAGGTTTGCAGGTAGGTGGCTAGGTTTGCAGGTAGGTGGCTAGGTTTGCAGGTAGGTGGCTAGGTGTGCAGGTAGATGGCTAGGTGTGCAGGTAGATGGCTAGGTGTGCAGGTAGGTGGCTAGGTTTGCAGGTAGATGGCTAGGTTTGCAGGTAGGTGGCTAGGTTCGTAGTGCTAGGTTTGCAGGTGGCTAGGTTTGCAGGTAGGTGGCTAGGTTTGCAGGTAGGTGGCTAGGTTTGCAGGTAGGTGGTTAGGTTTGCAGGTAGGTGGTTAGGTTTGCAGGTAGGTGGCTCGGTTTGCAGGTAGGTGGCTAGGTTTGCAGGTAGGTGGCTAGGTTTGCAGGTAGGTGGTTAGGTTTGCAGGTAGGTGGCCACGTTTGCAGGTAGGTGGCCACGTTTGCAGGTAGGTGGCCACGTTTGCAGGTAGGTGGCTAGGTTTGCAGGTAGGTGGCTAGGTGTGCAGGTAGGTGGCTAGGTGTGCAGGTAGGTGGCTAGGTGTGCAGGTAGGTGGCTAGGTGTGCAGGTAGGTGGCTAGGTGTGCAGGTAGGTGGCTAGGTTTGCAGGTAGGTGGCTATGTTTGCAGGTAGGTAGGTAGGTAGCTAGGCAAGCAGATAGGTAGCTAGGCAAACAGATAGGTAGCTAGGTAGGAAAGGTGAAGAACCCTCTCCATTAATAAATTTTTATAATCAACAATTATATGCCCACAATCGCTTGTCTAAACAACGTAATAACGTGAAATTTATCCTTAACAAGACTATTAATTCTATAATTAATATACACAAGCTTAGTACAATGTAATATTATAATTAAATATTGAGCCTTTATACCTTCTGGGTGAGCTTCGGATATTACCTGTGTCCATTTATGCAAATATTTGAACTAAGAATGGAAGTTAGCTTATGTTTTTATTTGCAGTTATTGTTGTTGTTATTATTGATGTTTCTGTTGTTGTTACTGTTATTACTGTTATTGCTCTTATTATTATTGCTCGCAGCCAGCAGTGAAAGCCTGGTTGATCAGGCTATTATCCACCGGGAAGGGTGGTCGAGGACCGGGCCGCGGGGGGCGCTGACCCCCGGAACAATTGCCACGTAGACTCCATATAAGGTTTCTCAGAAAAATCTAAGAATAAATATATTTTTCTTAAAGGATTGTAGAACATTTTAGTTATAATACAAACTGAAAAAAATAAAAACCCGTGGATTTATGGCGCTTTTAAAATCCAGAAAATGAGACTATTCCCATTTTTTTGAAATATTTTCTGAAATATTTTTATTTACTTGACAATAAATTTTCGTTTATTACTCGAGAACGCTTTATTCGATCGACTTCGAAATTCCGCCCCTTGTGTAATGCATCTTGGGCATGATTCATGGGGCTGTTCTGCTGGCTGGGACGTCACATGTTCTGCTGGCTGGGACGTCCCATGTTCTGCTGGCTGGGACGTCCCATGTTCTGCTGGCTGGGACGTCCCATGTTCTGCTGGCTGGGACGTCCCATGTTCTGCTGGCTGGGACGTCCCATGTTCTGCTGGCTGGGACGTCCCATGTTCTGCTGGCTGGGACGTCCCATGTTCTGCTGGCTGGGACGTCCCATGTTCTGCTGGCTGGGACGTCCCATGTTCTGCTGGCTGGGACGTCCCATGTTCTGCTAAATGGGACGTCCCATGCACAATACTACGTAGGCCTTTCCTGTATTTTTGTTTCCACGTGACAGGTGAAGACAGGCTTCTCTGAGAGGCCATTTTTACACTCTTAACCGCGTATTTTTTACTTTATTGCCTTATTTTTTCCTTGATGATGGTGAGGGGCTCTTGAGCCAAGGAATTAGACTTATCTTCCCCTTGAATCTAGTTTGTATGTGTGTGTGTGTGTGTGTGTGGTGTGTGTGTGTGTGTGTGTGTGTGTGTGTGTGTCACCCACTCACCTAATTGAGGTTGCAGGGGTCGAGTCCTAGATCCTGGCCCCGCCTCTTCACTGGTCGCTACTGTCACTCTCCCTGAACCGTGAGCTTTATCATACCTCTGCTTAAGGCAATGTATGGATTCTGCCTCCACTACATCGCTTCCCAAACTATTCCACTTCCTGACTACTCTGTGGCTGAAGAAATACTTCCTTACATCCCTGTGATTCGTCTGTGTTTTTAACTTCCAACTCTGTCCCCTTGTTGCTGTGTTCCATCACTGGAACATCCTGTCTCTGTCCACCTTATCTACTCCACGCACTGTTTTGTATATAATTATCATGTCTCCCCTGACCTTCCTGTCCTCCAGTGTCGTCAGATCGATTTTCCTTAACCTTTCTTCGTTGGACATTCCCCTTAGCTCTGGAACCAACCTTCTTGCAAACCTTTGCACTTTCTCTAACTTCTTAACGTGCTTGACCAGGTGTGGGTTCCAAGCTGGTACTGCGCACTCCAGTATGGACCTAACGTACACAGTATAATACCGAGACGTGCTCAATATTATACTCATCCCCAGATCTTTCTCCTTGAGTGAGGTTTGCAGTCTTTGGCCACCTAGCCTATACTCTGTCTGCGGTCTTCTTTGCCCTTCCCCGATCTTCATGACTGCATTTGGCGGAGTTAAATTCTAGGAGCCAGTTGCTGGACCAGGTGTCCAGCCTGTCCAGGTCTCTTTGTAGACCTGTCTGATCCGCATCTGATTTAAATCTCATTAACTTCACATCATCTGCAAACAGGGACACTTCTAAGTCTATCCCTTCTGTCATATCATTCATATATACCAAGAATAGCACTGGCCCCAGGACTGACCCCAGTGAGACCCCGCTTGTCACAGGCGCCCACTGTGATACCTCATCACGCACCATGCCTCGCTGTTGCCTCCCTCTCAGGCTTTCTCTGATCCATTGCAATGCCCTTCCTGTTATACGTGCCTGATCCTCTAGCTTCTGCTCAATCTCTTAAAGGAACTGTGTCGAATGCCTTCTTGCAGTCCAAGAAAATGCAATGAACCCACCCCTCCCTTTCATGTTTTACTTCAGTTTCCTTGTCATAAAACTCCAGTAGATTTGTGACACAGGATTTGCTTTCCATTAATCCATGCTAGCTGTCGTTTATAATTTTGTTCTATTCCAGATGTTCCACCACTCTGATAATCTTCTCCATGACTTTGCATACTATAAACGTCAGTGACACAGGTCTATAGTTTAATGCCTCATTTCTTTCTCTTTTCTTAAAGATGGGGACTACATTTGCCGTCTTATATACCTCAGGTAGTTACTCAGTTTCAAGGGATGTGCTGAAGATTGTGGTCAGTGGCACACACACTGTCTCTGCTTCCTCTCTAAGGACCCACGGAGAGATGCTGTCCGGTCCCACCGCCTTTGAGGTATCAAGGTCACTTAGTAGCTTCTTCACCTCCTCGGTTGTGTGTATTTCATCCAACACTTGTTGGTATATTCATTGTTGGTGTACCCCCCCTGGTTTGTCTTCTCAGTGTCCCTTCTGTTTTAACTGTAAATACTTCCTTAAATCTCGTATTGAGCTCCTCACATACTACTTGGTCGTTTCTTGTGAGCTTCCCACCTTCTTTCCTCAGCCTGATTACCTGGTCCTTGACTGTTGTCTTCCTCCTGATGTGGCTATAAAGCATTTTCGGGTCAGACTTGACTTTCGATGCTATGTCGTTTTCGTACTGGCGCTGGGCCTCCCTCCTTATCTGTGCATACTAGTTTCTGACTCATCGACTAATCTCTGTTTTCCTGGGTCCTTTTCCTTCTGTATTTTTTACATTCTCTAGCACACTTTATTTTTGCCTCTCTACACCTTCGGGTAAACCAAGGGCTCATTCTGGTCTTCCCATTATTTCTGTTACCCTTGGGAACAAACCTTTCCTCTGCCTCCTTGCATTTTGTTATGTAGTCCATCATTTCGTTTACTGACTTTCCTACAAACTCTCTCTCCCACTGAACCTCTTGCAGGAAGGTCTTCATACCTGTGCAGTCCCCCCTTTTATAGTTTGGCTTTTCCCTTTTTACTCCCATTACCCTCTCCACTTGTAGTTCTATGTATTTAGAGCTCGGAAATACGTGATGTCCTCAATGTCTGAGGTACTCAGGGTGAATACAAGGACCACTCTTGCTGGTTCATCCTCCCCTCTCTCTCTGGTAGTGTCCTTAACATGTTGATGCATGAGGTTTTCCAGTATCACATCCATCATCTTAGCTCTCCATGTTTGGGGCCCTATGTGGCTCCAGGATTTCCCAATCAATCTCCCTGGGGTTGAAGTCGCCCATAACCAGTAACTTTGCTCTACTCGAGTGAGCTCTTCTTGCCACCTCAGCTAGTGTGTCTACCATTGTTCGGTTGTTCTCATCATATTCCTCTCTTGGCCTGCAGTTCTGTGGTGGGTTATACATCAGTGCAATGACAACCTTATGTTCCCTGACTGAATTGTACCCACTATGTAATCCCTTTCTCCAATCTCGTCCATTCCTTCCATTTCCTGATATTCCCATCGGTTTTTAATGAGCAGTGCAGCCCCTCCTCCCCTTCTGCTCCTTCTATCCTTCCTCAGGATCTGATATCCGGGTGGGAAGACTGCGTCTGTTATTTTCCCAGTGGGTTTTGTTTCTGTGACTTATGATGTCTGGGGACATCATCTGGATTATTTCATGCCACTCCTCACAATTATTTATTTCATCCACGTTCGTGTACCAAACCTTCAACTTTTCTATAAATGTGGTCCGGGGACAATGGTGGGTTTGGGGGGAGCAGGTGCCCTGACGGGGGCCGATAGGGGGTTGCTGTGGGGGGTGGGATTTGTGGTGTGGGAGATGAGGGCAGAGGGCCTATAGGAGTTACAGTGGGGGTGGGGTTTGTGATGAGGGGGGGATGGGGGCAGAGGGTACAGTGTATGGGTTTTGGATTAGGCTGTTTGGTTGCAGTGGGGTTGCGATGGTTGGATTCCTTCTGTGGGATTTACTGGAGGAAGTTGTGTTTGCTCTCCCACTTGGGTCTGGTTTCTCCTGCTCCCCTCCTTCCTTGCCTCCCATTCCTCATTGCAACGTTGCACTCTCTCTTTCAGTATCTTCCATTCTTCTTTTGTTCTGTCTCGGTCTAGGTACACACTGTACTCTGGTTTGTCCCTTAGACGTTCTTTCTCCTGCAGGATCCGGTTTCGAGCTGACTTCTTTGAAAAATCACTTTGGACGCTTTTTTCCTCTCGCAAACCACACAGTTCTCCGTGTGTGTGCGTGTGTGTGTGTGTGTGTGTGTGTGTGTGTGTGTGTGTGTGTGTGTGTGTGTGTGTGTGTGTGTGTGTGTATGTGTGTGTGAAATCACTGACTTGTATTCACTCACTTGTATTTGTGGGTGTCAAGTCTCAGCTCCTATCCCCGTCTCTTTAAAATAGCCGGTATTATTGTATCTACTACTGAAGCTGTGTATTGAGTTTGCCAATATTTTGTCACCTACCTCATACCATTTATTTTTCCACCCAAGGACTGAAAAAGTAGCCAATATTCAAGTTTATCTATGTCAGATTCAGATAAGATGAAAATCCGATCTACTCAAACTAGCTTCTTTAAAGACTTTAACTGAAAATTACTGACTTCAATAATTTTGATCTTCACGTTTCTGACCCTCCGTGTGGATCACAGTTCTCTCAGTTGATTTAATTGTGACTGGGAATCCCTTACAAATCAGAAGGGGATTTCATTCACAATTACCTACGAGTCCAACAAGATCATTATTTTTCTTACCAACCCCACCTCCTCTGCTGATCTCTCTCTCTCTCTCTCTCTCTCTCTCGTTCACACACACGTGACTATTTCAGCGGTTAGCATTCCAGAAAGCTTCGTTTCTGTGATAGCTATAATTTTGGAATTCTCCTCTGCTAATCTGTCCGTTAGTTCATCACTTTTTGTGTGAAATCATCTACATTTGTGAACTACACTCTGATTTTCTTATCATTCACTTCAAGTTGGTACTTCTGGTACTGGCTTTTGCCAAGAGTATGAATGGGAAAGAATGACTCAGAGAAGGCAGCATGAGAGGGAGAGAAGTGTTATCAACGGAGCTGGTGTCAAGAGCGAGAAAAAGAAATAAGAGAATGCAAGTGGGAGTGGAGAGAGAGAGAGAGAAGAGAAAGTAGATGGACCAGTAATACTATTTAGACTGAAGTGTGTAGAGGATGGGATCAAAATAAAGGTGCTTGATTCTGCACCTAGCTGCTGGGTGGTAGTTCCTGATTCTCTGTATTGAGTTGGCTTTTACAACTCATCCATCACCTTCTGTGATCGCCTTTCTGCTTTCCCCTACTCCAACCTTAGTGTGTATGTGTGTGTGTGTGTGTGTGTGTGTGTGTGTGTGTGTGTGTGTGTGTGTGTGTGTGTGTGTGTACACTTGCCTATAACTACTCACCTACATGTAGTTGCAGGGGTAGATTCGCAGCCGCTCCCGCCTCTTCACTAGTCGCTACTAGGTCCACTCTCCCGGCTGCAAGAGCCTTATTGTACCTCTTCTTAAAGTTATGTAGGAATCCTGCCTCCACTACTTCGCTCTCCAGATTGTGTGTCAGAGTGTGTGTGTGTGTGTGTGTGTGTGTGTGTGTGTGTGTGTGTGTGTGTGTGTGTGTGTGTGTGTGTGTGTGTGTGTGTGGTTTCTCTGTATTTCTGTGTTTACTCATCAGTTGTGAGCGCAGTTAACGCAAGTAAATAGAAGCACTGCTTCCATGAATCTTGTGAATATAATGTGCCACTTACTCAGGAATAACCCGTGTTTACGAGCACAAAGGGTCGACGTTGCCAGTTTCCCACCAAGACTTGTATGCGTGAGATGATGAGTGCCCACGAAGGCTTTTACGCTCTGCGCCAGAACTTGATGACTTTTCACAATGACTGTCATTGTGAGTGATGATTTGCGGGTGTTATAGAACTCAGCTGTCATCATTCATTGTACTACAGCGTTGATATCTGCCGAGACGTAGATAAAACACAAGAAGGTAGCCTGTTGAAATTCCGATTAGCGATGGAATCGTGTTTTCACGAGAATCCACATGTCCAAAGGTTACCTGTGACGATGATTCAGTCCGTTGTATTAATCATAGTACAGTCATGGGAACCAGAGTAGTACAGTCATTAGGGTCAGAGTACTACAGCCATGAGGAACCTCTCTTGAGGGGTAATAGTGAACAATAACACAATCGTCCTCTCTATCTCTCCGTAGAGAAACATGCATTTGTTCAGAGCATCGATACTAAAGCTGATTTCCCATTCAACTTATTCCAGTTAAACGACCTTCAAAACGACAAGCTCTTGATGCAAGAAACTAAAGATGTCCAACTGTATCCTGCAGGTCAAGTATTAACTCTTATTCACAAGCCTCTGTGTGACTTTCAGAGGAATATAAGTTATCCTGTATATACTATATAGTGTTGGATAATTATTATTATTAGTAGTAGTAGTAGTATTAGTAGTAGTAATACTTGTAGTTCTTCTTTCTTCAATAGTAGTAGTAGTAACAGTAGCAGTAGTGGTAGTAGTAATAGTAGTATTAGTAGTAGAAGTAACAGTAGTAGTAGTATTATTAGTTGCAGTTGTGCTGGTAGTATTACGAGTAGTAGTCGTAATAATAATAGTTGTAGTAGTGGTGGTTGTAGTGCTTGACGTAGAAGTGCTGGTAGCAGTAAATTCACAGCAGTAGTAGCATTCGGTCAGTTCATTTAATTTCAATTCAACATACTATATTTTCTAATATGAAGTATAACTATAATCTGAGACAGGTATTCCCGTATTCTATAAGCCCAGCCACCTCTACCTCAGTGAACGCAAGGAGAATAGTGGAGGGTGGTGACAAAATTCAAATACGTATAGGAAAATGCAAAAATATGTATTTATATATATATATATATATATATATATATATATATATATATATATATATATATATATATATATATATATATATATAGGAAAGGTTGGAGGGAGGGGGTAAAGGAGGTTGTGTGTGCGAGGGGCTTGGACTTCCAGCAGGCATGCGTGAGCGTGTTTGATAGGAGTGAATGGAGACAAATGGTTTTTAATACTTGACGTGCTGTTGGAGTGTGAGCAAAGTAACATTTATGAAGGGGTTCAGGGAAACCGGCAGGCCGGACTTGAGTCCTGGAGATGGGAAGTACAGTGCCTGCACTCTGAAGGAGGGGTGTTAATGTTGCAGTTTAAAAACTGTAGTGTAAAGCACCCTTCTGGCAAGACAGTGATGGAGTGAATGATGGTGAAAGTTTTTATTTTTCGGGTCACCCTGCCTTGGTGGGAATCGGCCGGTGTGATAAAAAAATTATATATATATATATATATATATATATATATATATATATATATATATATATATATATATATATATATATATATATATATATATATATATATATGTTTGAGTATGTAGGAAAGAGGGAAATTATTTCCCAGTAAAAGTAGGCCTTAGACAAGGATGTGTGATGTCACCGTGGTTGTTTAATATATTTATAGATGGGGTTGTAAGAGAAGTAAATGCGAGGGTCTTGGCAAGAGGCGTGGAGTTAAAAGATAAAGAATCACACATAAAGTGGGAGTTGTCACAGTTGCTCTTTGCTGATGACACTGTGCTCATGGGAGATTCTGAAGAGAAGTTGCAGAGGTTGGTGGATGAATTTGGTAGGGTGTGCAAAAGGAGAAAATTGAAAGTGAATACAGGAAAGAGTAAGGTTATGAGGATAACAAAAAGATTTGGTGATGAAAGATTGGATATCAGATTGGAGGAAGAGAGTATGGAGGAGGTGAATGTATTCAGATATTTGGGAGTGGACGTGTCAGCGGATGGGTCTATGAAAGATGAGGTGAATCATAGAATTGATGAGAGGGAAAAGGGTGAGTGGTGCACTTAGGAGTCTGTGGAGACAAACAACTTTGTCCTTGGAGGCAAAGAGGGGAATGTATGAGAGTATAGTTTTACCAACGCTCTTATATGGGTGTGAAGCATGGGTGATGAATGTTGCAGTGAGGAGAAGGCTGGAGGCAGTGGAGATGTCATGTCTGAGAGCAATGTGTGGTGTGAATATAATGCAGAGAATTCGTAGTTTGGAAGTTAGGAGGAGGTGCGGGATTACCAAAACTGTTGTCCAGAGGGCCGAGGAAGGGTTGTTGAGGTGGTTCGGACATGTGGAGAGAATGGAGCGAAACAGAATAACTTCAAGAGTGTATCAGTCTGTAGTGGAAGGAAGGCGGGGTAGGGGTCGGCCTAGGAAAGGTTGGAGGGAGGGGGTAAAGGAGGTTGTGTGTGCGAGGGGCTTGGACTTCCAGCAGGCATGCGTGAGCGTGTTTGATAGGAGTGAATGGAGACAAATGGTTTTTAATACTTGACGTGCTGTTGGAGTGTGAGCAAAGTAACATTTATGAAGGGGTTCAGGGAAACCGGCAGGCCGGACTTGAGTCCTGGAGATGGGAAGTACAGTGCCTGCACTCTGAAGGAGGGGTGTTAATGTTGCAGTTTAAAAACTGTAGTGTAAAGCACCCTTCTGGCAAGACAGTGATGGAGTGAATGATGGTGAAAGTTTTTCTTTTTCGGGCCACCCTGCCTTGGTGGGAATCGGCCAGTGTGATAATAAAAAAAAATAATAAATATATATTATATATATATATATATATATATATATATATATATATATATATATATATATATATATATATAAAGTTTTTTATGAGGATAGTGAGGCTCAGGTAAAAGTAGGTCTTAGACAGGGATGTGTAATGTCACCGTGGTTGTTTAATATATTTATAGATGGGGTTGTAAAAGAAGTAAATGCTAGGGTGTTCGGGAGAGCGGTGGGATTAAATTATGGGGAATCAATTAAAAAATGGGAGTTGACACAGTTACTTTTTGCTTATGATACCGTGCTAATGGGAGATTCTAAAGAAAAGGTGCAAAGGTTAGTGGACGAGTTTGGGAGTGCGTGTAAAGGTAGAAAGTTGAAAGTGAACATGGATAAGAGCAAGGTGTTGAAGGTATCAAATGATTTAGATAAAGAAAAATTGGATATCAAATTGGGGAGGAGGAGTATGGAAGAAGCGAATGTTTTCAGATATTTGGGAATTGACTTGTTAGCGGATGGATGTATGAAGAATGAGGTTAACCATAGAACTGATGAAGGAAAAAAAGTTGAGTGGTGCGTTGAGGTGTATGTGGAGACAAAAACGT
>NC_069462.1:9762195-10162195 GCF_026875155.1 Cherax quadricarinatus
GGGGGGGAACTCATGATTCTTTAAAAAAAAAAAAAAAGTTTTAAAACACTAAAATATAGAGCAATGTTCCTGCAGAATATTTTACCTGCATTACGTGCCTTGTTTTCCTGCTTATAAACTAAAACATTTCAGCCGTAATGTGTGGTGCTGTTGTTGGGTATCTATTGTTGAAATGTTTCACCTACACATTAGGTTTTTTCAGTCAAATACAAAGGTAGCAGGTGTAGTGAAATGAAGATAATCAGTCCATTAGTTTTTGGAGGAATAGTGTTTGAGGTGGTCAGTCCCTCAGCCTGGAAGAGAGTTCAGTTCCATGGTGTGGAACGATATGAAGCTGCAGCATGAGAGTGAGGTCTTAAATGTTGTCAAAGGTGAGGTAGAAGATCTCGGAGAAGATACAGGGGACGGGTATTCACTGGTAGAAGAAAGAAGGCAGGTCCCTCTGGAATCCAACCCTCCTCACTCATAACCAGAAGTTACGCGACGAATTGTAGATGTCCTTTGGTACTAAAATACTCTTGTGCTGCAGTGTCTGACAGCATTATTGTCCCTGGCCACTAACTCGGCGAGGTACCACGTAACACAGGCTCAACTTGAGTTACTTGGAGACACGCTGTCTTCCTAGGGTAGGGTCTGCTGTTCATCATTAACGTATGTAATCTATGCCACACTCTGACACCTCAGTTTTGCAAATGAATAAACTGTTTCAATGTGATATGTGCTGATTGTTGCTGGCGGGTGTTTCTGGTGGGTGCGGCTCTCAGGTGTTTATCTTGTATTCGACGTGAATTGCAAAACTACTCTCCTACAATACCCACCGAATTACCACGAATTTAACCAGTAATTCCGCTTCTTTCCGACTATAGTTGGTCTCCCCAAAATCCACCGTATCGTATCTCTGATAATTCACGTTGACCAGTTTAATAGTGCCATAGTCCATTCTTATCCCACAAACACCCGTAACAGCTCTCTTCACCACGACCCCTAGATAAATGAGCCCAATCCCTGGTACACATTATTTCTGCCATAGAAGTGGGATCTGTTGTCAGTGATATATCTTTACTGTGTTTGTCCAACCAGCAATTAACATCAGGTGCCATGTTTCATTTCTAAGGTCTTTTGATACTCACATCTTTTGTAAATAAAGCTTTTTGTTAGAATCAGTCACTCCTATTTTTTGAACTAAAAAAATATTTCTCATTCCTATTCACTTCAGCGTAATAGGTTCTCACTTATTACTATTTCTGAATGCAGTCGTCTGTCTCGTAGAGACAGTAGACTCGCCTAGTTAAAATTAAAATAAATTTGCCAGTCTTTTCCCATAGTTTTCATATCTTGCACAATATTCAAACTAACAACACCTATCCTGGAACCTACTGTGTGCTTTTGTGCGTGTGTGTGTGTGTGTGTGTGTGTGTGTGTGTGTGTGTGTGTGTGTGTGTGTGTGTGTGTGTGTGTGTGTGTGTGTGTGTGTGTGTGTGTGTTCTCTCTCAATGATAGCTATTATTCTCAAAGCACAAAATAACATTTCAAGGCAGGCATATTTGCCTACTTTCATCTGAGGCATTTCTCACAATCAGTACTGTACGTTGCTATCGGAGCTTTTATGCAGGCCTACTGGCCCATGCTAGACTGAACCACTCACTCAACCACTTGCACCATGTAAAGTTACCCTCACTCTGACCACAATCAAAATAAGCCAATGGCTGCTGCTCCCATGGTTCGTAATAGGGCCATTGGTAACAATACAAATACGTATTCGTAGATACGCATTTGTCGCGTCCCAGCTATAGGAACGCTGCAGCTGAAAGGGCCATTTTAAAACAAAAACCTTCTTAATATTTTTCCGTATAGACTAACAGAAACAGCTAGTCCCATGTCCTCCTAGATATAATGATCTTAAATATAGCAGTGTCTTCTGGTTTCATATAATTATCTCCACATGCGATCGCCTCATTTAGCCGGACTCCCACTGATTATCCCTCTCAATTCAAAAGACAGCTAAATGAATTTTGGCTGCAGTGCAATCTGAAAAAAATTATTCCCGTATTGCCTAATTCTAGCCCTCTGTGTCTCGATGCATGTGAAAGGATTAGTGCAGAGTGCGCTGTACGATTCTACTGCAGTCAGATATTTATTTTTGAAAATTTGAAGAGAATCAGAAGAGGCACTTACAAGTTCTTATAATAATAATAATAATAATAATAATAATAATAATAATAATAATAATAATAATAAAATAAAATAAAATAATTATAAAATAATGAAATAAAATATAAAATAATAATAATCTTTATTTCTACACGCACATGATAAAACAATTATGTATAGGCCTAGGTGGGATCAGTGACATACTAATATTTTAATTCTTCTTTCTTTCAACAAATCGGCCGCTTCCCACCTAGGCAGGGTGGCCCAAAAGTAAAAATGAAAGATTCTCTTTTTAACTTTAGTAATGTATACAGGAGAAGGGGTTACTAGCCTCTTGCTCCCGGCATTTTATTCGCCTCTTACGACACGCATGGCTTACGGAGGAAGAATTCTGCTCCACTTCCCCATTGACTAATATATTAATATCCTCAATAAATATGGTAAATTAGGACACAGCCGATGAAAATAAATGGTATAAAATACCGACACAATGGAAATATAAACACACATGCAGTATAATGTGATCCTTTATTGACAACGTTTCGCCCACATAGTGGGATTTTTCAGGTCACAAACAGATCTACTTTCCACCCCAGGTAGATCTGTTTGTGACTTAAAAAACCCACTGTGTGGGCGAAACGTTGTCAATAAAGGATCACATTATACTGCATATGTGTTTATAGGACATAGCCCAAAATAAATCCAATATTTCCAATAAGAAACAAACTTTCAAATCAAACTTACAAAGTTTGAAGCTGATCGGAAGCTTTATTATCAAGTAATCAAAGATGAACGTTTAAAGCCGATCGGAAGAATCATTAAGAAATTAACACATGAGAACCAACACGTCTCAAAATCAGTTTCTTCTTTCCGCTAAGAATAACCATCGTTGGTTATTTAATTAATTAGGCAAAGAAGTTAATAAGCTTTGTATAGGTTTTGGGTATATAAACACTGAATTCTTTGTGCAATGTTCACGAGTGCGCTAACAACTTATGGGTACATTATAGTACATTATGTAGATTTAACTTAGTATATGTGATGAAGGATTTTGAAAACCGATAAGTTGAAGAACTGAGACACTTATGCAACATATGGGAATCTCTACTGAAGAAATTGAACACATCGACTCCAGGCTGAGGGACTGATTACCTCAAACTCCTACTCTTCTCATACCTTCCTGCTTTGTATAGGACTGATGAAGCCACTGTGTGATGAAAAGTCTCTTCAATAAAGATTCCCATACGTTGCATAAATGTCACAATTCTTTAACTCGGTATAACCCAGCAGAGTTAAACACTGACTTATTTCTGATCGGAAGATACATTCTCCAGTTATTTCACTAAAAAATATAGTTTAATTACTAAGAGGTACCTCAGTTTTCCTGCCTCCTAATATGTTTATTTTCCCCTATAATCTACCTTGTACCATAATTACTATCGTATTTGCTTTGTCTGTTTCGTAAGGTAAAGTCTAGGATCTTTCCTTAATTCATGGTATAACTTAAATCTTTGATAAGATAAGATAAGATAAGATTTCGTTCGGATTTTTAACCCCGGAGGGTTAGCCACCCAGGATAACCCAAGAAAGTCAGTGCGTCATCGAGGACTGTCTAACTTATTTCCATTGGGGTCCTTAATCTTGTCCCCCAGGATGCGACCCACACCAGTCGACTAACACCCAGGTACCTATTTGCTGCTAGGTGAACAGGACAACAGGTGTAAGGAAACGTGTCGAATGTTTCCACCCGCCGGGAATCGAACCCGGGCCCTCCGTGTGTGAAGCGGGAGCTTTAGCCACCAGGCCACCGGGCCTGCAGAGGTTGCAGAGGTGTGAGCTTCGTCATCAACGATTTGTTAAGTTATACCATAAATTAAGGATATAACCTAGACCTCACCTTACGAAGTAAAGCCAATATGATAGTAATTATGGATACCTGGAGTTTACCTGGAGAGAGTTCCGGGGGTCAACGACCCCGCGACCCGGTCTGTGACCAGGCCTCATGGTGGATTAGATCCTGATCAACCAGGCTGTTACTACTGGCTGCACGCAATCCAACGTACGAGTCACAGCCCGGCTGGTCAGGTACCGACTTCAGGTGCTTGTCCAGTGCCTGCTTGAAGACAGCCAGGGGTCTATTGGTAATCCCCCTTATGTATGCTGGGAGGCAGTTGAACAGTCTTGGGCCCCTGACACTTACTGTGTTGTCTCTTAACGTGCTAGTGACATCCCTGCTTAGATTATAGGGGATTATAGAGGAAAAATAACATATTAAAAGACAGGGAACTGACGTGCCCCTTAAGTAGAAGCTTCCCTTGAGGAATATACAACAGCACTAGAAGTTTGAAGTCGACTTGAAGGTCTAGTACTCTAGTTACATGTTTAAAAGTTACATGTTTAAAAGTTACATGTTTAAAAGTTACATGTTTAAAAGTTACTTGTTTAAAAGTTACTTGTTTAAAAGTTACATGTTTAAAAGTTACATGTTTAAAAGTTACTTGTTTAAAAGTTACTTGTTTAAAAGTTACTTGTTTAAAAGTTACATGTTTAAAAGTTACTTGTTTAAAAGTTACTTGTTTAAAAGTTACATGTTTAAAAGTTACATGTTTAAAAGTTACTTGTTTAAAAGTTACATGTTTAAAAGTTACTTGTTTAAAAGTTACTTGTTTAAAAGTTACATGTTTAAAAGTTACTTGTTTAGAAGTTACTTGTTTAAAAGTTACTTGTTTATAAGTTACTTGTTTAGAAGTTACTTGTTTAGAAGTTACTTGTTTAGAAGTTACTTGTTTAGAAGTTACTTGTTTAAAAAGTTACTTGTTTAAAAAGTTACTTGTTTAAAAAGTTACTTGTTTAAAAAGTTACTTGTTTAAAAAGTTACTTGTTTAAAAAGTTACTTGTTTAAAAAGTTACTTGTTTAAAAAGTTACTTGTTTAAAAAGTTACTTGTTTAAAAAGACACTGAGCAAACACTAGGACATGTTTAATAGACAACGTTTCGGTCCTGGGACCTTGATCATTTCTAACACACAGGTTAAAATGACAGAACATACAAGAGAGTGAGGTGTGAGTGACACAGTGACCTGAAAAATGCCATATTTGAAATGACGGCAGAAAGACAATGAAGTCATGTGTTTCCTGTGTTGTTATATAGGTGATGTCACTCACCCCCCCCCCCCACTCTCTACCTATATTTAGATTTAGATTTTTTATTTCCTTGGAAGTTTACGAAGTGATTGACATATTGTAGGAAGTAGTAGGAGGTAGTTTACAGTGAGGGTTTGTTAGGTAAGACACATATGCAACAGTTAGGTATCTTTATTTCGAAACGTTTCGCCTACACAGTAGGCTTCTTCAGTCGAGTACAAAAAAGTTGATAGGAGCAGAAGATACTTGAAGACGATGTAATCAGTCCATCACCTGTTGCATATGTGTCTTACCTAACAACCTGTCGGTATTTTATACCATTTTTATGTTCAATCTGTCAGACACTGCAACACAAGGGTATCTTGGTACAGACCTACAATCAACTTCGACAACCTCTACTAGTGAGAACGGCTGGATTTGAGAGGGACCTATCCTCCCAACATCTGAGTTCTTACCTCTTCTAGTGACCTACGTCTCACCTCCTGGCGCTATATAAGGCTCCATCCTGTCACTTCATCTCCATATTGTTTCATACTATGGAACAATGCTCTTCTCCAGACTGAGGGACTGACCACCTCAAAACTTTAAGGGTGATGGACTGATTACATCGTCTTCAAGTATCTTCTGCTTCTATCAACTTTTCTGTACTCGACTGAAGAAGCCTACTGTGTAGGCGAAACGTTTCGAAATAAAGATACCTAACTGTTGCATATGTGTCTTACCTAACAACCTGTCGGTATTTTATACCATTTTAATGTTCAATCTGTCAGACACTGCAACACACAGTGAGGGCTTACAATGATTTGTAGCGCAAAGAGAGCCACTATCATGCCTTGGCATTTCGGTCTCAGGACCGAAACGTTTTCCAATAAATATATATGTTTGCTTACCTGTGTTTTTAAACCAATTTGTCGGTATCAATTACCTAAGTTTATACCGAACTCTACAGTTACCTGGAGAGTGTTCCGGGGGTCAACGCCTCTGCGGCCCGGTCTGTGACCAGAATCCAACAAAATGTGCTCCTGGGGGGGGGGGGGGGGTAGTACACCTTAGATAAAGTTGGGTTTTAAAATAAGCTGAGGTAGGCTCCCTCAGAGGTTGTAAAATTAATCCGTATAAAAATAAAGTGGAATGAGTGGGTGCCATTTTGCCATTTTATTCCTAATCAGGGAAGTTCAGTTACTCTGGAGAGAGTTCTCCAGGTATACTCCAGGAATACACAGCCTATACTCTCTCCAGAGTAACCTAACTTCCCTCGATCAAGAGCCCTCATTAGCATCAAGGAACCCTTATTGAGGAAAAATAATCCAGTTATTTATTGCAATGTAATATTATACTATTTCACAATTAAAAGTGACAAAATGGCACCCACTTATTCCACTTCATTTTTACACGGATTAATTTTACAACTTCTGAGTTATCCTACCTCAGCTTATTTCAAAACTCAACTTTATCTAAGGTATACTAACCCCCCCCCCAGGATGCGACCCACACCAGTCGGCTAACACCTAGGTACCTACTTCTAAGTGAACAGGGGCAGTTACAATATCAATCTTGTAATAATGTTGGTAGAATTAGCAACAATAAGTTAGGTAAAAGGACACATGTGTAGCTAATGCAACACTTTGTGGCAACATTTCGCTCTCCAGGAGCTTTATCAAGTCGATTCAAACAATGGAGGAACACAGAGGGTAAATATAGGTATTAGAGTGAGAGCAGAAGTATAAAACATTGGCTGTAGTAGTGGTAGTAGCATTGGTGGTAGTAGTAGTATTACCGGTGGTAGTAGTATTACTGGTGGTAGTAGTATTACTGGTGGTGGTAGTAGTATTACTGGTGGTAGTAGTATTACTGGTGGTAGTAGTATTACTGGTGGTAGTAGTATTACTGGTGGTAGTAGTAGTATTACTGGTGGTAGTAGTATTACTGGTGGTAGTAGTATTACCGGTGGTAGTAGTATTACTGGTGGTAGTAGTATTACCGGTGGTAGTAGTATTACCGGTGGTAGTAGTATTACCGGTGGTAGTAGTATTACTGGTGGTAGTAGAATTACTGGTGGTAGTAGAATTACTGGTGGTAGTAGAATTAATGGTGGTAGTAGAATTACTGGTGGTAGTAGAATTACTGGTGGTAGTAGTAGTAATATTAGTAGCAGCCATGTAATGGCTATTTTTCTTTTTAGGTCACCCTGTCTCAGTGGGATACGGCCGGTTTGTTGAAAAAATATTTATGTATTATATATGTATGTATATATGCAGAACAAGCCACATGGGGATGGAAATCTTCAGCTCTAGATCCTTCGCATTCTAGTGCGTCGTCAGGAGCTATGCAATCTTGCAATACAGCAATAGACAGGAGGGAAAATTCTCTGAGCCAAGACATGTTATTTGTTTTGCATTGTTAAGATCCTCGGTTAGTGATAGTACTGCATTATGTATGCATACGTATATGTATGTGTTCATATGTATAAGAATGTGTGTAGTCTCATGGGAATGTATGTATACTTTCGTGTATTTACGTGCAGATGTGTATATGTGGATACATATTTGTGTAGAATGAACTCTTGTAAGTATATATATGAATAATTAGGTTTGCCTATGTGTATTTAATCTACATGTGCCTAGACATACAGCATGTGCATATCCCTATATGAACGTATGTTCACACAGGGATATGCACATGCTTTATGGATATGCACAGGGATATGCACACACTTTTTATGTATACGAATACATACAGTAGGTATACATGTGTATATTAACCAAGGAATCACTCGACAGTGCTGACGAACGATTGTCTTAGAGTTGACAAAGAATACAAAAATTTACGTCAGTGTTGAGTGTGGATCAAAATGATAATTTTTTCTCCCTTCTATATCTTTTTTATTTTTTTTCTCCCATTTATATCTCGGAAAGCGATCAGATGAGCCATTCTCCAGTTATGACACGGATTCCAGCGATTCAATTTTTTTTACTTAACTATGTATTACTATACTGACAATACACAAATAACCCGCACATAAGAGAGAGAAGCTTACGACGACGTTTCGGCCCGATTCGGACCATTTACAAAGTCACACTATCCAGAAGTGGAGCAGGACGGCTATATATAGGCAGGAAGAGGTGGTGGTAGTAGTAGTGGTAGTACAAGAATGGTACATAATACCGACAAGATGAAATTAAGACACATGCGCATCTCTATCGTAGACGTTTAGCAATCCAGCCAGCCACTGGATGGCGAAACGTCCACAACAAAGACACCCAGACGCCGCACATGTGTCTTAATTTCATCAAGTTTGAACAGACACAAACCAATCAGGTACTATCCAGGCAGCGAGAAGAATCAACCATTACATACTGAAACCATTCGGCGAGGTAAATTGATATTGATTTTATGTGATTTAAAAGGAATAAAAATGTTGTTTTACACAATTAGGAGACATTAATGAATTGAGGGTTTTGGAAGTTATTGGAGCCGTTCCAGAATGCTAGGAATGGATTTTACTACTTCGAATATAGGGCCACTGAACCTCGTCCTTGTTACCGTACACTAGAATTGAACATTTGAAGCCGGTCAGATGACTCGTTCTCGAGTTAAAAGTGAAAGAAAATCGAAAAGTTGGAAGAAGAAAAAAATTCTGTCAGTCGCTTAAAAGATTCCCCATCGGGGATACTCTTTTTCAGGATTTCTAACCGGGTTACATGATGATGAACATTCTATGCGTTACCTGAAAATCCTTTTCTCCATAAGTTTCTTCTTTAGCGTGAACTCTGTCCCAGTTCATCAGGGAAGGTATGTGTATCGCCTCTAGTTTCCCAACACCTCACCACTGAAAATCTGATTTCCTAATCTTCTTTCCAGGCTGCCAGTCTCACGCGGGTCATTCGTCTTGGCCGTTGACACCCTCCCAGAGTGCTAGTGAATGGTGGATATCCCAATTACAAATCTCTCTCATTTCATAGACTGTCTCTTCAGACCAGAGTAGCATTACCACCAACATTCCTGGAAAATATCGCCTCTCAAACTTCCTGTTTCAGAACGTTCATTGCACTTGCCGAGGGATGGGTGTTCCTTCCGTGAATGTTTCTCATCTGCTTGTAATTCCCAACCCCGAATCAGTAGTCGATCCCTTACTCATGTCATGTCAGTTCTTCCACCCCTTTTTTCCCTCGTGGATATTTCCAGTCCTCCCTTCTCTCGGAAATGAATCCGTCACTCGTGAATCCCGCTTACCCTTCACTATAACGATGTCCCACACCTCAGTCCCTCTTTTTTCCCCCATCGTTATTCCAGCTCTCACTAGTGACGGCCTCCCTCTCTCAAGGTCCTTCACTCCATCAAGGCTAAATGCCTCCTCCTTTTTCCCCTATGTCTACCCAAAAGTATTCCTCCTCCTTCCCTAAACTTCGATTACATTTCGAAAGAAGATTTATGGGCCTTCCCTGGATTACGGTGCGATATAAAAAAAATTGCCGTGTCTTTTACGACAGTTGAATTAGAAATAAATCTCACGAGCCAGAAATGTAATCTTGCGGAAACATTGAGTAAATGCAATCTCAGAGGCAAGTACTCTTGCGTAAGCGATCTCCATGTCCGACTCTCACAGATACGGATACCGGTGTTCAACTTTGAGAGGAGTTTGAGTATACGTCTGGTAGTGTTTGCGGTAACACACAATTGTCTTCAGGTTGCAGTATACATTATTATACGACACTTATGCAACTTTAGCGTATTTTAAGCATCATTACAGAACGCTGTACAGCATAATGGTACTATCCCTAGAATTATGATTATTTAAGTATTATGGTATTTTATTCATTATATGGTACTTTATGTAGCATTATGGTACTTTGTTCAGCATTATTGTACTCTATGCAGCATTACAGTTTCATGCATTTATACAAAACTTTATGCAGCACTACAGTGCTTTAAGGAACTTTCTGCAGCATTACGATTTTTTTTATGAAGCTTTACGATTATTTTTGCGTATTTAAAGTTCTGTTTCCTGCATTAAAGTGCTGTAGGTATTATTAATTGTGATATATGCAGCATTACAATACTTTAGGCAGTAATGTAATATTTTACGCATCATTATGTTAATCTGCACAACATAATAGCACACACTAACACACTGAGAAGAGAGGAGCTTACGACGACGTTTCGGTCCGACTTGGACCAACTTGGTCCGACTTGGTCCAAGTCGGAGCGAAGCGTCGTCGTAAGCTCCTCTCTGCCATGTACGGATTATTCGTGTATCGTTCCAGTCACGGTATTGTGCCTTTTTTTGTTATTTAACACACTGAGGTCCGGAAACAATCCCCGGTACGGCTGGAAAATAGGACGTGTTCCATAAGATACCTGCTGTCCATATATAAGTCTGCCCGAAATGCCTAGCCATGCTAGGCGTTCTAGTGGTACACTCTGTAATTATTTTACTACATGTAAACCACACAATAACCAAATTCTGTAAACTCAGCATTGTAATACTTATAGAGAATAAAGTTTGAATTTGAATTTGAATCAGTCCATTGGGTACCTGGGTGTTAGTCGACTGGTGTGGGTCGCATCCTGGGACAAAACTGACCTAATTTACCCTGAATGCTCTGCCTAACAAGGGGCTTTCTATACAGTAGTATGTCATTGATGTCAGCTAGACCTGTATACCTTGTACAGGTACTTGATGAAATATATTATTTATTAATATTATGATTATTAAACATTACAGTACTCTATGAGGCAGTACCATATTATTTGTAACTTTCTGTAGCATTAATTAGCATACTCTTCGGTGTTCTCTGGAGAAAAATACCTTTGAAGAAGACACTCGAATTGCCATGAGTGTCCTCCATCGAAGACACTGCAAGACTCCAAGCGGACATCAACCAAATCTTCAAATGGGCCACTCATAACAATATGAAGTTCAATGAAGAGAAATTTCAACTATTCAGATATGGAAAATTTGAGGAAATTAAAACTATATCAGGGTATACAACAAATTCTAACCATTCAGTAGAGCGGAAAAGTAATGTGAAGGACCTGGGAGTGATAATGTCAGAGAATCACACCTTCAAAGACCACAGCAATGTATCTAGCGCATCTGCTAGAAAAATGATAGAATGGACAATGAGAACGTTCAAAACTAGGGACGCCAAGCCCATGATGATTTTCTTCAAATCGCTTGTTGTCTGTAGGCTGGAATACTGCTGTACACTGCCCCTTTCAAGGCAGGCGAAATTGCTGACCTGAAGACTGTACGAAGAACTTTCACGTCACACGTAAGTACGATAAAGCACCTAAATTACTGGGAACGATTGAAGTCCTTTGTTTATATTCCCTGGAACGCAAGCGAGAAAGATACATGATAATATAGACTTGGAAAATCCTAGAGGGACTAGTACCAAACTTGCACAGAAAATCACACGAAAAAGACTGTAGGAGGTGCAACATTCCCCCACTGAAAAGCAAGGGCGCCACAAGTAAACTGAGAGACAATACAATAAGTGTCGGGGGCCCAAGACTGTTCAACTGCCTCCCAGCATACATAAGGGGGATTATCAATAGACCCCTGGCTGTCTTCAAGAAGGCACTGGACAGGCACCTAAAGTCAGTACCTGACCTGCCGGGCTGTGGTTCGTACGTCAGTTTGCGTGCGGCCAGCAGTAACAGTCTGGTTGATCAGACCCTGATCCAGGGACGTTGACCTCCGAAACCCACTCCAGGTATACTCCAGGTATGTTGAAGGGGAAACCTTTATTGCTGGTAAAATGTTTGGAACAGGGTTAAATTTTATATAGACAATAAAAGAAGACACCAATATACTGCCTTATGAAGCATATAAACCCACTAAGGTTAAGCTCCAGCTCCAGAGAGGGCACACTAAAGGTGATAGGTGGGATAAAGAGAAATGTCCAGGGAAGAGGTAAAATGTGAGGTGATGGAGGTTAAGCGAGGGCAAGGAGTTATACAGCGAATGGGGAATGAAAGTTAACCGTGTATCATATAAAGAAGGGAAAAGTAACGTCAGATTCTTGAACGAACAGCCGTTCACCAGTATGAAGGATTCCTCTTTTAAGAGACATCTTTCACCCTTCACCCGGGAGATTCGTCTGTAAAAACTTGCATTTGTGGTTACAGTGGTGCCTATGATAACCTTCCTATGGTGTAGAAATATAACTAGTTGGACGAATCTTATTGTGGCTAGCTGGTCCAGTGGCTAACGCGACGGTCTGGAGTTTTGAGTCTATGACCGCAGGTTCAAACCCCACCCGTGGTATGGTTTGTTTGCAATCGTGTCATTACGATTTCGTGAGTCATGGTTATACATGTTTCACCTCGCGCGCTGACCGCCATTCCAAAGAGCACTGGAATGTTCATGCATTTCTTGTTCATATATGTTACATATAGTAATATGGCTTTTTTTTTTGGAGAGTGGTGAAATAAGACATTTATTTGGGACATTAATGTTTATTTGAAAATTACACGGCGATGATATGACAGATAATTGATTTAATGAGAGATATGACTGCCCTTTGCCCTAAGCTCTATGGCATAGAATCGACCAATGCTGAACACATTTTGGCAAGTTCTTCGTCGTGGCACCAGGTTCTATTAACAACAGCAATTACCTTCTCCATAGTTGAACAGACCTGTTTTGCAATCCTGCGTCTGGTTATTGCCATAGATTCTCAGTTGGGTTGAGGCCAAGAGAATTTCCAGGCCAATTTAGAACACCTAACCCCCTCTCTTCGAAAACTGTCAGCATTTTTCTGAAAATGTGGCACGGGACAAGATCCTTCTAGAAAATTCCTTCTCCATAAGGAAAGTCTCTATCCACAATGGGCAGCAAATGAGTTGCCAGGATTGCCTTGTATTTGTCACTAATCATCTTTCCCTTAACAATAACAAGCAATCCAAGACCTTTAGCAGTAAAACTATCACAAAATATCTTAGGTGTTTTGGCGCTGAATGTGTGTATTCCGAAGAGGTTCAACTTTGCTCCGTCTCACTAACATTGATTATAACCATGTACTTCAAAATGCGCCTCATCTAAAAATATAACTTTTCTCCATTCATCTGTCGTCCATCCCTGATGACTGAGTGCCCACTGAAGCCGTTTTTTCTTCATAGCAGTAGTCAATTGTTTCTTTACTGACTTTCTGGCAGTTCTACCAACTTCAAGGAGCCATGTCGAACATTTGAAGAATTAACATTTACGCCAGCTGAAGCCAAATCTCTGTATATAATTTTGCTGGTTTTCTTGAGATCCTTCACACTATTTCTTATAACCTTGTCATCGTGAGGTGTTGTCATCTCTCTTCAAAATCCGACCAACAGTTGGCTTTCCTAGGCTCAAAATTTTGGAAATCTGTCTGATACTCAAATCAGCATATTTTCGAAGAGAAACAATACTTGCACGCTTCCTAGGTGTAACATCCATCATGAAATTCATCAAGAATTATGAACTGAGGGAGAAAATTTGGCAATACCACATTAACTCACAGAGCATGCTTGCAGGAATGTACTCACAGAACAACAGCTGTTATAGCACTGACAAGATTCGCAGGGTAATACCACAGTTAGATGGTTGCCAGAAGTTAGTAGGAAACTCTTCTGAAAAATAATCCAAACTACACTAAGCCGGATACTAAGAGATGTGAGACAATCACAAGTAATTTGCACACTACTGTACATGTTTAGATGTATTTACATATATACGAAATAATTCCAACGCATTTAAAAACAGGAAACTCACGATTTTTGTCTATGATAGCAGTGACACATTACACTGATAAAGACCTTGAAACATACCATTTCTTTGGTGTGAACATAAAATCGAAGTCAGTGGCAAGTACCTGAAGTTGTTAAAAGGAAAAACACGTATATCAAAACAAGATATTTGATCAAAATCGACTTTTTACCTACAAAAAGCTTTATCAAATGCTTTAAAAAATCTCTTAGGTGAAATGTCGTTATTGCTATACGGGTCATTTTCCAGCACTTGTGGTGGGGTGCTTCAGTGCAACGACCCGCAGCTGTACCCAATAATAGTGAGTGCTTCAGTGCAACGACCCGCAGCTGTACCCAACAATAGCGAGTGCTTCAGTACAACGACCCGCAGCTGTACCCAATAATAGCGAGTGCTTCAGTACAACGACCCGCAGCTGTACCCAACAATAGCGAGTGCTTCAGTACAACGACCCGCAGCTGTACCCAACAATAGCGAGTGCTTCAGTACAACGACCCGCAGCTGTACCCAACAATAGCAAAACTAAGAGGTGATGTTTTCTATTTATTTATTTTCTTCAATGTTTTGATTTCTTTCATATTACTGTGTTTTGCACTCTGAAAAAAAAGGGGTAAATGAAACTGTGTCTCAACTAAACAGTGGATAAACAGAGGGAAAGGAATGATGTTCCTCTCTCACTGACACGACCTAACACAGTGGCTTCCTGGATGATAAACTAATGTTATATATAAACATTGACTCCAGTTTCACTTATGACTCACCTATTTGTGGTTGCAGGGGTCGATTCATAGCTCCTGGCCCCGCCTCTTCACTGATTGCTTTTCGGTCCTCCCCCCCCTGCTCCATGAGCTTCATCAAACCCCGTGTTAAAGCTATGTATGGTTCCCGCCTCCACTACGTCACTTTCTAGGCTCTTCCACTGCCTGACAACTCTGACTGAAGAAATACTTCCTAACATCCCTTTGACTCACCTGAGTCTTCAACTTCCAATTGTGACCCCTTGTTTCTGTGTCCCACCTCTGGAACATCCAGTCTTTGTCTACCTTGTCTATTCCGCGCAGTATTTTACATGTCGGTATCAGGTCTCCCCTGACCCTCCTGTCCTCCAGTGTCAGGAAGTGGAATAGTCTAGCAAGTGTTGTAGAGGAGACAGGAGCCATACATGTGTGAGCGCGCGAGCGCTGACTGATGATGCACTAAACAGTTTTCTGACACGTGTGTAGACCTGTGGTGCTAAGGGTGATAATCAATATATTCATAAACACTTTCTGGCCCTTGTAGGAGTGGAAGTGATTGTTAAGTAGGGAAAGAACAGTCAACAGCAAGGAACTTGCTCGCTACATCAGCGGGAGACAGATGGTCAGCTGTCGATATTCAGAACTAAGTTGTGAAAATAGTCGTAAGGCGGGGTTTACTGTACGAAACAAATACACCATAATAAGATAAAAACAATGAAAATATAGTTACGTTATAGTAACAAATACATAATAGCAACAATCACTAAATATAAACGCTAGTTTATATTTCTCGTAATGTTATTTTTAGTTTGATATTTTGCATAATTCTGGCGAACCGTGAATACACATCTCTCATCGACACCATGCCTAACCCTTCTAGGGTAGGGTAGGTGCCCGAGTCCGAGCTTTTAGCTCATAAGACTGTCATTCCCATTTGCTCCTTTGGGGCGGGGATGGCAGACCAGAGAGGCCTAGCTTGTGGCTAGGCCTGGGGACAGTTGGTCCCAAAGATGAGGAGGTACTTGTGCCTCCTCCCATGGGAGACTTAGGTCTCAGACACTCCCTAAAGAGGGAGCCAAGGCCGGGCCACCACTTGGAAATGGCCCGGGCCGGGAGAATACCGGCGAATCTTTAATAATAATAATAATCTGGCGAACGGTGAATACAAATCTCTTTATTCTCAATATATAAATATTATACTGTGTATTTTTAGTCTTTCCCTCTTAATGGTAAAACAACGATTTTCATTTCTTTGGAATATTACATTTATTTCCTTGAAAAAACTTTTAAAACTCTAAATATTTGATGTATTGCAAAGTTCCCATAGAATATTTTACCTG
This sequence comes from Cherax quadricarinatus, assembly GCF_026875155.1. Classification (NCBI taxonomy): domain Eukaryota; kingdom Metazoa; phylum Arthropoda; class Malacostraca; order Decapoda; family Parastacidae; genus Cherax; species Cherax quadricarinatus. The sequence goes on from NC_069462.1 coordinate 9,778,313, forward strand.
CAACAAGTGAAAAAAAATTGTTTTAACTTATAAACCGAAAAAATCAGACATTGGTGTTGTGCATTTGTGTCAATCTGGTTACACACTCTTATCTGACCAGTAATTAGATGATCACTTAAACAAGAGCCTCAACATTAAGGAAATAAATAAACGATTTCTTGTGCATCTATGACATACAATACCAACAAGATGAACTGAGTAACATCTGGGTATCTTTATTGTAGACGTTTCGCCATCCAGTGGCTTTATCAATACAAATTAAAGATCATAATTGGAAGACAGTAGAACTGTATACAAAAGATGAGGTAATCAGTCCCTCAGCCTTGAAATTGGTGAAGATTATAATCAAGGGGGGAAGCACTAAACCCGTAGGATTATACAGCGTCTGTGGGGGGGGGATATGGAAGGTATTCAGGCTTAATTCGGGGAACTGGAGCACAGATCCAATTCCCTATATCAAGAGCCCCTCACCAGCATCAAGGAACCTTCCCTGAGGGGAAATTGGTGAAGAGTACCGTGGTACTCTATATTTTGTATACAGTTCTACTCTCTTCCAATTATGTCCTTGAATTTGCATTAATAAAGAAATTGGATGGCATAACGTCTACAATACGATATCTTCCCATAAGTCCTGCTGTACCACATTGACATATGCAGTATTTATCCAGCTTCTCGTTTCTTAGACTCCATATGGGCAGCGCTGTATAGTCCCTTGTGGCTTAGCGCTTCTTTTTGATTATAATAATAATAATTAGACTCCATATGTCCCCCAACTTATAGAATTATTCATCATTATGTTAGCAAAACATACAGTAATCTATTATCTATTAATGCTGTTGAAATATTCCGTTCAATATATAACAAACAAAGGGACAATACCGTTACTGGAACAATACACAAATAACCCGCACATAGAAGAGAGGAACTTACGACGTTTCGGTCCAGCTTGGTCCATTTACAAAGTCACTCTCCTTTTCCTTAGTGTGACTTTGTAAATGGTCCAAGTCGGACCGAAACGTCGTCGCAAGCTCCTCTTTTTTATGTGCGGGTTATCTGTGTATTATTACCTTCAATATTAAGGTCAGTCCATACTCTATGGGAGCAGTCCTGAGCTGCCCTCCAACTGTGTTACTTGTAATAGTGTTGGTAGAAATACCGACAATATGTAAAGTAAAAGGATACAAGTGCAACTAAGCACATTACAGAGAGTGAACACTGAAACAGCCCTTCTGTATCCAGTCTATATTTGTCTAACCTATTTTTATGTTACCCAAGTAATAGCTTTTATATCCTTTTACTTATGTACGAGTTAATTGTTCTACCATATTGCATTATACTACTACTACTACAACTTATGTCACTACTACTACTACTGCCACTAGTATTGCACCTCACTATGAGCCTATATATATATCCTCTGTGTCAATGTACTGTTTCATTGTACGTCGTCGTCCCAAGATGAGCTTCTCCAACAGAGTCAAGATAAAACCATCCAGTGGTACTATCAATGACTCCACCAAGCTTGCCCTTGCTGTGGTAATCAGGGGTCTACAGGTCAAGATTTATACCATCCTCTCACTCCACGAAGCCTTCATTATTGTATACATCCATTATTGTCTGTGAAGACGATGTTGAAGCTGAAAAACTAATGACCTCCTCCGCTTTGTCCACTCTATCAGACCGTGGCTTCAAAGTCATGTCCTCTCCTGCCTTACGGGCTAAGAGGACTGTCTTCTTGAAGAGACTTGACAAACATTTTACCATACAACCTGTTGAAGACCTAAAGACCTCCATAGAAGAACAAAATCCCTGGGCTACAGTTGAAAGCATCACCAAGATTCCTACTGCCTCCTCCATGCTGAAAATCACTTTTACTGATGTGACAATGGCTGCCCAAGCTATGGCTGAAGGTTTGGCAATATACTATTACTTCATTAACTCCAGTCATACTGAAGCTGAGCGGCACCATCATATTACTCAGTGCTGGAGTTGCTACTCTTACCTACACTCCACAAAAGACTGCCCCACAAAAGACAAAAAGTTCTGCTCTACCTGCGGGTCTGAAGGCCACGATTCCAAGACTTGTACTTCTACTGCCCCACTTAAGTGTCTCAACTGCAAAAACAATCACCATACTCTCGCTGCAAAGTGCCCCACTCGTCGTGAAATTCTGAAAAAAAGCCAAGAAGCAGAACAGAAGAAGACACCTTCCAAGTCACCTACTTATGCTGCCATCACCAAACTCCAGGCCGACACAACAAAACTTTTAAAAGCTACCCAACCCTCTGCCACTACTCCATCAGCTTATGAACCTACGAAAATTCATTACTGTATGCTATATGCACACATGCATAATATGGCGTTACCAGGCTCCTTCAACACTGTTATTAACGAGCTCTTCCGATTGAACAACATGCCAAACTTTACTTTCCCAGACTCTCCACCATCTGCCGACATCATCCTCACCAAAGAATTAGGCAACATCACAACACCTGAAATTCCATCTCCAAGAAACAACCAATCAGCGACTTCCAACATCACCACCGCTGTGGACCAATCACCTGAGTCTTCCACCTCCTCTGCTACTACTAAGGAACCACCTGCTTCATCTCCAACTCAACCACCAAAAGCCAAGAAAGCTAAGACACTTCCTCCTGAAAATCCACCTCAAGATACTCGAAGACCTTAAGAAATGGAAGAGGAAACAATATTTAGACCAACTGAACCCCTCACCTTCTATACATATAACCCTCACACTCCGTCGCTATATGCACCTCAGGTCATCTATTCCATACACCATGGTAGTATCAAGTACACTGTTGCTCCTGGATGCGATCCCCACACTGAAACTGCCCTAATTGCAGACTTAGAAAAAGACAGCAAAAGTCTGCTCAAACTTAGTTTATTATCGAAACGTGCTTTCAAAAGACTTCAAAATGGCTCTACGACAGGAACGAAAAATTAACAAACCGCAGATATGAAGAGTGTTATCCACCAATCAACGCTGATCCTCTCTCCTCTCTGCATACTTAACCAATCCAGCAACCAATCGCCGACCAGATCTAGAGATCAACCACCATGATGCAGCCTGCACAGCTTGCCCACGTCGTCCACATTCTCAGCCAAGTCCTGTTCTCTCCAGCTCTATCCCACGATCGTCTCAGCTGCTGGGTTAAGCTCTGGCTCTATTTCTACAACTAGGAACACTCCTCTCCTTCGCTATTCTTCGTCTGTCCCGTCTTCCCCGCTCATCCAATTGGGATCTTACCTGAACTTGTTCGTTCGTTCACGTACTGTTTGTAACGGCTGACAAAGCTCCTGGAGAGCGAAACGTTGCCACAATAAAATGTCACATTAGTTGCACTTGTGTCCTTTTACTTTACAAACTGTGTTACTTATCCTCCAGACTCAGAACTATGCACAAGTAATGATAACAAAGACAAAATAAACTTTTGCTGGAACAATGTTACGGATCGTCTGTCAGAATACATCTGTATACGATTTTTGCCACGAAAATGGCAAAAAGTAAAATGCAAAGTTCCTTTTAATAGAGCGAATAATATAGCACTTAAAGGACAGTATCAAAGGAAGTTGTGGTAAACTAAACTTTTAAATTATGAAATTAAAAATGAACTCTGTTATAAATTAATGGGGCTGAGGAGTCAGTAATGGAGAGAAATTGAGTCATGGAAAACGTGATTACACTCATCATGGGATTATTTGATCATTATAATCATGGGGGAGCGCTAAACCTGTAGGATTATATAATGCACGTTGGGGAGGGGGGGGGGATGAAGGTATTCAGGCTCAATTCATGGAACGGAGCACAGATTCAATTCCCTAGATCAAGAACCCCTCCCCAGCGTCAAGGAACCTTCCTTGAGGGGACCCATTATGGAAAATTCACATATTTCGCTTATTTTAATGAGAAATTAATATGTAACCATTGTCACCACTGCATCTGATATCACGTCAATTAGACATTCACTCATGAATCTCTAAATCCTAAATGGTGTGTTGCAGGATCTTCCCTTACATCATACATCCAGGAATGTCATTAAGCCTCCAGAACTGTGAGTTATCAGCTCACATTGAATTAGTTGCCCAAGTAAGCGTAACGCATCCTAATAATTTCCTATCACACATATTATGCAAATTGCTCAAAATAAGTGATTATGGATAATTCTGTCTTTATGGTTGTATGCTTTTAACATGCGTCGAGTGCAAATGCGGTGGTTTTGGCAGGTTTAGTTAATTCAGCTCTTTGTTGGTCATTTGTGCTGTAGTTCGACGCATACCTACTACTACTAATAATAATAATAATAATCTTTATTTCTACAAGTATATATACACGGTATACAGACCTAGCTGACATCGGTGACATACTGCTATATAGAAAGTTGCTTGTTATACAGAGCATTTCTGGCAAATTAGATCAAGTTTGTCCCAGGATGCGACCCACACCAGCCGACTAACACTCAGGTATCCATTTTACTGATGGGTGAACATTGGATAGCAGGTATCTTAGGAAAACACGTCCTAATGTTTTCCAGTCATAACGAGGATCGAACCTCGGATCACAGTATGTGTGTGCTATGTAACGTTCCGGCATGTCTTCTTAACCAGTTAGAAGCACGGTTAGTTATTACCTCTAAGGTGAGTCCTCCATTATAGCATGGGTGGCTAACATCAGGTATCTAACAGCAAAGGGTGGCTAACAGCATGGGGTGGCTAACAGCATGGGGTGGCTAACAGCAAAGGGTGGCTAACAGCAAAGGGTGACTAACAGCATAGGGTAGCTAACAGCATAGGGTGGCTAACTAGGTGCTACGTCTTTCAGAAGAGGATTGGTGGCCTGAGAAAAGTTATCACGCTTCTAGTAACACTTCAGACTCTCCCTCTCTGGTTCATTTCATTACAGATTCGATTTACATATAGGTGTGCTATTGCTGCTGTAGTGTGTGCATACGTACTCCAAAAAAAAAAATTATATTCACCAATACGTTGACGCTGTTCCTAAACTCTGAACATAGTGTACAAGTGTTCTAGTGATGGGAATGTACAGTTTGTTAAACCAAACTATTCTAGATTTTTTAATACACTGGCAGTCTCCCACCGAGGTATGGAGGCCCGGAAAAGAAAAAAAAACACTTTTACCAACACTCCATCACTGTCTTGAGTGACAGAGGCGTTCCGACATTATATTTCAAATGCTCCTCCAGACTATTGTACTGTGTATACTTTATTCCTTATTTTCTGATTGCTGCTGTAAGAGCAGAAATCAGGTACTGTAGTCTCTTAAAACGTTCCACAGAGTTCGTGATAATTTTCCCTCACAGTATTAGTGGTGCTGTTCAGTACAGCCACTTCGAGGTACATTCACAAAGAGGATCAGCAATGATGCCCAATTTTATTTTCTGGCTCTCCGTCTCTTACACGATTTGAGGCGTTGCTCTATAATGTCAATGTTGGTATGTTCATTCACAAAATGAGTGGCGCTTTTCGATTTTGCGTTTATAACGGCATCTTCTCACACACACACACACACACACACACACACACACACACACACACACACACCACACATGAAGATTGGGGAAGGACAAAGAAGACCGTAGACAGAGTATAGGCTAGGTGGCCAAAGACTGCACACCTCACTCAAGGAGAAAGATCTTGGGGTGAGCGTAACACCGAGCACGTCTCCGGAAGCACACATCAACCAGATAACTGCTGCAGCATATGGGCGCCTGACAAACCTGAGAATAGCGTTCCGTTCCCTTGTAAGAATCGTTCAAGACACTGTACACTGTGTACGTCAGGCCCATACTGGAGTATGCAGCACCAGTTTGGAACCCACACCTGGTCAAACACGTCAAGAAATTAGAGAAAGTGCAAAGGTTTGCAACAAGGTTAGTTCCGGAGCTCAGGGGAATGTCCTACGAAGAAAGGTCTGGGGGAAATCGGCCTGACGACGCTGGAGGACAGGAGGGTCAGGGGAGACATGATAACGACATACAAAATACTGCCTGGAATAGATAAGGTGGACAGAGGCAGGATGTTCCAGAAATGGGACACAGAAAAAAGGGGTCACAACTGGAAGCTGAAGACTCAGACGAGTAAAATTGATGTTAGGAAGTACTTCTTTAGTCATAGAGTTGTCAGGAAGTGGAATAGTCTAGCAAGTGATGTAGTGGAGGAAGGAACCATACATAGCTTTAAGACGAGGTATGACAAAGCTCATGGAGCAGAGAGAGGACCTAGCAGCGATCAGTGAAGAGGCGGGGCCAGGAGCTGAGTCTCGACCCTGCAACCACAATTAGGTGAGTACAATTAGGCGAGTACAAACACACACACACACACACACACGAGACATGACATGACATAACGACATACAAAATACTGCGTGGAATAGACAAGGAGGACAGAGACAGGAAACCCAGAAGGGGACGCAGAAAAAAGGGGGGGCACAATTGGAAGCTAAACTCAATGAGTCAAAGGGACGTGGGAAAATATTTCCCCCGCCACAGAGTTGATAAAAGGGGAATATCTGGCAAGCATGTAGTGGGGGGCGGGAACCAACAAGTTTTAAGACGAAATGATAAAGCTCATGAAGTAAAGGGGAAGGACCCATAGCGGTTAGGCGAGGCGGGGCCGGGAGCCGAGTCTCGACCCCTGCAACCCAATTAATGAGCACAATTAGGGATACACCACGGGGGGGTGCCCCCCTAAATACCGTCAACAATGAAAGGACTCAAAGGGTAATGACGCCAGTCAGAAATTTAGTTATAGCCACACGTTTAGTGCCTTAATTCTGTCATTCACGGTATTTCACTTCCAGAAGATACTTAATAAAACTTTTTTTTGAAAAAAAAGTCAAAAGGGTTGGGGGGGATGTTCACTCAAGGGGAAATGTTTTCTGGGATGTTTTCCATAAGAAAAGTTGCGCCCCGTTCAAAAAGCAAGAATGGTGCTGTCCCCTAACTCGCCCTCAGAATAAAAAAAAATACGTTGAAATTTAAAAAATCAAAGGAAAAAAATATGGACCTAGATTAAGAAATATGCGAGATTATTATATTAGGTGAATCGGAGATAAATTGATCCGATGTGATGTGACTTGTTCTGGCTGACTGCATCCTTCTCCGTTTTTCATTACCATTAGCACAAGATACAGCACGTTAAATATTCATCCTTCAAAAATTATTCTAAACGAACTTTTACAACTGCCATTTCAACTGAAACAAAGAGATACATGGTTTTTTGCTATGTGCGCAGTCGCGAAAAAGGTTGGGAAGTTGACTGGCAAGTACTCTCCGGACCCTACACCCATTCTCATGCTTGCTGGTGATAACGTTGCAAACCCAATTGCTGTGGAAATTATGTCCAGTTGTCACAGTAATTGGACATCATCTTGGGCTACATCTCTCTCCCTCGTTCCTTTTCTCTTAACCCGGGAGAGGGTCGGCACCTCTAGATTTTACTTCTCACACTGAGGGACCTTATGACGTTTGCTTTACTCTCCGCGATCTCATGTAAACATTATCCACTAGCCAATCGACAGCAGTTGGGCCTAATGATATACATGTTTATATGCTTCAACACTTACACCCTACGGTGTACGTTGGGCCATAACACCACTCAGTACTGACCCATCGCCCTTACTAATGCAATTTTTAAGTTGATGGAACACTTAGTCAACGTTCAGTAAGGCGATTGTATACCCGAAATTTTCTCCCATCATTTTTTTAAGGTCGTTCTACCATCAGCCCTTTAATCCACTTGAATACGTACATTTGCAGTGCTTTCACTAATGGACAATCAGTTATTGCACACTTGAACCTTAGACCTGAGACTGCTACTCTTCCTTAGAGACTTCTTACTGGAGAGAGCCTGTTGTGTCTGAGTGAATAACAGCTCTTCCATTGACTTTGTCCAGGTTTAAGACGTAGCTCAAGGCTGTTCTTAACACTACTTCCTCCTCGCCATTAATGGCCTTGCTTCTGTTATCCCTTCCAACATTTGGTCATCTCTTTATCCCCACGATTTTACTAGAACTTGTGTGGGCGCTGACTATCTCCATGTAGCGGCCCCTCTAGCATGCTTCCAACTAGGCCACCTCTCACGGGTTTAATTTTTTATACTAAAACACACCAGATAACTTTTACAAGACGCCCTATTATCTATCATACCGTTTTATTCCCGTGCGGTTCCCATATACATGACCAGGATATAGTCAAAGTTCTCCGAAAACTGCTCGTCTTAAATGCCTGAAATTCCTTAAAACTCTAGCCCATCTTTCTCAGGCAGCTGAGAGAGAAACCCATTTTCACCTTCATTTACCCTCGTCTTATCTAAACTAGACTACACTGACTACATTCTTCAGCCTCCTGCGCTATTATTTTTAATCTTGATTCCGTTTATCGTGAGTCACTCTTGAGTCTCGGAACCTATCGATGGACCAATGCTTTAATGTCTCTATTATATTTAATTCCACGATCTTTATGACCTTCCACACAGAGCGATAATGCATGATAATTTGGAAAATTAACCGAGTATCATCGTCGCCCTAGTTTATTGTGCTTGTTTCTTCTCTGAATTCACTCTCTTCATATATTCCTCTTGACGTTCACCCTGCATCTTATTTTTCTCCTCCCTTCTTAGGAGGTTCCGATGATTCATGCTTGTCCCTCCCTACTTTCATGAACAAAAGCTCTAGTCGCCTATTACAACTTTATGCTCTCTCTTACTGCAGCACTAACAATCTCATTCTATTACAATGTACAATGATGGTTCTAATACCATTTACTGACTTACTAGGCTCTAGTATATACATTTACTATTGCGACTATGTCTGCCTCGTCATTCGTAGCTATATCTGATTTCCAAAGTGCGCCACAAACTATCCAAAAATTCGACCCTCACCTCGTACCATCATCCTTCATATATAGCTTTGGTTACCTATTTACTTGCCTGGAGTCTGAAGGTAGACACTGGAGTCCATCTGGAGGTCGTACAGAGGGTCAACTCCCCCGGTACGACAAGTCAGAGTCAAACAAATCTTTCGTATAAGTTGAATTGGCCAGCTTTTAAGCAAGTGATGTGAAAAGTTAGTATTATTAAATAATTAGATATATAACATACAAATATTTTACAATGGTCTTGAGGGCATCCGAATGTTACAAGCACATAAAAGTATTTTATGTAGATTCAACACTGACTTATTTCTGATCAGAAGAGACATTCTGCATTTTTTTTTTTTTTAGAGAAAAATTGATACAATTGGCAAACTAAAACTTACAAAGCCTAAAAATCGAGAGAAAACTTCCATTGTGGAAAATAGCACTAAAAGTTTGGAGACGACCAGGAGATGCATTCTTCAGTTATAGCAGAGACTCCAATAAAATTTCTACGTACACTGCTTATATTCAAGAAACGTTTCATCCCTTTCATACAACAGCCATTAACGATTTATACTGTACATAATTGTTTGATTTTAATCAGGGGAAAGCACTAAACACACAAGGGTCATATAGTGCCTGTAAAATGGGAAGCATTCAGATTCGGTCAAAGGAAGAGGAGGATCAGTTCAGTTCTCTGAATCAATAGCCCTTCACCAGCATAATACAGTTATTCATTGCAAGATATTACAATGAATAGCACTAACGTCCCACATTACAAAAATCTTTGAAAGGGTTCTAAGAAGCAAGATCGCCAACCTCCTAAATATCCATCAGTTCTGCAATCCAGGGCAGCACAGGTTTGGGTAACTCCTGCCTGTTCCAGCTACTGGACCACTATGACAAGGTCTTAGATGCACTGAAGGACAAACAGAATGCTGATGTAGTATACACAGACTTTGCAAAATCCTTCGACAAGTGTGACCATGGTGTAATAGCACACAAAATGTGTGTTAAAGGAATAACAGGGAAAGTTGGTAGATGGATCTATAGCTTCCGAACAAATAGAACACAAGGAGTAATAGCAAACAACAAAGTCTGAGGTGGCCACAGTGGAAAGCTCTGCTCCACAAGGCACAGTACTCGCTTCCATTCTGTTCTTTATCCTCATACCTGCCAGACATAACCTACTGTACCGTGTCTTCCTTTGTGGATGACACCCAAATTTGCATGATGGTGTCATCCATTGAAGACACTGCAAGACTAAGCGGATATTAACGAAATTTTTAATAGGCCACAGAAAACAATATGAGGTTCAATGAAGAGAAATTTCAATTACTCTGATATGGAAAGCTCGAGGAACCTAAAGCTGTATCGGAGTATAAATTCCAGCCACACAATAGACCGAAAAACTAATATGAGTGACTTGGGAGTGATAATGTCAGAGGATCTCACTTTCAAAGATCACAACAATATATCTAATACATCAGCAAGAAAATGAATGATGGATAATGAGGACCTTCAAAACTAGGGATGCCAAGGCCATTGTGGAAACTTATTCGGAAATAAATCACTGTCTGACTTTTTGGGTTATCCGAGGTACTTTACACATATGCTGCTATTTATGATAATTCTATGTAACTATTTGTGTATACCTGAATAAACTTATTAAAAGTTTCACAGGGTATAAGCCGTATGAAGCCCTTGACATCCACACACACATCCACACACACATCCACACACACCTACACATACACACAACACACACATCCTAGTTGGTGAAGGGATGCGAATGTACGTATTAATTGATAAATTTACCCTTCAAGGAAGGCTTAGGTAGAATTATACGGTTAGTAACTAATATTAGGATTAGTGAGGTAACCTTAGGACCCTAACATAGGTAGGCTTAGTCCTTTAGTATAGGCTAATATTAGGTTATATTAACTAAGGGGAACTGACAGCCCCAAGCCTGAACAAAGTAGGAGCAGGGCAGACAGGTAATAGTTTCTTCTTCCTGGACAAGACACTGGTGATAACATACCAGGAGCTGCAGCTCGGTGTCCCACATATCTACGCATACTAGACCTGGAGAACTCGGTATCAGAGGCATCCCGAAGTACCGTGGGCATTCGCCTCTGTATACACACACCTACATTAAGACAATACCTCTCTTTTTCTCAGCAAGGTTGGCCAGCATTCTGGGGAAAATGTGAGTTGAACTGTGGGTCTTTGAGCAGTTGGACGCCCTAAGACCAGTACGTACGGGCCTCTCCTCTTATGTATAAGTCTAGAAGCTAGTGTCACTGCATAAATATTGCTTAGGGGATATCCTTTGAAATCAAGGAGCTCAGAGGTGCAGGCAGGACACTAACACCTTCTGAATACTTAGAGAAATTAAGTCCTTCACTGCACATGGTGTCTCGAAGGAGAGAGACCATGTGGAGGTTGGAAGAAACTGGTGATATATTCCTCTCCAAGTCCTTTTGTTCGTGCATGTAGTTGGGAATTTTCTTGCGAGTTCAGTTATATATGGAAATGTGTCCCATAAGCCACTTGTGAGACAGAGAACTATTCTCGGGGTCTGTGTCAACAGCGCCTGCTAGGGCAAGCATCTCACTTGGAGGCAGTCCATAGATAAACTTCCAAACCCATGATGATTCTTTCTAAGCTGGAATATTGCTGTACATTAACGGGTCCCCCTCAAGGCAGGTGAAATTGCAGATCTGGAGAACGTACAGAGAACTTTCATGGCATGCATAAGTACGATAAAGCACCTGAATTACTGAAATCTCTTGATTTGTATTCCCTGGAATGCAAGCGAGAAAGATACATGACAATATACACTTGGAAAATCCTAGAGGGACTAGTCCCAAATTTGGTCACAGGAATCACTCCCTACGAAAGCAAAAGATTTTCAGGAGATGCAACGTTCCCTCAATGAAAAGCAGGGGTGCCACGAGTATGCTAAGAGACAGCAGAGTGTCAGGGGCCCAAGGCTGTTCAACTGCCTCCCAGCATACATAAGGGGGATTACAAATAGACCCCTGGTTGTCTTTAAGGTGCTGGAGAGGCACCTAAGTCAGTACTTGACCAACCGGGCTGTGGTTCATACTTCCTCACAAGTAATTTGGTAATTTGATTACCATTAATACGCCATATTTACATTACCACTTAACATTTATATTGCATTATATTAACAATTGTAGGAAAATTATATAAAAAAAATCGACAGTTAATGTGGAAATAAATCACTGAATTTTTTTTGGGTTATGCAAGGTAATTTGCACTGTCTGACCATTTTTCTTATGTGTACCTGTGCCGTGACCTGATAGCTAAAGCTCTCGCTTCACACAGCTAGGGTCTGGGTTCGATTCCCGGCGAGGGTAGAAACATCGGGCGTGTTTCTTTACACCGGTTGTCTATGTTCACCCATCAGTAAATGGGTACCTGGGTGTTAGTAAACTGGTGTGGGTCGCATCCTGGGACAAAACTGACCTATTTTGCCAGAAATGCTCTGCATAACAAATGGCTTTATATACTGTAATACATTACTGATGTCAGCCGTGATTAGTGACCAGATCTACCTGGAGTTCATTGCCTTTGTAACTAGTTCAGCTATCATAACTTTAGGGTCCAGTCACTGGACCCATTATGTACCTTTGTAATCTTTTGACTACCGCCCACAGGATGGGTATGGGGTGCATAAAGATATTAAACTAAAGTGTGTGTGTGTGTGTGTGTGTGTGTGTGTGTGTGTGTGTGTGTGTGTGTGTGTGGTGTGTGTGTGTGTGTGGTGTGTGTGACTCAACAATCAATATTTGCACCAATAACTCATTACAGTTGTGACCGGGTGTGGAAGTGTGAATTGCTCATTACTCTATAATTTGTTCATGATTGTAGCCAAAGTATAAACGTAAGTAACCATTCTACAGAATTCATTACCTTTGTACTTGTGAGCTCATTACCTTTGTACCTAGTTCAGCTATCAAAACTTTGGGGGCCCAGTCCCTGGACCCATTACGTACCTCTGTAATCTGTAAATACCTTTGTAACTTGTCATGATTGTGACCAGACTTACCTGGAGTTCATTACCTTTGTAAATTTGTGAGTTCATTACCTTTGTAAATTGTGAGTTCATTACCTTTGTAAATTGTGAGTTCATTACCTCTGTAACTTGCTCAGCTATCAAAACTTTGGAGTCCAGTCCCTGGACCAATTATGTACCTCTGTAATCTTTTGACTACCGCCCACAGGATGGGTATGGGGTGCATAATAAACATATTAAACTAACTAAAACTCAGCTAGGCCCGTATACCTTGTACATGTACTTAGAGTAAATCAAGATATTAAGGAAGGTTCCTTGACGTTGGTGAGAGGCTCTTAATCTAGGGAATTAGATCTGTGCTCCAGTTTCCTGAATTAAACCTGAATACCTTCCACATCCCCCCCCCACAGGCGCTGCATAATCCTACGGGTTTAGCGCCCCCCTTGATTATAATAATAATTATATTAACACAGTGTCTACCTACTGAGGCTCGCAGGACCCTATGTCTAGCCCTTATACAATGCCATATGGATTACGCTTGCTCTTCGTGGTACTCTGCCTTGACAAAAAAAAATGAAAGATAGACTGCAAATCACCCAGAACAAAATTGTAAGATTCATCCTGGGGCTGGGACCAAGACAGCATGTAGGCCAGAATGAATTACAGCAGTTGGATATGCTGAATGTTGAAAACAGAGTAAAACAACTTAAGCTAAATCATGTTTATAAAATTGCTCACAATGTCCAGAATATCTTGCTGTCAATTTGTCAAGGTTGGGAAGCAAAGCAATCATAGTACTAGGGGGAGAGAGCACAACTTAGTAGTATCCACAGTCATTGGCCAGGCTTCAAACACCTTTTATTGTACATCAATAAAGGAATGGAACAGACTACCCGCACATGTCAAAGCCAGTCATAGCATGAACCAGTTCAAGAAGAGTGCCAAAAGATGTCTGATGAATGTAGCTACAGAAAGGGAGGGGAATGATTATCTATTTTTTTGCTAGCATACGTGTAAATTTTACCTTATTCCTAGTAATGACCCTCGTATTGTAGATAGTCTTAATGACCCTCGTGTAGTATAGTCTTTTTAGTATGATAAGATGTTATCTTCATTATAGAATAAAAAAAACATTATAACCTTTATATTATAATAATAAGGTAAAAGGACCGCAATGGAAATAAGTCACTGACTTTTTTGTGTTATCCCAGGTTCTCTACACATATGCTGCTATGTATGATAATTCTATGTAACTGTATTTGTGTATACCTGAATAAACTTACTATAACATGTGGAGGCAGAGATCCACACAGTATAAGCTGCCAGTGGCCCTTTACAAACCCAACAAGAACATCAACAAACTTAGTAAATTGGAGCTAAAATTAGGTATCTTGTTCATCATGTATCTTTGGTCATCTGTTGAATCAGGTAAGTACCATTACTGGAAGAATTTTGTATAGTAAAAACTGTGCTATAGCTGCCGACCCCAGTGGAAACAGGTCGCTTTGACTGTTTTTAATGGAAATTAGTCACTTACTTTTTTGGGTTATCTTAGTTTTCTACATATATGTATGATAATCTATGTAACTATCTGTGTATACCTGAATAAACTTACTTTCTAATGATCTTTATTTCTACAGTGGTAAGGCTTCAAACACATTTTTCTATTCAACAATAAAAGAGTGGAATAGACTGCCTGCACATGTCAAAGCCTATCATAGCATAAGCCAGTTCAAGAAGAGAACCAAAATGTATCTCCTGAATAAGGAAGGAGAGTGATTTCTTGTATGAAAATAACTAATTTTACCTCTCCCCTGGTATATCTTCTTTGATTGTAACTGCCTTTACATAGTTAAGATACTAACCTGTTTTTAACTTGTAAATATAAATAATTAACACAAGGACACCAATGGAAATAAGTCACTGACTTTTTGGGGTTATCCTGGGTTCTCTACACATATGCTATGTAAGATAATCACTGTGTATACCAGAATAAACTTACAAGTACAAGGTATACAGGCCTAGCTAACATCAATGGCATAGTACTATATAGCGCTGTATAGCCCTCGTGCCTTAGCGCTTTTTTTGATAATAATAATAATAGTACTATATAGAAAGCCCCTTGTTATGCAGAGCATTTTGGGCAAATTTGGTCAATTTTGTCCCCAGGATGCAACCCACACCAATCTACTAACACCCAGGTACCTACTTACTGCTAGGTTAACAGGGACAGCAGGTGTCTTTAAGGAAACACATCCTAATGTTTTCACCCGTACCAAGGATCCAACCACGGATCTCAGTGTGCGCTGAGTGCGCTACCATTCGAGCAATGGGACACAGTTTTCGGTTATTGTAGCCAATTTACACATATTATTATTATTATTATTATTATTATTATTATTATTATTATTATTTAAGACAATTGTAACCATTCAAAGATTGTGTGATTGTACCTGACTGAAGTTATTTGCATATAACGCAACAAATACATTTGTTAATTATTTTACCATGTTGAATTTTTCTTCTGGTGATTACTTCTTTATGCTTCCCTGTACCCCTCATGGAAGGTTAGGGGCTCTTGATTAGAGAAAATAGAGCTATCTCACCCTTTCTTGGGACAGATCCAGATTGCCTCCCATTCCCATGTGTACCTGTGTCTAAATAAACTTTCTTAATGCTTATGTATCTGAGGTTTCTTCAGGTTGATTCCTGTGATATACCTGTTACCTGATATACCTGTGAACTGACCATTGTCTGCTTTGTTGTCGAGTGCTTGTTAAACCAGATTGTTGCTCTTGGCACTGCTCTCACCTCACACTCACTGTCCGTGGTTCAATCCCTGGTCAGGTGGAAATGTTGAACAAGTTTCCTTACACTTAGTGTGTGTGTGTTCACCTAGCAGTAAACAGGTATCTGGGTGTTAGTCAACTGGTGTGGGTTGCATCCTGGGGTACAAGACTGAATGATCCCACTGTTAATAAGACAGTCTTCAATGATGCACTGACTTCCTTGGGTCATCCTGAGTGGCTAACCCTCCCCAGGTTAAAAATCTGAACAAATCATATTTTATTCATTGCTTGGTTGATATGGCACTTTTACAGATACAAATATTAGATACTGGTTGTGGGTCTTTGATGGAACCCAAGCATTATTTTATATTTTACAATATGCACAAGCTCACTACAAAATACAGACAGGCTCTGCTTATACAGCAGGTTATGTTCTGCACTACTGCTGTAAAATGAAAATATGTAGCATATAAAAGCATATAAAAGCCTGATAACATGTTTACACTATCATATTAAGTGAGCAGTAGAACTAGGCCTAAAAAATGCATATACAGTGGACCCCCGGCTTACGATATTATTTCATTCCAGAAGTATGTTCAGGTGCCATTACTGAACGAATTTGGTCCCATAAGGAATATTGTGAATTAGATTAGTCCATTTCAGACCCCCAAACATACACGTACGAACGCACTTACATAAATACACTTACATAATTGGTCGCATTGGGAGCTGATCGTAAAGCTGGGGTCCACTGTACAGTACACATATTACTTTCCTTAAAAAAAAATTTGTTTTTAGCTAGTAAAGCATTTAAATTACCAGGATTGCCTTAGTCTTAAACATGTACTTACTAGAACAGAGGAGGGATACATGATAATATATACCTAGAAGGTTCTCAGTGGCCTGGTCCCACATCTGCACACTACCATAACATAATGGAGCAAGAGATATGGGAGGAAATGCAAAATAAACCCTGTGAAAACAGGGTTGCAGTCGAGACAATAAGGGGACACTATATGAACATACACAACCCCAGATTATTCAGTATCTTACCATAAGATTTCAGAAACACTGCTGGCACAAATGTAAAAGTCTTCAAAAGGAAACTGGACAAATATCTCAAGTGCCAGATCAGCCATATTGTGATGGATATGTGGGGCAGCAGGCCTCCAGCAGCAACAGCCTGGTTGACCAGGCTAGCAGCAGATGAGGCTGGCCTATGGCTGGGCTCCAGGAGTAGAAAGTCTTTTGTAACTTGTCAAAGATATATCAAAGGTGTAAACATTAGCTTATAGTGAATGGTGAATATATTTATTGCAGGAAATCTGAATAAGTGAAGAATGGTTATACAGTGGAACCTCGGCTCATGAGTTTAATCCGTTCCATGACTTTGCTCATATCCTGATCTGCTTGTATGCTGAGTCAGTTTTCCCCATTTAAATTAATTGAAATGCCATTAATCCGTTCCAGCGGAATTCCTGCTCTCAGGAGGCAGGAATATGATGCTAATATCAACTCTGGCTTATTTATCTATCACAGTTTATCTAATATGGCATATTAAACAATATAAATAGCATAGAAATCTGGGCCGCCTTGTTGTGGGTCAGCGGGGGAGACCTCCCACCATCCCCACTTCTCTCCTACAAGCTAGCTGTGTTTGTGAATTGTGTTTTGATCTTTTAATTACCATATCTTGTATCTGCCAGGCAATCCTGACACCCCAGTAGGCATACCAGTGTTGCTGAATGACTTACTGGCTTGACTGAATCACTTACTGACTTGACTGATCAACTGATTGACTTGACTGACTTAAAGTCAGACTTTTTCCCTGAAACGGTGTCTACAGCAGCTGATGCCTTACCATCAGTTGTATAATGTATTGCAGGGTAAAACAGAACAGAAATCCATTACAGAATTTATGCACACTCCAGTACAACCATCGACTTCAGTACCAGAACCTCTACCATTCGCCTCAGCCCAGTAGGGCCACAGCATAACTCTCCACTCTCTTCACAATCACCGACAAACACCAGCACCCACAATTTAAGGTAAAAAATATGTTCATGTACTATTATTTTTGTTGCAGTTGTAGTCTTAAGCAGTAAAAACAACATAATACATCACGACAATGAACTGCAATTGTATACGTATTCACTTTTACTTTTGTAAGATCTTGAGGTCTAAAAAAAAGTTGTTTGAGGGGGAAGCTTGCATCCTGAATTTTTGTTCGTGTCCAGTAACAAAAAGTCGACCAAAAAATCGACCGAGCAACTGCTCGTATCCTGAAAAACTTGTATGGCAGGGCACTCGTAAGCTGAGGTTCCACTGTAATTGAAAAGTGCTTCATTACCTTACCATCATGTTATAACCAAGTCATTGCCATTTTTATTTTTTTATTATTTTTTATTATCCTTTGCTACCTCAACTTGTGTATTTTGTCTTGTCAAATTAAATTTAGTTATACTCTAGTTCTTGTTAACAACTTACATTAAACCTTAGTGCAATTACAAGTGAGAGTCTTGTGCCATTTTAAACTAGTATTTTTTATATTGTTAGATTAAACCTAGTTGTACTTTAGCTCATTCTAGCTCAATACATAGACAACACCAAATTCATTATATTAGACCTTAGTGCAATTGCAAATGAGAGTCTGGTGCTATTTTTAATTTGTATTTTTATATTTTTAGTTTATACTTAGTTGTACTTTAGCTCATTCTAGCACAACACAAAGACAATATCAACTTCATTATGTTTATTATTGACTATACTCTATATGACCAAAGTGCTTTAGCTATATACTTGTCCAAACTTCCCGCTACTACAGATATCAGTATTAGAACTCACCGCACAATACAGGATATAAATAACCACTATTTAAACCTAGAAGATGAATAATCACGTTGACCCTGATATAAGCCTCCACAATATAACACCCAATCAAAACCTACTGGAAAGTAACTGCCTTTATTACACAGCATCACAAGCCAGCACTATCCTAAACAGTGCTAAAAGTCTATCAGTTCTTAACTACAACATCAGGTCCTTAAGCAAACACTATGATGAACTCCTGGCACTCCTTGAGCTGCTAAAGACACCCTTCTCCTGCATTATTCTTACTGAGACCTGGCTTAAGCAGGACACAATAGATATCTACCCACTACCAGGATACACAGCAATCCACAACTGCAGACCATACCAAGTTGGGGGTGGTATTGCAATCTATTACTCCAACCAACTATCTTGTATTAGCACCGCAGCTTTAGTGATGAATATGCTAATGATGAAAATGCTAATTTTACTGTAAAAAACCTTAAGACGCCTATAACAATTGGCGCCATTTACCGGATACCTCACACAAACATCCCAAATTTCAGTGAGAAATTAAAGGCACTAATAACAAACAGACAAATGAACAAGCACCACCACCTCTTAGCTGAAGACTTCAATATTAACCTTGGCCTACTAGATGATCAGCCTGTAACTGATTTCATCAACAATATGAACATACTTATACCAACAATAACTAAACCAACCAGGCTCACTGAGACAAATGCAACCATAATAGACCACACATGGACCAATATAATAGCCCCCCTTAAATCAGGGATAATCGCAGACAGCACTACAGACCACTACCCTACCTTCCTCTTAACAAACATTAGTAAACCACCACTGAAATACAACAAAGTTTCATTTAGACTCCATGACGAGGCCTCGATAAGGAAGTTCACAGCAGACCTAGAGACTGTTGACTGGCCTACAGAATTCTCCAAGGCCAATGGTTTTGATGATTGGACAGACATTTTTCTTAACAAATTGCTTAGACTATACAACAAACATTGTCCTATAAAAACGAAACAGATCATGAATAAACGGCTCGGTTGCCCATGGCTAACCAGCAGCATTCTGAAATCCATTGATAAGAAACACCAATATGAAAAGCAATATACAGGGCTTAATACACAAAGATATTCTCAAACACTATTCATCAGTTCTCACCAAAGTAATAAAGAAAGCCAAACAACTGTACTACTCCAGCAGATTCACCGACACAAGAGGAGATATAAAAAAGACCTGGAAAACACACTCTCAGGTTCTGGGCACCCACAAACTGAAAAAAAAACAAGAATATTGTCCTAACTAAACCTAACGAAACACCACTGCATCCCACTGAAACAGCTAACAAGATAAACGACTTCTTCTCAACCATAGGATCTAATCTTGCCAGTAAAATCCCACGTACCAACGCCCATGCCGGGGACTATCTAGATGGGAATTTCCCAGATTTCTTCTATCTTGTACCAACTGAGCCCACCGAAGTCACTGAGATTATAAAGTCACTTAAAAATAACTCAGGGAACCTGTCTCATGTCCCACCATTATTGTACAAGCGAGCGGCCCATGTCCTCTCGCATGCTATTTCATTACTTTTTAGCAAGTCACTAGAAACTAGCACCTTCCCGAAACTACTCAAGACAGCAAGAGTTACACTAATACATAAAGGGGGTGACCCTACAGATGTAAACAACTATAGGCCAATATCAAACTTACCATTGCTATCCAAAATCTTCGAGAAACTCGTGCACAGGAGACTGTATTCATTTATAACGGCACAAAACATACTTAACTCCTGCCAATTTGGTTTCAGGAAAAATAAAAGCACTAACGATGCAATTGTAAAAATGCTAGATCTGCTTTACACAGCATTGGAAAATAAGGAATATCCACTAGGAATTTTTATTGACCTAAGAAAAGCTTTTGACACAGTAGACAACGGCATCCTACTCCACAAACTTGACCATTATGGTATAAGAGGCCATGCACT
Source organism: Cherax quadricarinatus (assembly GCF_026875155.1). Lineage (NCBI taxonomy): Eukaryota > Metazoa > Arthropoda > Malacostraca > Decapoda > Parastacidae > Cherax > Cherax quadricarinatus. The sequence continues at coordinate 9,798,866 of NC_069462.1, forward strand.
TGCATGTTTCAAACCCTGTCTTACTAATAGGTATCAGTATGTCACCACTGAAGACACAGCATCAACAACACAGCCCCTTGATACTGGAGTTCCACAGGGAAGTATCCTTGGACTCCTGCTCTTCCTCATTTACATCAATGATCTTCCAAACGTATCCCAACACCTGAAACCCATTCACTTTGCTGACGACACGACTTATGTCATCTCTCACCCTAATCTTGTCACCCTCAACACCATTGTTAATGAGGAGCTGCTCAAAATATCAACTTGGATGACAGCCAATTAACTTACACTTAACACAGACAAAACCTACTATATTATGTTTGGTAGCAGAGCAGGTACTGCACAACTAAACATTAAGATTGACAGCACTCTAATTGCCAGACATACTGAGGGCAAATTCCTAGGCCTATTCCTCGACAACAACCTGAATTTCAGCACCCATATCCAATACATATCAAAAAAAGTATCCAAAACATTTGGGATCCTCTCCAAGATACGATACTATGTGCCGCAAAATGCCCTTCTCACACTATACCATTCACTCATTTATCCATACCTCACCTGTGCTATTTGTGCTTGAGGTTCAACTGCAGCAATACACCTAAAGCCAATAATAACTCAACAAAAAGCCACAATAAGAATAATCACTAAATCCCATCCCTGGCAACACAGCCCCCCACTCTTCATAGATCTAAACTTACTCCCTGTTCAGAACATCCACACTTACTACTGTGCAATCTACATATACAGGACCTTAAATTCCAATATTAACCTTGACCTAAAATGCTTTCTTGATAGTTGTGACAGGACCCACAAGCATAACACCAGACACAAACATCTCTACGACATTCCCCGTGTCTGACTAAATCTATACAAAAATTCAATGTATGTCAAAGGCCCTAAAATCTGGAACACCCTACCTGAAAACTCTAGAACTGCAGACACATTCATCACCTTCAAAACTACCGTTAAAAAACATCTTATCTCCCTGATACACCCCGTCAACTAACTACATAAAAACCATCTGGTGGTTCACACTTACACTCACTCACTCGCCCATTTCACTATAATCACAGAAATACGTATCTTAATCTTAAAATAATGATTCCTAACTAGTCACAAGTTTGCCTGTGTTACTCCAATATAGAACCTATGTATTGTGCCAAAACAAAAGCATTCACATTGCTAAAATCACAAACTAGTATTTAGTCACTTAGTATTTAGTTTTTTATTTATTTATTTATTTTAGTAATTTGAGCATTCATACAGAGGTACAAAAAAATACAGGTAAGAGCAGCATGCCAAAGCCACTTATATGCATAGCATTATGGGCTGGCTTAAAATTAACTTAAGATTAACTAAGCAATGATGAAATCAGTGATAAGACATTATTGTAAACAGATAACTATAAAGCACAAATGAGTATTACAAAGACAGGTCATATGGTTGCATGCATTGCTGTACATTCAGTCGAATGGAGTATTCTGTTAGATTGGGTTTTAGGTTTAACATTTATGTGATATAATTGTGAGAAACATTTAAGATATACAATTTATAAGGTTCAGTTATTCAGTATTTATTTGGTTTTGGTTAACTTACTCCACAATTTGTAATAATTTAGGGTTAAGAATTAATCTAAGTTTGCCCAAAATGCCTAGCCTTGCTAGGTGTTCTGGTGGCCCCCTCTGTAATTAGTATATTTTATTACATGTAAACCACACAATAACCAAAATCTGTAAACCCCACATTGTAACCCTTATAGAGAATAAACTTTGATTTAATTGATTTGATTTGATTTGAGAAACACTGTAAAATGAAGTGCTGTAAAGTGGAGCCTGGCTGTTATGAGGTATTAGCAAAAATAATGCCATTATTTTTACTAAATAATGGTATTTTAGCAAAAATAATACCATTATTTTTACTAAATAATGGTATTTTAGCAAAAATAATACCATTATTTTTACTAAATATGGTATTTTACAAAAATAATACCATTATTATTTATAATAATAATAATGTATTTAGCAAAAATAATACATTATTTTTGCTAGAATGCACATGAGAAGGGCTTACAATGGTATACTAATAAGCGCATGTAACATCTGGACTAGTTCACAACATTCAGCACATAATTAATAATCAAAATAATAACTAATACAATAATATATTTTAATTAATAATAATAATAATAAATATATTATAATATAATAATATCTTTTTTCTACAAGTACATAAACAACTTATACAGATTGTAGCTGACATACGCTGACATATACTACATATAAAATCCCTGTTATACAGAGATTTCAGCAACATAAGTTAATTTTGTCCAGGATGAACCCTACCAGTTGCTAGTTACGCAGATATTTTTTGTACAAATTACAATGAAATAAGAAAAAACCATGTCATCATCCATTATCAACTGATAGAGTAAGTTCTTCTCTGTATGATACAAGGGGCTATCAAAGAGTTCTTGAACTTGAGTTTTCGCAAGACTCCTGTGTGAAACATAGTAGCGGCTTAGATCATTCTATACACTACAATTTTGTGAAGTATTATTGCCAGTTTTAAAGTGATCAGTCATTCCATAGAGATTAGATGGGTGTTTTTTTTGCTGTGCTGTCAGTGTGTTGTTGCAATTTTTTTGTGTATCAGAATGTTATCTTTAAAAAAAAAAAAAAAAAAAAAAAAACTGTTTCATGCAAGCATTTTGGCAATGAAACAATGAATCAGCCACAAGTTTTTGGATGATTATTCAGAGCAGGATGAATGCCATTTGAGGTGAATGCTATGGTCATCCATCAACAACAAGAACAGATGCCAACATTGAAAAAGTGGAGGAAAGCTATTCATGAAGATTGTTGTCAGAGTATCCAGGACATTGCAAGTTCTGTGGGAATTTTTTATGGGTTGTCTCCTATGTTTTTGACTGAAAATTTGAACATGAGATGAGTGGCTGTGAAATTTGTGCTCTGCTTGCCAACTCGAGATCAGAAAGACCTTTCTTTTCTGGCCAAAAACAATGTGGTGTTGTCCTCCCACCCTCCGTACTCCCAAGATCTAGTCCCCTATGACTGTTTCCTTCCCCAAAATAAAATGGCAATCATGAGGTGGCATTTGTATGATGTGGAGGAGATTCTAGCAGAATTTAGGCAGTTCTAGACACCATTAGGAAAAAAACAATATTCCAAAAATGTTTGGAGAAATGGCAGATGTGCTGGGATCTGTGTATAGCCTCACTCTTTTCATTTTATTTTTTTACTGACCATTTGCTGCAGGACTCTAGTTCCAGTGATAGTATATTAGCTATATTTTGTGGGTCTTTAACCAAGACTGTCAGAGCTCTGTCATCTGATGGGTATGTCATTTTTTTTTTTTTTTTTAACACACATGCTGTTTTCAACTGAGGCAGGGTGGCCCTAAAATAAGAAAAACTTTCAACATCACTCATCACTGTCTTGCCTGAGGGGTGCTAATACTACAGTTCAAAAATGCAGATGTCCCTACCCCTCCTTCAGAGCGAAGCCACTGTACTTCTCATCCCAAGGACTCAATGCTGGCTAACCGGTTTCCCTGAATCTCCTACAGAACGTCAGATCATGAAAAACTACTTGGCTCCACTCACTCCTGTTGAACGTGCTCACACTCTTGCAGGATGTCTAAGCCCTTTGCACACAAAATGTCCCTTACCCCCCTCCCTCCAACCTTTCCTAGGATGATTTCTACCCTACCTTCCCTCAACTACAGATATGTCCAAGTCATTCTATTTTGTTCCACCCTCTCTAATTGTCCTAAACCACCTCAACAAACCCTCCTGAGGCCTCTAGAATTGTTAGTAATCCTGCACCTCTCCTCCTAATCTCCATGCTATAATCAGGGGTTCTGATTTGAGGTGGACATTGAAGAATTTTCCCCTTGTCTTGTCTTTCATCTTTTTGTTTAATTGTTAATTTTTGACTTTATTCCCAGACATTTAATAAGTCTTAGCATTATGAATTGTGTTAATTTGTTTATCACCATCCAGTCTATTACTTTTTAAGGTAGTTTAACATTGGCTAGGTTAATGAGACCAACTGAATTTGGATTAAAGATGACAAAGGTAGTGTTGTAGAATAAAAAGGGCACAATACCATGGCTGGAACAATATACAAATAACCTACACATAGGAGACAAGGTTATGATATTTCAGTTGGACCAAAATGAGTCATAAGTCCAGTCTCCTATGTGCGGGTTATTTGCGTATACAAGAACATAAGAAAGGAGGATCACTGCAGCAGGCCTGTTGGCCCATACTAGGTAGGCCCTTTACAATCCATCCCACTAACAAAACATTTCCCCAACCCAATTTTCAATGCTACCCAAGAAATAAGCTCTGATAACTCTATTCACTCATTTGCAAGTCCCACTCAAATCCAATCCCTCTCACTCATATATTTATCCAACCTAAATTTGAAACTACCCAAAGTCCTAGCCTCAATAACCCAACTAATACTGTTCCACTCATCAACTACCCTATTTCCAAACCAATACTTTCCTATGTCCTTTCTAAATCTAAACTTGTCTAATTTAAATCCATTACTGCGGGTTCTCTCGGAGAGACATCCTCAAGACCTTATTAATGTCCCCTTTATTAATATCCCTCTTCCACTTATACACTTCGATCATTTCTCCCCTCATTCTTCGTCTAACAAGAAAATGTAATTTAAGAGTCTTCAATCTTTCTTCATAAGGAAGATTTCTAATGCTATGTACAGTGGACCCCCGGTTAACGATATTTTTTCACTCCAGAAGTATGTTCAGGTGCCAGTACTGACCGAATTTGTTCCCATAAGAAATATTGTGAAGTAGATTAGTCCATTTCAGACCCCCAAACATACATGTACAAACGCACTTACATAAATACACTTACATAATTGGTTGCATTCGGAGGTAATCGTTATGCGGGGGTCCACTGTATTAATTTAGTCATTCTGTGCTGAATGTTTTCTAACGAATTTATATCCATTGTGTAATATTAAGACCAGAAATGAGCTGCATAATCTAGGTGAGGCCTTACTAATGATGTATAAAGCTGCAGTATAACCTCTGGACTTCTGTTGCTTACACTTCTTGATATAAATCCCAATAATCTATTTGCCTTATTACGTATGCTTAGGCATTGCTGTCTTGGTTTTAGGTTGCTGCTCACCATAACCCCCAAGTCCTTTTCGCAACCTGTATGGCTATGTTCTACATTATTTAACTTGTAAGTGCTAGGATTATGGACACTCTCGAGCTTCAGAACCTTGCTTTTATCTACAATGAACTGCATCTGCCACTTTTCTGACCAAGAATAGAGTTTGTCTAAATCCTCCTGAAGTTCCCTAACATCTACGTTTGAATCAATTATCCTACCTATCTTTGTGTCATTGGCGAATTTGCTCATATCAGTTGTAATACCCTCATCAAGGTCATTGATGTATATTATAAACAACAACGGGCCTAAGACTGATCCCTGTGGTACGCCACTTGTTACAGATCCCCACTCGGATTGAACCCCATTTAAGCATACTCTCTGCTTCCTATTAGTGAGCCATGACTCGATCCGTGACAGCACTTTTCCCCCAATGCCATGAGCTGCCACTTTTTTTTAACAGTCTCTGGTGTGGTACTCAATCAAAAGCCTTACTAAAATCTAAGTAAACTACATTGTATTCTTTATCATGATCAACGGCCTCAAAAGCTTTACTGAAGAAGGTTAATAAATTAGTTAGGCAGGAACGGCCCCTCGTGAATCCATGCTGAGTATCCTTAATCAAGCCGTGCTTATCCAGATGGCTTCTTATATTATCAGCTATAATTGACTAGTAATTTGCCTATAATTGAGGTTAGGCTTATTGAGCGGTAATTTGACGGTAACAACTTGTCCCCTGCTTTAAAAATAGGAATTACATTAGCCATCTTCCACATATCAGACACTACACCTCTTTGAAGAGAAATATTAAAAATATTAGTCAATGGTTCACAAAGTTCCATTTTACACTCTTTAAGAGCCCTTGAAAAAAGTTCATCGGGGCCCGGGGATTTATTTTGCTTTAACCGGTCTATTTGTTTGATAACCATTCGATAGTGACGTTTTTGCAAAAATTTATCTCAGGCCCACATAAAAATTAATCTGGATATTGTTGTGCTTCCTGATGAAAAACAGAGAAAGTAATTATTAAAATATACCACATTCATTTCCTTATCAATGAATGCCCAGTTTTTATTTTTAAGGGGACCTATCTTATCTCTAACTTTTGTTAAAACCTGGAAAAAACTTTTGGGTTAGTTTTCGAATCCCTAGAAACTTTAATTTAAGTCCCGTTTAGTTTTTTTCTTTTTTTATTTATTTTTTTTTTTTATTATCACACCGGCCGATTCCCCCAAGGCAGGGGGCCCCCAAAAAAGAAAACTTTTCACCATCATTCACCCCATCACTGTCTTGCCAGAAGGGTGCTTACACCATTTTTAAAATCAACATTAACCCCCCCTCCTTCAGAGTGCGGACTTACTTCCATCCCAAAAACCAAGTCCGGCCTCCCCGGTTTCCCTGCCCCTTCTAAATGTTTTTTTGCTCAACACTCCAACAGAGTAAAGTATTAAAAAACCATTTCTCTCCATTCACTCCTATCAAACACCTCCGCATCCCTCGGGAAAGCCCAACCCCCTCGCACAAAAACCTCCTTTACCCCCTCCTCCAACCCCTTTCCCAGGCCGACCCCCCACCCCCCCCTTTCCCTTTCCCCTACAGACTGATACACTCTTGAAGTCATTCTGTTTCGCTCCATTCTCTCACATGTCCAACCCCTCAAAACCCTTCCTCACCCTCTGGGCAAAGTTTTTGGGAATCCCGCACCCCCCCAACTTCCAAACTAAACGAAATTTCTGCATTTTATTCACACCACACATTGCCCTCAACATGACATCTCCACTGCCTCCAGCCTTCCCCCTCGTCAAATTCATCACCCCCCGCTTTACACCCATATAAAGGTTGGTAAAACTAACTCCATAAATTCCCTCTTTGCCTCCCAAAGGGCAAAGTTCTTTTCTCCACAGACCCTAAGTGACACCCTAAAATTTTTTTAATTTTATGATTCACCTCATCTTTTAAGACCCCTCCGCTGACACTCCACTCCCAAATTCTGAATACGTTCACCTCCTCCATATCCCCTCCCTCCCAAACTAATTCAAATCTTTCATCACCTAATCTTTTTGTTATCCTCATAACCTACTCTTTCCCGTATTCAAACCTTTTAATTTTTTTTTTGCACACCCTACCAAATTCACCACCAATCTCTGCAGCTTTTCTTCAGAAACTCCCAAGGCACAGTGTCATCACAAAGAGCAGCTGTGACAAATCCACTTTGTGTTGATTCTTTTTCTTTTAACTCCACGCCTCTTGCCAAGACCCTCGCATTTACTTTTCTTACAACCCCATCTATAAATATATTAAACAACCACGGTGACATCACACATCCTTGTCTAAGGCCTACTTTTACTGGGAAAAAATTTCCCTCTTTCCTACATACTCTAACTTGAGCCCACTATCCTCGTAAAAACTCTTCACTGCTTTCAGTAACCTACCTCCTACACCATACACTTGCAACATCTGCCACATTGCCCCCCTATCCACCCTGTCATAACGCCTTTTCCAAATCCATAAATGCCACAAAGACCTCTTTAGCCTTATCTAAATACTGTTCACTTATATGTTTCACTGTAAACACCTGGTCCACACACCCCCTACCTTTCCTAAAGCCTCCTTGTTCATCTGCTATCCTATTCTCCGTCTTACTCTTAATTCTTTCAATTATAACTCTACCATACACTTTACCAGGTACACTCAACAGACTTATCCCCCTATAATTTTTGCACCTCTTTTATCCCCTTTGCCTTTATACAAAGGAACTATGCATGCTCTCTGCCAATCCCTAGGTACCTTACCCTCTTCCATACATTTATTAAATAATTGCACCAACCACTCCAAAACTATATCCCCACCTGCTTTTAACATTTCTATCTTTATCCCATCAATCCCGGCTGCCTTACCCCCTTTCATTTTACCTACTGCCTCACGAACTTCCCCCACACTCACAACTGGCTCTTCCTCACTCCTACAAGATGTATATTCCTCCTTGCCCTATACACGAAATCACAGCTTCCCTATCTTCATCAACATTTAACAATTCCTCAAAATATTCCTTCCATCTTCCAATACCTCTAACTCTCCATTTAATAACTCTCCTCTCCTATTTTTAACTGACAAATCAATTTGTTCTCTAGGCTTTCTTAACTTGTTAATCTCACTCCAAACTTTTTCTTATTTTCAACAAAATTTGTTGATAAAATCTCACCCACTCTCTCATTTGCTCTCTTTTTACATTGCTTCACCACTCTCTTAACCTCTCTCTTTTTCTCCATATACTCTTCCCTCCTTGATCATTCACTTTGTAAAAAAAATGAAATTTTTTTCCCTTCACTTTTTCATAATTACAATGCTTCTTCCCCCGCCCCCCATTTTTAACCCAAATTTGTGCATTACCTAATTTTTCCTAATATTTGAAAATTGTATGTCCTTTTCCCAACCCCCAAAACTTTTTAAATCTTTTCCCCTAATCCCCTTTTTGTTATTAAACCTTATCTCCTTTTTTTATTCTCCTTGGGATTCTACCTTTTATCCAGTGTAGAAATAGAAAGTGACTGAAATTTGGGCCCCCTTAAAAATGTAACCTTAATCTACTCAACATTTTTTATCCCAATACTAATCCAAACTAGGGTCTTTTTCACCCTAATCAATCGGGTTTAATTTATTTACCTTTTTTCTTTTTTTTGAACCTATTCAAACCCCTTTTATCTTAAATAAGGGCCTTTCATTTCCCCTGGACCCCAAACTTACCCAACACCCCCTTTAAAATTTTCCCTTTATTTTTTGCATTCAATCCCCTACCAAATTATCTCTCAGGTTAAAAGGTTAAAATTACAACATCCCCCAAAATCCTTTCCCCTGAAATCCCCTCTTCCCATGCATACCCTTATTATGACCATTCCTCGATCCAACCCTTTTTCAAAAATCCCATATTTCCCTTTTTTAACATTCTTTTTTTTCTCCCCCAAACTTTTTTAACAAAAACCTCCCCTTCCTTTCTTAACCCTCAAAACTCCAGATTTAATATTATTCCCCCCCTGAAACTCTCCTAACCCCCTTCAGCTTTTTTTCGCTTAGGGCCGAATCCAATTTTTTATTTAAAAACAATGCAAAAAATCTGTTTTTGTCTTGCACACATCCACCCCCTTTAAGAAAATTTTAAAAATTTTTCTTTCTTCCTTTTTTATTAATTGTTAAAAAAAGGGGGGTTTTAAATTTGCCCCCGGCTTTTTTTTTGATCACAGTGGTTAGGAGGAAAGATTTTTTCCCATCCCCATAAAATGAAAATAAAAAAAGAAAAAGTTTTTAGAAAAAGGAGAAAAATAATTATGATTAAATTCATTCTTTCTTGAAGTGACCAAAAAATTTTTTTAAAGGGATACAAATTCCCTGTTATCTTACCGTGTTTTTTGAAAGAAAAAAAACCAGCTTTTCTTATCCCTTTTTTTAAACGTCCCTCTTAATGCAAATACTTTAAAAAAGATGCCCTCACCTTTTTTGATGCCCCTATAAATTCCTTTTTTCTGTCCTAAAAAGATATCTGGGGCCTATTATTCCCCTTCTGGTATTTCTTTCGATCTAATTTCCTTATATGGGATAAATGCCTTGGGCAGCATGTATGTTTAAGAAAGCTGTCTATGATGCTCTCTTGTTCCCCCAGTTACGATGATAAGTGTTCTCTAAGCCCCTTTGTAATTTGCTAAGCGAAAAACTGGGCCAGTATGAATTATCCCTACGTCATACTTCCATTCAATGCTAAAGGTAATTGATTTGTGATCCTTGTGCCGGGTTCCTCGTAATTTCTAAATTTTTAAACAAGAGTTCCTTTGTTTGCCAAAACCAAGTCAAGAAGGTTATTTCCCTTGTAGGCTGTACAAAAACTGTTCAAAAACAATCCTGAATCTTCTAAGAAGTCTTTTGATTCTAAATTCCCATCAAAAAAATTTCCCAATCAATATGGCTAATTTAAAATCCCCCTAAAACTACATTATCGTCCCTTTGGGCCTTAACAAATTTCCTCCCATAGTATCCCCTTTTGGTCCCATCTAAGTTTGGGGGGGGTTTATATCACACCTAAAATAAATTTTTTCATTCCCTCTAAAAATTCATCCAAAAAGACTTGTTGTTACTTAGATTTAATATCCATTTTTTTTGCAACAGTTCAAGCGATCTCGGACATACCACCCCCTGCCACCCCACCCCCCTTCCGATATTCTGTTACTTGGAAAAATTTAAATCCCCCGTAGTGCTTCAGCGGCATATTTCCGATTTTTTTGTATTGAACCCCGTCTCAGTTAAGGCAAATACATCAAAATTACCCGCCTTCAACTATTTAACTCGTCCATTTTCCCAGCCACGACTATTTGTGTAATATATTTTAAGACCCCTTTTTCTTTACCCTTCCCGCCCTTTTTGTTATTTACTAAACCCATTGCTTTTTCCTTGTCACCTATGCCATGGCTTTCCAATACCACCCCGTTTTGCCATTTTAGTTCTCCTAGTACTACATTTCACACGGGGCTTCACTGTTTTCCCCCAAAACCCATACCCTAAACATTCCTAGTTAAAGACTAACAGTCCCCCCCCACTGCGTTGGGCCAGTGCTCCCACCCCAAACCTAGTAAAATGAACCCCCTCCTGGGATACATGTCTTTCTGCCATAGAAGAGGTTCCCGTTGTCAATGAATGTTACTGCATTTCCTTACAGTATTTGTCCAGCCAGCAATTTACACCAATTGCCCTGGACAACCATTTTATTTCCAAACTCCTCTCCTTGGAAAATACCACATATACGGGTTCCCACCCTTCTCCATTTTTCTCATTGCTAACCTATACCTGCTAATCAGGTCCCATCCCACGTCTGCCAACTGTTGCCTCCAGCAGTAGACATAATAGGATTTCTCCCATTACCTCTCATAATATCATCCCGACAGCTAACAATACCTTCATCCCAGCCCCAGGAAAAAAAACACTTCTCCCTTTCTCCCATCCCTTCAAGCAGAAGCCCCATCCCTGTACCTAATCTCTATCCCCCAAAAACAACGTGCTTTACCTTCCTTTTCGACATCCGTGTGATGTTCCCCTAGTACTAATTGTTAGGGAGGGACTACACTTTACTTTTGGAATTCGTGAAGATGTTTCATGGTCTTCGTCGGTGTTCTAGGGGTGTCTCACTCATTCTCCAATGCTTTTGGGGTGTTGTGGCTTCCCCTTGAACACCCACTTTGTCAGGGAAACCCAAAATGGGTTGGAAGCTTCCACAGAGTCTTCGGTTTTCGTTGTTTCTGCCTTTCCCAAAAGTCTTCTTGACCCAGCTTGGGTTCCATGTTGCCCGGCCCTTTACCCAAATTCCCCCCCCTTAAATGGGGGCTCAAAGGAGGATTATACGAATCCTTGTTCTCCCCCTTTAACCCTTCTCCAGTTAGCGCCCTAAGCCTTCTTTCAGTTGCTGGTAAAGTTGCTCAAGAAGGGATTGGTTCAGATTCACCCGAGAGCACAAACAGGTCTTCACAGAGCTAAGTACACGTCACCACTCATATTATCTTTTGTTATGAATTTATTCTGGTTAGAAATCAACTGTTTGGTGTGGATTTCCAAAGGGTCTCCATTTTTGTAGACTGGTGCAACCCTAGCTAGTTTAAGTATATTTGAATAAGTTTTGGTTCATTTGGTTTGTTAACCAGGATTGCAGTAGTTAATGCTGGTATATGGTGCATATATATGATATGGATAATTACTCAAACTCCCTATGCCTAAGAAAATCTCTAATTTGCACCTGGGAATTTGAGACTTCTCTGCCTAGCTTTGGTCCTATAACCTAATAGTTTTTTTAAGATTTATTTCCCATTTCAGTGATTTGGAGGTGAGGTTCATTAGGTTTATTTAGTATAATTTCTTTTGTAATCACTGCTTGAACCCAATATTTAAGTGTGTTTATCTAGTCCATTTTATTTTTTTGTTTCATTCAATTTGTTAACATAGTTGAGTTGTGTTGATTTCTTTATTAGTTTGGTTCTTTGGAGATTAAGCCCTATCTGTATATACGTAATATCATAGCTATGTCTTTAGTAAATGGATCCAAATATGCTATTAGTTACCTTTGGGCTATTTAGTCTCTTAGTTGTGATCTGTAGAAGCTCTTCATATTTTTTTGTGGAAGTGTTAGGACATTTGAGTTAGTGCCATAATCATAATTAAATTATCTCTGCCAGCCAGTCAGTGTAAATTAATTTAAATCTTTTTTTTTTTGTCCAGAAAGTATGCAGTTTCTATAAAATTAGGTGACATGTTTAGCAAAATTTGTGGGAACCCCCTGGTTATATAGAGTTTTTTGGCAGATTAAAACTAGAACTTAAGACTTAATTGTATAGTTGAAGCTTAAATAATTCAATGCTAAGTTTAATACCAGTATAGTATGTTATTAGGAAGAGATAGTTATCTAGAAATAGAATGACAGTTTTAATTATAAAAATTTTTGGAGTATAGTTTTAATGGTGACAATAAGTGAATGAGTATGAATGCTAATTGGGTCTGGATAAGCAGGTTACAATAGATGTGCAATATGGTAAATTGCCTCTTTTTGCATGTCCAAGTATTGCATTTCCAACACATTGCAATTCTCATTTTGTGTCAGATTGCCATGTTTTGCTATCATCACTGTGGTGTTCCCACCCACCCATAGTATGCCACCAATTACCTCATGGATATCATCACTCTCCTGTGTTTATGATTCCATTTCCATTCTATTTATCATCCTGTCTTGTATCTGGAGCTTAATAATGGCATCAACAAGTCTAGTGTTGAAGTTGCCAAGAGGTTTAATTATGAAGCCATACCTTTAGTGAAGTAATTAAGTGCAATTGAGATTCTTGATGGTGGTGCATTTATGATGGAAGCATTGCATGCATTTGGTACAAAAGACTCAATAATTTGTTCAATTCAAGGCAATGAGGAGAATATAAGAGCTTGTGGAATGAGTAACCCTCTCTGTTACTTGCTGAAAAAAGTGGGAGTGGCTGATACTGCTAAACAAGACTGAAAATGCTCAGCGAATAAATTTGACCTAGTGAAGTGCCCCACTTAATTTCGTTTTTTTTTGGCAGAAAATGGCAAGCGGGACAAAAAACTGCAAAGGAAGATTTGCTTATTTTTGATATTTGTTTTAAAATGTGCTTTTGGTTGCATAAATTAAATTTTAATGTGGAGTGCATCTGACCACATGGCTGCAGGGAATTTTCCAGCTGAGCTGCAGCAGATTATTTCTAAGGGTGGTATAAGCCTCATCAAGGTTTTAAAGGGTGGCAAAAAGGTTTACTTTGGTTACTTACTTTTGGGATTCAAAAACGCTTCCTTCTTTGTGTTATGTATCATTAAATCAATTGGGGGGGCCATGCTTTTTATTGCTCCAAGAATCCCTCTGTTTTGAAACAAAGAAAAAAGCATTTTGGCTTTCTTTTGGCAATCAAACCCCTACAGCATTGATGATGAGGTTTGTTTAAAAGCTTTTCAATTTTTCATTTTTTTTCCCAAGATCGGGTTTTTTACCTGCAGAGAGGGCCCCTTGCATTAAAGTATTTTTGTCTCTTGAAAATTTCTCACACTCATCCTCAACTCTTGCGGGATGGGATCCAAAAATATGAAGTTTTTTTTTAACCACCAATATGATTTTGATACAGCCACTGGATCGAGTATTTTTAAGACATTCAAGTGCAATATTAATTGCAGCGGATGCAGAAACTTTTTGCAGCAATAAAAACCCTTAAAAACTTTTTAAAAAATAATTATTTTAGGGAAATTAAGAAATTAAAAAAAACCTTTTGGCTTTTTTTTTAAAGGGTTTTGGAATGTAACCCAAATTACCCATAACTGTTTTGTTCTACAAAACACTTTTTTTTATAGCCCAATTTTTAGGAACGTACTTCATGTAAAGGTGGCAAGCACTGTATTTGATATTACTTTTAATATTTTTATTTTTTTTTATTAACACACTGGCCGATTCCCACCCCCGGCAGGGGGGCCCGAAAAAGAAAAATTTTCACCATCTTCACTCCATCCTGTTTTCCCGAAGTCTTTACACTACAGTTTTTTTAAACTGCAACATTTCACCCCTCTTTCAGGTGCAGGACTTACTTCCCTCCCAGGACTCAAGTCCGGCCTGCGGGTTTTTCCCCGAAACCCCTTCATAAAAATTACTTTGCTCACACTCCAACAGCACACAAGTATTAAAAAACCCTTTGTCCCATTCACTCCTATCAACACCTCACGCATGCCCCTGGAAATCCAAGCCCCCCCTTACAAAACCTCCTTTCCCCCCCCTCCAACCCCTTTCCTAGTGCCCCACCCCCCTTCCTTCCCCCACAGATGACACACTCTTTAAATCATTCTTTTTTTACTCCATTCTCTCTACATGTCCAAACCACCCCAACAACCCTTCCTCAGCCCTCTGGAACAACAGTTTTTGGTAATCCCGCACCTCCTCCTAACTTCCAAACTACTAATTCTCTGCATTATATTCACACCACACATTGCCCTCAGACATGACATCTCAACTGCCTCCAGCCTTCTCCTTGCTGCAACATTCATCACCCATGCTTCACCCCCAAATATAAGAGCATTGTAAAACTGTACTCTCATACATTCCCCTCCTTTGCCTCCAGCAGGACAAAGTTGTTTGTCTCCACAGATTCCTAAGTACACCGCTCACCCTTTTCCCCTCTAATTCTATGATTCACACTCATCTTTCATAGACCCACCACTGACACCTCCACTCCCAAATATCTGAATACATTCACCTCCTCCATACTCTCTCCCTCCAATCTGATATCCAATCTTTCATCACCTAGTCTTTTGTTATCCTCATAACCTTACTCTTTCCTGTATTCACTTTTAATTTTCTTCTTTTGCATACCCTACCAAATTCATCCACCAACCTCTGCAACTTCTCTTCAGAATCTCCCAAGAGCACAGTGTCATCAGCAAAGAGCAACTGTGACAACTCCCACTTTATGTGCGATTCTTTATCTTTTAACTCCACGCCTCTTGCCAAGACCCTCGCATTTACAGTGGACCCCCGGTATTCGATGGCATCGGTATTCGATAAATCCGGTATTCGATACATTTTATCGCAAAAAATTATCCTCGGTATTCGATTGAAAACCCGGTATTCGATACGATTCGTACGAGACGTGTCCACATGTGGCCTGAACTGCCCCTTGTGTGCCAGTGTTTACAAGCCAGCCAGTGTGCGCGCATCTAAGGATACATTCAGTACGTTCCATATTATCCATATTATCACTGTGTTTGGTGCTTGTTTCTGCAAAATAAGTCACCATGGGCCCCAAGAAAGCTTCTATTGCCAACCCTTCAAGAAAAAAGTCACTAATGACTTATGAAATGAAGAAAGAGATAATTGCAAAGTACGAAAGTGGAGTGCGTGTGTTGGAGCTGGTTAGGTTGTATAATAAACCCCAATCAACCATCTCTACTATAGTGACCAGGAAAACGGCAATCAAGGAAGCTGTTCTTGCAAAAGGTGCAACTGTGATTACGAAACAGCGACGGCAAGTGTTAGAAAATGCTGAGAGATTGTTATTGGTGTGGATAAATGAAAAACAGATAGCAGGAGATAGCATCTCTCAAGCGATCATTTGTGAAAAGGCTAGGCAGTTGCATGACTATTTGGTAAAGAAATTGCCTGCAAATAGTGGTGATGTGAGTGAATTTAAGGCCAGCAAAGGTTGGTTTGAAAGATTTAAGAATCGTAGTGGCATGCATAGTGTGATTAGGCATGGTGAGGCTGCCAGTTCAGACCAAAAAGCAGCTGAAAAATATGTGAAGGAATTCAAGGATTACATAGACAGTGAAGACTTGAAACCTGAACAAGTATTTAATTGTGACGAAACAGGCCTGTTTTGGAAGAAAATGCCAAGCAGGACCTACATTACTCAGGAGGAAAAGGCACTCCCAGGACATAAGCCTATGAAAGACAGGCTTACTCTGTTGATGTGTGCCAATGCTAGTGGTGATTGCAAAGTGAAGCCTTTATTGGTATATCACTCTGAAACTCCCAGAGTGTTCAGGAAAAAAATGTCCTCAAGGCTAATTTGTGTGTGCTGTGGAGGACAAACAGTAAGGCATGGGTCACCAGGGACTTTTTCTATGACTGGTTACACCATGCATTTGCCCCCACTGTGAAAAATTACCTAACTGAAAAGAAATTAGACCTTAAGTGCCTCCTGGTATTAGACAATGCCCCTGGTCATCCTACAGACTTGTCAGAGCGACTTTCTGGGGACATGAGCTTCATTAAGGTCAAGTTTTTGCCTCCTAATACCACTCCTCTCCTGCAGCCCATGGACCAGCAGGTCATTTCCAACTTCAAGAAACTGTACACAAAAGCTATGTTTCAAAAGTGCTTTATAGTAACCACAGAAACTCAACTGACTCTAAAAGAGTTTTGGAAGGATCACTTTAATATCCTCAATTGTATAAACCTGATAGGTACGGCTTGGGAGGGAGTGACTAAGAGGACCTTGAACTCTGCTTGGAAAAAACTGTGGCCAGAATGTGTAGACAAAAGGGATTGTGAAGGATTTGAGGCTAACCCTAAGAATCCTATGCCAGTTGAGGAATCCATTGTGGCATTGGGGAAGTCCTTGGGTTGGAGGTTAGTGGGGAGGATGTGGAAGAGTTGGTGGAGGAGGACAGTGAAAAACTAACCACTGATGAGCTGATAGATCATCTTGAACAGCAAGAGGGCAGACCTGAGGAAACTGCTTCGGAGGAGGGGATAGAGAAATTGAAGAAGTTGCCTACTTCAAAGATTAAGGAAATGTGTGCAATGTGGCTTAAAGTGCAAACCTTTTTTGATGACAATCACCCTAACACAGCTATTGCAAGCCGTGCTGGTGACTATTACACTAACAATGTTGTGAAACACTTTAGGGAAGTCATAAAGGAACGGGAGGTACAGGCCACTATGGACAGATATGTTGTGCGACAGAAATCCAGTGACTCTGAAGCTGGTCCTAGTGGCATTAAAAGAAGAAGGGAAGTAACCCCAGAAAAGGACTTGCTACCTCAAGTCCTAATGGAAGGGGATTCCCCTTCTAAACACTAACACCTCTCCCCTCCTCCCATCCCATCAATCATTACCAGATCTTCATTAAAGGTAAGTGTCAATTATTTTATTATTATTCTATTGCATTAAACTTAATATTCCATGTAGTAAAAATTTTTTTTTTCATACTTTTGGGTTTCTTGCACGGATTAATTTGATTTCCATTATTTCTTATCAGGAAAATTGATTCGGTTTTCAATATTATCGGTATTCGATGAGCTCTCAGGAGCGGATTAATATCGAATACTGGGGGTCCACTGTACTTCTCTTACAACCCCATCTATAAATATATTAAACAACCACGGTGACATCACACATCCTTGTCTAAGGCCTATTTTTACTGGGAAATAATTTCCCTCTTTCCTACATACTCTAACTCGAGCCTCATTATCCTCGTAAAAACTCTTCACTGCTTTCAGTAACCTACCTCCTACACCATACACCTGCAACATCTGCCACATTGCCCCCCTATCCACCCTGTCATACACCTTTTCCAAATCCATAAATGCCACAAAAACCTCTTTAGCCTTATCTAAATACTGTTCACTTATATGTTTCACTGTAAACACCTGGTCCACACACCCCCTATCTTTCCTAAAGCCTCCTTGTTCATCTGCTATCCTATTCTCTGTCTTACTCTTAATTCTTTCAATAATAACTACCATACACTTTACCAGGTATACTCAACAGACTTATCCCCCTATAATTTTTGCACTCTCTTTTGTCCCCTTTGTCTTTATACAAAGGAACTATGCATGCTCTCTGCCAATCCCTAGGTACCTTACCCTCTTCCATACATTTATTAAGTAATTGCACCAACCACTCCAAAACTATTTCCCCACCTGCTTTTAACATTTCTATCTTTATCCCATCAATCCCGGCTGCCTTACCCCCTTTAATATATGTATGTAAAATTTACATTAAATTCAAGAGTTTTTTTTTTTCAATATTTCTTCTGAAGCAGTTGGAAGATAGGGAACTTTTTTATCTTCAGGGAGATAGTTCCATATTTTTGGCCTCTTAAGGTAAAAATTTCTAAACAAGTGGAGTCGTACACATGGTACAGTATATCAGAGATATGCTTGAGCACTGGATTAACATTATTGATGTGTGTCTTACATATATAGCATGCACTGTTGTAAGTGTTGATTCTTTGTATGTTAAATAAATTTAAAATTTTAAATAGCTGTGGTGTGTGTTTCCTGGAACCTAATTAGGTGATCATTCTAGTAGCAGTCCTCTTCTACAGGACTGGTTTCAGTTCCTGGGAGGCATTAGGTAGGTCATTCATGTGATGAGAAATAATAGAGGGCATAGGAGGCTGGCAGCCCTGTGGTGGCCCTGTGGCACCTCCTGTGTTGCTAGTTTGAGAAAATGTAATGAATAGTCACATGTTGTTCATTGTTGCCTTTTTTTGAAAATAATTATATTAAATGTTTTTATCTAAAATAATTGAAAATCTTTTCGGAAGGTAATGACACCAAAAATGCAAAATTTGACGTAACATTTATAGAATTATGCAGGCAAGAATTTGGAGGGTGCAGAGCACTTTATGCAACAGTAATTGTGCCCAGATTTGAGGCCTATTTTTGGTCAATTCACTGCTCCAGCCAACCCAATTCATGCCTTTTGTTGCTAGCTTGCCTTTGTTACTCCTTATTGATCACTATCAGAACTATTTCAACAAATTCCAGTTTAGAAATAAAATAAAAAACAAATATTGTAAGTATTTCAGCCACTAAAGCATTCTTCCCTCTGTTCATTAACCCTTTGACTGTTTCGGTCGTATATATACGTCTTACGCACAACTGTTTCTGACGTATTTATACGCATAAATTCTAGTGGCTTCAAATCAAGCGGGAAAAAGCTGGTAGGCCCACATGTGAGAGAATGGGTCAGTGTGGTCAGTGTGCACCACATAAAAAAAATCCTGCAGCAAGTAGTGCATAATGAGAAAAAAAAACTGACCGCTTTTTTGGATTGAAACGCCTATTTTGAGGTGTATTTTCGTCTAGTATTTATCGTTGTATTCTCGTTTTCATGGTCTCAGGTGATAAAATGGAAAACATATTATAGAAATAGAGATAATTTTGATTACTTTCACGATGAAAACAACCTTGAAATTGAGCTCAAAGTAGCAGAAATGTTCGATTTTTACCAATGTTCAGGAGTAAGCAAATCACACCACACGTCCAGTACACTGCAACTGGGGAGTCTAATATTCTTTCACTAGTGCACTGATATTATTTATACCATTTTTACAATAATGCAGTAGTCTGCATAACAGTAAATTTTATATTTTTTTGTATGAATAAAAAATCAAAATAGAAAGCAGTAAGAGGGGCCTAGAGACGTGACTAATGAACAGAGGATATGTTATTTTAGTGCCAAGTATGTCTACATTGTTTATTCTGGACCCTATTTTTGAAATTGGCATCTTTTTTAATTTGCGTGAAATTGGCCAAATTACTAATTTCTGACCACTTTATTGGGTAGTTTAAATTGGTAAATGGGCAGTTTCTTGTGCTCAACTGATAGAAAAAATGGAGTTCTAAAGAAATAACTATGAGTTTGGTCAACTGGAACAACAGAATTTGCCCAAAACAGGGCTAAAATTCGGTGAAATCGCCGATGCGTATATGTCGCCGAGACCGCTAACTTCGCGGGACCGTAATTCCGTGAGTTTTTGAACAAATTCTGTACTTTTGGTGTCATTACCATCGGGAAAAGATT
The DNA here is from genome assembly GCF_026875155.1 of Cherax quadricarinatus. Lineage (NCBI taxonomy): Eukaryota > Metazoa > Arthropoda > Malacostraca > Decapoda > Parastacidae > Cherax > Cherax quadricarinatus. Next base: position 9,818,887 of record NC_069462.1, read on the forward strand.
CTCTATCATTTCATAAGAAAAAATAATTTTTTTTTTTTCCAAAAATTTATCGACCTAAAATGACAGTTTCAGAAAGGGGCCTGCGACAGTCAAAGGATTAATCATATCCCCATATTTCATTAATCATGTCCCCATATTTTGAATTACACACACAAAAAGTTACTTATTTTTCCTCTTATTTTTTGGGCTGATAAAATATAACCAAGACAACTTTGTCATGGTTTAGGTCATCTCAGTCACTGAAGTAGACCTACTACAAATCCAGAAAATAGATTGAGAAGGGGGAAAACCCTCTACACTTCCTCAGAAAAATTGCCAAAAATTGACTGCTTCTGCCACTTTGAAACTTGTTTCAAGCACTTCCAGTCTGAAACTTACCAATATCATCTCAATTTTTCACTTGTATGTCTGACACTAAGAACCAAAAAAAAAAAAATATTCAAAATTAGATATTTTAGCCTAAACTCATGGTCAGAGGTTAGGTTCTCCCATCATGCTCTGGACTGTATTGTAAAATAGTGTACACCGATGGTTCCAAGTCTTCTGATGGTGTTGGATTTGCAGCATTGTTTCCGGACAGAGTTGTGCGAGGGCATTTATTATCCCCACCTAGCATTTTTACAGCTGAATTGTATGCCATTCTTGTAGCACTTATCTGTATTGCATCTATGCCTATGTCACCATTTGTGGTTGTCTCAGACTCCCTTAGTGCTTTACAGGCTATACAAAAATTTGATACACCTCAAATTTTCATTTCCAACTTTGGTTATGGTGTATCTCTAGCAAGCACAAAGATGTTTTTTGTCCCTGGTCATGTTGACATACAGGGCAATGAACAGGTAAACACTGCTGCACGGTCAGCAGTACATGACCTCCCAGTTTCATATAGAGGTATTCCATTCACAGACTATTTTGCTGTAATTGCGGACCACCTTCCTACTTATGGGCAAAAACGTTGGGCTGATCTACTCTGTAATGAACTACATTCTATTAAACCAAGTAAAGGTTTCTGGCCATCTTCTTATCAGTGTCGAGGTTGGGAGACTACTCTCTCCCATCTTTGCATCGGCCACACTCGTCTTACTCACGGATATCTCAATGGAGACGTGCCCTGTTCCACTCTGTTAAAATTGTCAGGTTCCAGTTTCTGTTAGCCACATTCTGTTGGACTGCCCACTTTATCAATGAGCATGCAGAATTTACCTCCAATGTTGTCACTGCTCTACTGCCCTTTCTTTACCTTCCCTTCTTGCTGATGGACCCTCTTTTAACCCAGACACTCTCATTGAGTTTTTGACAGCAACTGATTTACTGCACAAACTCTGATGATGATGCCTCTAGTACTCCTCACAGGGCCCGGTGGCCTGGTGGCTAAAGCTCCCGCTTCACACACGGAGGGCCCGGGTTCGATTCCCGGCGGGTGGAAACATTTCGACACGTTTCCTTACACCTGTTGTCCTGTTCACCTAGCAGCAAATAGGTACCTGGGTGTTAGTCGACTGGTGTGGGTCGCATCCTGGGGGACAAGATTGAGGACCCCAATGGAAATAAGTTAGACAGTCCTCGATGACTCACTGACTTTCTTGGGTTATCCTGGGTGGCTAACCCTCTGGGGTTAAAAATCCGAACGAAATCTTATCTTATCTTCTACCTCAATCTCTTGCTACCCTCTACCCCTGCACTATCCACTGCCCTGCTGCAGTCCATGACCTAATATTCATCCCTCTCCCTCTTGCTACCCATTACCCCTGCATCCTTCCCTGCCTTGTGGTGCTGTATGGCCCTTGTAGGTTTAGCGCTTCTTTTTTATAATAATAATTACCCTGCAATACTGTATACAGTAGATGGTAAGGCATCATCAGCTGCTCTAGATTCTGTTTCAGAGCAGTGCTTCTAGATTCGTCAGGGCCCTCTTCAGTAAAATAGTTTGAGAGTTTAGCAGTAACATAGATTGTTGCACTGTTCACTGTTTTCCTTCAGGTTCTTCCTTATCTTCCTCTTGTTATCTGCCTTCCTTGTATCTGGGCACTGAGCTCTGCCAACATTTCCTTTGGACTTCTTTGTTCATCATCTAACAGTTCATTCACATTTCTTGCATATCTTCGAAGCCCTCACCTGGTAATCTCCTAGCCAGTTAAACAGTTTCCTGCATGTGACTCAACTGAGGGAAAACCTATGAAGTATTCACCACACTAGGCCAATACTTAACCCAGCCTGCATTTAATGTTTATTGGGGCACTTCATTCCATGCACTTTTGACTTAGCTGATGTAGCATCTGCACTGTTAAATTTATGCCAAAATTTTGCACTCCAAGCTCAGTCAGTGTGTAGTTACACTTAAATGTTCTAATAATTCCATGATACAGTGATTCTATTAAGGATTTTGTATCAGATGATAAAAACACAACTTCTACATGTGGATGCACATCCAACAAAAGTACTGGATGAGTACAAGAATTATCAAGAGTGAAGAGAACCTTGAATGCAAAGTTCTTGCTGTGCAGGTAAAACATTACTAGGAATAAAGTGATGCTTAAGGCAGTCAATAAATAATTATTCTGTCATACATGTTGACCGTTTTCACTTCCAAACAGCTGGTAAGATGGTTTTTATTTACACTTTTTAAAGCACCGGGAGTCTTGGAGTGGTAAATAACCATGGGTTTGAACTTAAAACACTTGATGCATCACCACAAAGGAGCAAGCTGAAGCTATCCTTTGCTGCTTTGAATCTCCTGCACTTTTCTCTTCATGTCTGATGTAAGTTCTCAGTGGCATCTTCCAATAAGATGTGTCGTGTCAGCATTAAACACTTGCTGTGGCTCGTAGCTACCCTCAAAATAATTTCCTGTAACTCAGCAAAGAAATTCCCTGCAGTCGTGTGGTTAGCAGAAGCACTTTCACTGGAAAACTTAATATTATGCAACAGACTCTGCAATTTGAACTTGTGAAACACCCTGTATTAAACAAGCACTCTTCTTCAGGCCTTCCTTCCTCATCAAACACTGTTTTATAGCATTCAAGTATAAGGCTTTTTCCCTTATTAAGATGAAATTAATTGATGCACCTTAATTATTTTGTGCCCGCTTCACTCATTCATTCACTTCTCCATCTTGTTTACCTTTTCTGACCTATTTGTCATTCTTTTCAGGTCATAACCTGGGTTACTCATTGTGCAAGTTCATATCTTTCCCCCATTCTTTTTATTCATGTGAATTTATGCCCCATTCAAGACATAGGCTAGTGCTATCTCCGTCATACGTGCACAGTTCTTAAGCTTATATAATATCTCGATTTTGATCGAAACACCAAGACTTTCATACTTATGCTGCTTCTTTCCAGTTACAGGATCACTCTTATTCTTGGGTACCATTGTTACTATGCAGAGATGAGGCGAGATGATGAAAGCTAAAAAGTCGATTCACTAACACTGGGTGAGGGAGGTTGTGTACATTACATAGGCCTTCCCTGCAAGTCAATGGACTAGCACTGGGGCTCACTGTAAGAATGTAAACAGATTTTTGTTACACGTATTCTCTGAAAATATACCACAGTTTTGCAACTTTGTTATAATGAAAACATTTTAACAAATCTTGTGCTCTCTGACAGTTTACTGTAATTGATTCAGGGTATATCTTTCAAAACACAGAAATGAGCCACATTGTTTAACATTCTTGTGTTTTCCTGGGTTAAAAGTACACATACCATGTAATGTATGTTTTAGGTGCTCAGAACATGTGTGCTATGAAGACAACATACAAAGAAGTCTTTTGACAGAGCAGTTAGTTGAGAGTGCAGTACCCTTGAAACATGTTAGTAAATCTCATCGACTTGCTTGATTCCTGAATGAAAAATATACACTCTCTGTAATTATACATACCCTGTATCTAGTTTAAAAGTAGCCTCTGTATGCAGCTGAAAAAGCCTGCTATGGATACGAAACATTTTGGCAATAAGAAGTTCCAAGCATTGCACGCATGTCTCATGAACTTGTCGATGTAGTACAGTGAAACCCCGAGTTATGCATGCCCTGACTATCGTACGCTTTGAGTTTAGACGCTTTTTTTGGCTCAGTTTTGTACTGTGAGTTTCGTACTGTGCCCCGTGTTTAGTACCGTGTACCAGACCTGTCCGCTTGCCCGTGTCCCCCACGCAGGCGTCGTGAGCCAGTCTGGCGTTGTTTATGCTTTAGTGGACACTACCCTGCGTGCTCATTCAAACATTTCATTGTGTTTGGTGCTTGTGCGACTGTGGGAGGCAATTGAAAAGTCTTGGGCCCCGGACACTTACTGTGTTCTCTCTCACTGTACCCGTGGCACCCCTGCTTTTCATTGGGGGAATGTTGCATCTCCTGCCAAATCTTTTGCTTTCATAGGGAGTGATTTTCGTGTGCAGGTTTGGTACCAACCCCTCCAGGACCTTCCAAGTAAACTCTCCAGGTCTGCAATGTCACCAGCCTTGAAGGGGGCCGTTAGTGTACAGCAGTATTCCAGCCTAGCGAGCACAAGCAATTTGAAGAGAGTCATCATGGGCTTGGCATCCCTAGTTTTGAAGGTTCTCATTATACATCCTATCATTTTTCTAGTGGATGAGGTAGATACATTGTTGTGGTCTTTGAAGGCGACATCCTCTGACATTATCACTCCCAGGTCCTTCACATTACTTTTCTGCTCTATTGTAGGGTTAGAATTTGTTGTATACCCTGACACATTTTTAATTTCAAGTTTCCCATATCTGAGTAGCTGAAATTTCTCATGTTGAACTTCATATTGTTTTGAATGGCCCATTTGAAGATTTGGTTTATGTCCTCTTGGAGTCTTGCATTGTCTTCAATGGAGGTCACTGCCATGGTAATCCAGGTGTCATCCAGAAAGGAAGACACGGAGCTATGGCTTACATCTCTATGTCAGAAGTGAGAGTGAGGAATAGAATGGGAGCGAGTACTGTGCCTTGTGGAACAGAGCTTTTTACCGTGGCTGCCCAGGACTTTACTCTGTTTACTATTACTCTTTGTGTTTTATTTGTCAGGAAGGTATAGATCCATCTATCAACTTTTCCTGTTAGTCCTTTATCATCCATTTTGTGTGCTATTACACCATGGTCACACATGTCAAAAGCTTTTGCGAAGTCTGTGTATACTACATTTGTATTTTGTTTATCCTCTACAGCATCCAGGACCTTGTCATAGTGGTCCAGTAGCTGAGACAGGCAGGAGCGACTTGCTCTAAACCCATGTTGCCCTGGGTTGTGTAATTGATGGGTATCTAGGTGGTTGGCGATCTTGCTTCTTAGAACCCTCTCAAAGATTTTTATGATATGGGATGTTAGTGCCATCCATACCTCACCTATGCTATCTGTGCTTGGGGTTCAACTGCAGCAACACACCTAAAGCCAATAATAACCCAACAAAAAGCCGCAGTAAGAATAATCACTAAATCCTATCCCTGGCAACATTCCCCTCCCCAGTCTTCATAGATCTAAACTTACTCCCTGTTCAGAACATCCACACTCACTACTGTGCAATCTATATCTACAGGACCTTAAATTCCAATATTAACCTTGACCTAAAACGCTTTCTTGATAGTTGTGACAGGATCCACAGGCATAACACCAGACACAAACATCTCTATGACATTCCCTGTGTCCAACTAAACCTTTACAAAAATTCAATGTATTTCAAAGGACCTAAAATCTGGAACACCCTACCTGAAAACTCTAGAACTGCAGACACACTTATCACTTTCAAAACTACAGTTAGAAAACATCTTATCTCCCTGATACACCCCGACAACTAACTAGATGATAACCACCTGGTGGTTCACAATTACACTCACTCACCCACTGACTATAAACACAGAAATACTAATCTTAATCTTAAAATAATAAATCCTAACTAGTCATAAGTTTGCCTATGATACTCCAATATAGACACTTTGTATTGTGCTAAAACAAAAGCATTCACATTGCTAAACTCACAAATTATAATGTAGTCACCTAGCCTTAATACCATAATCTGTAAGGATTTAATGTTAAGAATTAATCTAAGTCTGCCCAAAATGCCTAGCAATGCTAGGTGTCCTAGTGGCCCCCTCTATAATTAGTATTTTATAACATGTAAACCACACAATATCCAAATCCTTTAAACCCCACATTGTAACCCTTATAGAGAATAAACTTGATTTGATTTGCAATTGCTTTACTGCCACCTTTGTGGAGTGGGGTTATGTCTGTTGTTTTGAGTGTGTGTGGGATGACCCCTGTGTCCATGCTCCCTCTCCATAAAATGCTGAAGGCTAGCAATGGGGTTTCTTGCAGTTCTTGATGAACACAGTGTTCCACGAGTCTGGGCCTGGGGCAGAGTGCACGGGCATGCTATTTATTGCCTCCTCAAAATCTTGTGGAGTTAGGATAATATCCAAGATATTTGGGATGCCCAAATTTTGGGCTTCGTTCATTTGGGTTGTCGACCCTTAGTCTGGGCAGTGGCTCGCTGAACACCTAGTCATATTGGGACGTTAGTATCTCACTCATTTCTTGGCTGTCATCTGTGTATGTCCCATCCCGCCTAAGCAGGGGCCCAATACTGGATGTTTTTTCCCATAGATTTTGCATAAGAGAAGTAGTATTTGGGTTTTTTTCAATTTCCTTTACGACTTTTAGATTTTCCTGTGATACTGGTCTCCTGTTAGATTCCTTCAGACTAAGTTCGATATTTGCAGGGAGGAAAAATCCTATGTCATAACCCTGCTGAGGTTCTACGACAAGGTAACAGAAGTATAACAAGAGAGGAGAGAAAGTGAGAGAGTGGGATGGTTAGACTGCATTTTGCTTTGACTGCAAGAAGACTTTCAACACTGTTCTGCACAAGAGATAATGCCAAAGCTAGAGGAACAGGCAGGAATAACAGGAAAGGCACTGCAATGGATCAGGAAATATCTGACAGGAAGGAAACGAGTGATGGTACCCTACTTGCTTGTGATGAATAGGGTCCCACAAGGGTCAGTCCTAGGGCCAGTGCTGCTTCTGGAATATGTGAATGACATGACTGAAGGGATAGATTCAGAGGTGTTCTTTTTTGCAGATGATGTGAAGCTAATGTGGAGAATTCAAGCAGACGAGGATCAAGTAGGACTTCAAAGGGATCTGGACAGGCTGCAAACCTGATCCAACAAATGGTTCCTGGAGTTTAACCCCACCAAGTGCAAAGCCGTGAAGATTGAAGGTCAAAGGAGACTGCAGACAGAGTATGTACTAGGGGTCAAAGTCTGCAAACTTCACTCACAGGAAAGGATCTTGGAGTATATCAAGAACATCTCCTGAGGCACACACCAACCAAATAACTACTGTAGCATATAGGCACCTGGCAAACCTAAGAATAACGTTTCGACTTGTAAGTAAAAAGTCATTCAAGACATTGTGCACTGTGTACGTCAGGCCCATATTGGAGTATGGAGCACCAGTATGAAACCCACACCTGGTCAAGCACGTCAAGAAATTGGTGAAAGTGCAACGGTTTGAAACAAGACTAGCCCTAGAGCTAAGGCATATGTCCTATGAGGAGAGGGTAATGAAAATCAACTTGACAATACTGGAGGACAGGAGGGATGGGGAAAGGGGGCATAACAACATGTAAAATACTGAGAGGAATTAACAAGGTGGACAGACAGAACGTTTCAGAGATGGGACACAGCAACAAGGGGTCACAACTGGAAGATGAAAACTCAGACGAGTCACAGGGATGTTAGGAAGTATTTCATCAGTCACAGAGTTGTCAGGAAGTGGAACAGTCTGGAGAATGATGTAGTAGAGTTAAGATCCCTACATAGCTTTAAGAAGAGGTACAGTAAAGCTCTTGGAGCAGGGAGATAGTGGACCTAGTAACAATCAGTGAAGAGGCAGGGCCAGGAGCTGTGAATCGACACACAAATAACCCGCACATAAAAGAGAGAAGCTTACGACGACGTTTCGGTCCGACTTGGACCATTTACAAAGTAAATGGTCCAAGTCGGACCGAAACGTCGTCGTAAGCTTCTCTCTTATGTACGGGTTATTTGTGTATCGTTCCAGTCACGGTATTGTGCCTTGTTTTGTTATTTGTGAATCGACCACTGCAACCACAAACAGGTAAGTGCACACCCTGTCACATTCACCCACTCACTCACCACTCTCATATTCACCCACTTACCCACCACACTCACATTTACCTACCGACCCTTTCACTCTCCCACTCTGTTACATTCACTCATAAAGCTATTCTGTAATTCACTAATCCACCCACTCTCTCACACAATGACTAGGAACTAGTGACCATGTCGTCTTGAGTTTTGAACACAGAGTTAACAGTGGAGAGTAAAGCAGCACAAGATGGACGGGAGAAGCCAAACTTCCAAAAAGGAAACTAAACAGGTATTAGACAATCCCTATATGAGGAAAAGACAGTAAATGAAATGATGGTACACATGACCACAGAGTGTGGAAAACAGCAAATGTAGTCCTGATTTTTAAGAAAGGAGACAGACAGGCTGCACTAAACTGCACAGCAGTGTGGGTGACACATATGTAAAGTTATGGAGAAGATTATCAGGAAAAAAGAGTAGTGGAGCACCTAAAACAAAACGGACTAATACACGACAACCAACATGGCTTCAGGGAAGTGAAATCCTGCATCACAAACCTATTGGCATTCTATGGCAATGTAACAGAAGTAAGACAGGAAAGAGAGGGATGGGTAGATTGCTTCTTCTTGGACTGTGAGAAGGCTTTCGAGGAAGAGGATAAAGTAAGCCTACAAGGGGATCTGGACAGGCTGCAAGCCTGGTCTGACAAATGGCTCATGGAGTTTAACCTCAGCTAATGCAAAATTATGAAGATTGGGGAAGGACAAAGGAGTCACAGGCTGCAAAACTCACTCAAGGAAAAGGATCTTGGGGCAAGTATCATACCAAGCTTGTCTCATGAAGCACACATCAACCAAATAACTGCTGCAGCATATAGGTACCTGGTAAACCTGAAAAGAGCATTTTGACATATAAGTAAGGAGTCATTCACGACACTGCACACCGTGTACATCAGGAGTATGCAGCGCTAGTATGGAACACACACCTTGTCAAACATATCAAGAAATTAAAAAAAGTGCAGAGGTTCACAACAAGACTAGCCCCAGAACTGAGGGGGTTTGTCCTACAAGGAAAGGTTAAGGAAATTCAGCCTGACAACACTGGAAGACAGGAGAGAGAGAGAGAGAGAGGGTATAACATGTAAAATACTGAGAGGAATTAACAGAGTGGATAGGAACAGAATGTTTTAGAGATGTGAGACAGCAACTAAGGGTTACAACTGAAAGTTAAAAACTGAAATGAGTCACAGAGATGTTAGGAAGTATTCTTCATCTATAGAGTTGTCAGGAAGTAAAACAATCTGGAGAATGATGTAGTGGAGGCAAGATCCATACATAGACTTAAGAAGAGGTATGATAAAGCTTATGGAGCAGGGAAAGAGTGAACCTAATAGCAACCCCTGCAACCACACTTAGATGAGTGCACCCATCTACCCTCTTACACATCCATCGTCTCCCATATACCTCACACACTGATTCACTCTCACACCCCATCCACCCTCTCATACACACCCATCCTCTCAGTCCACCAAGTTAGGCCAAGGAACCAAGAGGGCAAGCAGTTGGGTGCAGGGATAGCAGTAAGTGAGGGGGGAAGCAGATAGAGAAAATGACAGGTCCCATGCAGGGGCACGACCAAGCTACCAAGAGTTACAGGAAAAAACAAGGAAGACAATAGCTATGCACCAACAGGACCCAGATACACAGAGGGAAAGGCAATGGGAGGAGGAGAGGGCGAGGTCAGTCTTGTTCATGGGCTTCTGATGTCTTTCTGATGAGACATTAAAAAAAAAAAAAAAAAAAAAAAAAAGAGATTGAAAACATCAAAGAAATAAGCGAAGAGGACATGACTGAGATAATAAATTTTCAGAGAATAGGGGGGTATTCAAAGAGGAGAAATCGGCCAAAACTGTGCAGAACAGGGTCTTACAAGAGAAACCTCAGCTGAAGGAAACAACAGTGACAGGAGTGGCATGAAAGAATCAAAGAAGCACCACCTGAACAGAGGGTGTTCCTAGACTGACAGAATGAGAACAGAATGACAGCAACCGAGGGAGAGGACACAGAAATGAAAGGGGCTAGAAAGAGAGAGAGAAGGATAAAGGCAGCAGAGGATAACCAGAGCCTGGCAGAGCAACAGGCACACACACACACAGAACCACTCTCAGAACCCCTCAGCCAAACACACTATCCCAGTACGAAACACACTTACAGCCCCCACCCCACACAATGCAGTAGAATCCTACAGCACCCTGCCAGGTTCCCCACTCCCTCAACCTCCACAAGCCCCCCAGAACACAGTATTGGACATGAAACTGAAGGTATCGTATACCAATGGTGATTGAATAATGAACAAGTGCCAGGAGTGGCATGACAGAATCAAAGAGGCACCACCTGGCATTATTGCTCTCACAAAAACTAAGCTCACAGGAATGATAACAGATGCCATCTTTCCAACTGGTTATCAGATCCTGGGAAAAGACAGAACAGAGGGGGTGGAGGAGTGGCACTGCTCATCAAAAACCAATAGGATTTTGAGGAGCCGGAGAGAGGAGACAGAGAAGCAAGAGACTACATAATAGGAATGCTTCAGTCTGGAGATCCCACCACAGAATAGCAGGAGGCCAAGGCAAGAATATGATGAGAGTAACAAAGAAATGGTCAACAAACTGGCTGAAGTGTCCAGAAGGGCTCATAGGAGCAGGGCAAAATTACTGATTGTGGGTGACTTCAATCACATAGAAATTGGCTTGGAAAACCTGAAGCCACGTGGGGGCCTCAAAACGTGGAGGGCTAAGATAATGGAGGTGGTACTGGCAAATCTTATGTACCAACACAAAGGACACTACCAGAGAGAGAGAGGAGAGGACGAATCAGCAAGACTGGACCTGGTATTCATCTTGAGTAGTGCAGATATTGAGGACATCACACATGAAATTCGGACCCCTAGGGGCCAGTGACCACATGGTTGAGCTTCAAATACATAGAGTTACAAGTGGAGAGGGAAGTAGGAAGGGAAGGACAAATGAAGCCAGACCACAAGAGAGGGGACTACAGAGGCAGTAGGAATTTCCTGCACAAGGGTCAGTGGGACAGAGAACTGGCAAGGAGATCAGTAAAGGATACGATGGAATATGTGACAAAAGTATGCCAGGAAGCAGAGGAGAGGTTTGTGCCCTAGGTTAACAGAAATAGCAAGGCCGGGATGAGCTCTTGGTTCACCCAAAAGTGTGGAGAGGCCAAAACCAGGTGTGCTAGAGGATGGAAGAAGTATAGAAGGTAAAGGAACCAGAAGATTAAGGACAGCAGTTTTAGAGCCAGAAATGAATATGCTCAGGTAAGGAGGGAAACCCTTCGACAGTACAAAAATCACAGCAGCAAAAAACAAATCTGACATGAAGCTGTTGTACAGCCACATCAGGAGGAAAACAGCTGTCAAGGACCAGGTAATCAGGCTGAGGAATGAAGGAGGGGAAATCACAAGAAACGACTGAGAAGTATGTGAGGAGCTCAACATGAAATTCAAAGAAGTATTCACAGAGAAGGCAGAAGGTACTCCAGAAAGATGAGAGGTGGGGCACACCAAATGTTGGACACAATACATACAACCGAGGATGTGAAGAGGCTGCTAGGTGAGCTAGATACTTCAAAGGCGATGGGGTTGGATAACATCTCTCCATGGGACCTAAGAGAGGGAGCATAGGCATTCTGTGTACCACTAGCAACAATCTTCAACACATCTATCTAAACAGGGCAACTGTCTGAGGTATGGAAGACAGCAAATGTAGTCCCAATTTTTAAAAAAGGAGACAGATACGAAGCATTAAACTACAGACCAGTCACGGACATGTATAGTATGCAAAGTCATGGAGAAGATTATCAGAAGGGTGGTGGAACACCTAGAAAGGAATGAGCTTATCAACGACAACCAGCATGGTTTCAGGGATGAGAAATCCTGTGTCACAAGTCTACTGGAGTTCTATGACATGGTGACAACAGTAAGACAAGAGAAAGAGGGGTGGGTAGATTGCATTTTCTTGGACTGTAGGAAGGCTTTTGACACAGTTTTGCACAAGAAATTAGTGCAAAAGCTGGAAGCCAGGTAGGTATAACAGGGAAGGCACTGCAATGAATCAGAAAATACCTGACAGGAAGGCAACAGAGTCATTGTACGTGACGAGGTGTCAGAGTGGGCACCTGTGATGAGCAGGATTCCACAGGGATCAGTCCTAGGACTGGTGCTGTTTCTGGCATATATAAACGTCACGATGGAAGGAATAGACTCAGAAGTGTCCCTGTTTACAGGTGATGTGAAGTTAATGAGGAGAATTCAATCAGAGGAGGACCAGGCAGAACTACAAAGGTATCTGGACAGGCTGCAGGCCTGGTCCAGAAACTGGCTCCTAGAATTCAACCCCACCAAGTGCAAAGTCATGAAGATTGAGAAAGGGCAAAGAAGACCTCAGACGGAGTACAATCTAGGGGACCAGAGACTACAAACCCACTCAAAGAAAAGGATCTTGGGGTGAATGTAATACTGAGCACATCTCCTGGGGTGCACATCAATTAAATAACTGCTGCAGCATATGGGTGCCTAGCAAACGTAAGAGTAACTTTCTGACATCTCAGTAAGAAATCATTCAGGACCCTGTACACCGTGTACGTCAGGCCCATATTGGAGTATGCAGCACAAGTTTGGAACCCACACCTAGCCAAACACAAGGAAATTACTGAGATTCAAGGAAATCGATCTGACGACATTGGAGGAGAGATTGGTAGGATAAGATGACATAAAATACTGAGAGGAATTGACAAGGTGGACAGAGACAGGATGTTCCAGAGATGGGACACAGCAACAAGGGGTCACAATTGAAAGTTGAAGATTCAGATGTGTCACTGGGATGTTAGGAAGTATTTCTTCATCCACAGAGTTAACAGGAAGTGGAATAGTCTGGAAAGTGATATATTGGAGGCAGGATCCATACATAGCTTTAAGAAGAGGTATGATAAAGCTTATGGAGCAGGGAGAGTGACCTAGTAGCAACATTGAAGAGGCAGGGAAAGGAGCTGTGAATCGACCCCTGCAACCACAACTAGGCAAGTACACACCCATCCATCCTCTCTCATACCCATCCACCCTCTCTCACATACCTATCCACCCTCTCTCACATCCATTCTCCCACATGCACCCTTTCTCACCCACCCAATCTTACACCTATGTGCCATTTCTCATGCCCACCCCTCATGCCAGCCCTCTCAAATTCACCCCCCCCATCTCTTACTCAACCTCATCCACCCTCTTTCACATGCATCCACCCACACACCTACCCATCTACCCCTCACACCCACATGCCATCTCATAACCTTCCCTCACTCCCATCCCTCACTTCTATCCTCGCTTACCCATCCTCTTATACCCATCCTCTTATACCCATCCTTCATACCCCTCTCATGCCCACACTTTTTAATACCTGCCTACCAGTCACCGACTCATGCTCTCTCAAGCCCACTCTTTCATACCCACTCACCTTCCCCCCCCCCCCTCTCTTTTACAATTCCACCCAGTTTCATACTTATCCTAGTCTTGATATAATCTTGATATAGCCTTTGTGCAGTCTTGATACAGCTATGTTATAGTCTTGATGCAACCTTGATTCAGTCTTGATGTAGTCTTTGTCTCACCTGATCTCATTCTTACCCTTTCATTTTCTCATCCTTTCTCACTTTCCCTTCCTCACATCTTCACTGTAATTTGTTACAGGCTACAATGGCCTTTATGTCCAGTGGTGCCTCCTGAACTAATGACCATTAAAACATCACAATTCGGGAACAACGGACAGTCGGCAGTAACCTACACTCTCCCATCCCCCCCCCCCCCCCACCTTCATTAGTCTTAAATCGAAGGTTCACTTTTGCTATGCACACAAAAGCAAATAATTAATTACATAGATGGTAGGTGAAAAGCAACTCGCTGTGTTTATATGTAGTAAGAAATCACTGCCACACATGATGCACTGTGTGGACCTTCGTGGTCCTACGTTCTTACCAAGGTGAAACAAGGTGGTAAGACAACCAAACAGTTGAGGTGAGCCATAAAATTTTGACAGGCAGTAAATTTCAAGGTACAAAAAAAGCTGTGTAAATTTATGTCAGTTAGGTTTGGTCCACTGTATATATTTATGTGAAACAAATTGTTAAAACATCAAGGATTTTTATTTGCTATCCTGTACCCATTGTGATCATTTTCTAGTGTCGTCTGTAGTCATCTCAAATTTTTACACCTTAATTTAGTACTCTGTACACAGTTTTAATACTGTACCATAATATAAAACAATGATAGAGTACTTACCAATTCCTGGTTCTTATAGAAAAAGTTATTTGTATTTTTTATTGGTTTGGCTGAGAGAGAGAATTATGGTTTATCCCTTTATTAGAATTTGGTGTAGGTAATATGTTTTTTTGGGATTAATGAGATTCGATTGGGTATATATTGGGTAGTTAAAAGGAAGGAACTTGGATCAGCAGTGAAAGGTATGTGCTTAGAGAATTTTCTTACATGCCACCTTGAGCAAGCATGCCTTAAGCTTGTCTGCCAAACACTTATCAGATTTTTCCATATCCCCAAGCATATATAAAAATTTATAAATTACCGTCATGTAAGTCACATATATCCACAGAAAAGAGATTTAAGGAAGAGAAATCATCTGCTTCCTACATTAGTAGTCAAAACATGTGTCTTTCCTTCACTATTTTTGGCAGTATGACATTTTGTTCCAATTTAATTCATGGCCTGCTAATCATCATTTTTTTTTCTTTTGCAGCTCATACTGTTACTTGAAGAATTACACATGATAGCATCCAGTGATAGAGAAGCACATATAGGTGCCAGATAGACAGTTTCAACAATGTGAGATACGAAGCTCAAACACTGTCAGAATTACTACATTCTGAATGCTGATGTCTAGTAAATTGGTGGAACATAAGTTGAAGTCTCTGTGCCAGTATACTAGTAGCCTCATAGTACTCTCATTTGTTGCAAGTCAAATGCTAGGAAGCTAGTTTATGCTAACTGGCCTAACTTCATATCTGTTCCTATTAGCTTTTTTCATCAACATCCGTTAATAAGTTGTTAATCTCTCTATAAATTTCATTATCCATATTCTCAGTTAACTGCTGGGGGTCTTAAATTTTGTAAAAGTCATGTTTTCTTCTATAAAAACACACCAGATCTTTATTGTTAAGTATCTCGAACATTTACTCGTCAGATTGAATGACTTTTGTTTTCATCCCTAATTTCCTTAATTTCTCTTTCACTCTTAGTTTTATTTTTTCCAAACTTAAACCACTAACTGTTTCGTTTTCCTCATTTGATATTTTTCTCCTAATGTTCACTCAGCCTTTTAAATAAATTATGAAAAACTTTAAAGTTAAAACAGAAAATAAACCATTCCAGTGTTCAGTGTGTCAAAACGAATTTTCTCGCAAATCAAATCTAGTATATCACCTGAGAAGTCATACAGGAGAGAAACCTTACCCATGTACAGAATGTCTAAAAGCCTTTTCTCAAAGATCATACCTAATGAAACACCTGAAAATTCACAGAGGAGAGAAACCACATAAATGTACAGAATGCCAAAAAGTTTTTTCTTACAAATCACATCTAATAGATCACCTTAGAACTCATACAGGAGAGAAACCATATCAATGTTCAGAATGTCAAAAAGACTTTTCTCACAAGTCATGTCTAATAAATCATCTGAGAATTCATACAGGAGAGAAACCTTACCAGTGTTCAGAATGTCAAAAAGACTTTTCTCAAAGATCATATCTAATCAGGCACCTGAGAATTCATACTGGAGAGAAACCACATAAATGTTCAGAATGTCAAAAAGACTTTTCTCGGAAATCACATCTTATAGATCACCTTAGAATTCATTCAGGAGAGAAACTGTATCAGTGTTCAGTGTGTAAAAAAGATTTTTTTCTGAAATCAAGTTTAAAAAGTCACATGAATGTTCATGCAAGAGAAAAACCATATCAGTGTCCAGAGTGTGAACAAGCTTTTCCACAGAAAAAAATGCTAATAAGGCACATGCGAGTACATACAGTAAAGAAACCCTATCAGTGTTCAGAATGTCAAAAAGACTTTTTTTATAAATACCATCTGAAAAGCCACCTTAAAATTCACACAGGAGAGAAACCATTTCAGTGTGTGGAATGTCAAAGGTACTTTTTTCAGAAATCTCATTTAATAAAGCATGTGAAAATTCATACGGGTGAAAAACCATATCAGTGTTCAGAGTGTATTAAAGCTTTCTCAGATAAATCGGGTCTAATAAAACACTTGAGAGTTCATACGAAAGACAAACCATTTTAAACCATGTCTTTTAAATAAATGTAATTGCACTTTAATGGCCCATTTTGAGTTTAAGCATTTATGAAACCAAAAAATTGATAAAAATGTAGTCAGTGTTAGAAAATATGTTTAAAATAATGTTCATATTAAATTATCAAATCTGTAATTTTTTATACTATGTTTTTGTAGAACAATTTTTATTGTTGGCCAGCACAGCATTCAATTGGTTTATTGTGGGGCACACAGTTGTGTCTGATGCTCATTACAATCTATGTTATATATTATTCTGCATACACACACACACCTGGAGCCACATGGGGGCCCAGAAACGTGGAGGGCTAAGATGATGATGGTGATAATTGGAAACCTCATGCATCAACACATTAGGGACACTACCAGAGAGAGAAAGGAGAGGATGAACCAGCAAGACTGGACCTAGTATTCATATTCAGTAGTGCAGATATTGAGGACATCACATATGAAAGGCCCCTCGGTGTTAGTAATCACATGGTTCTGAGCTTTGAATACATATTAGAATTACTGGTGGAGAGAGAAACAGGAAGGGCAGGACAAGTGAAGCCAAACTGCAATAGAGGGGATTACACAAACATGAGAAATTTCCTGCGCAAGGTTCAGTGGGACAGAAAATTGGCAGGGAAATAAGTAAATGATATGATGGAATATGTGACAAGAATATGCAAGGAAGTGGAGGAGAGGTTTGTACCCAAGGGCAACAGAAATAATGAGAAGGCCTGGACGAGCCCTTGGTTCATCCAAAGGTGTAGAGACCAAAAACCAGGTACGCTAGGGGATGGAAGAAGTATAGAAGGGAAAGGACCCTGGAGAATAAGGAGAGTAGTCAAAGAGCCAGAAATAAATATGCTCAGGTAAGGAGGGAGGCCCAACGATAGTACAAAAATGACATAGCAGTGACAGTACAATAATGACATAATGAAAGCCAAGTCCGTACAATAATGACATAATGAAAGCCAAGTCCCACCCAGAGCTGTTTTACAGTCACACCAGGAGGAAAACAGTCAAGGACCAGGTAATCAGGCTGAGGAAGGAAGGAGGGAAGATCACAAGAAACAACTGAGTAATATGAGAGGAGCTCAACACAAAATTTAAAGTATTCACAGTGGAGACAGAAAGGACTCCAGAAAGAGTGGTGGGGTACACCAAGTACTGGACACAGTACATATAACCAAGAAGGAGGTGAAGAGAATGCTAACGAACTAGATACCTCAACAGCGATAGGGCTGGATAGCATTTCTCCATGGGTCCTGAGAGTGGGAGCAGAGATGCTCTGTGTACAACGAGCAACAATCTTCAACACATCTGTCAAAACAGGGTGACTACCTGAGGTATGGAAGACAGCAAATGTAGTCCCAATTTTTAGAAAAAGACACACACACAGCATTAAACTACCGACCAGTGTCACTGACATGCAAAGTTATGGAGAAGATTATCAAGAAAAGAGTGTTGGAGCACCTAGAAAGGAATGAGCTCGTACCTAATAACTAGCACAGTTTCAGGGAAGGGAAATCGTGTTACAGACCTGGCATATATCTTGAGGGCAAGGTGACCGAAGGAGAGGGGTGGGCAGATTGCATTTTCTTGGACAGTTCCACATAAGATATTAGTGCATAAGCTAAAGGAGCAGGCAGGAATAACAGGAAAGGCAATACAATGGATCAAAGAATACCTGAAAGGATGGAAACGAATGATGGATGGTACAGTGAAGTGTCAGAGTGGGCGCCTGTGACGAGCAGAATTCCACAAGGGTCAGTCCTAGGGCCATTGCGGTTTCTGGTATATGTGACATAATGGAGGGGATAGATTCAGAGGTGTTCCAGTTTGCAGACAGTATGAAGATAAATGTGAAGAATTCAGATGGATGAGGATCATGTAGAGTACAAAGGGATCTAGACAGGCTGCAAGCCTGGTCCAGCAACTGGCTCCCGGAGTTTAACCCCACAAAGTCATGAAGATTGAGGAAGGTCAAAGAAGACCGCAGACACAGTACAGGCTAGAGGGCCAAGGAGTGCAAACCTCACTCGAGGAAAAGGATCTTGGGGCGAGTGAAATACCGTGCAGTGGCGAGCACATATCTTTAGGCGCACATCAACCAAATAACTGCTGCAGCATATGGGCACCTACCAAACCTAAGAATAGCATTTCGACACCTTAGTAAAGAATCGTTCAAGACTCTGTATGTCAGGCCTATGTTGGAATATGCAGCACCAGTATGGAACCCACACTTGGTCAAGCACATCAAGAAATTAGACAAAGTGCAAAGGTATGCAACAAGACTAATCCCAGAGCTAAGGGTATGTCCTGTGAGGAGAGGTTAAGGGAACTCAACCTGATGACACTGGAAGACAGGAAGGATAGGGACAGCATGATAACGACATAAAATACTAAGAGGAATTTACTGCTTATGGTGCTGTAACCTATGACAGCTAATGGTACTCTACCCGCAAATTGTAGCTTATGGTACTGTACCCCTGTATATCAGCTTATGGTATTGTATATCTATATGACAGCTTATGGTACTGTAGTCAAGTGACAATTTACGGTTCAGTAGCTCCTTTATAACAGCTTGTACTGTAGCTGTTGCAAATTGTGGTGGTTAAAATGATAACATGTGGGTAGTTCACCTTTTGTAGCATAATACAGAAAACCTGCGTGTCTAGGATTATTAATACAGGTACAACAACAATTTTCCAATAACGGATCGTCCAACCTCTGAGTCTGGACAAAATAATGATACTACTTTTTTGACAAAATAGTTTACCTGGTGGCCACAGATGGTGTTATATGTACTCTGTTCTCATATTAGTGATCCCTTGATTCTATAAAAGTCTTAGCATATTTGCTAACAACTCTATTACTAGTGATAAGCTCAGCAGCTACCATAAAATTCTAAGATTTATTACTTTGGTAGTGATAATACTGCAGTATTCTTTGTAAGTACAGTAATAAACCTGTTTCATTTAAACTGATGTTTAATTAAGGTTTCCAGTAGACTAAGGTGGGTCAGAGGTGTTTTGTTGAATTATGTGACCTCTGTTATTCAGGCAAAGTTGATATACCCTTCAGTTGCAAATAAAATGATTGCTACCAGGGCATGACTATGTTAGCCTCAGTATTTTTAATCACTCAGTCAGTTCAGTTTAAGAAAGGTCTGTAGAGAAATACAAGGTTAATAATAATGTAAGTAAATTAAGATGTTAAACTTGAGTAATACAACGCTGCAAAGAGGGATGTGTGAAAGGAGTGTTTGAAGGGTACGAAGGAGCAAGAGGCAAGGGTAGAGGGGTAGTGGGTACAGGTGAGAGTACAGGAGTAAAAGCTACATCAAAGACCCTCTTTAAGAGGGATTCCTTGATTTAAGAATCTGGACCTTTTGTCTACTTCTCGGACCAAGTCTAATTGCCTCCCTCCCTCACTTCTCCCTTCCCAACCCCATTTCCCTTCCCCTTTTCTTCTATCCATTAGGCCTTAAACTTATAGCTCATGGGTTGGGGGAAAGTGAATCTTCTGACCTGTTTCATGGAGGTCCTCTGAGGTGGTGGTGTTTGCCATGGAATATGGATCATCTGGGGATGTGCTGATCTGCCCTCTGGAGTTCCAGAGAGCAGCTTTGGGTGTCCTTAAGGTGATGGGTGTATCTCTGGAGGCTGCCTGTCAGCCAAAGGAGGTATGCCTCTCGGCGGATTTCCTACTACCCTCTTTTGTCTGCCAAGGTGGATGTGAAGTTGCTATCCTGAACTGTCGGTTTACTGGCATGAAGGGTAGAATTGGGAGCAGGTTCTATGCAGCATCTGCACTATCTGCTCCATGGAGCTACCCTCTCCCCCTCCATCCTTTCCTTCCTTTTTTTAAGTAAAAAAAATAAATGAAAACTATCATGGACACTCATATCCATGATCTGCCTCCTCCTGGGCCCCTTCCTTCTCGGCTTTATCCTTAAATGACCCCAGCACAGCCACAGCTCTTTCCACAGACCATTCCACAGACTGCATCCTGGTTTGGGATATGGGAACAGTACAAGTAAAGAGCAGTATGAGGAATAATGGGGTGTCTTATGAAAATGATTTGTTACGTTTTAGCTACAGTGGTAGCTCAGTTGGAGGCACAGTAGCATACTGAAGAAAGACAACTTACAAGGTGACAGTCTGCACAAGTTTTAGCAAAATCAACAACATACAGAAATGACCAAATATTGGTAGGGAGAATAGAGACATGATCATTAATAGCTTTATCTTCGACTTTGTCAATATAAAAGCTATTATTTATTCACACACAGTAGTGCCCCTCCAACAAGAAATCTGTAAGAAAAGTGGCAAATTGTCTTGGAGGAGGCATGACTGAAGTACCTGGCTAACAGATAACTTTGACATCAGCAGTTTTCCATTGCAGAGGGAGAATCCCTTAGGATAGAACAAGACTGAAAAATGTAAGAGGACGATGAGTGCCATAGAGTGCAAATGTTAAAGCATACAAACATGGATGTCATCAGGCTCAGCTGCCTCCAGCTGGTATGTGGAAAGGGTAGATGAGAGTTTAAGGAGGATGAAAAGTACTTCTGAATGCGAGAAGTAAAATCCAAAGGAGCTGACTCCCCTCTCAGTCTTAGAGGAAAGATATGAGAGGAGTGTAGTGGAGCCCTTGAGACATATAAACAAGGTGATACCCATTTGCTATGGCAACCTCAATAGGGTCTGCAACACAGCACACAAATAAACCGCACATATAAGAGGGGAGCTTATGACGACGTTTCGGCCCGACTTATACCATTTACAGTCACACAAGTGTGGTTGTCACACTAATGTGACTGGTCACCTTAGGTGAGGAAGGGGAGGGCATTGCAATTGATGCTGCAGCAAGAAGAGAGGTAGAAAACTGTAACAACTTGTATGTTGAAGAAAAGATGTATGGTGTGAAGAAAGTACCCAATATGCTTGCTGAAACTGTCAACTGGAGTGACAAAGTTGTCAAGCATAAGAATGGAAAGTAATAAGAGGAAAATTATCACTGACATGAAGATCAGGCTCGACAGACAGATCATAGTCCAGTGCTGTAGAAGAGCATAGATCAATACAGGAAAGAGTAAAAGTGTGAGGGTCGAAGTGTGTAGTGGTACCAGTGTTTAAAAAATGGAGAGAGAGAGATTTAAGGAAAGCCTCTTGACTGGTCCCCATGAGTCACAGTGAAAACCTCAGAATATATCATGAGTTAAAGTCACCTATTAAAAGGAGTGACAATCGTAATGACACGATTGCAAACAAACCATACCACGGGCGGGAATGGAACCCGCAATCATGTCAACAAACAAAGAGATAGTAGAGGTCAACGAGTGACTAGCTCCCTAAAGGTTTACTATACAAATAGGAGTCTAAGAAATAAGACCCCTCAAGGAAGGTTCCTTGATGTTGGTGAGGGGCTCTTGATTTAGGGAATTGGATCTGTGCTCCAGTTCCCCGAATTAAGCCTGAATGCCTTCCACATCCCCCCCCCAAGGCGCTGTATAATCCTCTGGGTTTAGCGCTTCCCCCTTGATTATAATAATAATAAGAAATAAGACAGATGAGCTAAAATTACTTGCAAGTGTAGGTAATATAGATATTATTGGTATAACAAGAGACCTGGTTCAACCTGAAAGATAGAGAAATGCCTTCTGAATGCAACATACAGGGTTATAAACTATTCCACACTGATAGGGTCAACAGGAAGGGTGGTGGTGTGGCGATGTCAGAGAAAATTTAAATTGTTGTCTTAGACATGATAAAAGATTAGAAACATCAAACACAGAATCGGTTTGGCTACAGTTTCTCGAGGGATGTGACAAATTAATTTTGGGTGTGATTTATAGGCCCCCAAACCTTGATAGGGAGTGCAGTAAGCTGTTATGGGACGAAATTCATAAGGCATCTAGATATGAAAATGTGATAATGGGAGATTTTAACTTTAGACAAATTGATTGGAACAATATGACAGGAAATCTTGAGTCTAGTGACTTTCTTGATACGGTTCAGGATTGCTTGTGACAGAACCAACTAGAGGAAACAATCTGCTTGACTTGGTTCTTGCCAACAAAGATTAACTAATTAATAATCTTGAGGTTAATGATAAGCTTGGGGAAAGTGATCACAAATCACTTAGTTTCAATATATCATGGAATTACCCAGATAACTGCAATCAAATCTATGTCCCAGATTTTCGCTTGGCCGACTTCATGGGACTGAAACATTACTTGGGTGGGCTAAATTGGGATGTCCTGACTATGGGTCAGGTAGGTGATCTTGGTTGCCAATATGACGTTTTTCAGAGCATAGTTCTAGCTGCCCAGACAACTTTTGTTCCGAGTAGGGAAATTAGATCTAACAAAAATGATCCCAAATGGATGAACAATAGATTAAAACATCTCATTGGTCAAAAGAGAGGCATATATAGGCGTATCAAAAGAGGGAATGGGCAGTTAAGTAATCAATATATTCAATTAAAGAGAAAAAAAAAAGGAATAAGAAAAGCAAAAAGGGATTATGAGGCTAATGTCGCAAGGGATTCAAAGACTAACCCAAAAGGGTTTTTTCAGGTATACAGACCCCTCAAGGAAGGTTCCTTGATGTTGGTGAGGGGCTCTTGATTTAGGGAATTGGATCTGTGCTCCAGTTCCCCAAATTAAGCCTGAATGCCTTCCACATCCCCCCCCAGGCGCTGTATAATCCTCCGGGTTTAGCGCTTCCCCCTTGATTGTAATAATAATAATCAGGTATACAGAAGTAAGATTAGGGACAAGATTGGCCCACTTAAGAGTAACTCTGGTCAGATCACTTACAGAGATAAGCATATGTGTGAAATTCTAAATACCTACTTCCTCTCAGTTTTCACCCAGGAAAATACTAGCGATATTCCTGAAATAATGGATTACATAGAACAGGATGATGATAAACTATGTACGATTGCGGTAACTAGTGACATGGTCCTCAGACAAATAGAGAAACTAAAACCTAACAAACCCCAGGTCCTGATGAACTGTTTGCAAGGGTGTTAAAGGAATGTAAAGAGGAACTTAGCATACCTTTGGCTAATCTTTTTAACATATCACTACAAACTGGCATAGTGCCTGATAAGTGGAAAATGGCAAATGTAATACCTATTTACAAGGCAGGTGACAGGTCCTTGGCTTCGAACTATAGACCAATAAGCCTTACCTCCATAGTGGGAAAATTTATGGAATCTATAATTGCCGAAGCAATTCGTAGCCATCTTGAGAGGCATAGATTATTCTCAACACGGTTTTACAAAGGGGCGTTCCTGTCTTACGAATTTACTAACTTTTTTCACTAAGGTGTTTGAGGAGGTAGATCATGGTAATGAACATGATATTGTGTATGTGGACTTCAGTAAGGCTTTCGATAGAGTTCCACACCAGAGGCTATTGAGGAAACTTAGGGCACACGGAAGAGGAGAAATTTTTTCCTGGGTGGAGGCATGGCTGACAAATAGACAGCAGAGAGTTTGCATAAATGGGGAGAAATCAGAATGGAGGCACGTCACAAGTGGTGTTCCTCAGGGGTCAGTGTTGGGCCCGTTGTTCACAATTTACATAAACGACATAGACGAGGGAATAAATAGCGACATAAACAAATTTGCTGATACCAAAATAGGCCGTCCAATTCATTCTAATGAGGACATTAGAGCACTCCAGGATGATTTGAATAGACTGACGCAACGGTCGGAGAAGTGGCAGATGCAGTTTAATATTGACAAATGCAAAGTTCTAAATGTTGGACAGTTAAATAACTATGCCACATATAAACTAAATAATGTAGATCTCAATACTACCGATTGCGAAAAGGATTTAGGAGTTTTGGTTAGCAGTAATCTAAAACCAAGACAACAGTGCATTAGTGTTCGCAATAAAGCTAACAGAATTCTTGGCTTCATATCTAGAAGTATAAATAATAGAAGTCCTCAGGTTGTTCTTCAACTCTATATATCCTTGGTTAGGCCTCATTTAGACTATGCTGGTCAGTTCTGGTCACCGTATTACAGAATGGATATAGATGCTCTGGAAAACGTACAAAGGAGGATGACAAAGATGATCCCATGTATCAGAAATCTTCCCTATGAGGATAGACTGAAGGCACCGAATCTGTACTCTCGAAAGGCGTAGAATTAGGGGGGATATGATCGAGGTGTATAAATGGAAAACAGGAATAAATAAAGGGAATGTAAATAGTGTGGTGAAAATTTCCGGCCAAGACAGGACTCGCGGCAATGGTTTCAAGTTGGAAAAATTCAGATTCAGGAAGGATATAGGAAAGCACTGGTTTGGTAATAGAGTTGTGGATGAGTGGAACAAACTCCCGAGTACAGGTATTGAGGCTAAAACGTTGTGCAGTTTTAAAAATAGGTTAGATAAATACATGAGTGGGTGTGGGTGGGTGCGAGTTGGACCTGACTAGCATGTGCTGCTGGGTCTAGTACAGTGCTCCATCCTTGAGTGGGGATGACCAGACTGGGTGGGTCATTTGGATAATCCGGGGGGTGGGTCATTGGTCCAATCCGGGGGGGGGGGACATGGACCTGCTCCGCATGGGTCAGTATGCCTGTTGCAGTGTTCCTTCTTTCTTATGTTTCTTAAAACTCCAGACTGTCACGTTAGCCACTGGACCAGCTAGCCACAATAAGATTCGTCCAACTAGGTATATTTCTACACCATAGGAAGGTTGGCATAGGCACCACTGTGACCACAAATGCAAGTTTTTACAGACGAATCTCCAGCTAGCGTGGCCGTGACAAACTCTAGCTCAAGTCCCCTCAAAACCGTCAACATGACTAATCTTATTGTGGCTAGCTGGTCCAGTGGCTAACACGATGGTCTGGAGTTTTAAGACTGATCGCGGGTTCTATTCCCACCCGTGGTATGGTTTAAAAGGAGTGGCAGAGTATTACAAAAAAAAAAGTAATTTTTAAGATGGTAGGTTTACTCATTTTCGGGATACATAAATACAACATTAAAATCAATTAATCTTTAATATATAAAAATCAATCTTTGGTCTAGAGGTATTTAAAATATACATACATGTTACAATATTATAATTAGCATTTTACTAAAATAATAAATAATCAACTGCATTCTTCTTGTCTCACGACATCCTTATGACCCTCTGTGTCACACGACACTTATCCGTGGTGTGTTGTGACGCTCCTCAACTGTGTCACTTGACACCCTTTCTTCCGTGTAATGACGCTCCTGCTCAACCGTGTCCACTAGACACCCTTTTCTCTGTCACACGACACTCCTACTCTCCGTGTCACACGACATCCTTTTCTCTGCATCATACACTATCTCTACTGTGTCACTCTTGACACCCTTGTCTCTGCGTCGCACACTATCACCCACAGCATCTTTCTCGAGGCCAGTCACACGATACTATTCAATGTACACTACAACCTGACCATCTTCAGTGTCACACGACACCCTTTTCTTCTCAGTGTTCCACTACGGTCCTGTAGCATATCTCAGTGTTCCACTCCATACTTCCCTAAGTGTCACACTACAGTCCTAGCCCAGTTCAGTGTAACACTCCAACCTTTTCTTCATGTAATGTCCCACTAAAAGAGCATCAGATGACTCCGGCCCACAGTTGACCAGCGTTAGGCGGTGAGTCCGCAGACATCACCGGTAGTCCTGTAAATGCTCTCCAAGGCCGGTAGAAGTACACCGTAAGAAGGTCTGGTGAGTACTATCTACCGCCTTCAAGACCAGTTGACACTGCAAGGAGGTTCAGTTAATCCTGCTTGCCGGACACCATGCTGCAAGCTCACTGAATGCGGCCGTCAAGTAACTGAGGCCATCAGACTCAGTGAGCTGCGGTGAGCGCTTCCTCTAACGTCAGTAGAAGCCAGTAGAATACTCTACTGCCAGTAGATGTGTACGATTAGGTGTTCTGGTAACCACTGCGTAGATGCGTACCGTGAGATGTTCAGGTACTTACTGCTTCTAAAGCCAGTAGATGTGTACCATTAGGTGTTCAGGTACCTACTGCTTCTAAGGCCGGCTCAGCAGTCCCCACAATGGATTTGATGACGTACCCAGTGGTACTGCCGGCCGGCAGGTTAACTATTTAACTGCTAGTTTGGCAGGGGGCCGTAACACAGAGGTAAGGCAGAAATCAGAAAATAGACATCAGGAATAGTTAGTGAGCAACAACACTAAGACCAGATCTTGTATCACTTGCCCAAATTGACAAGGGTTGCAGTGTAATGAAGCGAAGTATGAACAGAAAGTTAAGAATAAGGAATATCACTGTGAGCAAGAAGTGCGCTCTTGCAGAATGTCTCATCGGGAAAATGATAAAGTGATTGCAATAAAACAAAACCAGAGATTGGAAGTCCAACAGTGGAATGCATTTTTAGTTCTTGTAAATATACATACAGGGCAAAACTGCAATAGCAACATTTTGGGTCTCCTTGTATAGCACTTCCCCATAATTATAATAATTATGATAATGGATCTCCCTGACTTTCCCTGTATATGATATTTCTCTGTAATATAGCCATTATCAGCTACAGAAATCAAGCAGTGATTATCGGCTAGGTTGCTAGCAGTAAGTTAGAAATAAATGATTTGAGGGTAGCCCTAGAAGAAAGACACTGGTCAGGAGCAGGTGTAGAATGTGTGAGAGAATGTGAAGGTAAGGGAGGCAAGTCAGTGTCCATCACTGGTTTTGTCTCAAAACCCGATATGGTTTTAATAATATCGGAAGGCAAGGAAGTAACAGGAAGCATGACATGAGGTGGAAAAGGTAAATGGAGCAGAGGGCAAAAGACATTGACAGCTGTCAAAACTGGAGGAGAGAGGATAATTGGGTCCTGGGAGGAAGGAATCTGGCTGGAGATGGAGTTAATAATAAATATAATCAGATTAAGTACTGAACCTGGAAGAATCATACAGCACTGCAGGGAAGGGTGTGCTAATGGAGAAATATGTGGAGGTTAGGAATGAGAGTCTGGACAGTGTGAGGATGAGGGTTAGTTGGGGTACTGGAGAGTGCAAAAAGTTAAATGGAATATAAGTTGGCACAGTAAGTTAAGTTTCTCTTAAAATGTTGAAGTCTGCATCAGAAGTGGGACTTTCAGTGAGGAGGTAAGTTAGTGTGTGTTGGGGTGCTGGAGAATTTGGAAGTGAATTTTGCCTTCCTGCTTATAGACAAGGCAATTTAAGATATGGGGGAACTGACACTGCAACCTGACACTCCTCGCAGTGCTGTGCTGGGTACTTTTCCATGAGATTTTGGTGAGAATCATAGGGCTGATACTTAGGGAAGAGAGTGAAGACTCAGCCTAAGAGAATGGTTGGGTTTGATTTCTTGTGTGTTAGTGATTTATTACCAGAATGAGGAGTCCGCCAATACGGGATTGTTAATAGTGTTATCGAATCGTGTGGGGGATGTAGAGATTTTATTAGGGATTTCTTTGTTATTTATATTAGGGGGGAACGTTGGAATTTTATTTTTCACAGGGAATATTTGGGTGAGGATTTTTTTTTTTTTTTTTTTTTTTTTTTTTACTAATAAAGATTTTTGTATGTGTGGCTGTTGTATAGCCCTTGTGGCTTAGCGCTTCTTTTTGATTATAATAATAATGTATGTGTGGCTGCTATAACCAAAATGGCTCAAATTCAGTTCTCAGCCTGGTTGCTTGCAGCTATAGCGGCACTTACATCAGTTTCGGCTTTAGGTCATTCCTCGACTTGAGTGACGGCTGGCGTTTATATTTTAATTCGGTTTAGTGGGATTTTGGGGGCTCTTTTGTTCAGACTTTTTAATTATTTGCTGTTTGGCAATGTTTATGGCGGGGCTGGAAGCTAATTTTTAGTTTGATTTGAAGAAA
Organism: Cherax quadricarinatus; assembly: GCF_026875155.1. Lineage (NCBI taxonomy): Eukaryota > Metazoa > Arthropoda > Malacostraca > Decapoda > Parastacidae > Cherax > Cherax quadricarinatus. Next base: position 9,847,268 of record NC_069462.1, read on the forward strand.
ATTATTGCCTTACCTGCTTTAAGATAGTTGGGGGCGATAATAAGCATCTTAGCTCTGGGGTTCGCTGATCTTGTGTTTTTTCATTTATTGATTCATGCTTTAAGGCATTATTGTTCATGTTTGCTGGTATGGTTTTTCATAGGGTTAATGAGTACCAAGATGTTCAAAATATGGGGAGGGAGGTGATATGTATATCTTTGACTAGGGTTTGTATGAATTTAGCAGATTTGGCTTTGTGTGGTATACCTTTTTAGGCTGTGTTTTATTCTAAGGATTTGATTTTAGAGGTAGCATTTATAAGGGAGGTAATTTTTTTTTTGTTTTGGCTATGGGTTTAACCATGTGTTATACACTTCGGTTGGTTTATTATAGTTTGAGTTGTTTACCTAATATAAGGCCTTTGGTATTTGTTAGGGAGAAATATAGAATAATGGAGGGGGGAATTATAGTGTTAAGGGTTAGGGCAGTAATATATGGTTCTGTTTTGGTTTGGGATGTATTTCCAGAGTCTTATATGATTTGTTTGAGGATTTTTTTTAAAAGTTTTAGCTTTGTTTAGTAAGAGGGTGGGAGGTTTTGTCTGGGTATATTTCTAATATGGTAAGAGCCAGGTCTAGTTTAAAGGTATTATGGTTTTATTCTTATGTTGTATTTATAGGTTCTATGTGGTTTATACCTGTTTTATCTACGTTAAGGTTAACTCGTTGGAAGTTAAGTAGAGGAGATGCCTTTTTTAAGGTTGGTGATAAAAGGTGGTCAGAGTACTTTTGGGGAGTTGAAGGTGGTTTTTTATAGGTTGGTTATAGGTTCTAAGTATTTTGCAGTTTATTCAGGAGAATAGAATTATAATTTATATAAAATCTTTTTATTATATGGGTTGTTATTGTATTTTTTTTATTTAATACTTAAATATTTCAAATTAGAATGTTGCATTGACGCTGCAATGACGGTGCTTTGTAATGAGAATGTAAATGTTTGATGCGGCTTCGAATTCCAAGCGGTGGTTATTGGGAAGAAGTGGCATTTCTAAAGACGATAGAAAAAACTAAGAGAAATGAGATTCCGATGATTACGTGGAGACCTAAAGGGCCCGGTTGCTACGAAGAAAGTTGATCATAGATTGAGTCTGTGATAGAAAAAGATGCTTCTGTATATTCACAGACTTGGAGTAAGGTAAATTCCTAGAAAAATAGTTGGATTGCTTCTGAGTTGATTAGAGTTAAAAATTACGTGGTTTGCTCAAGTTACGTGGTGTGCTCAAGTTATGTGGTTGTGCTCAAGTTATGTGGTGTGCTCAAGTTACGTGGTGTGCTCAAGTTACGTGGTGTGCTCAAGTTACGTGGTGTGCTAAAGTTACTGTTCCCTCCTGAAGAAAGTATGATAGTGGTGATAAGAAGAGGAGCTTAGAAGGGGTTAAAAGGTTGGATTGCTTAGGTCAGAATATACCAATTTAAATTTTTGGGGGGCGAGTCTCCTGTGGAAAAAGGCTCAGAAGGAAGAAAAATAAGACTTCAGAGACGATAAATAGAATTATACTCATCAGAATCCTTTTATGACAATTTAGGTATGAAGGCCTGATAGGTGCTTCTCTGGTTACATCTCGTCACCATCGAATTACAGTTTAAAACGATACGGATAAATCTAAAGAAAAGAAGGTTGGGTTGGAATTGATGAAATAATTTAATTTGTCCAGATGTGAGTAGTATAGCTCTAATTGGTCCTGTTAAGGGTCATGGTCTTATGTCAATTAAGTGGTAAATGTGGTTGTCTGTGTGATGACATTAGTTTATTTCTCTAGCATAAAGTGTGCTGTGAACTGCAAATAAATAGGATTGGATAATTGCAACGGCAGATTCTAATATTAAAAGTAGAATTTGGGCTAGAATTGGGAGAGTGAGGAGTTTTGTTGATAAACGTCCTATGATTCCTAGAAGGGTTTATAAATAGGAGATGACCCGCGATCATGTTTGCGGCTAGCCAGATAGCTAATGTTCCTGGCCGATTGGTATGGTTTAATCATCCAAATAAAATAAAAGACAGCCACAATGGGAGGGCCAGGGTTAAGGTTATGGCTAGATGTCTGGATGATTCGTCTCTCACCCTGCGGGCTGAGAGGACGCTTTCTGAGCCTGCTCTTGCTTACACCTGGTGGCGAACCGTGTACTACAGTACGCAAGATGGCGGATCGTCAAGGTAGAAGAGTAAACACAGTCTGTGTGGAATTTATTCGTGGCTCTCTCAGTGGTGCAACGATGCATGTCTTGTTGCCTACCATCATTCGCGACGTCTATGGCATCCCCACTGAGGAATTATATGGTGTGGCTCTCAATGGGATGTCGAGGTTTTTTGTAAAATTCGCAAATGCCGGCTTTTACTCCAAGATTGTGGACGCTTTTCAAGAGAGAAAAATGGCGGTGAATTCAGCCGTAGAGGTATGTCTGCATGACGTCTCCACATACGTCACCTGGGTCAAAGTAAGGAACTTTGCCTTTCGAGGCGGAGGAGTATATTATTCGGAAAGTTTTTGGCAAATACGGCACGGTACATGCAGCGACCAAGGGGGTGGAGGGAGGGCCCATACGAGGGGCTCCCGGAAGGCTCCTGCACCCTAAAGTGACATTAAAACAGCCGATTCCATCTTACGTTTATCTAGAGCACTACAGGACCCAAGTTTTTGTTCACTATGCGGGCCAATTTAAGACATGCAGGTTATGCATCGTATGACCATATGGCTGCTCGTGCTCCAGACGCCTGGTTGTACGTATCCGGGAACCTTCTCCTGTGGTCCTAAGAACCGAGGCCTTTGATCTGGAGACTGGCCCCTCGCCTGAACAAGGACCTAAGCTTTGGAGTGAGGAAGTACAACAAGAGGAGATGCAGTCTATGGCGTGGCCACCCTGTCGGTGGACACTACAAACTTTGCCCACGCACCTGTGGGGCCTACGGAGCCTGTGGGGTTGTCACGGGAAAAGGTTGTGGAGAACGTGTTTTAAACGATCTCCTGGATGGGGCAGAGCATAGCCCAGACGTTTCACCTGAGAGTCAAGACGTGGTGAAGGGATGATTCGCCAAATGGGGACCTGGACGTGCCTACAATGACACGGATGCATGAGGTGGTGGTGGAAGTTCACCAGGAGGCTTCGTCTGGTGAGGCGATGTGTGTGGAAGTTGGTTCCCGCAAAACGGACGGCAGGAGTGTCGGATATGGACGAGGGCCCTGACACCGGGACAGCGTCCAGGGAAGAAATTATGGTTCGAAAGTGGCGGAGGCGCCTCCTGCAGAGGGGTTGGGGAAAGGGCGCCAGCATGTGGGTAGGGCACGGGGGGGTGAGGGGGGCCTTGGGAAGTCAAAGGTCAAAGAAGGTCAGTGTAATGTCTTTGTAGGAACGGGAAAGACCCACAAGATAGAGGAAAACCTTCCTTTTGTGAATTCAAGTGTGTTACCATCAATGTAAATGGTCTGCGGGCAGAGTTTAAGTGTGTGTGGATGGAGTGGTTCTTGCGCAGATATGCTGTGGACGTTTTGTTTATACAAGAACACAATTATAAGTTTGGGCGAGAGTTAAACGTTAAAAGGCTACCGATTGTATGTTAGCAGTTCTTTAAATTAAAGGGTGTGGGGTAGCTATAGCGGTGAAGGGTCCAGCCCTTGGCGTGTCTTAAGATGGGAGGAGGGGGGGGGGTGGGAGGGTGGTGAGGGTAGATGGGTATGGGGTGATGAGGGGGTTTGTTTTTTTGGCGTTTACATGCCAGCGGACAGCAACACTAAAGTTAAAGTAGACTTTGTAAGGGAGGTTTTAAAACGTTTTACACTGGGGGTTTGCCGTTAAATTACCGTCATGGGTGGGGTTTGGGAAATTGCGTTATCCGCCATGGCGATGTTGAGGCCGGGGGGCGGGGTGCGTTTTACCTGTCTTACGGAATCTGCTGGGGATGCAGGGGTTTTTGTTTGTGGTGGGGCGGGGGTGGGGGGGGGGTGGAGCATACGTTCGTTCGTAGGGGCTATGCGGCCCGTCTGGATAGACTTTATGTAACACAAGGGATTAGAGTTGGGCACGTACAGACCTTTGATTTTGGGTTTTAAAGATCACCGTGCAGTGCTAGCGGACTTGAACTGGGATGGAATGATCAGGGTTTTATCCAGGTTATTGGAAACTGAACGTGCGGCTATTGGAGGGGGAGGGGGAGGGGTTTCAGCTTTTCAGGACTGGTGGGAATGATATTTGGGAAACGCGACGGGCAGGTGAATGTTTGTTGGAATGGTGGGAAACGCGTGCCAAACCTGGAATAGCGAGTTATTTATAGAAGCGGGGAAAAGAGGAGGCGAGGTGGAGGTATGGGCTGCAAAAAATATCTGGAGGGGCAGCTAAATGATTACTATGTGGGGGGCGGGAGTAGTAGTCGGTATGACGACATTGAACATCTTCGTAGTTTGACTTGCAGAAATTCACAAGAACGTTTCAATGCGGTTAGAGTCGAGCAGGTATGGAAGAAGTGCTATTGGGTGACAACCTTCGGGTTGTGTCTTGCGCAAATTTAGGGGCAGGCAACAGGCGACGTCCCCCCTTGCAATTGGAAGTATGCACGGGTTTGGGTGGTTACCTGCCGGGTCAAGTACTCCTCACCACGGGGCAGCATGAGTTTTTATGCTGATCTATGGTTTGGGGAAAAGCTACGGAGGGGAGTAGGGGGGGTCCATGAGGGCGGCCTGGTGAGGAGGGAATTTCAGAAAAATTTATAAGTGACAGGTAGAACGGTACTAGAAGGTAGCATTCGAGTGGAGGAGGTAGAGGAGGCGATTTTTTTGTATGAGTAAAGGAAAGGCACCAGGTATAGATGGCATTTCGAATGATTTTTATAGGGCGCATTGGGGAAATATTTAAACATTGTTTGGTTGATGTATTAAATTGCATGCTCACGGAGGGGAGGTTAGGTATGTCACAAAGTACGGGGGGGTAGTTGTGTTGGTGCCCAAAAAGGGAGGGGGGGGGGTCTGAGTGCATTTTAGAGCAATATCTCTTATGTGCTCTGACTATAAAATCTTTGCAAAGTTTTAGGAAACAGAATGAGGAAGGTTATGGGGTCGGTTATTCACGAGGGACAGCTAGGGGATACCAGGGAGGAGCATGAGGGAAGGACATGTACGTATTAGGGAGTTTTTGGAGGAATGTCAAGGGGGGGGTGTCCCCGGGCTTGACTGGCAAAATGCTTATGACTGTGTTGATAGGGATTTATTGAGGGTTATTTTATTGAAGCAGGGTTTTGGAGAGGGAATTGCAAGATGGGTGGAAAACCTTGTATGCCCCGGCTATGGTACGCATACAGGTAAACGGTAAATTGGGTCAGCCGGTCCGTATGGAAAAAGGGGTTTGAGGCAAGGGTGCCCCCCTTCCCAGCTGCTTTTTTGCTTGTATGCAAAAAACCCCTTTTATGAGCTGGTGGATGGTGGTTTGAGGCGTGGAACGCTGAGCAGTGACATGCAGCGCGTGTGGTCGGGTACGTAGATGATACCACAATTCTGTTAAAAGGGGAGGAGGATTTGCAGATCGTGGGATGGATTGTTGAGTTTTTTGGGGCAGAGTCAGGCATGTGCGTTTAACAAGGCAAATCGAAATTATTGGAGGTGGGTACATGGGTGGGGGGGAGGTTGGGCGAAAGGTATGGGTGGTCAGTCGTGGTGCAACTTAGGAAAATGTGGCATCGTGTACATGGCAGGGTGAGAGGGAGAGCCGAAGGGTAAACTCTGAATTGGTGGTTAACAAGGCTTTAGATCGACTTCGGGGGTTAAGAGCTGGGGATGTCTCGTTGCAACAGAGGACAGTAGTGGTTAATACACTTGTTTATAGTAAAGTATGGGGTGTGGCCGCGGTGTACCCTTTAAGAGATACGGATATTCAGGATCTGCAGAGAAGGGTCTTACGTTATGTTTGGGGTTTCGGGAGGGCTTGGTTAAGTCGGGAGGTTGTCATGACCAGGGTTCGCCGTGGGGGTTTAGGTCTCTTGGCTTTGGGGCCACGGGTGAAGGCCCTCTATTTTAAAGCAGGGGTTTCCCTTTGGGCGGGCGGTGAGAAGGGCATCCGGGTGGGTGGGTAATGATCGAAATGCGTAAATGGTGGAGCGGCAGGGGATTAATAGAGTGTGAGGACATGCTGCGTTTGTTGTTAAAGTTGAGAAATGCGAAACGGATCCAGGTGGGGCAAATGGTCAGCATATGTTGTCGTAGGGAAATTGTACAGGGATTGTCTGTTTTTCCGCTGTATAATTGGGGGGAAATATGGGAAGGATTTTGTAAACTTAAGTTGGCACCAAGGTTCGTGAATTGGTGTACAGATTTGTCATGGGGATTTTAGCATCACAATCGGTCTTAAATAGGATGGGTTTGGTAAGGGAGGCGGATTGCTTGCGTTGCGGTCTTGAAGAAACAGCTTTTCATGCTGTCTACTTTTGTGATACCTTGGACAAAGTTCGTTCGTGTTGGGGCGGGTTTTAGATTTTCTTAGTGGGGGAAGTATTTCAACCTTACGGGCCTTAACATTGGAAGTTAGCGGAGTATCAAGTGAGGTACGAAGAGCAATAATGTACGTGGTGGCTGATTTCCTCTATACTCGTGGGGTATGCGGGAAAACCCGGGGGGTCAGGTAGGATCAGGGGAATTGCGGCAGGTATCTACAGAACGTATTGCAGAAATAAACTCGTATATGGTAGAAGTTGGGATAAAAGTTTCCGGCAAAGTATCGATGTCTTACTGTTTACATGTTGCTGCAACTGCGGGTGGGGTAAGGCAACAGGGGGCTGGATTCCCCCCGTGATAGCACCAAACGGTATGTTAGAGACTTTAGGGTAGAGCGCGGGTTTTAGGGAGTGACGTGTATGTATTATGAATGGTTCCATACGTCTGTGTGTGTATGGTTGTGGCGTTGTTTTTGGCACTGAGATCTTGAATTACTCATAAAATGAAGTCTTGTGGAATGTGTGACACGTTTTGTTAAGTTTATTGTGGCGTGATAGATGTTTTTTAAGGAGTTTAGTGTTGGTAAACTTACTAAAATCATAATAGACCATTTTGGGTATTACTTTTTCATGTTGTAATCTTGGGTTCTTTAAAATGTGTACATAGCCTAGTATTGTACCGACATGTGGATGAGGTGTATAATCTGCATTTTGAGTGTGAACTTCACGATATGCAATGTTTTGAAAGTTTATAATTCATGGTTAAAAATTAATATTTGATATTATATTTGGGGGTGTATATTTTTACTTATTACAGTGTATGTGTATAGGAGTGTAATGTTTCATAACTGTTTTAGTCTGTAAATTTATGTTGTCTTGTTCATGCACTACCAACTCTTAGGTAAACACTCATTAAGGTTTTGATGAGGTCAGTGTATGACCATTCATTAGGATAATTAATGTATGTTATTTAGAACGGCGATGTACTTACGGGGGGGGGGGGGGGGTAGAAGTGTCAGCTGTGTTTTGCACTGGCAATAATGATTGTAAAAGGAGGGGGTTTTTAGGTTATGTATATGGTTGTGGGTTTTGTATATGGTTGTGGGTTATGTATTTGGTTGTGGGTTATGTATATGGTTATGTATATGGTTGTGGGTTATGTATATGGTTGTGGGTTATGTATATGGTTATGTATATGGTTGTGGGTTATGTATATGGTTGTAACATGGCCATTATCTATGGTGTTCTTTAAATGTACCAGGATTGTGTACTAGAGGTTTTGTAATATCTAGTGTGGTTTTTAATTTTATACTCTTATACATTATTGTATTTGTCCTATGTTCTAAATAAAAATATAAAAAAAAAAGAAAAAAAAAAGATGTCTGGACCTAGTGAAAATTTAAGGTAAGAGATCTAAGGAGTTATTGCAGAGGATGAAGCTGAAGAAGGAGACGAACAATAAAGATTGTCCTAAATTAGAGGTGCCCTGGATTGTTAGAAATTCTCTCAGAAGGATAAAGATGATTTTAAACCAAAGAAGAATCCATCGGGAGAGTGAAGCTCAGAAGAATAAAGGAATAAATAAAAATTTCTTAAGAATGCTGATAAACAGTTAAGATTTAAAGAGAAAATGCTTGAAGAGGGTTCAAAAACTGAAAAATGATTTGGTTATCAATTTCAAGATGTTTCAGAGTAGATTGGTTTGAGTGGTAGAATATCAGTTTTAACTGGACGTTTGGAGAAGTAGTTGAGAACTGAAAATAAAAAGTAATCTAGGATGAATATTAGGAATAAATGGAATCAAAGTAGAAGTCTTATTTGAGGCATATAAAAATATCACACAGATTATTTCAGCTTGATAAGCTAATGTTACTTATTGACTAAATTTTAGGCCCCTAGAAGTAGAGTGGTGATTACGTTTTTAGGTTTAAAAGACCTAAACTTAAATAAGTTATCTAGAGTTCCAAGAGTGTGCAGCTAGAGGAATAGTTCTGAGTTATTGGAAATTCAATTTAAGGAATCTACTGAAATTCTTTCGATTAAAATGGGTATGAATCTATAATTTGTGCTGCAGATTTCTGAGCATTGACCATAAAATAATCTTGGTCGACTTACTAGGAATATAGTTTGGTTTAAACGGCCAGGAATATCATCTGATTTCACTCCTAAGGATGGAACCGTTCAGGAGTAAAAGCACTCCTGAACGATTTCTGGCTATCAGCGGTGAGAAGATAGCCAGAAACCCTGTTGTGTTTTGAGACTATAATAATAGAATTTATTGCGAACCAACTTGGGTCACTGTTGATGCCAGCGGCTGCATAGTTACCGAGAGATTACTAAAAATTAATCCGAGAAAGGAGCAAAGAAGAAATATCAACTACAAGGAGCATCAACGTGTCGAGGTATCAAACAAAATACGACTTGTTGATATTTACTAGAAAAACGGCACAGCCAAAGTTGTTTATGTCTGAAATGACTACAAATGATGAGGTGGACACTGATGCAATGTGTATTATGACCTTGAAAATTTTGAAAATTACACAGACTGGACTGTAAAAACACTGGCTGATTCTAAATATGACCTCCAATGAAAAACTGCCACATACCAGGAAATTTAGAGCAATAACACGAGAATGAGAATTTAAATGATAATGAAAGAGTGAGTGTTACATTAGTTAAGTGAGCTTTCGCTCATCGAAGTGGGAAAGAGCAAGCATGAATCTTTAGGCCTTGCCAACGGGGGAGTGAGAAAAACAAGAAGGGTGAATGTAGAGACTAGGCTTATTAAGGAAATTCAATAAGGAACAAGAGAGAGAGAGAGAGAGAGAGAGGAGGAGAGGAGAGAGAGAGAGAGAGAGAGAGAGAGAGAGAGAGAGAGAGAGAGAGAGAGAGAGAGAGAGAGAGAGAGATAGTTCATAGATAAGGATGATGAATAAAAGCAGCTCTGGTAACATCCGTTATCATCTGATACAGAGAAGGATCATGAACGTCGTGAGAGTGGATAAAATAATGGAGACAATGGACATAGTTTCGAACTTGCAAGGATGGAACGTTCGCCTTTGCATTTAGACTATCAGCTGGAGATGAAAAGCACCGTCGTAACCCGTATCGCTGAGCTCACATATCGAGGTACGCGGTTCGATGGAAACATTAGGACGTGTTTCCTTAAGAAACCTGCTGTCCCTGTTCACCTATCAGTAAAATAAGTACCCGAGTGTTAAACGACTGGTGTAGGTCGCATCCTGGAGACAAAATTGACCTAATTTGCCCGAAATGCTCTGCATAACTGGGAGCTTTCTATATGTCAACTAGGCCTGTATACGCTGTACATGTAGAAATAAAGATTATTATTTTAAATGGGATCAAATTCGGAGAGAGTAATGGCTGAAGAATACAGTGGGTCACTGTAGTTCAATTTAGATAAGAGTAGAACTGTATCGAGATGCAAATGAGCGGGCCTGTCAACCCGCCAGGAAAGATGGGCTAAGTTTTAAGGAGATTCGGGCAGGAATGACTGACCAACAGCTTCCAGGAAGGTTATACGAGGCTTCCAGAATATTCGGCGATCAAACAGAAGATCACCCAATTTGACCATTTGTCGTTCAGGGATCTGGATACCATATATGTTTAAGAGGTATGAGGAACAATAGGGCTCCTTGTGAAAGTAATCTGATATCTTAGCAACAAAAGATTGAAGCTCAGCATAAAGGGGGATTAATATAATTCTGGAGAGAGGCTGCAACAAAATGATAACCAGCGTTTGTATAATTTATAGGAAAATAATCAGCATAAAAATACGACAAAATATGTGAAGGGGGAAGAGGTGCAGTCATTAATAGGAAGCTGGAACACAGCCCTGAGGAATGCCTTCTGCCTGGAGGAAATCAAGGATAAACCTATTATTAACTCGGACAAAGAAGTGCCTCTCTGACATGAAATCCTTAAGAAAAGCGGTAGATTGTCCCAAAGGTCCGGTGAATGAACTTGATCTAAGATGTAACACTAAGTTGAGTCAATTTTTCAGATAAAAAATTGCAATAACTGTTTATTAGCGATAGGTAACTGTTGTATATCGGCTTCTACGGAAACCAGATTGACAGGGGAAGAGAATTATGGGTTTCCAAATACCATACTAAACTTTTACTAACCAGACATTCTAGCTTACAAATTGTACTAGTAAGAAAAATGGGTCTGTAGTAATAGATGTTATAGGCCGTTGTCCTGCCTTATGAAAAGGCAGGACAACGGCGGTGCAAGTATACATAGATGTCATAATACCCAGCTGCAGATAGACGGTAAGTAAAATGTGTTGACTCAGATTTGCGGAGCGTCAAGGGCACGTTATGAAGTTCCTAAATGGGAGAAGTAAAATCTAAAGGTGTTGACACTCGATGGTTAGGAGAAAATAAATGAGGGAAAGAGATGGAGCCCTTGAGCTATACGGACGAGATGAGATGCCGTCACCCCGTTTAAAATCCAGAAACCGATAAGTGGTTCTATTGTAGCTGCTCTCACATAGCATGTTTCAACTGCACTGCACAAACACAATCAGGAGACTACCACGGTACACATTTCCGTGAATGTCTACCCGAAGTTTGGGGAATTGCAATTGAGGCTGTAGGCAGAACAGAGGTAAAATAAATGTAACAATTTATTTAAAGACAAAGGAGGGGGAACGCCAAGAAAAGAGGTTTGGAATGAATAACGCGCCCAATCAGCCCTCTCAAACTGCCAAGGAAAGCAACGAGACGGTCAGGCATATTAATATGAAGCAAAAACAGAGAAGCAATTGCTATCACGTACAGTTGTAGAAAAAAGTTCCTATACTCTCTCTGCTGGGCAGAAGTGACATGTGGCAACTCAGACATGATAAAAAGAGGAGTAAAGACTGTTTTCATGAATGAATTAACCCAACTTTTAACAGCGATGGTGAATAGTTGACAAAATTAATTGCTGGTACTGTGTCTGTCTAGATGAAAGATATATTTATACAGAAATAAATTAACTACCTTTCCTGGTTCAGCAAGGACCAATGTCGTCAAGCTGTACAAAAGTAGGAATAAATGATCTCAGAAGAAATGATGCTCTAGAGAAGGGTACAGCCAGAGTGATGTTACATTTTGCTGCCTGTCTTGTTGTGTTTGCAGTTCAGTCAAGAGTCCCTGGCTCTTTACACGGTCGAAAGCACAGCTGACCTTGGCTCTATTCAGTGGGCCGGTGCCACCTAGTGAAGAGGTTTAACACAGATAAGTGACCTTTTCTGAATCATATTGCGGTCACAATGAAGCGAGTGGTAGTCGAAAAACGCTATCATCTTCCTTGACATTATTGTCTCAAGAATCTTGCTGTGACTGACAAGAGCGACACTCGTCTGTAGTTGCAGATTTCTTTCCTTTTCTTTTTGTGAACAGAGACTACATTTGTTCCATTACACAGAGAAGGCCATTGACACTGTGCCAGGCAGTGCTAACAGAGTCGAGTTAGAGTGCTACTAGCTGGTCTGCACATTTACTCAGCAATCTTGGGCTCACCTTATCTGAGCTCACAGCCTTTTCTTGGTACAGCGATTTGAGGAGAAAATACGCTTCATCCTGCCTTATTGTCACCACTAACAACTTTGACACAGTTCTAGCAAAGGAAGTTTCCCTGCTGGACCAGGAACTTGTATCCTGGCATCAAAGTGTGCAGCACAGAAGTCAGCTTTCTAATGATGCTAGTAAAGACGGTCCAATCCTGCCGATTTAGAGGTGGAATAATTTCATCAAGTGAATTTCTTTTTGTGTCAGCCCCTCATCTAGAGATGGCACACTTTTGAACTTCTTCCATTTGCCAAAAGGGCTTACCAGTGTAGGTTCCCGTTATAGATATTTGGATGGCTCTCACAACTTCTCCAAGCCTTGTACTTAGCAGTAGCAGCCTCTTGACAACGAAAGCCGAAGCAAGGCTGATCTGACGACTTCGTCACATACTGCAGGCGATTACGGATCTGTTTAGTGAAGCATTCACATGGTTGTCAAGATCACCTTGGAGAAGAGCATTTCAATCTCTTTCCATTCATTCATTCATTCATTCATTCATATTCTCATTCATTCATTCATTCTCTCTCTCTCTCTCTCTCTCTCTCTCTCTCTCTCTCTCTCTCTCTCTCTCTCTCTCTCTCTCTCTCTCTCTCTCTCTCTCTCTCTCTCTCTCTATTCTCACCAAGGTCACTCCTTGCCATGCTTACCGTTATCGCTTTTCTCCCCCCTCTTTTCCTTCTCCTCGAGCTCTTCTCTTCCTTTATGTCTCCTTCCCCCTTCAATTCTCCCGCCTTTATCTCTTTCTTTTCCATTTTTCACTCTTCATCCATCGCATCCTCTTTTTCCATCTCTTCTTCCTCCAGGTCGTCATTCATGTTTATCTCGCTCTACTCTTTTTCACCCTCCCTCTCTTCCTCACTTCCTGCCATTTCTAGCAACATCCCATCCTCCCTGCTACATCTAGCAACATTCTCCATCCTCCCTGCCACATCTAGCAACATTCTCCATCCTCCCTGCCACATCTAGCAACATTCTCCATCCCCCCAGCCACATCTAGCAACATCTTCCATCCTCCATGACATGTCTAGCAACATCTTTCATCCTGCCACTGCAGCTGCTTAAGCACTTGCAAATCCTCCTATTCCTCTACCTCTTTTCCTCCTCCACCTCTTCCTCTTCTTTTTCCTCCCCCTCCACCACCACCACTAGCTCTTCCTCCTCCTGCTCCACCACCACCACTACTACCCATCCCCCTCTTCCACGTTACTACTCTTCTTCCTCACTGTCCCATTCCTCGCTCTTTTACTGTTGTTGCTGCCGCTGTTGCTCTTCCAATAACTGCTGTTGTTGCTGTCGCAGCTGCTGTTGCTGATGAGGCTGCTGTTATTTCTACTGTTGGTGTTCTCCTCTGCTGATACACCTTATGATATTGCTGCTGGTGTTGCTGTTATTGCTGGTGTTTCTACCTTTGTTAATACTGCTTTTGCTCTTTCTCCTGTTTATGTCCCGTGTGATGATGTTGCTGGTGTTGTTGTTGCTGCTGCTGCTGTTACTGTTTCTCTTCCAATAATTGTTGTTGTTGCTGCTGTAGCAAACTGTTGTTTATGCGCCTGCTGTTATTTCTGCTGTTGGTGCTCGCCCACCTGTTGTTGCTCCTTTTGATATTGTTGATGCTGTTGCTGCTTATTTTACTTTTGCTGCTGCTTCTGCTGTTATCACTGATGCTGCTGCTGTTGCTGACGTTTTTGAGTTTGGTTTGCTGCTCAATGTGTCTGCTGCTGATTCCGTTACTGCTACTAGTGATGCTGCTGCTATTGTTTATAGTGCTGCTGGTACTGTTGATGCTGCCCCAATTGTTATTACTGCTGCTCTTGTCTGGAGTTGATGCTGTTGCTGTTATGTTGCTGGTACTGCTGTTTTTGCAGCTGGTGCTGCTGCAACTACTTTTGTTGCAGAAGGCAATGCAGGTGCTGTCGTTACTGACCCTGCCGCTGCTGTTGTGTCTGGAGTTTATGCTGTTGCTTACGTTGCTGTTGCTAATATTTGACTGGTATTGCTGTTTTTTGTTGCTGCAGTTGCTGCTTTTGTTGCAGAAGCCAGTGCGGCTGCTGTCGTTATTGACCCTGCTTTTGTTGTTGCTTTTGCAGCTGCTGTTCCTGGAATTCTGCTGCTGCTTCCCCTATTGTTTCCGACGTCGCTGCTCCTGCTGCTGTTGCTACTACTGCCGCTGCTCCTGCTACTACTACAGCTGCTGCTACTACTACTAGTGCTGCTGCTGCTGTTACTACTATTGTTGCTGCCACTGCTACTGGACGAGAGAAATTTACAATAATATTTTAACATGTTTACTAGAGTGAAGTGGGAGTGCTGGTGACAGATAAGAGTAGGAGTGGGAGTGCTGGTAACAGATAAGAGTGGGAGTGCTGGTGACAGATAAGAGTGGGAGTGGGAGTGCTGGTGGCAGGGAAGAGTGGGAGTGCTGGTGACAGGGAAGAGTGGGAGTGCTGGTGACAGGGAAGAGTGGGAGTGCTGGTGACAGGGAAGAGTGGGAGTGCTGGTGACAAGGAAGAGTGGGAGTGCTGGTGACAGGGAAGAGTGGGAGTGCTGCCGGTTCGGCTTAATCGGCACTACAATATTCTCCTTATATATATATATATATATATATATATATATTATTATATATATATATATATATATATATATATATTATATATATATATATATCGTGCCGAATAGGCAGAATTTGCGATCTTGGCTTAAATAGTAACGTTCATCTTGCCATATAGGACAAGTGAAAATTTGTGTATGCAATAATTTCGCCAAAATCATTCTAAACCTAACAAAAAAAAATATATTTCACTGTGTTTGTTTTGTATTAAATTACTGTAAACAAATCTAAAATATATTTAGTTGGGTTAGGCTAAAATAAATTGCTTTGTTATAATAAGATTAGGTAAGTTTTCTAAGATTCTTTTGGTGCAAAATTAATTTTTTTTACATTAACATTAGTGAAAAAAATATATCTTCAAACGTATAAGAGAAAATTTTAGAAAGGACTTAATTTAAATGAGTTCTGCTAAATGACCAGTTTTACATATTCGGCACGACATTGTAATATATATATATATATATATATATTATATATATATATATATATATATTATATATATATTTATTTTATCATCACACTGGCCGATTCCCACCAAGGCAGGGTGGCCCGAAAAAGAAAAACTTTCACCCATCTTCACTCCATCACTGTCTTGCCAGAAGGGTGCTTTACACTACAGTTTTTAAACTGCAACATTAACACCCCTCCTTCAAAAGTGCAGGCCTGTACTTCCCATCTCCAGGATCAAATCCGGCCTGGGGGTTTCCCTGAACCCCTTCATAAATGTTACTTGCTCACACTCCAACAGCACGTCAAGTATTAAAAAACTATTTGTCTCCATTCACTCCTATCAAACACGCTCACGCATGCCTGCTGGAAGCCCAAGCCCATCGCACACAAAACCTCCTTTCCCCCCTCCCTCCAACCTTTCTTAGGCCGACCCCTACCCGCCTTCCTTCCACTAAGACTGATACACTCTTGAAGTCACTCTGTTTCGCTCCATTCCTCTACATGTCCAAAACCCCCTCAACAACCCTTCCTCAGCCCTCTGGACAACAGTTTTGGTAATCCCGCACCTCCTCCCAACTTCCAAACTATGATTCTCTGCATTATATTCACACCACACATTGCCCCCAGACATGACATCTCCACTGCCCCCAGCCTTCTCGCTGCAACATTCATCACCCACGCTTCACACCCTTTTAAGAGCGTTGGGAAAACTATACTCTCATACATTCCCCGCTTTTCCTCCCTGGACAAAGTTCTTTGCCTCACAGACTCCCAAAGGTGCAACCACTCACTCTTTTCCCTCATCAATTCTATGATTCACTCATCTTTCATGACCCATCCGCTGATCCGTCCATTCCAAATATCTGAATACATTCACCTCCTCCATATTCTCTCCCTCCAATCTGATATCCAATCTTTCATCACCTAATCTTCTTGTTTTCCTCATTACCTTACTCTTTCCTGTATTCACTTTTAATTTTCTTCTTTTGCACACCCTACCAAATTCATCCACCAATCTCTGCAACTTCTCTTTAGAATCTCCCAAGAGCACAGTGTCTCAGCAAAGAGCAACTGTGACAACTCCCACTTTATGTGTGATTCTTTATCTTTTAACTCCACACCTCTTGCCAAGACCCTCTCATTTACTTCTCTTACAACCCCATCTATAAATATCTTAAACACCACGGTGACATCACAAATCCTTGTCTAAGGGTTAATTTTACTGGGAAAAAAATTTCCCTCTTTCCTACCTCTTAACTTGAGCCTCACTATCCCCGTTTAAAAAATCTTCACTGCTTTCAGTAACCTACCTCCTACACCCTACACTTGCAACATCTGCCACATTGCCCCCCTATCCACCCTGTCATACGCCTTTTCCAAATCCAAAAAAAGCCAAATCCATTATAATAATATATATATATATATATAATATATATATATATATATATATTTATATATTTATATATATATAAAAACGTGCTGAATACGTTAAAACTTGCTATTTTGGCTTAAATAGCAACGTATTTCTTGCCGAATAGGGCAAGAGAAAATTTGTGCATTCAATAATTTCGCAAAAATCATTCTAAACCTAACGAAAAAAAATTATTTCATTGTGTTTGTTTATTAAATTATTGTAAACCTATATAAAATATATTTAGTTGGATTAGGCTAAATTAAATTTAGCTTGTTTTAAAAAGGTTAGGTAAGTTTCCTAAGGTTCTTTGAGTAGAAAATTATTAATTTCTACGTTATTAACTTACTCTATAAATGTTTATGTTTTTACATTAACAAAATATATCTTTAATTATTGCTAATTGATCAGTTTTACTTTTTCGGCCCGTGTGTGTGGTTTTTTTTTGTGCGAGTGTGTGTGTGTGTGTGTGTGTGTGTGTGTGTGTGTGTGTGTGTCAATAACACTGCACTAGCCAAGGGGACGAACCCATGCTCCTCTGGCCCGTCTCATGGTGAGCGAAAACGCATAACGCCTTAGACCACTAGACCACACAGTCCTTAACAATGGATTGTGTGGGGTAGATTGCAACAAACTACAGACTGAGGAGCGAGTTTCGTGCATGCACTGACATAAGGAACTAAGATTGCGTCTTCAACCACACGGACAATCTCCATCTTAACAACAAGTATTACAAAGAAGTGTGTGGAGCTTCTTAGACATTATTGTAAGATGAACAAATACACAAGTATTGAAGAACTTACTTGTCATTAATATCCAGGTAAACAAATGGGTCCAGTACAGATACCAAGTAGGTCTAGCCATTAATGATACTAGTTAGGTCAGCTTTACAGCAGATAGCTAGTTCATTATTTCTCTAAATTTACCACAATACACCCGGTGACACGCGGGCTGTTGAGCCCAAAAAAGTTAATTAACAGCACTTAAACCCTGAGATATGCTAAAATAACACCCTCTAGGGGTAATTATATTTACTATTAATTGTCCCTTACAGCTCTGTGGTTGTAGAACAACTGTCAGGTTGAAGGTACCTACGGGTAGAAGCTGCGGTAGGCGGAGACAGCGACCAAGCTAAGTATCCTCATTATTGATACCTAGTTTAGTATTTGTGAGATAAATTACCCACAGGACTAATCTAATTTACATTATTCTTTATGGGAACAAATTCGTTCGTTATCGGCTCTCGAATATATATAAATAGAGATCAGTGTTTGCGTATATTTCCCCTGCTCTCGCGAATTCTTATATATATATATTTTATATATATATATATTATAATAAATATATATATAATATATATATATATATATTATATTATATATAATTTATAACTTGCGAAGCCAAAGGATCGAACAATGATGTTTTTTCCTCCCCATGATGAGTCGAAATCACATGAACTCTAACCACAGGACCACAAATCCTACAAAACCAAGCACACCAAGTGGTGTGTTTCCTTGGGTTACCCTTGGCGAGGACAACGATGGTGTGGGGGCTTTCTGTGTTAATTCATTACATCATGGTTTCGGTACTTGGCTAGTCGCAGTCCCGTGAGGGCTGGTAGACCTCAGTAGGTCAGTGAGGGCTGGGACACTTCAGTGGGTCACTGACGGCTGGGACACTTCAGTGGGTCACTGACCCTGGGGAAAACTTTTAACATACCCCCCCTTTAATTTTTGGGTTTTAAAACCGGGCCCGGTCAAACAAATTGGGGGCCTTCGTTTTTAGGGGTTCCTCTTTTGTCCCTTTTTTCCCGGGGGAATGGGAACCCATGGCATTGGTAAATTCAGGGGCATCCCGGGGGGCCCTTCGTGGGCCTAGGGTTAAACATTTTTCCATCTCCCTTTTGGGGGCTAGGGGGGACGGGGAACGGGGCATTATGGATACGGGGGGGGAAATCGGGGTCACTGGGGTTGCATGGAAAATTTGGGGGAAAAAATTTTCAAACACGTGTTAAAAAAATTTTATATTTTAAACCCGGGGAAAACCCCCGGAAAAAAAAAAAATTCTCAATATCCTTTTTTATTTGGCCTTAAGAGTTTCCCCCCTGGCTAACCTTTTAAAAATAAAAACAAATGCCCAAAGCCCTTTTATTGGGGCTTTTAAAAAATTTTTCCCAAATATTTCAAAAAAACCAATTAAAAAAAAACCCCCCCCGTTTAGGGTTCAAAGGGAATCTTTGGGTGAATATTGGTAAAAAATTAAATTAATTTTTTGTTTTCCCCCCATAAAAAAAGAGAAACGGGGGCAGGGGGGCACAAACTAACCAAAATATTTTTTTTAAAGGGGGGAAAATCCTTGCGGGGAAAACGTTTTCCTCATGTTATCAAAGTTCCCCAAATTCTTTTTTCTTTTTTAAATTTAAAATTTTCAAAAAAAATTTAAAATTTCTTTTTTAAGTTTAAAAAGTAAAATTTTTGAATAAAAGTCCCAAAGTTAAAGCCCAAGGGGGGAAAGCCCCGGGGGGGCCACCCCCATCATTTTTTTAAATAAATCACCAAAATGGTGAGTTACCCCTCCTCGTCCAGTCCAGTCCCCCCCATCATTTTTTCGCCCCAGTCCACCCCCACATTCTCAGTCCCAGTCCCCCCCACATCGTCTCAGCCCCGTCCACCCCCACATCGTCTCGTCCCAGTCTCACCCCACATCGTCTCAGTCCCCGTCTCCCCCCCACTCTCATCCCAGTCTCCCCCCCACCATCGCTCAGCCCCAGTCTCCCCCCCAATCGTCTGTCCCAGTTCCCCCCACCATCGTCTCGCCCCAGTCTCACCCCCACCATGTCTCAGCCCCAGTCCACCCCCCCCATCGTTCAGTCCCAGTCTCACCCCCACCATCGTCTCAGCCCCAGTCTCACCCCCCCCATGTCTCAGTCCCAGTCTCCCCCCCAAAACCATCGTCTCAGCCCGTCTCACCCCCACCATCGTTCAGCCCCATCCACCCCACCATGTCTCACCCCCAGTTACCCCACCATCGTCTCAGCCCCCCATCTCACCCCCCCCACCACGCCAGTCCCGGTCCACCCCCACCTCGTCTCAGCCCAGTCTCACCCCCACCACGCTCATCCCGTCTCCCCCCCACCTCGTCTCGCCCCAGTCTCCCCCCCACCAGGGTTCACCCCGTCTCACCCCCCCCTCGTCTCAGTCCCATCTCACCCCCACCTCGTCCCAGTCCCAGCCCTCACCCCCCCCGTCTCGTCCCAGTTACCCCCCCCTCGTCTCAGTCCCATCTCCCCCCCACCATCGTCCATCCCAGTTCACCCCCACCATGTCTCGCCCCAGTCTCACCCCCCCCATCGTCTCGTCCCAGTCTCACCCCCCCCATCGTTCAGTCCAGTTCACCCCCCCATGTCTCAGCCCCAGTTCACCCCCACCATCGTTCAGTCCCAGTCTCACCCCACATCGTCCAGTCCCAGTCCACCCCCCCATCGCTCACCCCCAGTTAAACCCCACCCATGTCTCGCCCCAGTCTCCCCCCCCACCATCGTCTCAGTCCCAGTCTCACCCCCACCTGTTCAGTCCCAGTCCACCCCACCATCGTCTCAGTCCCGTCTCCCCCCACCTTCGTCTCAGCCCCAGTCCACCCCCACCATCGTTCCCCCAGCCCCCAGTCTCACCCCCCCCCCTCGTCTAGCCCCAGTTCCCCCCCCACCATCGTCCAGTCCAGTCCCCCCCACCACGTCTCGTCCCGCTCACCCCACCATCGTCTCGTCCCATCTCACCCCCCATGTCTCAGCCCCCGTTCACCCCCCCCCCGTCTCATCCAGTCCACCCCCCCATCGTCTCGTCCCAGTCTCCCCCCCACCAGTCTCAGTCCAGTCTCACCCCCCTCGTCCAGTCCCAGTTCCCCCCCATCTCCAGCCCCGTTACCCCCCCATCGTCCAGCCCCCGTCTACCCCCCATCGTCTCAGTCCCAGTCTCACCCCCCATCGTCTCAGTCCCAGTCTCACCCCCCCCATCGTCTCACCCAGTCTCACCCCCATCGTCTCAGTCCAGTCTCCCCCACCATGTCACAGTCCCAGTCTCACACCCCATCGTCACAGTCCCAGTCTCACACCCCCCATCGTCACAGTCCCAGTCTCACCCCCCCCATCGTCACAGTCCCAGTCTCACACCCCATCGTCAAGTCCCAGTTCCACCCCCCTCGTCACAGTCCAGTCTCCACACCCCCATGTCACAGCCCCAGTCTCAACCCCCCATCGTCCAGCCCCAGTCTCACACCCCCATCGTCACAGTCCCAGTCTCCACCCCCCATCGTCACAGTCCAGTCCACACCCCCCATCGTCACAGCCCCAGTCTCACCCCCCATCGTCAAAAGTCCCCAGTCTCACACCCCCCATCGTACAGCCCCAGTTCAACCCCATCGTCAGGCCCAGTCTCCCCCCATCGTTCAGTCCATTTCCCCCCCCATGTCTCAGTCGTCCACCCCCCATCGTCTCAGTCCCAGTCTCACCCCCCATCGTCTCATTTCCCAGTCTCACCCCCCATCGTCTCGCCCCGTCCACCCCATCGTCTCAGTCCCGTCTCACCCCCCATCGTCTCAGTCTCAGTTCACCCCCCATCGTCTCAGTCCAGTCTCACCTCCCCCATGTCACAGTCCAGTTCACACCCCCATCGTCACAGTCCCGTCTCACACCCCATCGTCACAGCCCCAGTCTCACCCCCCCCTCGTCACAGCCCCGTCTCACCCCCCCCATCGTCACAGTCCCAGTCTCACACCCCCCATCGTTCGGCCAGTCTCACCCCCCCCATCGTCTCAGTCCAGTCTCACCCCCCCATCGTCTCAGTCCCAGTCTCACTCCCCATCGTCTCAGTCCCAGTCTCACCCCCTATCGTCTCAGTCCCAGTCTCACCCCCATCGTCTCAATCCCAGTCTCATATACCTCGTATCATCCCTCTTCAACCCACACCCTCCCTCATTCACTCCACACCCGCCCTCTCTCACTCCACACCCGCCCTCTCTCACTCCACACCCGCCCTCTCTCACTCCACACCCGCCCTCTCTCACTCCAAAACTGCCCTCTCTCATCCCACCGCCCTTTTCTCACTCCACACCCGCCTCTCTCACTCCACACCCGCCCTCTCTCACTCCACACCCGCCCTCTCTCACTCCACACCCGCCCTCTCTCACTATGTTACAAAAAACGCGATTCTAAAAGCTTAGAAATCTCCAGTGAATACTAGAAAGGACTGCCCTTCTAGCATCCAGCCTGTTACTGGGTTTTCGTAACAAGTAGTCAGCATCCTTGTCCAATTATCCATTAAAATTCAGTATTATTCAATAGTGCTTCAGGATTACAACTGGTAGGCTACTAACTAGAGAAATTAAAATTTAATAAATTTATTAATCATTAAGTTGTCTAGAGGTATAAATTAAATTAATCACAGTAATCAAAATAATATCACTTCTCTCAAGTACAATATTATTGTGCTGAAAGCACATATCACATTTATAATTCTAAAGTACCGTCTGGTACATTAATATTTAATAAGATATTACAAATATGTACAAGTTTGTGTGTATGAGTGTAAGTGCTCTAAGTAGTTCGTTATGTCTCAAGACTCGACTAGACTTAAACAAGTGACTGACAAAGTCTTCTAATAAACTAACTTCTTGACCGACTGGCAACCAGAACAGTCAGCTTGAACAACAAAAGCAACTGCAACACAGAATCAGGAACAAGGAGATAATATGTCGACACTAAGTAGGGACCATCAGCAGATCCTCCACAAAAGTTACAAAACTCCCATACTACTGAATCTAAGTTCAGCATAAGAAAATCCCCGACTGTGATAATACACAGAAACCAGTACAAATTAGGTCATAAGCTATAGTTCAGGACCTGAGTTACTCAGAGTGTCTATGAGACACACAACCTCAGTACAACGTCGAAAATCACTAAGTCTATACAATGTTCTGTGAACAGAATTCTACAGAACTAACAAGAATAATGAGACAGACAATCTGTCCAACCACCAAGCGAGTCTACAGCAGACTGAATACTTTAGGGGAGGTGAGGACACCCCCCCCCTCGATCACGTGATAGCAACGTGGACAACTGCAGCTCAGAAGCCGGCAGTCTAACGAGCTACAAGCGATAATTACAGTAGTTTGACAATCAAGACTTGAACTGAGCACTTAATATGTTACATCCTAACAACGTAAGTCAAATAACAATATAAAGCAACACATTTACGATTTAGCTATTATCGCAAATATAAGCAATATAGAATTAAATGAAAAAATAATAATTATATATATATACATAATCATTGCAACCATTCCGCCCTCTCTCACTCCACACCCGCCCTCTCTCACTCCACACCTGCCCTCTCTCACTCCACAAACCCCTCCTCACTCCACACCCCATAAACCCCTTTTCCCCACTCCAACCCCTTCATCCCCCCCCTCACTCCACACCCCCCTCTCTCATCCACACCCCCTCCTCACTCCACAACCATACCTCCTTCAACTCCACACCATACCTCCTTCACTCCCACACCATACCTCATCCCTCCCCCCCCCTCCCTCATTCTCTCCCACCCTCCCCTAAACTCTCCACACCTCCTCATACTCTCCACACCCCCCTCATACTCTCCCCACCCCCCCTCTCTCCACTCCACACCATCCCTCTCTCATCACACCATCCCCCTTTTCACTCACACCATCCCCCTCTCACTCCCACAAAACCCTCCCTCTCTCACTCCACCCCACTCCCTCCCCCTCACCCACACCATCCCTCCCTCCCACCACCATCCCTCCCTCACTCCACACCATCCCTCCCCTCACTCCCACACCATCCCCCTCCCCCCCCTTCACTCCAAAACCTTTCCCTCCCTCCCCCACCCAACAACCATCCCTCCCATCCCTCACTCCACACCATCCCTCCTCATCCACCCCCGCCCCCCTCTCACTCCACACCCGCCCCTTCACTCCACCCCCCCCTCCTCACTCCCCCACCATTCCCTCCTCAAATCCACACCCTCCTCCCTCACTCCACAAACCCTCCCTCCTCACTCCACACCCCCCCCCTCATCCACCCCTCCCCTCTCACCCCCCACACCCGCCCTCTCTCACTCCACACCTCCCTCCTCACATCCACACCCCCTCTCTCACTCCAAACCCTCCTCCTTTCCCTCCACACCCCCCTCATTCTCTCCACACCCTCCCTCATTCTCTCCACACCCCCCCCATTCACTCCACCTGTACCTCTCCCCACTCACACCATCCTTCCTCACTCCATCATTCCCCTCTCCCCTCCACTGCCTCTTTTCACTCCCCACCATCCCTCTCTCACTCCACACCATCCCTCTCTCACTCCACACCATCCCTCTCTCACTCCACACCATCCCTCTCTCACTCCACACCATCCCTCTCTCACTCCACAACCATTCCCCCTTCACCTCCACCCATCCCCTTCACTCCACACCATCCCGCCTTCACTCCACACCATCCCGCCTTCATCCACATCCTTCCCCAATCTGCACACTCCCAATCTCACTCCACACCACCCTCCCTCACTCCACACCATCCTCCCTCACTCCACACAAACCCTCCCTCACTCCACACCATCCCTCCCTCACTCCACCCCTCCCTCCCTCACTCCATCACCATCCCCCCCTCACTCCACACCCCCCCTTCACTCCACAACCCTCTCATCCCCACCCCCCTCTCACTCCACACCCCCTCCTCACTCCACACCAAACCCTCCTTCCTCCACAACCTTCCCTCATTCTCCCCACACACCTCCCTCATTCCCCCCTCCACACCTCCCTCTCTTCACTCCACACTGACCTCTCTCACTCCACACCATCCTTTCCCTCACTCCATATTCCCTCCTCACTCACTGCCTCTCTCCTCCACCCCATCCTCTCTCACTCCACACCATCCCTCCCTCACTCACACCCTCCCTTCTCCTCCCCACCACCCTCTCTCATCCACACCATCCCTCTCTCCTCCACACCAATCCCTCTCTCACTCACACCAATCCCCTCACTCACTCCACACCATCCCTCCTCACTCCCCCACCCTCCCGCTTCACTCCACACCATTCCCGCTTCACTCCACATCCTTTCCTCTCTAAGCCTTCCCTCCCAAACTCCTCCACCCATCCCTCCCTCACTCCACACCTCCCTCCTCACTCCACCATCCTCCCCCACTTCCACACTCCCTCCCTCACCCACCCCCAATTTCCCCCCCCTCACTTTACACAATCCCCCCTCACTTTCCCCACAAACCCCCCTCACTCCACACAATCCCCCCTCACTTCCACTACAAACCCCCCCCACTCCCCCAACAAACCCCCCCAACTCCACCAATTTTTCCCCACCCCCACACCAATCCATTCCCCCTTTACTCCACACCCTCCCCCCCTCATCCCCCATCCTCCCTCACTTCCCCATCCTCCCTCCCTCAAATTTCCCCACATTCCCCCCTCACTCCACACCCCTTCCCTTCTTACTCCACACCCTACCCTTTTCACCCCAGCCCCCATTCCCTTCCCCAGTTCCTTCCTTTCAGAAACCTTCCCTATTATTCCCCCCTCCCTTTCCCTTTCATCTTCCCCAGCCCTCCCTCGGTTCCACTTCTCTTCCCCCCCTCCTTCCCCACACTTTCCCCCCTCAGTTTCCTTTCATTCCCCTCCTGTTTCCTCTTTTCCCCCAGCCTCACTTTCCACTTTTCATCTCCCCAGCTCACCTTTCCACATTTATCTCCCCAGCCTCACTTTTCCCCTATTTCATCTCCCAGCCCTACTTCCCACTATTCATCTCCCCAGCCTCTCACTCATTCATCTCCCAGCTTTACTTCCCAAAATTCATCTCCCCAGCCTCACTTTCCACTTTCATCTCCCCAGCCCTCACTTTCACTATTCATCTCCCAGCTCTCACTTCCTAT
Organism: Cherax quadricarinatus; assembly: GCF_026875155.1. Taxonomy (NCBI): domain Eukaryota; kingdom Metazoa; phylum Arthropoda; class Malacostraca; order Decapoda; family Parastacidae; genus Cherax; species Cherax quadricarinatus. Next base: position 9,872,715 of record NC_069462.1, read on the forward strand.
TCATCTCCCCAGCCCTCCGTTCACTATTCATCTCCCCAGCCCTCACGTTCCACTATTCATCTCCCCAGCCCTCACGTTCCACTATTCATCTCCCCAGCCCTCACGTTCCACTATTCATCTCCCCAGCCCTCACTTACACAAATTTATCTCCCCGCCTCACGTTCCACTATTCATCTCCCAGCCCTACGTCCCCAATTCACTCTCAGCCTAACGTTCCACTATTCATCTCCCCAGCCCTCACGTTCCACTATTCATCTCCCCAGCCCTCACGTTCCACTATTCATCTCCCCAGCCCTCACGTTCCACTATTCATCTCCCCAGCCCTCACGTTCCAATTCATTCCCCAGCCCACGTTCCCCATTCATCTCCCAGCCCTCACTTTCCACTATTCATCTCCCAGCCCCCACGTTCCCCTATTCATCCCCAGCCTACGTTCCACTATCATTCCCCAGCCCTACGTTCCACATCACGTTCAGTTCCATTTTTCCCCCAGCCCTCACGTTCACTATCATCTCCAAGCCTCACGTTCCACTATTCAGCTCCAGCCTCACGTTCCACTATCATTCCCAGCCTCACGTTCCACTTTCCCTCTCCCAGCCTCACGTCCATATTATCCCCAGCCTCACGTTCCATATTCATCTCCAGCCTCACGTTCCACTATCATTCTCCCTAGCTGTCACTTTCAACAATTCATTTCTCTCCTGGTCTTCCTTCTCCACTTTTCAATGTCCCTCCTCTCGCTCTTCGTCTTTTCTCTCTTCCCTCTAACTTCCAGCCCCAGTTCTTCTCTCTCTAGCCCCCGCCTCGCCCACTCTTACTTCTCCAAGCCCAACCCTCTCCCTCTTCACCCCTCCCCTTCCTTCCTCCCTCCTCCTTCCTCCTTCACTCTTCCATCCTACCACTGCCACTCAACTAAGTAACTTGATTAAATGTATTGCAAATTTTCTGCTTCCATCTCCCGGGTACAGGTAGTGCTTGTGGATGACAATGACTCAGCAGCAGTAACAGCAGAAGCAGGAGTACCGATACCAGCAGCAGCAGCTGCAGTCAACAGCAGAAGCAGGAGTAGCGATACAGCGCAGCAGAGCAGCAACAGCAGAAGCAGGAGTAGCGATAGCAGCAGCAGCAGCTGCAGTAACAGCAGAAGCAGGAGTAGCGATACCAGCTGCAGCAGCAGCAGCAGCAACAGCAGAAGCAGGAGTAGCGATACCAGCTGCAGCAGCAGCAGCAGCAACAGCAGAAGCAGGAGTAGCGATAACAGCTGAGGCAGTCAGATAAGCAGAAGCAGGAGTAGCGATACAGGCTGCAGCAGCAGAGCAGCAACAGCAGAAGCAGGAGTACGATACCAGCTGGCTAGCAGCAAACAACAGCAGAAGCAGGAGTAGCGATTACAGCGCAGCAGCGACAGTTAACAGGCGAAGCAGGGAGAGTAGCGATACAGTGCAGCAGCAGCAGCAGTAACAGCAGAAGAGGAGTAGCGATACCAGCTGCAAACAGCAGCAGCAGAACAAACAGAAAAACAGGAAATAGCGAATACCAGTGCAGCAGGGAGAAGCAAAACAGAAGCAGGAGTTTGCGAACAGCGCAGCAGCTGCAGTAACAGAAAGAGGAGTAGCGATACCCGCTGAGCAGCAGCAGAAAGAAAAGAGAGCAGGAAGTAGCTGATACAGCTGCAGCAGCGCAGCAGTAAAGCAGAAAGGAGTAGCGATAACAGCCTAAACAGCAGCAGCAGCAACAAACAGAAGAGAGTTAGCATACCAGTGAGCAGCAGCAGCAGAACAGCAGAAGCAGAGTAGGGGAAAACCAGCTGCAGCAAGCAGCAGCAGTAAAGCGAAGCAGGAAATAGCGATACCAGCTGCAGCAGCAGCAGCAGCAACAGCAGAAGCAGGAGTAGCGATACCAGCTGCAGCAGCAGCAGCAGTAACAGCAGAAGCAGGAGTAGCGATACCAGCTGCAGCAGCAGCAGCAGTAACAGCAGAAGCAGGAGTAGCGATACCAGCTGCAGCAGCAGCAGCAGTAACAGCAGAAGCAGGAGTAGCGATACCAGCTGCAGCAGCAGCAGCAGTAACAGCAGAAGCAGAGTGCTGATAAAACCCGTGCAGCAGCAGCAGCAGAACAGCAGAAGCAGGGAGTTAGCGATACAAACTGCAGCAGGCAGCAGCAGTAAAAGTAAGAGGGAGTAGCGATACAGTCTGGGAGCGCAGCAGCAGTAAAGCAGAAGCAGGAGTAGCGAACAGCTTTCAGCAGCAGCAAACAGTAACAGCAGAAGCAGGAGTAGCGATACAGCTTCAAGCAGCAGCAGAGTAACAGCGAAGCAGGAAGTAGCGATACAGCTGCAGTAGCAGTCAGCAGTAACAGCAGAAGCAGGAGTTTGCGAACAAAAAAACTGCAGCGCGCAGCAGTAAAGCAGAAGCAGGAGTAGCGATACAGCTGCAGCAGCAGCAGCAGAACAGCAGAAGCAGGGAGTAGCGATACAGTGCAGCAGCAGTAAGCAAAGGGATGAAGCAGGAGTAGCGTTTCCAGCTGCAGAGAGAAAACAGAGACTAAGCAGAACATGAGTAGCGATACAGCTGAAACAGCAGAGCAGTAAAAGCAGAAGCAGGAGTTAGCGATAGTGCAGCAGCAGGCAGAAGTAACAGGCAGAAGCAGGAGAGTAGCGATACCAGTCTGCAGCAGCAGTAACAGCAAAAAAGCAGGAGTAGCGATACAGCTGCAGAGCAGCAGTAGTAACAGCAAAAAAAGAAATTTGAGTAGCGAAACAAACTGCAGCAAAACAGCAGAAATAACGCAGAAGCAGGAAATAGCGATACAGCGCCCGCAGGCAGCAGGCAGTAACAGCAGTAGCAGGAGTACAACAGTGAGCGGGGCAGACAGTACAGCAGAAGAGGAGAGTTAGCCGTCTGGAGCAGCAGATTGCAGTACACTGAAAAGGAGGTAGCGTGATACCAGCTGCAGCAACAGCAGCAGCAGAGCTGGTAGTAGCGAAACAGTTGAAGCAAGATTTAAACAGAAGTAGAAAATAGGATAGCTAAGATAGCAAACAGTGCAGAACAGAAGCAGAGTAGCGATAAAAAGTTGCAGCAGCAGCCCGACAGTTAGAACAGAAGCAAAGGTAGCAAACAGTTGTAGCAGCAGCCGCAAGTAACAGCTGAGGAAACAGAATAGAAACTTAGAGAAAGCAGAAACAGAATATTGGCAGCAAAGTATTGAAGCAGAAGCAGCAAATGGAACAAGAACAAGAGCAAAGGAAATCACCCGCAGTAGTTGAAAACAGAGGCAAGCAGAGCAAATTCCAAAAAACAAAGGGGAGTGCAAGAAGCAGAACAAAAGAAAGAGTTGAGGCAGAAACATACATCAGCTTTAAGAAGAGGTATGATAAAGCTCACGGAGCAGGCAGATTGCCTAGTAGCGACCGGTGAAGAGGCGGGGGCCAGGAGCTGTGACTCGACCCCTACAACCACAACTAGGCGAGCACACGCGGCCTCGACATTAGTGGCAAGACAATAATGACTGCAAATTTAATTACAACTGTAGCAAAAGCGTTAATTACAGAAGTAGCAGCAGCTGCAAAAACAATAGCAACAATAGTAGCAACATCATCAACGGTTGCAGCAACAGCAGCGACAACAGAATAAGAAAAAACATCGACGCAATAGGACCACAATCAGTAGTAGCAGCAGCCCAAGCAAAAACAGTAACAACAACAGCAGTTGCAAAAGCAACAGTAGACTCAGCAAGAGCAACAGCAACAGCTACTTTAGCAGCACCAGCAACAGAGGTACCAACATCAACAGAAGCAGCAACATCAACAGAGGCAGCAACATCAAAAGAGGTAGCAACATCAACAGAGGCAGCAGCATCAACAGAGGCAGCAACATCAAAAGAGGCAGCAACATCAACAGAGGCAGCAACATCAACAGAGGCAGCAACATCAACAGAGGCAGCAACATCAACAGAGGCAGCAACATCAACAGAAGCAGCAACATCAACATAGGCAGCAACATCAACAGAGGCAACATCAACAGAGGCAACAACATCAACAGAGGCAACAACATCAACAGCAACAGTAGCAACAGCAGATGCATCAGTATGTACAACAACAACATCAAAAGAAAAGCGGAGAAGGAGAAACTGGAGAGCGAGACTAAGCAATAATAACGGAAGGAAGACAAGCATAAAGAAGACATGGAGCAAGGCGAGGAAGAAGAGAAGAAAAAGGAGGAGGAAGAGGATGATTTGCAGCTGCTTAAGTAGTGGCACTGGCCGGCTGGATGGAGGGTTAAGGTGCTGCAAGTCTGGCACTGAGTGGAGGAATGGAGTGAAATGGAGGAGGTGGGGGAAGACAAATATGATGGGCGACAAGGACAGAAAAGAGAACGAGAGCATGGAGCAAGGAATGAAGGGAAACATGAAGAGAGGACAACAAAGAGCAACACACAAGATAAGTGCAAAGAGGCACATAAGAAATGAGAAAATCAAAAGGAAAAGTGGAGAAGAGAGAACAAACGATAAGGCAAGTAAATCAGGAAGACATGAGAAGAAAGACAGGACAAGGCGAGAAGAAAGAGAATTAAAAAGAAGAAATACTTGAAACGCTAAATACGTTATGGAAGGTAATGAATCTAGGATGATGAGAATGAAGCAATGGAGAAGTAACAAATACACAAAAAAGAGAGGAAGCTACGGAGGACGTTAGTCCGACTGGAGAATTACGAAAGTAACTACAGCGAAAGAGTGAGGAAGAGCTGTGTAATAGGAAGTTTGAGAGGGGAAGGACAAGAGAGGAAGGAGAAAGAAGTATGGCAAGTTGCATGGAAAAGAGAAGAATAGAAGGGAAGACGGCCGGAGAGTGGATTGAAAACCAGAAGAATACTCGACAGGTAAATCGTATGGCAGTAGTGTTAGTAGTATAGTAGTGAAATAGATGGGTAGTATGGCATTATAGAAATATGGTAGTAATTGCAGAGTTCAGTCGACTGGTAGTATTCAAGTCACATATACAAAAGATAGATGGTGTATTGCAGAAGTGTAGTTAGTAGTGAGTAGTAAGAGAACAAGTAGTAGTAGTGTATAATGCATAGTAGTGGTAGTATTGGCGTAGAGTGGTGTATGCAGAGAAGTATAGTAAATGGCAGTAGTAGTGGTAGTATTGGAGTGTAGTGGTAGTATTGGCAGTTAGTAGTGTAGTATTGGCAGTAGTAGTGATAGTATTGGAGTAGTAGTGGTAGTATGCATAGTAGTGTAGTATGGCAGTGTAGTGGTAGATTGAGCAGTAGTAGTGGTAGTATTGGCAGTAGTAGTAGTAGTAGTATTGGCAGTAGTAGTGGTAGTATTGGCAGTAGTAGTGGTAGTATTGGCAGTAGTAGTGATAGTATTGGCAGTAGTAGTGGTAGTATTGGCAGTAGTAGTGGTAGTATTGGCAGTAGTAGTGGTAGTATTGGCAGTAGTAGTGATAGTATTGGCAGTAGTAGTGGTAGTATTGGCAGTGGTAGTGGTAGTATTGGCAGTAGTAGTGTAGTATTGGCAGTAGTAGTGTAGTATTGGCAGTAGTAGTGTAGTTGCAGTAGTAGTGGTAGTATTGGCAGTAGTAGTGGTAGTATTGGCAGTAGTAGTGATAGTATTAGCAGTAGTAGTAGTAGTGGTAGTATTGGCAGTGGTAGTAGTGGTAGTATTGGCAGTGGTAGTAGTGGTAGTAGTATTGGCAGTGGTAGTGGTAGTAGGTAGTATTGGAGTGGTAGTATTGGCAGTGGTAGTGGTAGTATGGAGTAGTAGTGGAGTGGCAGTAGTTGGTATTGGCAGTAGTAGTGGTAGTATTGGCAGTAGGTAGTATTGCAGTGGTAGTAGTAGTGGTAGTATTGGCAGTGGTAGTAGTGGTAGTATTGGCAGTGGTAGTAGTAGTGGTAGTATTGGCAGTGGTAGTAGTAGTGGTAGTATTGGCAGTGGTAGTAGTAGTGGTAGTATTGGCAGTGGTAGTATTGGCAGTGGTAGTAGTAGTGGTAGTATTGGCAGTGGTAGTATTGGCAGTGGTAGTATTGGCAGTGGTAGTAGTAGTGGTAGTATTGGCAGTGGTAGTAGTAGTGGTAGTATTGGCAGTGGTAGTAGTAGTGGTAGTATTGGCAGTTGTTGTGGTAGTAGTAGTGGTAGTATTGGCAGTGGTAGTATAGTGGTAGTATTGGCAGTGGTAGTAGTAGTGGTAGTATTGGCAGTGGTAGTAGTAGTGGTAGTATTGGCAGTGGTAGTAGTAGTGGTAGTATTGGCAGTGGTAGTAGTAGTGGTAGTATTGGCAGTGGTAGTAGTAGTGGTAGTATTGGCAGTGGTAGTAGTAGTGGTAGTATTGGCAGTGGTAGTAGTAGTGGTAGTATTGGCAGTGGTAGTAGTAGTGGTAGTATTGGCAGTGGTAGTAGTAGTGGTAGTATTGGCAGTGGTAGTAGTAGTGGTAGTATTGGCAGTGGTAGTAGTAGTGGTAGTATTGGCAGTGGTAGTAGTAGTGTAGTATGGGCTGGTATAGTGTGGTAGTATTGGCAGTGGTAGTAGTAGTGGTAGTATTGGCAGTGGTAGTAGTAGTGGTAGTATTGGCAGTGGTAGTAGTAGTGGTAGTATTGGCAGTGGTAGTAGTAGTGGTAGTATTGGCAGTGGTAGTAGTAGTGGTAGTATTGGCAGTGGTAGTAGTAGTGGTAGTATTGGCAGTGGTAGTAGTAGTGGTAGTATTGGCAGTGGTAGTAGTAGTGGTGTATGGGCGTGGTGTAGTGTGGAGTATGGCAGTGGTAGTAGTAGTGGTAGTATTGGCAGTGGTAGTAGTAGTGATAGTATTGGCAGTGGTAGTAGTAGTGGTAGTATTGGCAGTGAGTAGTAGTAGTGGTGTATGGCAGTGGTAGTAGTAGTGGTAGTATGGCAGTGGTAGTAGTAGTGGTAGTATTGGCAGTAGTAGTAGTAGTGGTAGTAGTAGAAGTAGTATTGGTAGTAGTGGTAGTAGTGGTAGTATTGGCATAGTAGTAGTAGTGGTAGTAGTAGAAGTATATTGGTAGTAGTGGTAGTAGTGTGTAGTTGCAGTAGTGGTGGTAGTATTGGTAGTAGTAGTGGTAGTAGTAGTGGTAGTAGTAGTAGTGGTAGTAGTAGAAGTGGTAAGTAGAAGTGGTAGTAGTAGTAGTGGTAATAGAAGTGGTAGTAGTAGTAGTAGTAGTAGTAGTAGTGGTAGTAGTGTGTGTAGTCGTAGTAGTGGTAGTCGTGGTATGTAGTAGTAGCGGTAGCAGTAGTGGCAGTACGGGTTGTAGTGATAGTAGTGGTAGTAGTGGCAGTAGCGGTAGTAGTGGCAATACGAGTAGTAGTGATAGTAGCGGCAGTAGTGGTAGTTGTAAGTACGGAGAGTAGTTTTAGTGGCACAAGAGATAGAAAAGTTAGTGAAAGGAGGATATAGTAACGGTAGTAACAATAGTAGTAACAGAGTGGGTAATTCTATGGACAAGAAAAAGGAGCACTGTGGGAGAGCTAAGGTCCCACAGGGGGTACGACCTTTTCTTTACTGTTTCAGTTTTTTCCGCCCCTGTGTTTTTGGTCCGACCCTCTTGTGGGCCCTTAACTCTGCTGCAGTGCTTCTTGTGGGCCCTTAGCTCTGCTGCAGTGCTTCTTGTGGGCCCTTAGCTCTGCTGCAGTGCTTCTTGTGGGCCCTTAGCTCTGCTGCAGTGCTTCTTGTGGGCCCTTAGCTCTGCTGCAGTGCTTCTTGTGGGCCCTTAGCTCTGCTGCAGTGCTTCTTGTGGGCCCTTAGCTCTGCTGCAGTGCTTCTTGTGGGCCCTTAGCTCTGCTGCAGTGCTTCTTGTGGGCCCTTAGCTCTGCTGCAGTGCTTCTTGTGGGCCCTTAGCTCTGCTGCAGTGCTTCTTGTGGGCCCTTAGCTCTGTTGCAGTGCTTCTTGTGGGCCCTTAACTCTGCTGCAGTGCTTCTTGTGGGCCCTTAACTCTGCTGCAGTGCTTCTTGTGGGCCCTTAGCTCTGCTGCAGTGCTTCTTGTGGGCCCTTAGCTCTGCTGCAGTGCTTCTTTTTGTGTCACTCTGTAAAAAGGCCAAGTCGGACCGAAACGTCGTCGTAAGCTCCTCTCTCTTATGTGCTGGGAATTTGTGTATTGTTTCCGTCACGGTATTGTGACTTATTGTTGTTCTTGATGGAGCGTAAACGAGATTTGAAGAGTGAAAGAGAAAGAAAGAGAGAGAGAGAGAGAGAGAGAGAGAGAGAGAGAGAGAGAGAGAGAGAGAGAGAGAGAGAGAGAGAGAGAGAGAGAGAGAGAGAGAGAGACAGACAGACAGAGACAGACAGAGACAGAGACAGACAGAAAAAAAGAGAAAAACGAGAGAAAGGGTGAAAGAAAGAGCGAGAAAAAGGACGAGTAAAAGAGCAAGAGAGAGAGAGAAGGAACAAGAACTAGCGAAAGACAGAGGTGTGAGAGAAACAGTGAAAGCGAGAGAGTATAAACAAGAGAGGAGAAAAGATAGTTAAAAATAAGATATACTGGAAAATATATTAAAACTCACAGTTAAACAGAAATTAAACAATAAATAAATAAAAAACACGAAAAAAATTGATATTAAACACAGTATAAAGGAAATGCAAGGGAGACCAGCATAGAAATGCAGGGAATGAGGAATGATGAATAATGAAGGAGGAGAGTGAGGGGAGAGGAAGGAATTGTGAGTGAGTGAGGGAGATAGCAGAAGAGGGGAAGTGAGACGATTAATTAATGAAATGAATTGAACGAAGGGGAGACAGGAGGAAATGAGACGAAAATGGAAAAATTTGGCAATTTTAAGAAATAAATTTAGGAATTTTTTTACTGTTATGTACAAGATATTGAAGGAGAGTTGGGGAATGATCGGTGTTTCCCTTGAAGGAAACTGTATTTCTGGTTTAACTGAAGGATATAGAATCTAAGATAAAACGGGAGGAAGAATTATGGTCTTGTCTGGATATTCATTGCAGTAAGTAACTGCCAAAGTCAAATAAATTTGCAACAATATATGTCTTGATCTGAAGTCAGAGTCGGTCAAGCAAGACGAAGCGCCCTAGAAAAAAAATACATTTTTTTTAATACACCCGCCGCCTCCCACCGAGGCACAGTGACCTGTATAAGAAAAAGAAACACTTCCACAATCACTCACTCCATCACTGTCTTCTCAGAGGTGCGCCAATACTGCAACTCCAGTGCCCCTCCGAAATGCATTTATCCCCACCCCTTCTTCAGAGTGCAGGCACTTCACTTCCCACCTCCAGGGCTCAAATCTGGCTAACCGGTTTCCATGAATCCCTTCATAAATGTTAACGTGTTGTGGGAGTGTGAGAGAGGTAAGTCATAAAAATCACTTGTTTACTCTCCTAACCATCACACCTGTTAGATGTTTAAGTCCCTCACATACTGAACCTCCTTTACACTCCTCCCTCCAACCTTTCCTAGGATGATCCCTCCCCAACATTCTCTTCGCTTTTTACACTCCACGTCATCATATTTTGCTGTATCCTTTCTAAATATCCAAAGCACCTCAGTAACCCTTCCATAGCTCTCTGGATAATACCTTTAGTATTATCCAGAGTTTCTCCAAACTACGCATTCTCTGAATAATATTCACACAATACAATAATATTCACACCACACTCCTTACTGTAACATGTTTCACACCTATATAAGAGTGTTAGTACCACTAAACTCCCATACTTTCCCCTTTTTTGCCTCCATGGATAACATACTTTGTCTCCACAGATACCTCAGTGCACCACTCACCTCTTTTCCTCATTTCTACCGTTCAGCTAGTCTTGAATGGACCTCTCTGCCGACAGATTCACTCCCAAATAACTGAACACTTTCACTTCCTCCATATTTCTCCTTCAAATCTGATATACAATTTTTCATTAAATTTTTGTTACCCTCATCACCCTGCTCTTTCCAATATTCACTTTTAATTTCCTTCTTTTACCCACCCTTCCAAATTCGTCCACCAAGCTTTACAACCTGTCTTTAGAATCTCCCAAACGCACCATGTAATTGGCAAAAGTCACTGTGACTACTACCACTTTGTATTAGATTCTTTGTCTTTAAATATCATCTCTCTTTTCAACACATCAGCCTCTATAATATGTTACACAATCATGGCGACATCACTCATCCCTGTCTAAGGCCTAATTTTACTGGGAAATAATTTCCCTCTCCTATATTCTCTAATCTGAGCCTCACTATCCTCAAAAACTCGCAGTTGCTTTTAGTAACCTACCACCTATTCCATACATTTGCATCATCTGCCACCTTGCTCCCTCATCCACCTATCATATGCCTTTTCTAAATCCATAAATGTAACGAAAACTTCATTACTTTTATCTAAATATTGTTTAATTACATAGTTCAATGTAAACACTTGGTCTAAACATCCCCGATCCATTTTAGAAACCTTCTTGCTCATCTGTGATCATACTCTGTTTTACCGTTACCTTTTTCAACAATAACTGCTATAACTGTATATCAATCCTGTCTGTTCATCAGCATATTTTATGTTATGTCTTCTTTGGTTCATCTGCTCTTCAACGACGTTAAGCTTAATTCCATTAGCTTTTCGTTGCTGCTTATATCGAATAGCTCTGGAACACCCCTTTTCTTTCTCTAGTGTCTAACACACGTTTTCAGGCGGGGGCTTCATTCAGGTGCTGCGTTCTCCAAGACTGGCTTGGCATATGTTGTAAATAGGTCCCGAATGACTGAGATGCCTAAAAGTTTTTCTTGGATCTATCAGGCGAGGATTGGCTGCAGATGTTATTCGGTTGATGTGATCTTCGGCAATATGCAAGGCACTATGCTTACTCCTAGGTCTTTTGTTTTGAGTGAGGTTTGCAGCCTCCGTCTCCTGAGTGTATATTAAGTGTCCAGTCTTCTTGCCCCGCCCTCAGTCTTTATAACCTTGCATTTTCTTGGATTAAATTTAAGCAACCACTTATTTGAGCAATCATACAGTTTGTCCAGATCCATTTGTAAATTTCATTGTCCTCATGTGTTTAAATTGTTTCATCAGTTTTGCATCATCAGCAAACAGGGATATATCTGATTGTCTTATCTGGTAGGATATTCACTTAAATCAGAAACAGAACTGGTCATAATATCGATTCTTGTGGAGCCATATTCAATACTCTTTCTGAACACCTTGCACTAAGGCAATTTTCATCCACAAGATTACATTCCTTGATATCCCTGCCTGTACCACAAGATTTTGCCCAAGTCTAATGCGGGATATAGTATTTAATTTCATCTTGGAGTCTAAAATGCAATCTATTCATCCCCGTCCCTCCCTCTTCCTCTTGTCTCACTTGTGTTACTCTGTCACAGATCTCCATCAGGTTGGTAAGACAAAGATTTGCTAACTCTGGACCCGTGGTGGTTATCGTCGATGAAACCACATATTACTGCTCTGCCATTGATCTTTTGATTATCTCATTTACTTTACATGGTATATATATTAGAAATATTGGTATGTATACGAGTTATGACATTCGCTGGCTCCAGTGCCCCTGGCAACTGTCCCGCGTCCATCAGTTTACTGTAGATCTTAGTAGTTCGGACATGACAACTTGTCACGTCCCATTACCTGTCATGTATCTGGTTCCATCATTTTTTTATATTCTTCTGTTGAGTGTATTTTGTTTAGTTCCTGTCGGTGTAACCTGTACTTAAGCTTTCTGTCATTTCTCTGTTTCCACTGAGAAAACCCTCTTTAAATTGTTTGTTCAGTACCTCTGTCTTCCTTGCTGTTATCATCAGAACTTTTTATCTTCGGTCGAAATGCCTAGTATTTTATTGTCACCTCTCTTATGAAGTGGTTACGAGGCTATTCTATTTTGTTCAGATTTAACCCTTGCTTTTATGTCATTGTAAATTTTTGCTCAGCGTTCCTTTCCGTCCTTACACGTTCGTTTTTGACTCTTCGGTGCACATTATTATTCTTTGCCTTTCCTTCTTTTCTAGAGTTTCTTTTTATTTATCTTGTGATTTTTGTTTTAACCTTTTTGCATCTTTGGTTGAACAATCTACTCTTACCGTTTTTTTTTTTTTTTTTTTTTTTTTGCGGGTATAAAGTTCTACTCTACCTACCAGAAGTTTCCACCTAGGTACTCCAGCTCATCCACTGACTTTTCTTTGTTCATTCTCCCATTATTTCATCCAGATCTTTCATGCCTCAAAAAAATTTATTTTTTTTTCAACGAACCGGCCGTATCCCACCAAGGCAAGGTGGCCCAAAAAGAGAAACGAATGTTTCTCTTTTTAAATTTAGTAATTTATACGGGAGAAGGGGTTACTAGCCCCTTGCTCCCGGCATCTTAGTCGCCTCTTACAACACGCATAGCTTACGGAGGAAGAATTCTGTTCCACTTTCCCCATGGAGAAGTGGAACAGAATATCTAACTGATATTTCCGTTAGCCTTCTCTGTGATAGCTATGATGTCAGACTGCTTTCATCTCATCAATACTGTTAGATAACCTATTGCATTTGTGCACCACACTCTCAGCATTCTTTCCTTTACTATGTTATGGTTTGTGTAGTCTACTCTTTGATGCTCATCTGACGGATGTGGGGGAGGTAAGGCTGGGGTTGGTATGCGCATTATTAAAGAGTTAAGGGTTAGGGATAAGGCAGCAGGAAGGGAGAACATGGGCAGACAACAAGGAAGGGTGGAGGTTAATGTAAATATTGACCATAAATAACAAAAAAGGCACAATACCGTGACTGGAACAAATAACCCGCACACAGAAGAGACTTTGTAAATGGTCCAGGTTGGACCGAAACGTCGTCGTAAGCTCCTCTCTTCTATGTGCGGGTTATTTGTTTATAAATATTGACCTTTGAGGTGTGCTAGGTGTCAATGGCACTTGTCGATAGACACTTGGCCTGTGGTGTTGATTACTAATTTTTAAAGGCACTTGTCTAGTGTGTGTGTGTGTGTGTGTGTGTGTGTGTGTGTGTGTGTGTGTGTGTGTGTGTGTGTGTGTGTGTGTGTGTGTGTGTGTGTGTGTGTCGATCTGAGTGTGTTCATGTCTGGTTTGTATGTGTTATTATCCGACTATTTTTTTTCCTGGCTTCAAGGCCAAACATTGCATTATGAGAGTGTAACGAGAGGTCGTGTGTCAGGTGGAGTCGCTACCTGATCATCTGAGCGCAGCGAGGCGTCTCATTCACCCAGACCAGCCAGTCCTGCTCACACGCACCTCCACACTATTTTCAGTCGATATATTTATATCGATTGAATGAGAGAGAGAGATCCATTGGGATAGTAGAGGGTTTGGTAGTCCACTCCGGCACTATCTACTTAAGACTTTAAGCAAGATAGTAGTTCTATCATATATCAAAGAATTTAATAAAAGAATAGTAAAGCATAAGGCTCTTTCCCTACCCTCCACTCCTAACCACTGCCGGCATGTGAACAGGGAAAAGGGGGAAATAAATCACAACATAAACCACGATATGAGTGGGGGTTAGAACCCATGGGTTCTAACCCTACCCATACCCTGGTTTGTTTTCAATCGTGTTATTACGATTTAAAGAGTCAAATATTAAAAAAATAACAATTTACAGGAGAAACATGTTCTGATAGGAGGAATTTGCTTACTGTTACACCAATATAATCAGTAGTACTGATATCGTTAACTACTGCCACTCTCAGGTTGTGTGTACTTGTGGTTCACCTGGTTATTACCAGTGCTACGTCCAGACACTGAATGCAGATCACTGCCCACAGTATTTTTACCTCTACTATCCCGTGTTAAACTGCATAGTATAGACTATTCAGTGTTAGAATATATAGTATAAACTCTACCCTGTTATACTAGAAAGTTATTGTCAAAGTGGTTGGCTCATTGTCAACAGATCCTCTTCATGTAGATTTTGAGTAAACATCAGGAACCCTTTGATGGTGTCAGTAATATTACGTGTAGTACCTTTGTGACGCCTGTGTAGGCATTGGTATGTATCAAGGTTGGGCAGATTGTGTTCAAAGGGGACACATCTTTACTCTTACAACAGGGACTACCTGTTAGCGAATACGTAGCAGAGCTACAGGGGATGCCCAATAGTGGTCCAGACCTGAGATCTACTTCAATTTAAACATGGAGCTTGACTGAATCACATGTGTAGCTTCTCGATTCCTTGTGTACTCTATCAATTTGTGAGCAAAGCTAGAGAACTAGGTATGATTTTTTTCCTCAGGGATCTTCTGGGTGTGAACCAACACAGGCATACTGGTGGGCACACATACTGGTGGCAGTGGTAACCTAGTATTAGTTTTCTTTTAAATATTTATCGTTGTAGGCAGGTGTCCGTACTTAACGATGCCAGTGCCTCGCCTGCCTTTGTCCACGGTCATCAAATTTCATCAGCTACTCACAGTGTTTCTCATCTGGCTATTGTTTAGTGCCGTAATGAGTGCTGTTTCCAGATGCTTTGGTGCGTTGATTTTATCATTTTGATTGGCGTCGGCTAGTATTGCATTGTTCCTGAGTAACTCTTGTCCTGTCCTGATTTCTGATACTTCTCTGAGCTGGAGTTTGGGTTTAAAAGTGTGCCGGTAGGCCAACCCAGGCCGTGAGGAAGCCACTGATGCCTCAAGCCTTCGTATCACTAGCCCTTGCCCAGTACTGTTGCTCCCGACACTTCTGTCACCATTGCTCTGGTCCCAGGTCCAGTTTCCAGTGAGGAGCCCACAGGCTTTATCTTATAAGCCAGTTCATCTTATGGAATGGAGAGAACCTATTAAGTTTTACTTCCATTTAGCCAAATTTCTTAATACAGTAAAACTAAGTATATCTTAGAATAGTTAGAATCCATGTCATTACTGGAAAATAACTCATCGGATCAGCTTAAAATTTTCACCACTGTTGTGATTTCCGAAACACAAGGTTTACATTGCCACTGGGTAGCACTAAGTCCCAATTTACCAATTTTATTAAATGGTGATTTCTCAATAAGGAAACAATGCTTCTTTTGCCTGGATTCAGAACATTATTGTCAGTGGATTTTATAAGAAAGAAGATAACACACTAGTTTATTCATAGCTGAAAATTTAAAATTTTTCAATTATCATGAGGGAGCACTAAATCCGTTGAGATTTTACAGCGCCTGTGAATAGGAGAGGATGGCAGAAGGCATTCAGGAATTTGGAGCACAGCTCCAATTCCCTAGATCAAGAGCCCCTCTCCAGCATCAAGGAACCTGGAGGGGGAAATTTTACAGAAATGTTTATAAACTTGCCAACGTTAGCATCAAATTACTGGAGAATGCTTTTTCCGATCGGCTTCAAACTTTCCACTTTCTCAAGAATATTCCGCTTTCTCACAAATTTAATCTTATTACTTAAAAACGCCCCTTTCGATCGGTTTCAAACGAGATTATTTGTACTCCTGGGTGAACCCTGCACGATGCTTCATAGGTCATTCCCAAGTTTTGTGTGTGTGATGCCCGGAGACAGACTCCTCCTCTGATCAACACTGGTGTATCATTCTTAGAAAAAGGCTAGTAATTTTAATGAAGTGTGTAGATGCCATTTTACCACTTTTAATCTCCAAATTGAATAGTGTTATTTTACCGTATATCATTATATTGCCTTGACGTGTACTTATCTTAACATTGCCTGGAATAAATTTCAACGCCTCCCGTTCCATGGTACTATATGACCCCTACTGGTTTTGGCTCAATCGTTAATAAACAAAAAAGGCACAATACCGTGACTGGAACGATACACAAATAACCCGCACATAAAAGAGAGAAGCTTACGACGACGTTTCGGTCCGACTTGGACCATTGACAAAGTCACACTGTGTGTCTCAATCGTTAATGGGTGATGCGTTGAATTAAACGGATGGAGGTTACTTAAGTTAAGGTGCACGTCAATTAACTTGTTATCTCCTATGTTATTTTTCCCCTGTAATCTACCTTGTCCACAATTACTATTGAATTTGCTTTGTCTGCTTTCGTAAGGTGAAGTCTAGGATCTTCTCTTAATTAATGGTATAACTTAGCATATGTTGATAAATTAGACACATGTGCAACTCTTGGGTATCTTTATTGAGGAAACGTTTCGCAACACAGTGGCTTCATCAGTCCATACATAGGAGAAACTTGAAGAACAGGAGGAGAATGAGGTAATCAGTCCCTCAGCCTTGAGTCGATGTGGTCAGTAAATCAATCTCGACTCAAGGTTGAGGGACTGATTACCTCATTCTCCTCCTGTTCTTCAAGTTTCTCCTATGTATGGACTGATGAAGCCACTGTGTGGCGAAACGTTTCCTCAATAAAGATACCCAAGAGTTGCACATGTGTCTAATTTATCAACATGTCGGTTCTCTGAACCATTCATCTACAAACATAGCATATCTTTGAGAACAATTGTTCTGGAAGGTCTAGTGAAAGTCTAGTGTGGCAGTGTTAGCTGGTCAGGTCTAGTGTGGCAGTGTTAGCTGGTCAGGTCTAGTGTGGCAGTGTTAGCTGGTCAGGTCTAGTGTGGCAGTGTTAGCTGGTCAGGTCTAGTGTGGCAGTGTTAGCTGGTCAGGTCTAGTGTGGCAGTGTTAGCTGGTCAGGTCTAGTGTGGCAGTGTCAGCTGGTCAGGTCTAGTGTGGCAGTGTCAGCTGGTCAGGTCTAGTGTGGCAGTGTCAGCTGGTCAGGTCTAGTGTGGCAGTGTCAGCTGGTCAGGTCTAGTGGGCAGTGTCAGCTGGTCAGGTCTAGTGTGGCAGTGTCAGCTGGTCAGGTCTAGTGTGGCAGTGTCAGCTGGTCAGGTCTAGTGTGGCAGTGTCAGCTGGTCAGGTCTAGTGTGGCAGTGTCAGCTGGTCAGGTCTAGTGTGGCAGTGTCAGCTGGTCAGGTCTAGTGTGGCAGTGTCAGCTGGTCAGGTCTAGTGTGGCAGTGTCAGCTGGTCAGGTCTAGTGTGGCAGTGTCAGCTGGTCAGGTCTAGTGTGGCAGTGTCAGCTGGTCAGGTCTAGTGTGGCAGTGTCAGCTGGTCAGGTCTAGTGTGGCAGTGTCAGCTGGTCAGGTCTAGTGTGGCAGTGTCAGTTGGTCAGGTCTAGTGTGGCAGTGTCAGCTGGCCAGGTCTAGTGTGGCCCTGTCAGCTAGCCAGGTCTAGTGTGACCCTGTCAGCTGGCCAGATCTAATGTGGCAGTGTCAGCTGGTCAGGTCTAATGTGGCAGTGTCAGCTGGTCAGGTCTAATGTGGCAGTGTCAGCTGGTCAGGTCTAGTGTGGCAGTGTCAGATGGTCAGGTCTAGTGTGGCAGTGTCAGCTGGTCAGGTCTAGTGTGGCAATGTCAGCTGGTCAGGTCTAGTGTAGCAGTGTCAACAGGTCAGTTCTAGTGTGGCAGTGTCAGCTGTCAGGTCTAGTGTGGCAGCGTCAGCTGGCCAGGTCTAGTGTGGCTGGTCAGGTCTAGTGTGGCTGGTCAGGTCTAGTGTGGCAGTGTCAGCTCGTCAGGTCTAGTGTGGCAGTGGCAGCTCGTCAGGTCTAGTGTGGCAGTGTCAGGTGGCCAGGTCCTGTGTGGCAGTGTCCACTGGCCAGGTCCAGTGTGGCAGTGTCCGCTGGCCAGGTCCAGTGTGGCAGTGTCAGCTGGTCAGGTCTAGTGTGGCATTGTCAGCTGGCCAGGTCTAGTGTGGCAGTGTCAGCTGGCCAGGGCTAGGGTGGCAGTGTCAGCTGACCAGGTCTAGTGTGGCAGTGTCAGCTGACCAGGTCTAGTGTGGCAGTGTCAGCTGACCAGATCTAGTGTGGCAGTGACAGCTGGTCAGATCTAGTGTTGCAGTGTCAGCTGGCCAGGGCTAGGGTGGCAGTGTCAGCTGGTCAGATCTTGTGTGGCAGTGTCAGCTGGTCAGATCTAGTGTGGCAGCGTCAGCTGGTCAGGTCTAGTGTGGCAACGTCAGCTGGTCAAGTCTAGTGTCGCAGTGTCAGCTGGTAAGGTCTAGTGTAGCAGTGTCAGCTGGCCAGGTCTAGTGTAGCAGTGTCAGCTAGCCAGGTCTAATGTAGCACTGTCAGCTGTCCAGGTCTAATGTAGCACTGTCAGCTGTCCAGGTCTAATGTAGCACTGTCAGCTGTCCAGGTCTAATGTGGCAGTGTCAGCTGGTAAGATCTAGTGTGGCAGTGTCAGCTTGTCAGGTCTAGTGTGGCAGTGTCAGCTGGTCAGGTCTAGTGTGGCAGTGTCAGCTGGTCAGGTCTAGTGTGGCAGTGTCAGCTGGCCAGGTCCAGTGTGGCAGTGTCAGCTGGCCAGGTCCAGTGTGGCAGTGTCAGCTGGCCAGGTCCAGTGTGGCAGTGTCAGCTGGCGAAGTCCAGTGTGGCAGTGTCAGCTGGCCAGGTCCAGTGTGGCAATGTCAGCTGGCCAGTTCCATTGTGGCAGTGTCAGCTGGCCAGGTCCAGTGTGGCAGTATCAGCTGGCCAGTTCCAGTGTGGCAGTGTCAGCTGGCCAGGTCCAGTGTGGCAGTGCCAGCTGGCCAGGTCCAGTGTGGCAGTGCCAGCTGGCCAGGTCCAGTGTGGCAGTGCCAGCTGGCCAGGTCTAGTGAGGCAGTGCCAGCTGGCCAGGTCCAGTGTGGCAGTGCCAGCTGGCCAGGTCCAGTGTGGCAGTGCCAGCTGGCCAGGTCCAGTGTGGCAGTGCCAGCTGGCCAGCAATAGTGTCTTTGAGGGAATTTCCCCTAATCACCACCACCGTCTCTTCGTCTTCCTCATATCGTTACTTAAGGACTCGGTAAAGCTCTTGATCTGAGGATTTGGAGCCATTCATTCCATTCTCAATTAAATATTAACTCCTCTCACTAAACTTGATCCTCCTCTAATCTTGTCTCACTAAGCTTGATCCTCCACTAATCCTGTCTCACTAAACTTGATCCTCCACTAATCTTGTCTCACTAAACTTGATCCTCCACTAATCTTGTCTCACTAAGCTTGATCCTCCACTAATCCTGTCTCACTAAACTTGATCCTCCACTAATCTTGTCTCACTAAACTTGATCCTCCACTAATCTTGTCTCACTAAACTTGATCCTCCACTAATCTTGTCTCACTAAACTTGATCCTCCACTAACCTTGTCTCACTAAACTTGATCCTCCACTAATCTTGTCTCACTAAGCTTGATCCTCCACTAATCCTGTCTCACTAAACTTGATCCTCCACTAATCTTGTCTCACTAAACTTGATCCTCCACTAATCTTGTCTCACTAAACTTGATCCTCCACTAATCTTGTCTCACTAAACTTGATCCTCCACTAACCTTGTCTCACTAAACTTGATCCTCCACTAACCTTGTCTCACTAAACTTGATCCTCCACTAACCTTGTCTCACTAAACTTGGTGCTACACTTTACTTCCCCCACACCTCCCTCTCCCCTCCTCTTCCCCACTTCTTCCCCTCCACCTCCATTCCCTCCCCCTCCCACAACTCTCTACCTTACGTTAATGAAACTCTAAATCCGACACTAACGAGCCACCAACGTGGAGTTGACAGCGCTGAGTGGGGTATATACTGTTGTAAATGTCTGTGACGGGTGTGACGGCCTAGACAGGTGGGAGTGACGGGGTGTGACGGATCAGACAGGTGGAAGACTGGTGTGTTATGGATGAATGATGAATGCGCGACGGGTGTACATGATGGGAGTGACAGAGGAGCGGGTGTGCGGCAGGTGTTTGATATAGGGGCGGATGTGTGACGGGTGTTTGATATAGGGGCGGATGTGTGACGGGTGTTTGATATAGGGGCGGATGTGTGACGGGTGTTTGATATAGGGGGGTGTGACGGGTGTTTGATATAGGGGGGGTGTGACGGGTGTTTGATATAGGGGAGGTGTGACGGGTGTTTGATATAGGGGTGGGTATGTGACGGGTGTTTGATATAGGGGCGGATGTGTGACGGGTGTTTGATATAGGGGAGGTGTGACGGGTGTTTGATATAGGGGTGGGTATGTGACGGGTGTTTGATATAGGGGCGGATGTGTGACGGGTGTTTGATATAGGGGGGGTGTGACGGGTGTTTGATATAGGGGTGGGTATGTGACGGGTGTTTGATATAGGGGCGGATGTGTGACGGGTGTTTAATATAGGGGTGGGTATGTGACGGGTGTTTGATATAGGGGCGGATGTGTGACGGGTGTTTGATATAGGGGGGGTGTGACGGGTGTTTGATATAGGGGTGGGTATGTGACGGGTGTTTGATATAGGGGTGGGTATGTGACGGGTGTTTGATATAGGGGCGGATGTGTGACGGGTGTTTGATATAGGGGGGGTGTGACGGGTGTTTGATATAGGGGTGGGTATGTGACGGGTGTTTGATATAGGGGCGGATGTGTGACGGGTGTTTGATATAGGGGAGGTGTGACGGGTGTTTGATATAGCGGGGGTGTGATGGGTGTTTGATATAGGGGGGTGTGATGGGTGTTTGATATAGGGGGGGTGTGATGGGTGTTTGATATAGGGGGGGTGTGATGGGTGTTTGATATAGGGGGGTGTGATGGGTGTTTGATATAGGGGGGTGTGATGGGTGTTTGATATAGGGGGGTGTGATGGGTGTTTGATATAGGGGGGTGTGATGGGTGTTTGATATAGGGGGGTGTGATGGGTGTTTGATATAGGGGGGTGTGATGGGTGTTTGATATAGGGGCGGGTGTGTGAAGGTGTTTGATAGAGGGTGCAGCAGCAGCAACACTAGTAGTAGTAGGAGAGACAACAGTGATGGTAGCAGCAGCAACACTAGTAGTAGGAGACAACAGTGATGGCAGCAGTAGCAGCAACACTAGCAGTAGTAGAAGACACAGCAGTGATGGCAGCAGCAGCAACACTAGTAGTAGTAGGAGAGAACAGTGATGGCAGAAGCAGCAACACTAGTAGCAGAAGACACAACAGTGATGGCAGCAGCAGCAACACTAGTAGCAGAAGACACAACAGTGATGGCAGCAGCAGCAACACTAGTAGTAGTAGGAGAGACAACAGTGATGGCAGCAGCAGCAACACTAGTAGCAGAAGACACAACAGTGATGGCAGCAGCAGCAACACTAGTAGTAGTAGGAGAGACAACAGTGATGGCAGCAGCAGCAACACTAGTAGTAGTAGGAGACAACAGTGATGGCAGCAGCAGCAACACTAGTAGTAGTAGTAGGAGACAGCAGTGATGGCAGCAGCAGCAACACTAGTAGTAGTAGAAGACAACAGTGATGGCAGCAGCAGCAACACTAGTAGTAGTAGTAGTAGGAGACAACAGTGATGGCAGCAGCAACAACACTAGTAGTAGAAGACACAACAGTGATGGCAGCAGCAGCAACACTAGTAGTAGTAGGAGACAACAGTGATGGAAGCAGCAGCAACAATAGTAGTAGTAGGAGACAACAGTGATGGCAGCAGCAGCAACACTAGTAGTAGTAGAAGACACAACAGTGATGGCAGCAGCAGCAACACTAGTAGGAGACAACAGTGACGGCAGCAGCAGCAACACGAGTAGTAGTAGAAGACAACAGTGATGACAGCAGCAGCAGCACTAGTAGTAGTAGGAGAGACAACAGTGATGGCAGCAGCAACACTAGTAGTAGTAGGAGACACAACAGTGATGGCAGCAGCAGCAACACTAGTAGTAGTAGGAGAGAACAGTGATGGCAGAAGCAGCAACACTAGTAGCAGAAGACACAACAGTGATGGCAGCAGCAGCAACACTAGTAGCAGAAGACACAACAGTGATGGCAGCAGCAGCAACACTAATAGTAGTAGGAGAGACAACAGTGATGACAGCAGCAGCAACACTAGTAGTAGTAGGAGAGACAACAGTGATGGCAGCAGCAGCAACACTAGTAGCAGAAGACAACAGTGATGGCAGCAGCAGCAACACTAATAGTAGTAGGAGAGACAACAGTGATGGCAGCAGCAGCAACACTAGTAGTAGTAGGAGAGACAACAGTGATGGCAGCAGCAGCAACACTAGTAGTAGTAGGAGACAACAGTGATGGCAGCAGCAGCAACACTAGTAGTAGTAGTAGGAGACAGCAGTGATGGCAGCAGCAGCAACACTAGTAGTAGTAGAAGACAACAGTGATGGCAGCAGCAGCAACACTAGTAGTAGTAGTAGGAGACACAACAGTGATGGCAGCAGCAACAACACTAGTAGTAGAAGACACAACAGTGATGGCAGCAGCAGCAACACTAGTAGTAGTAGGAGACAACAGTGATGGCAGCAGCAGCAACACTAGTAGTAGTAGAAGACACAACAGTGATGGCAGCAGCAGCAACACTAGTAGGAGACAACAGTGACGGCAGCAGCAGCAACACGAGTAGTAGTAGAAGACAACAGTGATGACAGCAGCAGCAGCACTAGTAGTAGTAGGAGAGACAACAGTGATGGCAGCAGCAGCAACACTAGTAGTAGTAGGAGACACAACAGTGATGGCAGCAGCAGCAACAGTAGTTGTAGGAGACTACAACTACCTGTACTTAGCTCAGTGGTGACCTGTACTTAACTCTGTGAAGAAGTGTCTTGTGTGCTCCCGTGGACTGAATCAAGATGCCCTCCATCGAGCAAATTTACCAGCAGCTTAAGGAAGAATTGAGGATGGCGAAGATGGAGATACGGCGATTGACTGAGGAAAACAAGAGGATTCGTAGTAGTCCTCCTGTTTTGAGTCCTCAGGTCAAGAAGACGAATGGAAAGGTAGAAACGACGAAGAAGAAAGACTCCTGTGGAAACTGTTGTGGAAACATCTAATGCATTCTCCGTGCTACCCGACGAATGTGAGTCGACTACTGGGATCGTCACTACGAACGACACCAAGGAAGGTAAGAACATTGTTGTTGCTGGGGACAGCCAGGTTAGATACATGGATAGGGCGTTCTGCTTGAAGGACAGGAGCAGGAGACAGAGGGTTTGCTTTCCTGGGGCTGGGATGGAGGATATTGTTAGCCGTCTGGATGACATCATGAGAGGTAATGGGAGCAATCCCATTATCTGTCTCAGTGCTGGAGGCAACGATGTTGGCAGACGTAGGAGTGAAGACCTGATTAGCAGGTATATGTCAGCAATAGAGATAATTAGGAGGAGGGTGGGAAACCTGTCATATGTGGTATTTTGCCAAGGAGAGGAGTTGGAAACGAATGGTTGTCCAGGGCAATTGGTGTCAATTGCTGGCTGGACAAATACTGTAAGGAAAATGCGGTAACATTCATTGACAACTGGGACCTCTTCTATGGCAGAAATAACATGTATGCCAGGGATGGGGTTCACTTATCTAGGTTTAGGATGGGAGCACTGGCCAACGCAGTGGAGGGAGCTGTTATGTCTTTAAACTAGGAATAGTTAGTGGTATGGGTTTTGGCGGGAAAACAGTGAAGTCCCAGTGTAGTAATATGAGTACTAGGAAAACTAGTAATAGGCAAAATTAGGTGGATACTGGAAAGGCAGTGACAATAGGCGACAAGGACAGTAATAGGTTTAGTGGAAAAACAGAAATGAGCAGGAAGAGTAAAGAAAAAGGAGGGTCTTTAAATATACATTAAGCTAATACCCGCAGTGCTAGGAATAAAATGGACGAGTTGAGATTAGTTGCTAGTGCAGGTAACATTGATGTATTTGCCATAACTGAGACGTGGTTTAATTCAAAAAGTCGGGACATGCCTTAAGAATGTCACATTCAGGGTTTTAAATTGCTCCAAGTAGATAGAAATATCGGGAAGGGGGGTGGGGTGGCACTGTATGTCCGAGATCGCTTGAACTGTTGCATAAAAACGGGTATTAAATCTGAAGTAACACATACAGAGTCTGTTTGGATAGAATTTTCAGAGGGGCATGAAAAATTTATTTTAGGTGTAATATACCGTCCCCCAAACTTGGATAGGGACCAAGGGAGACTACTATGGGAGGAAATTGTTAAGGCCACTTGGCACGATAACGTAATAATTCTAGGAGACTAACTTTAGTCATATTGATTGGAATTTCTTGACTGGGAATTTAGAATCAAACGATTTCTTAGTAGTAGTTCAGGATTGTTCTTTGAAGCAGTTTGTGACAGAGCCTACAAGGGGAAATAGCCTGCTTGACTTGGTTTTGGCAAACAAGGAAACCCTTTGTAAATAATTTAGAAATTACAGAGGAACTCGGCACAAGTGATCACAAATCAATTATCTTTAGCATTGAATGGAAGTATAATAGTAGGGATAATTCACTAATGGTCCCAGATTTTCGTTTAGCAGATTACAATGGGCTTAGAGAACACTTATCATCTGTAGACTGGAGTAACGAAGAGAGCTATCAGTATGACAGCTTTCTTAACACAATACATGCTGCCCAAAGGACATTTATCCTATATAAGGAAATTAGATCGAATAGAATTGACCCCAAATGGGTTAATAATAGGCTAAAATATCTAAGGACAGAAGAAAGGAATTCATAGGCGTATCAAAAGAGGTGAGGGTCATCTTATGAATCAGTATATTGTCATTAAGAGGGACGTTAAAAAGGGGATAATTAAAGATAAACGGGACTATGAAATTAAAGTTGCTAGGGATTCGAAAACAAACCCAAAAAGTTTTTTCCAGGTTTATAGAACAAAAGTTAGAGATAAGATAGGTCCCCTTAAAAATAAGATGTGATTGCTCATGTTACTGTATTGCCCGCATTATGATACACACAAACTGCCTAATTCATTGTTGGATAACTGACGCGTGATCTACCTTAAGGTAGGTACTTAAAATTGTCAGCCCCTCGAGGGAGGTTCCTTGCGCTGGTGAGGGGCTCTTGATCTAGGCAATTGAATATGTGCTCCAGTTCCCTGAATTAAGCCTGAATACCTACCATCCCCTCCCAGGCACTGTATAATCCTACGGGTTTAGCGCTCCTCCATCATTTTAATAATAAAACCGTGAAGAGGTCTGCTAATTTATTGTGATGTCAGAGTTGTGTTTATTGTGATGTCAGAGTTGTGTTTATTGTGATGTCAGAGTTGTGTTTATTGTGATGTCAGAGTTGTGTTTATTGTGATGTCATAAGAAGAAACTAAGTCACTTGCAAACATTTATATGACAGTATTATGATCAGTGGTGATTTTTTTTATATGTTAGTAGAATTACCGACAATATGTAAAGTAAAAGGACACAAGGGCAACTAATGTGACATTTTATTGTAGCAACGTTTCGCTCTCCAGGAGCTTTGTCAACAGCATGACAAAGCTTCTGGAGAGCAAAACGTTGCCACAATGTCACATTAGTTGCACCTGTGTCCTTTTGATTTCTTGTTTTGAGAGTTTGTTCCTGAACTTTGGGTAATATTACTTAAAGTTCTCTCGCCTGCAAGTGGGAATTTTGGGCAGTTGATTTTATTGTTAAAATTATATTATTTTATTATCTTGGTATTTAAAAAAAATGAGGGAAAAAATAAAAATTCTTTAAAGCATTCTTAGAAGCCGATAACTTCTAAATTTTTTGAGCTGGTTAGATTTAGAAATTAGGTTATTTATAATTAGTAAGCTGCAAGAATTAAGATTAATGAATTAGTGATATTAATGGACCTTTATTTAAGAAAAAAAAGAGTCACATGCTTAGTTGTATTTAATATTAACACAGCTATAACAATGAGGCTGAAATAAATTAAAATATTTTAGAACCACTTCAAAAAATAATCAATATCAACGATTAAAAAAAAAATGTAAAAAATTTATAATTAGTACTGTACCTTTTTAGTAACTTATGTAATGTGTCAGTGAAATCAAATTTATTCTTTTAAAAAATAAATTAAAGGAAAACAGGCATATTTTATTCTCAGTGAGACCTATTGCTGCTGCAGCAATGATAAATGAAATTTTATAGTAGGGTCGTATTCCGTTTTTTTTTTTTTTCTGAGTTATGTACCACTAGTTTCATCAACAAGGTTACCCTCATCGACACCGTGCCTAACCTTTCTAGGGTAGGGTAGGTGCCTGAGCCCGAGCCTTTAGCTCATAAGACTGCATTCCCATTAGGCCCCTTGGGGAGGGATGGCAGACCAGAGAGGCCTAGCTTGTGGCTAGGCCTGGGGACAGTTGGTCCCAAAGATCAGGAGGTACTTGTGCCTCCTCCCATGGGAGACTTAGGTCTCAGACACTCCCTAAAGAGGGAGCCAAGGCCGGGCCACCACTTGGAAAAGGCCCGGGCCGGGAGAATACCGGCTAATCTTTAATAATAATAATAATAAGGTTACCCTTATAATTAGACATGACAAATGCATATACCGACAAATACCGACAGTTTGATAGAAAGACATGTGCAACAGTTAGGTATCTTTATTCGGAATAAAGATAACTAACTGTTGTACTTATCAGACTTGACGGAATTCATAACTGTAATTATTATTATAATCAAGGGGGAAGCGCTAAACCCGGAGGATTATACAACGCCTGGGGGGGGGATGTGGAAGGTATTCAGGCTTAATTCGGGGAACTGGAGCACAGATCAATTCCCTAAATCAAGAGCCCCTCACCAACATCAAGGAACCTTCTTCGAGGGGTTCATAACTGAAAACAGTTATTTGCGTCTCAAAACTGTCACAAACAACCCGCAGCAACATTTCCAAATTCAGACTGTCTTTTGTTACACTGTCTGCACAGTTCATGAATTTTGAAGTCAAAATAACCTGAACTCAGTAAATCTTTAAAAAAAAAAATTCAATAGTTGAAGAATTGATGGTCAAAAATTGCATTTGAAGGCTGTGGATGTTTTCTCATGAATTTCTAGAACGGTCACTTTTTTTTTTTTTTTTTTTTTTTTTTTTTTAAGTTGGGTAAATATTTAAAAGTTCCTTTACTGACTTAACTTTAAATTTTTTGGTTTGATTTCAAAGGCTTTTGTGTTGTCTAAGTGTTTTGGCAGATTCTTGTAATTTGGTCTTCAAGTAATTTCATCCAAATACTCGACTAATCTTTCAAGGACAGAGCACTAAGCCAACGAACATTCTTGTACATAAATAGTCCACTGTATACCGAATTTACCTCGCTGAGTACATTCTGATTATCATTAGGAGCGCTAAACCCGTAGGGAATGTACAGCGCCTGTGTGTGTGTGGGGGGGGGGATATGTAAGGCATTCAGGCTTAATTCAGGGAATTGTAGCATATACCTAATTTCCAAGATCAATAACCCTTTACCAGCATCAAGGAACCTCCCATGAAGATTTTAAATTCTGAAATCGACTAGCTATTGCTAGCTTTTTTTTTTCGGGATTCCGAGGGATTACATAATTATCTGGGTGGAGGCAGCTGGAGTGACCTAACAAGTCGGGTAGGTGACAGGCTGTTAGGTGACGATGGTTGTCAATATGACATATTTCTAAGCATAGTTCAAGCTTCCCGGGCAACACATGTTCCAAATAGGTAAATTAGATCAAATTAAAAAAACCAAAATGCCTAAACAATAGATTAAAGTATGTCATACGTCAAAAGACATTTACAGGAATATCAAAAGAAGAAAGGGATACTTAGAATTAATATATTCGATTAAAGAAATATAAACCAAAAGTGATTATGAAATTAAAGTTGCAAGGGAATCGAAAACCAAACTAAAAAAAATTTTTCAGGTGAAAGAGTAGGGAAAGATAAACCAACTTTTATGTTATACAGGTAAACTCGTTGTCAGTGACAGAAATGTGTATAACCTTCACCACTTATTTCCTCTCGTTTTTTACACAGGAAAATGGCATCGAAATTAATAAATAAAAAAAAAATATATAGGACAGAACGAAATAAGCTATGCATGAGGAAAGTCACTAGTAACATGGTTCTCAGGCAAATAAACTGAAATTTAAATCTCCAGGTCTGTTAAACTGTTCTCAAGTGTTATAAAGGAATGTATGGGGGAACTTAGCACACCATTAGGTTGTCTTCTATCACTACAAACTGGCAAAGTGCAAGTAGAAACTGGCAAAAGTGCTACCTATCGACAAAGTAGGAGACAGGTGTTCAGCTTCGAGCTATAAACTAGTTAACTTCGCCTCAGTTGTGGTAAAATTGATGGAATTAGTAATTGCTGAAGCTACTCGAAGCCTCCTTGAAAGAATTTGATCAATGAATCTCAGCACAGTTTTACGAAGGGGTATTCCTGCCTTACGAATTAAATAACTTTCTTCATTAAGATTTGAGGTGGTAGACCGAGTCCCACACAAGAGATTGTCGAGGAAAGTAGAGACCCTCGAACTAGGAAGGAATTTTTTTTTCCTTGATCGAGGCGTGCTAGATAGGTAACAGAGTTTGCATAAATGGAGAGAAATTAGAGTGGGAACGCTGCACAAGCGGTGTTCCACGTGGGTCAGTGTTGGGCCCTTTGTTGTTCACAATGTACATAAACGATCTACATGAGGGAATAAATAGTGATATAAACAAGTTTGCCGATGACACTACAATAGGCCATCAGATTAATTCTGTTGAGGATACTAAAGTGCTACAGGACCATATGGATAAGTTGCTGCAGTTGTGGTGGGTGAAGTGGCAACTGCAGATTAATGTAGATTTTAAGCCTTGGAAAAAAGAATAACCATGAAACTAATCATATGAATAATGTAGATCTCAATCATTCTGGATGCAAAAAAGATTTAAGAGTTCTGGTTAGCATTAATCTAAAGCCAACACAACAGTGAATAAGTGTTCACGAAGATAATGATATTCTAAGACTCATATCAAGAAGTAGAAATAATGGGAGTTCTTAAGTTATAGTTCAACTTTATATATCCTTGGTAAGGTCTCGTTTAGACTATGCTGCTCACTGCTAGTCATGTATTACAGAAGAGACATAAATGCACTGGGAAATATCCCATATATTAGAAATCTTTCCTACGATTGTGCGCATTGAGTCTGCATTCTTTGAAGGTAGACAGGAATGTGTGATAAATGGTTTTGAGAATCGACAAGTTGAAGATTGAGACATTTATGCAACATATGGGAATCTTTATTGAAGAAACGTTTTGCCACACAGTGGCTTCATCAGTCAATACAAAGCAGGAAGATGTAAGGAGAAGAGGAGTTTGAGGTAATCAGTCCCTTAGCCTGGCTGAGGGACTGATTACCATACTTCTACACTTCCCATCTCTGAGTGGTTTTCCTTGGTGTGCAATAATCTTCGAAATTAATGGTTTAAAACAGACAAGTTGAAGATTGAGACACACATGCAATATTTGTTGCCTAAGTGTCTCAATCTTCAATCTCTGAAATCTCAAAATCAAAGCAATTAAATTGGAAATTCCCGAAATAAATTATCAAAAATATGTATGAGAATTTTGCTCACTGTTATTACAAAGACATGTAGGAACAGCTTCGTTGTGCTGCTTTACAGAAGAAATCTTGCATTTCACTGTTTTGAGAATATATTATGCATAATTCTTAATCACCATTTTTGATCATGCCACGTCTTTCACTTAACAATTCTTTAAATTCTCTGCTGCTGCCTCCATGGAACGAATTTGCTTGCTGTCTGAACTAATATTCTGGACAAGCTGACAGATTGAAGATTGAGACACTTATGCAGCATATGGGAATCTTTATTCAGGAAACGTTTCGCCACACAGTGGCTTCATCAGTCCAATACAAAGAGGAAGGCGTAAGGAGAGGAGGAGTATGAGGTAATCAGTCCCTCAACCTGTAGTCGATGTGTTCAGTCCATCAATCCTTACGCCTTCCTCTTTGTATTGGACTGATGAAGCCACTGTGTGGCGAAACGTTTCCTGAATAAAGATTCCCATATGCTGCATAAGTGTCTCAATCTTCAACTTGTCGGTTTTTCAAACCATTCATCACAAGCTGACAGATGTAGATACACTGCTAATACCAATGTAAAAAGAAAACAAAACAGTAAATAGTGCTGAAGGTTGCAAATCAATTTACTAACAAATAATTAACCACATTCCGCACAACATTATCGTTGAATATTTCAGGAATTTTATTAATGGGATCATTAGTTTATTACGGTTTTCTTCCATATATCCCAAAATAGCCAGTGTTCACTCAAAAACATCGAATGAGCAGAGCGAAGCCAACGCCAAACGTTCACTTCTGTAATTGCCCAGATACTGAAGTGTAACCTCTGTCATTGCCCAGATACTGAAGTGTAACCTCTGTCATTGCCCAGATACTGAGTGTAACCTCTGTCATTGCCAGATACTGAAGTGTAACCTCTGTCATTGCCCAGATACTGAAGTGTAACCTCTGTCATTGCCCAGATACTGAAGTGTAACCTCTGTCATTGCCCAGATACTGAAGTGTAACCTCTGTCATTGCCCAGATACTGAAGTGTAACCTCTGTCATTGCCCAGATACTGAAGTGTAACCTCTGTCATTGCCCAGAATCTGAAGTGTAACCTCTGTCATTGCCCAGATACTGAAGTGTAACCTCTGTCATTGCCCAGATACTGAAGTGTAACCTCTGTCATTGCCCACATACTGAAGTGTAACCTCTGTCATTGCCCAGATACTGAAGTGTAACCTCTGTCATTGCCCAGATACTGAAGTGTAACCTCTGTCATTGCCCAGATACTGAAGTGTAACCTCTGTCATTGCCCACATACTGAAGTGTAACCTCTGTCATTGCCCACATACTGAAGTGTAACCTCTGTCATTGCCCAGATACTGAAGTGTAACCTCTGTCATTGCC
This sequence comes from Cherax quadricarinatus, assembly GCF_026875155.1. NCBI lineage: Eukaryota > Metazoa > Arthropoda > Malacostraca > Decapoda > Parastacidae > Cherax > Cherax quadricarinatus. The sequence continues at coordinate 9,903,314 of NC_069462.1, forward strand.
CAGATACTGAAGTGTAACCTCTGTCATTGCCCACATACTGAAGTGTAACCTCTGTCATTGCCCACATACTGCAAGGACTGCAAAACGTTGAAGAATGAGACATTTGTACAACATTCGACTTTATTTCGGAAACTTTTCACCAGCCAGCGGCTACTTTAGTTCATTACAGAAAACTGTGGAAGATGAGGAATTTGAGGTAATTAGTCCTAACTTTCAACTGTTCTTTCGTGTATTGGACTGAAGAAGGCCACTGATTGGTGAAACATTTCTGTAATAAAAATTCCAAAATGTTACATAAGTGTCTCTTTCTTCAACTTGTTGGTTTTTTGAACCATTTACATGATTTCAAAACGCGTCGTTGGTACCGTCTAGCTGGTGTCTAGTTGGTGTCTAGTTGGTGTCTAGTTGGTGTCCAGTTGGTGTCCAGTTGGCGTCCAGTTGGTATCCAGTTGGCGTCCAGTTGGTATCCAGTTGGCGTCCAGCTGGTGTAGTGCTAGGATTCCTTGACTCGTGCAGCATGCCATCAATTTTTTTTTTGAGACTCCTTAGGTACACTTGCCATAGGTTCGCTACTCCTCACTGGACTGAGGGCCAATCAGGTTTTATCCAAAGGAGGATAAGTCCGGTTAACTAGATCAAGAGCTCCTCAGGGGGCATCAAAGCACTTCCCTTGATTCTTCCATTAGCCTGGCGGACTGCGAGAGTAGTGCGTCCGTTTCATAATCAGTTGACGGAGGAGCGAGCCTTCACTACCTTTTACGATGACTCACATTACTGGTGACATTGATGACAAAAATATTAAAACTGATAAAATGAAATATAACTTGTTGAAAAAAAATAATGTACATAATTTACATTAATGAAATGTCAGCTACATAGGCTTTTTTTTTTTTTTTTTTTTTTTTTGATAAATTAGACACATGTGCAACACTTGGGTATCTTTACTGAGGAAACGTGTCGCCACACAGTGGCTTCATCAGTCCATACAAAGGAGAATGGTAAAGAACAGGAGGAGTCTGAGGTAATCAGTCCCTCAGCCTTGAGTCTATGTAATCAGTCCATCAATCTTGAAAAAATTATTCTTTTCAAGGCTGAGGGACTGATTACCTTATCTTTTGTATACAGTCACACTGTCTTCAAATTATGTCCTATAATATGTATTGATAAAACCACTGGATGGCGAAACTTCTACATTAAAGATACCAAGATGTTACATACGTGTGTGTGTGTGTGTGTGTGTGTGTGTGTGTGTGTGTGTGTATATGTATATAAGATATATATATTATTATATATATATATATATATATATATATATATATATATTTAATTAAAAAAATATTTTTTTTTCGTTAGGTTCAGAATGATTTTTCGAAGTTATTTCATACACAAATTTTTGCTTGCCTTATTTGGCAAAAAGAGCATTGCTTTTCAAGCCAAAATCGCAAGTTTTACCTATTCGGCAATACACAAACATATACAGTGGAACTCCGGATTTCGTACTTTTAATCCGTTCCAGAAGGTCGGTCTAAATCCGAAATTTAAGTAAACCGAAGTAATATTTCCCATAAAAAAAATATAAATCCAATTAATCCGTTTCAGACACCCAAAAATATTAAAAAAAAAATTATTACATAGAGAATAACTATAGTGTTGCAGCCTTTCAGTGGTTAGCTCTCCCCTGTGGTTGTCCACCAACTTTTCCACATCCTGGCCACTCGCATCTGACCCCATGGACTTCCCTAAAGCCGCAATAGATTCCACAACATGTTGTCAAGTTTACACTAACTTATATTAAGTTAGTAATAGAACTAGACATTGAAACATAAAAAGTAAAATACATACACAGTACATTCATTATTTACCTTAAAAGATTTGTTGTCTTAATGTAGGGTGAGAGGTGAGTAGCATTTGTAGTCCCAGAAGGACTATACCCACCTGGTCTACACCTACCGGCTACAAACACTGCGGCCCACAACCATATTACCATCGACATACCATGTTCACTGAGTTTAATCGTTTCTAACAACTACCTTTAGTTGCCATCATAAACAAAGGGAGATGTAATGAATAATTCATGCCGAGAATTGTAAACAAAAGCGGAGTGGGGGAGTGACTGGGCCAGATGCAGATTCATACAGTTTTCTCTAACGCTGGACCAGAGAAAACAATGTTTTCTCTCCACCAATTCACCACTTGATAGCATATAAACATCGCATGATTATATGCTAAGTAACGTGTTTCTTATATAATTTTGAAGATAATATCATAGATGGATTAATGAAAATGTCTGTATTAACCTAAAATAAGACATTCAATGTGCTCAAGAGTGAGTCACGATCATATGAGTGGCCCACGGGGACGCATCTAATATGTACGATTTCCGGGACGAGGCACGAAATCCGGACCAAAATTTCGCCCAAAAAAGTGGTCTAAATCCGAAACCTACGATATTCGGTGATATATATATATATATATATATATATATTATATATATATATATATATATATATACACACACACACACACACACAAACACAAGCTAATAAATAAAACACATGCATAACACTTGAATATCTTTTCGGAGACGTTTCTCTTACCAGGGGCTATTTCAATGTAACGCACAGACTTGATAAGGGCACCTACTATAGTGGAGCCAGTGGAAGAATTAGACTGATGCAGTAGTAGTGGACGTGTTCACATGTGGGTAGAGCTCATTACTGCAAGTGGATCAGTCCCAGAAGGTGGGCCAGAGATTTAGCAATCTTGTATTCTGTGTATTATAATTCCATGGTGATGCTGTCCAAAAGAATGTCATTAAATGAGGGTAATGGTGAACGAAACATCTCTCTTTCGTAAATGTGTCTAATTCGTCAATTTTTCAACATTATATACCACTGTTTTAATGAAACTTGTCTGACACATCATGAAAACATTTCTGTAAGTAATAGTAATGATCGTACTAATAGAAATACTAGTAGAACATCTAGAAGAATTAGTAGTATTAATAATAGAAGTGGTAGTAATAGGAGCATTAGAAGCATTATTATTAATGTCTCATTATTATAACTTTTAATAATATTAATTTTTGTATTATTAGTAATAGTAATAATAATAATAGTAGTTTTGTTTAGTTGGGAAGATGTTCTGTGGGTGTCCACTCTACACAGACACCTCTCAAATTCTCCACTTCAGATAAGTTTACCTTAAATCAGGACTTGTTTTAATTTGCCTTAGTGAATAAATGCCTTCCAGTTTCCCACACTGGAACGTTAACACAGATTCCCAGTGAGAAATTCCCGCTTTTAAAATATATTGGCTGGAATCCGCAGCCTTTGTAAAATCATGACTAAACATTGAATTCACTCGTTTCTATTGCATATTTTAACTATTGTGGATTTGCATATAGCTGAATCTGGCTAATTATTAGCCTTGGTTTTTATGTAAAATGAAATGTTACTGTGTTGATGCTCGACTGATTGTGCATGTAATGGTCGCCAGGGGAATAAAAAAGGGACTGATATGTGCAATAAAAATATTGATAGTCATAGCAAATAATAAAAAAAATATAAATAAATATTTTTATTCTTAGGTAGTAGGTTGGTAGACAGCAACAACCCAGGGAGGTACTACCGTCCTGTGGCAGCAGGATGGTAGACAGCAACCACCCAGGGAGGTACTACCGTCCTGTGGCAGCAGGATGGTAGACAGCAACCACCCAGGGAGGTACTACCGTCCTGTGGTAGTAGGTTGGTAGACAGCAACCACCCAGGGAGGTACTACCGTCCTGTGCTGGTAGGTTGGTAGACAGCAACCACCCAGGGAGGTACTACCGTCCTGTGCTGGTAGGTTGGTAGACAGCAACCACCCAGGGAGGTACTACCGTCCTGTGCTGGTAGGTTGGTAGACAGCAACCACCCAGGGAGGTACTACCGTCCTGTGCTGGTAGGTTGGTAGACAGCAACCACCCAGGGAGGTACTACCGTCCTGTGCTGGTAGGTTGGTAGACAGCAACCACCCAGGGAGGTACTACCGTCCTGTGTTGGTAGGTTGGTAGACACCAACCACCCAGGGAGGTACTACCGTCCTGTGGTGGTAGGTTGGTAGACACCAACCACCCAGGGAGGTACTACCGTCCTGTGGTGGTAGGTTGGTAGACAGCAACCACCCAGGGAGGTACTACCGTCCTGTGCTGGTAGGTTGGTAGACAGCAACCACCCAGGGAGGTACTACCGTCCTGTGCTGGTAGGTTGGTAGACAGCAACCACCCAGGGAGGTACTACCGTCCTGTGCTGGTAGGTTGGTAGACAGCAACCACCCAGGGAGGTACTACCGTCCTGTGCTGGTAGGTTGGTAGACAGCAACCACCCAGGGAGGTACTACCGTCCTGTGCTGGTAGGTTGGTATACAGCAACAACCCAGGGAGGTACTACCGTCCTGTGCTGGTAGGTTGGTAGACAGCAACCACCCAGGGAGGTACTACCGTCCTGTGCTGGTAGGTTGGTAGACAGCAACCACCCAGGGAGGTACTACCGTCCTGTGCTGGTAGGTTGGTAGACAGCAACCACCCAGGGAGGTACTACCGTCCTGTGGTGGTAGGTTGGTAGACAGCAACCACCCAGGGAGGTACTACCGTCCTGTGGTAGTAGGTTGGTAGACAGCAACCACCCAGGGAGGTACTACCGTCCTGTGGTGGTAGGTTGGTAGACAGCAACAACCCAGGGAGGTACTACCGTCCTGTGCTGGTAGGTTGGTAGACAGCAACAACCCAGGGAGGTACTACCGTCCTGTGCTGGTAGGTTGGTAGACAGCAACCACCCAGGGAGGTACTACCGTCCTGTACTGGTAGGTTGGTAGACAGCAACAACCCAGGGAGGTACTACCGTCCTGTGGTAGTAGGTTGGTAGACAGCATCCACCCAGGGAGGTACTACCGTCCTGTGGTGGTAGGTTGGTAGACAGCAACCACCCAGGGAGGTTCTACCGTCCTGTGCTGGTAGGTTGGTAGACAGCAACAACCCAGGGAGGTACTACCGTCCTGTGTTGGTAGGTTGGTAGACAGCAACCACCCAGGGAGGTACTACCGTCCTGTGCTGGTAGGTTGGTAGACAGCAACCACCCAGGGAGGTACTACCGTCCTGTGCTGGTAGGTTGGTAGACAGCAACAACCCAGGGAGGTACTACCGTCCTGTGCTGGTAGGTTGGTAGACAGCAACCACCCAGGGAGGTGCTACCGTCCTGTGCTGGTAGGTTGGTAGACAGCAACCACCCAGGGAGGTGCTACGGTCCTGTGCTGGTAGGTTGGTAGACAGCAACCACCCAGGGAGGTACTACCGTCCTGTGCTGGTAGGTTGGTAGACAGCATCCACCCAGGAGGTACTACCGTCCTGTGCTGGTAGGTTGGTAGACAGCAACCACCCAGGGAGGTACTACCGTCCTGTGCTGGTAGGTTGGTAGACAGCAACCACCCAGGGAGGTACTACCGTCCTGTGCTGGTAGGTTGGTAGACAGCAACCACCCAGGGAGGTACTACCGTCCTGTGCTGGTAGGTTGGTAGACAGCAACCACCCAGGGAGGTACTACCGTCCTGTGGTGGTAGGTTGGTAGACAGCAACCACCCAGGGAGGTACTACCGTCCTGCGGTGGTAGGTTGGTAGACAGCAACCACCCAGGGAGGTACTACCGTCCTGTGGCAGCAGGATGGTAGACAGCAACCACCCAGGGAGGTACTACCGTCCTGCGGTGGTAGGTTGGTAGACAGCAACCACCCAGGGAGGTGCTACCGTCCTGTGCTGGTAGGTTGGTAGACAGCAACCACCCAGGGAGGTGCTACCGTCCTGTGGCAGCAGGATGGTAGACAGCAACCACCCAGGGAGGTACTACCGTCCTGTGCTGGTAGGTTGGTAGACAGCAACAACCCAGGGAGGTACTACCATCCTGTGCTGGTAGGTTGGTAGACAGCAACAACCCAGGGAGGTACTACCATCCTGTGCTGGTAGGTTGGTAGACAGCAACAACCCAGGGAGGTACTACCGTCCTGTGCTGGTAGGTTGGTAGACAGCAACCACCCAGGGAGGTACTACCGTCCTGTGCTGGTAGGTTGGTAGACAGCAACAACCCAGGGAGGTACTACCATCCTGTGCTGGTAGGTTGGTAGACAGCAACAACCCAGGGAGGTACTACCGTCCTGTGCTGGTAGGTTGGTAGACAGCAACCACCCAGGGAGGTACTACCATCCTGTGCTGGTAGGTTGGTAGACAGCAACAACCCAGGGAGGTACTACCGTCCTGTGCTGGTAGGTTGGTAGACAGCAACCACCCAGGGAGGTACTACCGTCCTGTGCTGGTAGGTTGGTAGACAGCAACAACCCAGGGAGGTACTACCATCCTGTGCTGGTAGGTTGGTAGACAGCAACAACCCAGGGAGGTACTACCGTCCTGTGCTGGTAGGTTGGTAGACAGCAACCACCCAGGGAGGTACTACCATCCTGTGCTGGTAGGTTGGTAGACAGCAACAACCCAGGGAGGTACTACCGTCCTGTGCTGGTAGGTTGGTAGACAGCAACCACCCAGGAGGTACTACCGTCCTGTGCTGGTAGGTTGGTAGACAGCAACAACCCAGGGAGGTACTACCATCCTGTGCTGGTAGGTTGGTAGACAGCAACAACCCAGGGAGGTACTACCGTCCTGTGCTGGTAGGTTGGTAGACAGCAACCACCCAGGGAGGTACTACCGTCCTGTGCTGGTAGGTTGGTAGACAGCAACAACCCAGGGAGGTACTACCGTCCTGTGCTGGTAGGTTGGTAGACAGCAACCACCCAGGGAGGTACTACCGTATTGTGGTGGTAGGTTGGTAGACAGCAACAACCCAGGGAGGTACTACCGTCCTTTGCTGGTAGGTTGGTAGACAGCAACCACCCAGGGAGGTACTACCGTCCTGCGGTGGTAGGTTGGTAGACAGCAACCACCCAGGGAGGTACTGCAGTTCTGCGGTGGTAGGTTGGTAGACAGCATCCACCCAGGGAGGTACTACCGTCCTGTGGCAGCAGGATGGTAGACAGCAACCACCCAGGGAGGTACTACCGTCCTGTGGTGGTAGGTTGGTAGACACCAACCACCCAGGGAGGTACTACCGTCCTGTGCTGGTAGGTTGGTAGACACCAACCACCCAGGGAGGTACTACCGTCCTGTGGTAGTAGGTTGGTAGACACCAACCACCCAGGGAGGTACTACCGTATTGTGGTGGTAGGTTGGTAGACAGCAACCACCCAGGGGGTACTACCGTCCTGCGGTGGTAGGTTGGTAGACAGCATCCACCCAGGGAGGTACTACCGTCCTGTGGCAGCAGGATGGTAGACAGCAACCACCCAGGGAGGTACTACCGTCCTGTGGTGGTAGGTTGGTAGACACCAACCACCCAGGGAGGTACTACCGTCCTGTGCTGGTAGGTTGGTAGACATCAACCACCCAGGGAGGTACTACCGTCCTGTGCTGGTAGGTTGGTAGACATCAACCACCCAGGGAGGTACTATAGCCCTGTGGCAGCAGAATGGGAGACAGCAACCACCCATTGAGGTACTACCATCCTGTGGTAGCAGGATGGTAGACAGGAACCACCCAGGGAGGTACTACCGTCCTGTGGCAGCAGGATGGTAGACACGAACCACCCAGGGAGGTACTACCGTCCTGTGGTAGCAGGATGGTAGACAGCAACCACCCAGGAGGTATACCGTCCGTGGTACGATGAGACAGACACCCAGGGGTTACCGTCGTGGTAACAGGATGGTAGACAGGAACCACCCAGGGAGGTACTACCGTCCTGTGGTAACAGGATGGTAGACAGGAACCACCCAGGGAGGTACTACCGTCCTGTGGTAACAGGATGGTAGACAGGAACCACCCAGGGATGTACTACCGCCCTGTGGTAGCAGGATGGTAGACAGGAACCACCCAGGGAGGTACTACCGTCCTGTGGTAACAGGATGGTAGACAGGAACCACCCAGGGAGGTACTACCGTCCTGTGGTAACAGGATGGTAGACAGGAACCACCCAGGGAGGTACTACCGCCCTGTGGTAGCAGGATGGTAGACAGGAACCACCCATGGAGGTACTACCGTCCAGCCAAGCGAGTGAAAAACTGAAACCTAACAGTAAACTCTCAAATTTCATTACTTTTCTGTATGTAAAACTATAATTATTCTCAACCAAATGAATTTTTGTTAATATTATTTCCCATCAGAAATAATGCAAGTCCAATTAATCCATTCCAGACACCCAAAAATATCGACATAAAATACATATTATTGAGAATAACTCCAGTTTTACCCACACGAAAGGATGATGGTAGGGTTACCGGTGTCTATTTTCTGCCTCAAAGACGCGGGATAACTGCTAATTCTACTTACACTTATGTTACATTACACATGCATGTACACGCCTATATATAGACGCACCCATTGGGGTTTGCCTCTATCTATTTATAGTTCTTGTTCTTCTTTATTTCCTTTTATCTCCATGGGGAAGTGGAAAAGAATTCTTCCTCCGTAAATCACATGTGTCGCATGAGGCGACTAAAATGCCGGGAGGAAGGGGCTCGTAAGCCCTTCTCCTGTATACATTACTAAATTTAACAAGAAAAATCTTTCCGTTTTCCCTTTAGGTGACCCTGCCTCGGTGGGATACGGCCGGTGTGTTAAAAAAATATTACAATTTTATTTTCACCTCACTGACCATCTCACAGTAGGCCTTGCCAGAAGTGAGCAGACATCGCAAATGACAAGATGAATTTATGGAAGTTATTCGAATCATCCCAGAATATTGGCAATGAATTCAGAATGGTCACAGGGTGCATGAACATGCTAATTGCTTCAAGAATTTCCTTCTCGTTACCACACGCAAGTATTGAATATTTGAAGCCGATTAGATGAAGGGTTCTGAAGTTATGAGCATAATACAGAAAAGTTAGAAGCAAAAAGGAAAACAAAAGACAAATCCAGGCAATCTCTAAAAGGTTTCCCTTAAGGGATACCTAGTAAACACCGATCTAGATTACTAAAGGAAAGGATAACTAGATGTATTTCGATCGCTGTGAGATCCGTTAAAGGTATTCCTGTATTCCACAAGTCTTGTGCCTCAAACACGCGACTGGGAAGGTAAAAAGTGAGGCATAAATTGATAATGCAGTTAAAAATTAGCGTCTATGATTTGAAGGGAATAAGAAGAGACATTCAAAAGTCATCATCTGGAAAGAAATATCTAAATTTATTCAAGAAAAATGGTAAATTAGGATATACATAGACGAAATCTAATTCAAATCTTTCAAAAAGATTAAAGAAACCAACATTATAAAATATGTAAGATCACTGAGTTTGAAGCCGCACAGATGGTGCTTTTTCAGGTACTCAACATGGAAGGTTTGAAGCCAATCAGATACACTCAGATAACACTATGTAACAAAATTTCACTTGTCGTGGGAAATAAGCATCATTTCCTAATTCTTTATTTTCCTAATTCTTTATAACTAAACAAAATTTAAAAAAGCAATTTTGATCCCAGAACTTTTTTTTGTGGTCAGGACACTTCTGGAACACCTTTAAGAAAGACTGATGTAAAACTATTATGTTCTAGGGTTTTGCTTGACAAATATAAAAACAGGGGCTCACAAACTAGCATTCAGTTCAGCTCTGACTGCCTGAGAAGACATCAGAAAAAGTGAAATGGCATCAAGAGGCTGCAATCGTTCCCCAGATGCATTATGTTACATCTGTGGTCAATTCATTTAGGCAAGAGCAAAGACGTTCTCATTAACAGCATCTAAAAAAAGTGTGTGAAGCTTACAAAGCATATTTTGGCATGCCAGTTGTGGACCACGACAAGACCTGGGCGCATGATGTTGCTTGTGAACATTGTAAGAAAAGACTAGTTACATGAAGGGTAAAATCTTGAATAGGAAAATTTTTTAAATGAAATGTAACAAATTAATTCTGTTCTTTTACTGGATGGTATAGGAGAAAAAAAGAGCCATGAAGTTTGTTCGTAGAATATGGCGTGAACCCACTGATCACTCAACCAACTGCTACTTCTACCTGGTGGATCCTTCCATACGCCGAACTGCGAAAAATGCACCTGCAGACCTTCCCTCTTCTATTGAACCAATACCACACAGTGCTGATCTTCCAGTACCTACACCTCCAGAAAGAATTCAGCCGTCAGAAAAAGAAAGTAGCAAATCAGAAAATAAAGAGCACAGTGAACAAGACTATGATCTCTAAGATGCAGCTGTTGGGAGGAATCCTTACTACCCAAACCAAACAGACCTCAATGACCTTATCAGAGATCTTGGTTGGACAAAGTCAGATGCTGAGCTTTTGATTTCAAGGCTCAAGGAGTGGGACTTGGTGAATGAAAGTGTACAAGTGACAAGCCAAAGAAAACGTCACCAACATTTCTCAAGCTTCGTCACTAATGAAGACAGGTTGTGCTATTGTAATGATGTATCAGGCCTGTTTGATGCAACTGGAATTTCATGCAATCCAGATGAGTTGAAACTCTTCAATGACAACTCCTCCAGAATCCTAAAAGCTGAACTTCTGCACAATGGAAACAAGTATCCATCTTTTCCCTTGGCTCATTCAATGCATCTTAAGGAGGACTACAACAGTGTCAAACTTCTACTGGAAGCTTTGAACTATGATAAGTATGGCTGGGAGGTAATTGGAGACATCAATATGGTGGCATTTTTTATAGGACTCCAAGGAGGTTTTATCAAGTTTCCCTGTTATCTCTGCCATTGGGATAGTAGAGACAGAGCAGCATATTACCAGCGGAAGCACTGGCCTCAAAGGACCGAGTTCTCAATAGGAAGACATAATATCAAGTATAAACCATTGGTGGATCCTCAAAAGGTTCTGTTCCCTCCATTACACATCAAACTAGGACTAATGAAGCAGTTTGTTACAGCTCTTGACGAAAAGTCTGCAGCCTTCAAGTATCTTCAAGACTTCTTTCCCAAGCTATCAGAGGCAAAGGTGAAGGATGCCATCTTCACTGGACCACAAGTAAGGATAATCATGTGCTGTACCACAGGGCTTTCTGGGCAACAACAAGGCTGACAGTTATCTGGAACTTGTTGAGACCTTGATAAAAAGCTATTGTCAGATGGGCTGTAGGATGTCCCTTAAGGTCCATATCCTTGATGCTCAACTTGACAATTTCAAGGAGAATATGGAAGCATACTCAGAGGAGCAAGGGGAGCGCTTCCAACAAGATATAATGGACTTTGAACACATATCAGAGAGAATACATTTGAGGGCTTAAACGGGAAAGTGATTTGTTACATGCTGGCAAATCTAGAAAAACTGTTCATTTTAATCTGTAAATATATTTCAGAAAGTTTAAAATAAAATTTGTGTAAATTTTATTTTATGTAAATTTGATTTTATGTTTTTGTTTTACATTCAAAACTAGCAACACTGAAAATTAGCCATTTTTGATCAAAAATTCATCCGTAAGCCACAAAATTCAAAAAGCCAAGTTCAAAAGGAATAATGGGCATATCCTATTGTTTTGCAACTGAAAAGAGTTGGAAAATAACACTTCCTTGCCAGGAACAAAAATTATGTTACATAATATCGAACGAAACAGCAATGAAATTTGTTCAATTATTTCTACAAAAAAAAAAAAAATGAAAACTATACATACAAAAATTAGTCCAAACTTTTACCTGAGTAAGACTGACCCGCTTTTAAGAGAATAAGTCTTATGTAACCTTACTCTCCATAACATAATTTTTAACAGTAGTCTTGAGAGCACCCAAATGTTATAGGGACATTAAAGAACATTAAGTTGTTCTAATCCAAAATAACCAAAAAACTCTAGCATTGTGACTTGTTTCTGATCAGGTGAAACAATCTAAAATTACTGCATAAATACCAATTTGATTAATAAAATTGGGACATAATAACAGCCTAACAGAGATTTTTGTCTCGAGGGTAACACATCCACACAAAGTATCAAGCCGACTAAGAGATGCTTTTTCCAGTTATTGCACAGATCCAATAAATTTTTTTCCTACACAGCCTAAATATATGAAACATTACATTAATTTCAAACGATACATCAGCTGTTGAAGATTGACGTTGTTCACAGTTGTTGTATTTTAGTCAGAGAAAAGCACCAAGCCGGAGGTCCCACATAGTACCAGAGGAATGGGATAGTACCAGAGGAATGGGATAGTACCAGAGGAATGGGATAGTACCAGAGGAATGGGATAGTACCAGATGAATGGGATAGTACCAGATGAATGGGATAGTACCAGATGAATGGGATAGTACCAGAAGGGATGTCGAGAGTAGTACCAGAGGAATGGGATAGTACCAGAGGAATGGGATGAGGGTTAACCAGAGGAATGGGATAGTACCAGAGGAATGGGATAGTACCAGAGGAATGGGATAGTACCAGAAGGAAATGGGATAGTACCAGAGGAATGGGATAGTACCAGAGGAATGGGATAGTACCAGAGGAATGGGATAGTACCAGAGGAATGGGATAGTACCAGAGGAATGGGATAGTACCAAGATGGATAGTACCAGGGAATGGGATATACCAGAGGAATGGAATAGTACCAAAGGAATGGGATAGTACCAGTGGAATGGGATAGTACCAGTGGAATGGGATAGTACTAGTGGAATGAGATAGTACCAGCATGGGATAGTACCAGAGGAATGGGATAATACCAGAGGAATGGGATAGTACCAGAGGAATGGGATAGTACCAGAGGAATGGGATAGTACCAGAGGAATGGATATACCAGAGGAATGGGATAATACCAGAGGAATGGGATAGTACCAGAGGAATGGGATAGTACCAGAGGAATGGGATAGTACCAGAGGAATGGGACAGTACCAGAGGAATGGGACAGTACCAGAGGAATGGGATAATACCAGAGGAATGGGATAATACCAGAGGAATGGGATAGTACCAGTGGAATGGGATAGTACCAGTGGAATGGGATAGTACCAGAGGAATGGGATAGTACCAGAGGAATGGGATAGTACCAGAGGAATGGGATAGTACCAGTGGAATGGGATAGTACCAGAGGAATGGGATAGTACCAGAGGAATGGGATAGTACCAGTGGAATGGGATAGTACCATGGAATGGGATAGTACAGTGGAATGGGATAGTACCAGAGGAATGCGATATACCAGAGGAATGGGATAATACCAGAGGAATGGGATAGTACCAGGGAATGGATAGTACCAGAGAATGGGATAGTACCAGAGGAATGGGATAGTACAGAGGAATGGGATAGTACCAGAGAATGGAAGTACGAGGAATATGTACCAGAGGAATGGATAGTACCAGAGGAATGGGATAGTACCAGTGAATGGGATAGTACCAGAGGAATGGGATAGTACCAGAGGAATGGGATAGTACCAGAGGAATGGGATAGTACCAGATGAATGGGATAGTACCAGATGGAATGGGATAGTACCAGAGGAATGGGATAGTACCAGAGGAATGGGATAGTACCAGTGGAATGGGATAGTACCAGAGGAATGGGATAGTACCAGAGGAATGGGATAGTACCAGAGGAATGGGATAGTACCAGAGGAATGGGATAGTACCAGAGGAATGGGATAGTACCAGAGGAATGGGATAGTACCAGATGAATGGGATAGTACCAGAGGAATGGGATAGTACCAGAGGAATGGGATAGTACCAGAGGAATGGGATAGTACAGAGGAATGGGATAATACCAGGGAATGGGATATACCAGAGGAATGGGATAATACCGGGAATGGGATAATACCAGAGGAATGGGATAATACCAGAGGGATGGGATAATACCAGGAATGGGATATACCAGAGGAATGGGATAATACCAGGGAATGGATAATAAGAGGAATGGGATATACCAGGGAATGGGATATACCAGAGGAATGGGATATACCAGTGAATGGAGTACAGGGATAATACGAGGAATGGGATATACCAGAGGAATGGGATAATACCAGGAATGGGATAATACCAGAGGAATGGGATAATACCAGAGGAATGGGATAATACCAGAGGAATGGGATAATAGAGGAATGGGATAATACCAGAGGAATGGGATAATAGAGGAATGGGATAATACCAGAGGAATGGGATAATACCAGAGGAATGGGATAATACCAGAGGAATGGGATAATACCAGAGGAATGGGATATACCAGAGGAATGGGATAGTACCAGGGAATGGCATATAATGTCGGATCTAAAAAAAGGAATAGTGACAATATAGTCCAGTGGATATAGAAGACCTAAATAGTACAGAGAAAAAATAATGAATAAACAGAGAATAGATATAAATATTAATCCGAGAAATGAAAAAAGAAGAATGGATATACCACTGAATGAAATATACAAGACTATGGGGATCATCCAAGCATGGGAAAATTTATAGACATGGAATGTGATATCCAATGGCCATTACCAAAAAAATTGGGAATGGATTACCCGTAGATTGGCATAGTCCGAGGAAGTAGTACGAACAAAGTACCATAAATATGTCAAGAATGGCGATAGTGCCAGAATCGGGATACGTACCGAGGAATGGGATAGTACCAGTCAAGGATGGGATAGGTACCCACGGAATGGGATAGTCACAGAGGAATGGATAGTACAGAGATGGATGTACCAGGGAAGGATAGTACCAGAGGAATGGGATAGTACCGAGAATGGGATAGTACCAGGGAATGGATACGTACCAGAGGAATGGGATGTCCAGAGGAATGGCATAGTACCAGAGGAATGGGATACTACCAGAGAATGCGGTAGTACAGAGAATGGGATAGTCCAGGAATGGGATCGTACCAGAGGATGGAATCGTACCAGAGGAATGGGATAGTACCAGATGAATGGGAATAGTACCAGAGGAATGGGATAGTACCAGACGGAATGGGATAGTACCAGAGGAACTGGGATAGTACCCGAGGAATGGGTAGTAACCAGAGGAATGGATAGTACCAGAGGAATGGGATAGTACCAGGAACTGGGATAGTACCAGAGGAATGGGAAGTACCATGAATGGGATCGTACCAGAGGAATGGGATAGTACCAGAGGAATGGGATAGTACCAGAGGAATGGGATAGTACCAGAGGAATGGGATAGTACCAGAGGAATGGGATAGTACCAGGGGAAAGAGGAATGGGATAGTACCAGAGGAATGGGATAGTACCAGAGGAATGGGATAGTACCAGAGGAATGGGATTCAAATTCGATCTAAAAAAAGGTAGATAGTGCAATTTCATGCAAGAAGAACCTTAATCAGCTTCAAGAAAAAAATAATGCAATAAACGTACAATAATACTAATATATTTCGAGACTAAAAGAAGCAAAATGGAATCACCACTATAATGAAATATACAATTTACTAATTAGGGTCCTCCAGCACTGAAATTTTGAAGGCCGTCTGATGAGCCTATGTCCACCTCTCACACAAACACAATTTGGGAATGACTTACGTAGCATTGTGCATAGGTCGCCCACGTACTCGAACACACCCATAAATCCTGCTCAAGCATTGTGCATAGGTCGCCCACGTACTCGAACACACCCATAAATCCTGCTCAAGCATTGTGCATAGGTCGCCCACGTACTCGAACACACCCATAAATCCTGCTCAAGCATTGTGCATAGGTCGCCCACGTACTCGAACACACCCATAAATCCTGCTCAAGCATTGTGCGTAGGTCGCCCACGTACTCGAACACATCCATAAATCCTGCTCAAGCATTGTGCATAGGTCGCCCACGTACTCGAACACACCCATAAATCCTGCTCAAGCATTGTGCATAGGTCGCCCACGTACTCGAACACACCCATAAATCCTGCTCAAGCATTGTGCATAGGTCGCCCACGTACTCGAACACATCCATAAATCCTGCTCAAGCATTGTACATAGGTCGCCCACGTACTCGAACACACCCATAAATCCTGCTCAAGTATTGTACATAGGTCGCCCACGTACTCGAACACACCCATAAATCCTGCTCAAGCATTGTGCATAGGTCGCCCACGCACTCGAACACATCCATAAATCCTGCTCAAGCATTGTGCGTAGGTCGCCCACGCACTCGAACACATCCATAAATCCTGCTCAAGCATTGTGCATAGGTCGCCCACGCACTCGAACACATCCATAAATTCTGCTCAAGATACATTACACAGTCGTTGATAATTTGACGCCGATTGCGCAAGGATTTTTCGACTAATAAAAAGAATGAGAGAGCAAACAAAATTGTTGGTGAGAATAGTCCAAAAAACAAACATTTTATTTACATGTGCAGTATACAAATTGTATTATTTTTTTTTTATTATTGTTATCACACTGGCCGATTCCCACCAAGGCAGGGTGGCCCGAAAAAGAAAAACTTTCACCATCATTCACTCCATCACTGTCTTGCCAGAAGGGTGCTTTACACTACAGTTTTTAAACTGCAACATTAACACCCCTCCTTCAGAGTGCAGGCACTGTACTTCCCATCTCCAGGACTCAAGTCCGGCCTGCCGGTTTCCCTGAACCCCTTCATAAATGTTACTTTGCTCACACTCCAACAGCACGTCAAGTATTAAAAACCATTTGTCTCCATTCACTCCTATCAAACACGCTCACGCATGCCTGCTGGAAGTCCAAGCCCCTCGCACACAAAACCTCCTTTACCCCCTCCCTCCAACCTTTCCTAGGCCGACCCCTACCCCGCCTTCCTTCCACTACAGACTGATACACTCTTGAAGTTATTCTGTTTCGCTCCATTCTCTCTACATGTCCGAACCACCTCAACAACCCTTCCTCAGCCCTCTGGACAACAGTTTTGGTAATCCCGCACCTCCTCCTAACTTCCAAACTACGAATTCTCTGCATTATATTCACACCACACATTGCCCTCTCCACTGCCTCCAGCCTTCTCCTCGCTGCAACATTCATCACCCATGCTTCACACCCATATAAGAGCGTTGGTAAAACTATACTCTCATACATTCCCCTCTTTGCCTCCAAGGACAAAGTTGTTTGTCTCCACAGACTCCTAAGTGCACCACTCACTCTTTTTCCCTCATCAATTCTATGATTCACCTCATCTTTCATAGACCCATCCGCTGACACGTCCACTTCCAAATATCTGAATACATTCACCTCCTCCATACTCTCTCCCTCCAATCTGATATTCAATCTTTCATCACCTAATCTTTTTATCCTCATAACCTTACTCTTTCCTGTATACACCTTTAATTTTCTTCTTTTGCACACCCTACCAAATTCATCCACCAATCTCTGCAACTTCTCTTCAGAATCTCCCAAGAGCACAGTGTCATCAGCAAAGAGCAGCTGTGACAACTCTCACTTTGTGTGTGATTCTTTATCTTTTAACTCCACGCCTCTTGTCAAGACTTTCGCATTTACTTCTCTTACAACCCCATCTATAAATATATTAAACAACCACGGTGACATCACACATCCTTGTCTAAGGCCTACTTTTACTGGGAAATAATTTCCCTCTTTCCTACATACTCTAACTTGAGCCTCACTATCCTCGTAAAAACTCTTCACTGCTTTCAGTAACCTACCTCCTACACCATACACTTGCAACATCTGCCACATTGCCCCCCTATCCACCCTGTCATACGCCTTTTCCAAATCCATAAATGCCACAAAGACCTCTTTAACCTTATCTAAATACTGTTCACTTATATGTTTCACTGTAAACACCTGGTCCACACACCCCCTACCTTTCCTAAAGCCTCCTTGTTCATCTGCTATCCTATTCTCCGTCTTACTCTTAATTCTTTCAATAATAACTCTACCATACACTTTACCAGGTATACTCAGCAGACTTTTCCCCCTATAATTTTTGCACTCTCTTT
This sequence comes from Cherax quadricarinatus, assembly GCF_026875155.1. Classification (NCBI taxonomy): domain Eukaryota; kingdom Metazoa; phylum Arthropoda; class Malacostraca; order Decapoda; family Parastacidae; genus Cherax; species Cherax quadricarinatus. The sequence goes on from NC_069462.1 coordinate 9,921,216, forward strand.
TATCCCCTTTGCCTTTATACAAAGGAACTATGCATGCTCTCTGCCAATCCCTAGGTACCTTACCCTCTTCCATACATTTATTAAATAATTGCACCAACCTCTCCAAAACTATATCCCCACCTGCTTTTAACATTTCTATCTTTATCCATCAATCGCGGCTGCCTTACCCCCTTTCATTTTACCTACTGCCTCACGAACTTCCCCCACACTCACAACTGGCTCTTCCTCACTCCTACAAGATGTTATTCCTCCTTGTCCTATACACGAAATCACAGCTTCCCTATCTTCATCAACATTTAACAATTCCTCAAAATATTCCCTCCATCTTCCCAATACCTCTAACTCTCCATTTAATAACTCTCCTCTCCTATTTTTAACTGACAAATCCATTTGTTCTCTAGGCTTTCTTAACTTGTTAATCTCACTCCAAAACTTTTTCTTATTTTCAACAAAAATTTGTTGATAACATCTCACCCACTCTCTCATTTGCTCTCTTTTTACATTGCTTCACCACTCTCTTAACCTCTCTCTTTTTCTCCATATACTCTTCCCTCCTTGCATCACTTCTACTTTGTAAAAACTTCTCGTATGCTAACTTTTTCTCCCTTACTACTCTCTTTACTTTCATCATTCCACCAATCGCTCCTCTTCCCTCCCGCACCCACTTTCCTGTAACCACAAACTTCTGCTGAACACTCTAACACTACATTTTTAAACCTACCCCATACCTCTTCGATCCCATTGCCTATGCTCTCATTAGCCCATCTATCCTCCAATAGCTGTTTATATCTTACCCTAACTGCCTCCTCTTTTAGTTTATAAACCTTCACCTCTCTCTTCCCTGATGCTTCTATTCTCCTTGTATCCCATCTCCCTTTTACTCTCAGTGTAGCTACAACTAGAAAGTGATCTGATATATCTGTGGCCCCTTATAAACATGCACATCCTGAAGTCTACTTAACAGTCTTTTATCTACCAATACATAATCCAACAAACTACTGTCATTTCGCCCTACATCATATCTTGTATACTTATTTATCCTCTTTTTCTTAAAATATGTATTACCTATAACTAAACCCCTTTCTATACAAAGTTCAATCAAAGGGCTCCCATTATCATTTACACCTGGCACCCCAAACTTACCTACCACACCCTCTCTAAAAGTTTCTCCTACTTTAGCATTCAGGTCCCCTACCACAATTACTCTCTCACTTGGTACAAAGGCTCCTATACATTCACTTAACATCTCCCAAAATCTCTCTCTCTCCTCTGCATTCCTCTCTTCTCCAGGTGCATACACGCTTATTATGACCCACTTCTCGCATCCAACCTTTACTTTAATCCACATAATTCTTGAATTTACACATTCATATTCTCTTTACATGTAATAAAATATTGTTAAGGACAAAAAAAGCTTAGCATGAATGTGCATTTAGTTAAACTGGAAAAAAACACACCATAATATCTCCGAGTTTTTATTTTTTGTTCTTTTTATATTTACATTCTAATATTTGAGGGACTGTAGAAAGATTTTAAGTAGAATGTAAATGATTTTTTTTTGATAAAATAAATATTTACATTCTACTTAAAATTTCTCTACAGCCCTATCAAAAAAATATTTGATTCTGAGTTTCAAAAATCTAGTTTTGATAAAATTGGCTTATTAATACACACACTGCTAGAAACTAATACAAAGATGCTCTCAATTAAGATTCATCAGTATTTAGTGTTTCAAGAGGATCGGATAAGACATTATTTGGTAAGACATTTGAAACGGCTTAATAAAATTGCTAAATTGAGATTTTCACAGTTCAAGGTGATTAGCTGCGATTTAATGAAGTTCACTAATGGTAAGAGTTTTTAGTCTATAAGAAAAGGCGTTCTCAAGTGATCTGATCCCATTAAAATTTTTGAAACTGTTTTTGTATTATTGCAAATTTGCTTTATGACTGTATCGTTAATCAGAAGCATTCTTCAATTATTGATTTTAATCCCTGCGACCTTGACCATCATCCTCATGACCCTGAACTTTAGCCCTGTGATCGTGACCTTTATCTCTGTAGGTAAAACTTCAGCTCTGAGACCTTAACCTTTACCTCTGCGGCCTTGAAGTTCTCCCTTGTGATTTTAACCTTTATTCTGGTGACTTTATCCATAATAACGGTTACCTTAATGTTTAAATCTACGACTTTGAACTTCATCAATGCAACTTTGACCTTTAACCTAGTGAATTTTACTTTCTTTCCTGTGATCTTGACAATTTCCCCTTGAACTTTGTCCCTCATTCTCATGTCTTTGTCCTCTCTGTGTGACGTTGACCTTTTTTTAATCCCGGTGACCTTCATCATTTCTTCAACTGACCTTCAGCCAGGCTTCCTTGACCTTGGAGCATATGGCTTTGAGCATTATACCCTGCAACCTTGATTTTTAATCCTGTGGCCTTTGACCTTCAACTATACAATCCTGACCTTCACTCGTGTTCTCTCTAATCACCATTGTGACCTTGTTCTTCACCCCTGTGACCTTGATATTCATCCCAGCTGCCTTGACCATTTTTTCATGCTAGTGTTCTATCTTTTAAAATTATTTCACCTTTAACCCTGCGACCTTAACTTTTAGCAATAAAATTTGCATAACTAAATCAGTGTGCCGCCCACCACTTAAATTACCTGCCAATTTTCATTAAAATCGGTCGGGACGGGTTGGAAAATTATTCATAAACTGGAACAGGGAGAAAAAAGAAGAATTTCTCTCGGCTGTCAACAATTAATAAGGTTTAATGGTGAATTTTACACACACACACCACACACACACACACACACCACACACACACACACACACACACACAGCTTCGAAAGTCAAGTCTGATCCGAAGCTTTTGTATAGCCACATCAGGAGGAAAACAACAGTCAAGGACCAGGTAGTTAGGCTGAGGTAGGAAGGTGCGGAGCTCACAAGAAACGACCAAGAAGTGAGGAGCTCAACATGATATTTAAAGAAGTATTTGCAGTGGAGACAGGAAGGACTCCAAGAAGTCAGAATAGGGAGGTACACCAAGTGCTGGACCAAATACACACAGCCAAGGAGGAGGTGGAGAAGCTATGTGAACTAAATACCTCAAAGGCGGAAAGACCAGAAAACATCTCACTGTGGGTCCTTAGAGAGGGAGCAGATATGCTGTATGTGCCACTAACAAAAATCTTCAACACATCCACCCATGTTGTCCCAATTTTAAGAAAGGAGACAGACACGAGGCATTGAACTACAGACCAGTGTCACTGACGTGTATAGTATGCAGAGTCATGGATAAGATTATCAGGAGGAGAGTGGTGGAGCACCTAGAAAGACACAAGCTTATAAACGACAACCAACACGGTTTCAGAGAAGGAAAATCACGTGTCACAAACCTACTGGAGATTACTGTACATAAACATCTCCATTCAAAGCAGGTGAAATCGCAGATCTAGAGTGTGTACAGAGATCCTTTACTGCACGTATAAGTTCTGTCAAGCACCTTAACTACTGGGAACGCTTGGAAGCACTTGACTTGTACTCGTTGAAACACAGGAGGGAGAGATATATCATAATCTACACTTGGAAAATCCTGGAAGGAATGATCCCAAATCTGCACACAGAAATCACTCCCTGAGAAAGTAAAAGACTGGGCAGGCGATGCAAAATGCCCCCAGTTAAAAGTAGGGGCGCCATTGGCACACTAAGGGAAAACACCATAAGTGTCCGTGGCCCAAGACTGTTCAACAGCCTCCCATCAAGCATTCGGGGAACTGCCAATAAACCCCTGGCTGCCTTCAAGAGAGAGCTGGACAGATACCTAAAGTCAGTGCCGGATCAGCCGGGCTGTGGCTCGTACGTTGGACTGCGTGCGGCCAGCAGCAACAGCCTAGTTGATCAGGCCCTGATCCATCGGGAGGCCTGGTCATGGACCGGGCCGCGGGGGCGTTGACCCCCGGAATAACCTCCAGGTAACCTCCAGGTATCAGGTAGGAAACTGAAGTAAGACACCAGAGAGGGGTTGGATAGATTGCATTTTCTTGGACTGCAAAAATGCCTTCGACACAGTTCCTCATAAGGGGTTAATGCAAAAGCCAGAAGATTAAGCACGCGTAACATGAAAGGCACTGTAATGGATCAGAGAATATCTGACGCTATCTCCTTAAACTATCCCAGCTCAATCATACGTATGTAAAAACTATACATGCATTTGCTCAATATCATGAACATAGGTAAAATTTTATAATCAATATATACTTACTCTCAATATCTGTATTCATCTGAAATGTTAATCACTCCATTGCGTCCGCCTAAGATTAATAATCATAACTACATCTTCTCTACAAGACATATTAAAGCCATAAAGAATGATCCAATAGAATACTCAGTTCTCTTGTATTCACTAACTCATTGACCATATGAACTGTTATTACCTTATTAATCTTAAGCTAGTTTTAAGTTTGCCCGAAATCCTCTGCGTATAAAGGGGCTTTTGGCATGTACTCCCAACTATATATTCCTTTAGTACAAACATGTATCATGTCAGTATAAAATATTATTATTATTAAATGGCTTCTGGAGTTTAACCCCCTCCCAGTGTAAAGTTACGAAGCTTCAGGAAAGAGGAAGGAAAAAGGGACAAGGAACAAGTGTCAAGGATTACAAACTTCACGCAAGGAAAAGGGTCTTCGGGTGAGTATCACACTGAGCACATCAACCATATAACTGCTGCAACATATGGGCGCCTGGCAACTTGCATATGGAGTTTCTTGAAATTATTTGTTGAAAGATATCGTATTTCACGAAGCCAGGTAGTTTAGATATGTTTATAATATCCTGTGCTTGTGGCCGACATTTATGGATTTGAATTGGTTTTTACCGAGACCTAACTGACTCGTCCCGTCTATTAAAATCACAGTGGAAAAATAATTGGACTTTAAACTCCCCTTCCTAGATGTTTTGATTCACCAGATTGATAGTTCAGAATAGCGTTTCGGAATCTAAGCAAGGAGTCATTCACGACTTGTCTATATTAGAGTATGCAGCACCAGTACGTAACCCACACTTTGTCAAGCACGTCAAGAAATTAGAGAAAGTGCAAAGTTTACAAAAATACTCGTCCCGGATCTATGAGAATTTAAAAGATCTAAACCTGATGACACTGGAGGACAGGAGTGATAGGGGGAGAGGACATGATAACAACGTATAAAATACTTTGACCAACTGACAAATTAAACAGTAGACACAATCTTTCTGGGATGAGATACACGAACATGTGGACACAACTGGATGTTGGGAAGTTAGAAAAGTCATTGGGATGTTAGGAATTATTTTTTAAGCCTTAGAGTGAAACTAGAACAATGTGGAAAGTGATGTAGTATCAGCAGGATTCATCTATAATTTTAAGAAATTATACGATAATGCTCTTGGAGCCGGGAGAAAGTGAACCTATTAGCGACCTGCGAAGAGGCGGGGCCAGGAGCTGTGTCTCGACCCGTTCAACCATATGTAGGTGAATATATGCGTATGTAAACCACATACACAGTGATGTAGTGGAAGCAGGATCCATACATAGCTTTAAGAAGAGATACGATGAAGCTCATGGAGCAGGAAGACAGTGAACCTAGTAGTGACCAGCGAAGAGGCGGGGCTAGGAGCTGTGACTTGACCCCTGCAATCAGAAATAGGTAAATACAAATAAGTACAGATATAGCTGTTTATATATAGGGAAGTGTAGGGCCTGGAGGTTCACGCACCAGTAAGCCGAAATCTGAGGATTTTATTGTATCAACCAGGAAACCCGTGGGGCACAGAAATGGGAACCTAGAAGCCAGCTAGAAGAGGAAGGGGAGAGGAGGGGAAAAAATCAGGGCATGAATTAACCGAGAGGGACGGGATGAAAGCAGGGCTTAGGTACAAGATAGAACGAGTATGTGATGAAAAATTTTCCGACCTTCGCAAATAAAGATGAAGGAGAAGGTACAGAAATATCGGCGCACAGCATGGAATGGGAAAGACATCCACCAACCTGGAAGATATGTGAGGGAGCTGAGGAGAGAACTGGAAGAGATCATTGGAAGAGGACGTGAGATGTGATCAGGAGTAGTAAAAGCAGGTGAAAGGTGGAGGTAAATGGTATAAAAGGGTGACATGATGGAAAAGTAGACAAATCAAGTACAATACTTTTGTTCAAAATGGGGAGAGATGATTATGCCGTTCCTCTAGAGGCTGAAGGGAGGAATCATGATGAAATTTGAATGGTGGAGAAGCAGGAGATACAAACTATCATCAGATTCACAGGTGGGGAGCCCCCAAGTAAACCAGATGACAAATTTTCAGATTTTAAACATTATAGAAGGGGTGGAGAAGGAAGCGCAAATTCCAGTTGACCTTCACAACATAAAATAAGCGAGATTGGATCATGCAACGGTAGTCATGGTTACCGCAGACAGAAAAATATCAACTGGTGTATTTCAACTGAGAGAGAACAAGAAAGGAGCAGGAATAAATGAGATAGAAGGGGATAGAGAAAGAGTGTACGAAAGAGACAGAGGCAGGAAGGAGAACCAAGGAATGACTCGAGAGGTGTGGCAGCTGAGCCTCCGGAGGAGTGCTGTGCCACTCTCACAGATCCCCTCCCCCTCCTCACCAACTCAAACACAATAATCCAAAACAAGTTATATTCCACCTCCCTTCCTACACCTATAGTCAAGAATCTTCCTCACAGAGGCCCCGCACCGCAGTCTCCAGACCCAGCCACTTATCCTTGAAACCAACTTCACCAACCATTTTACCTACATCCAAAATCCTGATCTCGCCAATTGCAAGAAACCCTCTCTCTTTACCCTTATTTCCAACCCACTGCTCCCTCACCCATCCCCTGACTCGTGTACGAGGAATTTATGAACGCATATAATAGAGCACAGTAACAGAAAGGAAGCTGAAAGAATGATACACAAATGCAGATTGAATAACAAATAAGAGTCATAAATGGAACGAACGAATAAAGGAGGCAACCCTAGACATTACAGGAATTTAAGAGGCAAAGGTCACATAGATGACAACACTTGCAATGTAAGAGTATGGGAAAAGGCACAGGGAACAGAAAGTAGGACTGAGGCTATTTTGACATGGACCTAGAATGACAGTAATGTTGTTAGGTAAGACACATATGCAACAGTTAGGTATCTTTATTTTGAAACGTTTCGCCTACACAGTAGGCTTCTTCAGTCGAGTACAGAAAAGTTGACTAGAAGCAGAAGAGACTTGAAGACGATGTAATCAGTCCATCACCCTTAAAGTTTTGAGGTGGTCAGTCCCTCAGTCTGGAGAAGAGCATTGTTCCGTAGTCTGAAACAACAGAGTTCGAAGTAGACAGGATGGAGCCTATATAGCGCCAGGAGTGAGACGAGATCACTTTGGGAGGTCAGGTCCCTCTCAAATTTCAGCCGTTCTCACTATAGAGTTGTCGAAGTTGATTTCACGTCTGTACCAAGATACCCTTGTGTTGCAGGCCTTACAGATTGAACATTAAATGGATAAAATACCGACAGGTTGTTAGGTAAGACACACCTCTACTAGTGAAACGGCTGGATTTGAGAGGACCTGACTCCAAAGGTGATCTACGTCTCACCTCCTGCGCTAATTAGGCTCCACCTTCACTTCAAACCCCATGATTCAGATTTACGGAACAATGCTTTTCCCAACTGAGGGACTGACCACCTCAAAAACTTTAAGGGTGATGGACTGATTACATCGTCTTCAAGTCTCTTCTGCTTCTATCAACTTTTCTGTACTCGACTGAAGAAGCCTACTGTGTAGGCGAAACGTTTCGAAATAAAGATACCTAACTGTTGCATATGTGTCTTACCTAACAACCTGTCGGTATTTTATACCATTTTAATGTTCATGATAGTAATGTAGTGAGGTTAGAGGTTAATTAAGGTGAATTTGGTTAATAATTATTTGAGAGAATTTATGCAGTGGCAGGTTTGGAGAGAGGGAGGTGAGCAGTGAACTGGGGTGGGGAAGAGTTACACTGCTAAACGGAAACCAGTTTAGTTTTGAGATAAGAAGAATCAGAGATGAGGCAGATGACTACACAGTAGGCACACTCAACCCTTTATTCAAAAGTAAGAGACCAAGAAAATATTATGACAACAACAACAAAGCAATATTGGATACATTAGCTGAGGTGACCAGAAGAGCCCACATGACCAGGCAAAGCTGTTGACAATGAGAGAATTAAGTCTAGAATTGAGACTAGAAGAAACGAGCCACACGTTCGATGCATGCAGAGGTTGAGATGGAAAGCTGAAAGCCACTTGCCTGAAAACTGGCTGCCTTGGACCGAAACGTCTAGCGTTAGCTGGGCGCCAAAGTATTAGACCAGTGTGGTACGGAGGTAGAGCACTGCGAATCTTGTTCCAAGGTGCGTATGTTCGAATCTCCTTCGACCTGAGATTAGTGTTTGTGTTATATATTCATTCGTGCCGAATATGTTAAACTTGTGATTTTGGCTTAAACATCAGCGCTCTTCTTGCCGAATAAGGCAAGCAAAAATTTGTGTATGAAATAATTTCGCAAAAATAATTTTGAACTTATATTTCATTGTGTTTATTAAATTATTGTAAACTTATCTAAAATATATTTAGCTGGATTATGTTAAATTAAATTGCGGTTAGGTAAGTTTTCTAAGGTTCTTTTGGTACAAAATTATTAATTTTTACATTAACATAAATGAAAAATATATATCTTCAAACGTATAACAGAAAAATTTAGAAAACTTAATTTTAAATTTATCTCCTGTGTGTTCTGACCTCACAAGCGATTTGTGGCTGAGTGGGTAAGAGCGCTGCCTGGGAATCTTGCCCGTCTCTCACTAGCAGTATCGACTCCTGCTGAGTTTACCTGGAGAGGGTTTCGGGGGTCAACGCCCCCACGGCTCGGTCTGAGGCCAGGCCTCATGATAGATCAGGGTCTGATCAACCAGGCTGTTCTAAAGTAAAAGGGCACAAGTGCAACTAATGTGACATTTTATTGTGGCAACGTTTCGCTCTCCAGGAGCTTTGTCAAGCCGCTGCCACAATAAAATATCACATTAGTTGCACTTGTGTCCTTTTACTTTACATATTATCGGTAATTCTACCAAAATATATACAACCAGGCTGTCACTACTGACCGCACGCAAGCACGAACCACAGCCCGGTTGGTCAGGTACCGACTTTAGGTGCCTGTCCAGTGCCTTAAAGGCAGCCAGGGATCTATTGGTAATCCCCCTTATGTATACTGGGAGGCAGTTGAACGGTCTTGGGCCCCGGACACTTATTGTGTTCTCTCTCAATGTACTCGTGGCACCCCTGCTTTTCATCGGGGGAATATTGCATCTCCTGCCGAGTATTTTGCTTTCTTAGGGATGTGAGAGCTTGATTCTGCGTGGTGGTTGCAATGTTACAAACGGCATAACGAGTCCGGCCAGGTGTGTCCATGAAGAGAGCTGCTATTGGAAGAACAGCTGAGCGTCAGCCAGCAAGGTGGCACGTAGCAGTCTGGTGACAACAGGGAGCACCTAGCAGTCTGGCGGCAACAGGGAGCACCTAGCAGTCTGGCGGCAACAGGGAGCACCTAGCAGTCTGGCGGCAACAGGGAGCACCTAGCAGTCTGGTGACAACAGGGAGCACCTAGCAGTCTGGCGGCAACAGTCTGGGGGCACCTAGCAGTCTGGTGACAACAGGGCGGCACCTAGCAGTCTGGTGATAACAGGGCGGCACCTAGCAGTCTGGTGACAACAGGGCGGCACCTAGCAGTCTGGTGACAACAGGGCGGCACCTAGCAGTCTGGTGACAACAGGGCGGCACCTAGCAGTCTGTGACAACAGGGCGGCACCTAGCAGTCTGGTGACAAACAGGTGGGGCGGCACCTAGCAGTCTGGTGACAACAGGGCGGCACCTAGCAGTCTGGTGACAACAGGGCGGCACCTAGCAGTCTGGTGACAACAGGGCGGCACCTAGCAGTCTGGTGACAACAGGGCGGCACCTAGCAGTCTGGTGACAACAGGGCGGCACCTAGCAGTCGAGGGCTACCAAAAGTTCAAGGAAGTATATTAAGAACCAGGTAGCCCAGTCCATAAGCACTGATTATATGGTAATGGCCAAGAGAATACACCGTTAGTGATGTCAATAAATAACAGAAAAAGGCACAATACCGTAACTGGAACGATACACAAATAACTCGCACATAGAAGAGAGAAGCTTACGACGACGTTTCGGTCCGACTTGGACCATTTACAAAGTGCGACTTTGTAAATAGTCCAAGTCAGACCGAAGCGTCGTCGTAAGCTTCTCTCTTCTATGTGCTGGTTATTTGTGTGTGTGTAGTGACGTCAATATCAAGAAAATGCCGGTAGACGTCCAGACGTTTCGGTATAAAAGAAATTCAATGATCATTACTTTGTGGAAATGGCAGTTTTTCTGTTTTCAGACTAAAATTTCTTGCTAGTCAGTGAGAACGTGTTTTTTTTTTTTTGTAGAAACACTTATTCAATGTTAAGGACGTGCCTTGTATGGGCCAGTAGGCCTTCTGCAGTGTTCCTCCATTATGTTCTTATGTGTTATGGAAACTTCCTTAACTATCGGAATTTCTCTATTAAATGCATGCTATTATAATTAACTACGAAATATTCATGCATTGACATCTCCAGGTCATAAATCAGATTTAGCCAATAGGCTAAAAACAGTAGATATTGTGGTGCCATTTTTGTTTATGAAGAAAATGGGAATTAAAAAGTATGGACGATGGGTAGACTCACATAAAACGGGGGGGGGGGGGAAGGTTTATGAGGGGGGATCCCTAACTAATCCTAGGGCATTTTTCCCGATTTAACTACGGTGGCTCTATAAATAATGAAAAACCCAACACAACTCTATAGGAGACATTAATCTGACACAGAGTAGGCAGGTAAGCAGACACTAAATCAGTTTTTTTTTTGTCTTAAGATGACCTCAGTTTATCTGCATAAAGTTATTACGTTTAAGACAAAGGATTCGTAAAAGAATCTGGCTTAAGGTTATGTACAGTAGCTTAAATTATCAGTGAAAAGTCCGAACAACTAAGTTAATATAGAGAAAGGTTATCATATTTTGTAATTGCCGATTCTAGGACATTTTTTTTTCAGCCAGGATGAATTGGGAACCATTATTATTATTTTTTATTATTATTATCACACTGGCCGATTCCCACCAAGGCAGGGTGGCCCGAAAAAGAAAAACTTTCACCATCATTCACTCCATCACTGTCTTGCCAGAAGGGTGCTTTACACTACAGTTTTTAAACTGCAACATTAACACCCCTCCTTCAGAGTGCAGGCACTGTACTTCCCATCTCCAGGACTCAAGTCCGGCCTGCCGGTTTCCCTGAACCCCTTCATAAATGTTACTTTGCTCACACTCCAACAGCACGTCAAGTATTAAAAACCATTTGTCTCCATTCACTCCTATCAAACACGCTCACGCATGCCTGCTGGAAGTCCAAGCCCCTCGCACACAAAACCTCCTTTACCCCCTCCCTCCAACCTTTCCTAGGCCGACCCCTACCCCGCCTTCCTTCCACTACAGACTGATACACTCTTGAAGTCATTCTGTTTCGCTCCATTCTCTCTACATGTCCGAACCACCTCAACAACCCTTCCTCAGCCCTCTGGACAACAGTTTTGGCAATCCCGCACCTCCTCCTAACTTCCAAACTACGAATTCTCTGCATTATATTCACACCACACATTGCCCTCAGACATGACATCTCCACTGCCTACAGCCTTCTTCTCGCTGCAACATTCATCACCCATGCTTCACACCCATATAAGAGCGTTGTTAAAACTATACTCTCATACATTCCCCTCTTTGCCTCCAAGGACAAAGTTCTTTGTCTCCACAGACTCCTAAGTGCACCACTCACTCTTTTTCCCTCATCAATTCTATGATTCACCTCATCTTTCATAGACCCATCCGCTGACACGTCCACTCCCAAATATCTGAATACATTCACCTCCTCCATACTCTCTCCCTCCAATCTGATATTCAATCTTTCATCACCTAATCTTTTTGTTATCCTCATAACCTTACTCTTTCCTGTATTCACCTTTAATTTTCTTCTTTTGCACACCCTACCAAATTCATCCACCAATCTCTGCAACTTCTCTTCAGAATCTCCCAAGAGCACAGTGTCATCAGCAAAGAGCAGCTGTGACAACTCCCACTTTGTGTGATTCTTTATCTTTTAACTCCACGCCTCTTGTCAAGACCCTCGCATTTACTTCTCTTACAACCCCATCTATAAATATATTAAACAACCACGGTGACATCACACATCCTTGTCTAAGGCCTACTTTTACTGGGAAATAATTTCCTCTCTTTCCTACATACTCTAACTTGAGCCTCACTATCCTCGTAAAAACTCTTCACTGCTTTCAGTAACCTACCTCCTACACCATACACTTGCAACATCTGCCACATTGCCCCCCTATCCACCCTGTCATACGCCTTTTCCAAATCCATAAATGCCACAAAGACCTCTTTAGCCTTATCTAAATACTGTTCACTTATATGTTTCACTGTAAACACCTGATCCACACACCCCCTACCTTTCCTAAAGCCTCCTTGTTCATCTGCTATCCTATTCTCCGTCTTACTCTTAATTATTATTATTATTATATGGAATATCAAGGGGGAAGCGCTAAACACAGAGGATTATACAGCGCCTGGGGGGGGGGATGTGGAAGGCATTCAGGCTTAATTTGGGAAACTGGAGCACAGATCCAATTCCATAAATCAAGAGCCCCTCACCAACATCAAGGAACCTTCCTTGAGGGGAACTGGGAACCAGAACTCTGGCTTCTGATCATTTAACAGGGTTAATACCATAAATGCCTTCTTTTTAATTAATATCTTGTATGTAAAGCACACACTGTAAGCTCTGCAAGGAAATAAACATTCATTTTTATTTTCAAGCAGTGTGTGGTTAAAGATGGCACTGAATTCTTGTTTCGCTGCACTACCAAAATTTTTCGTAATTTCCTCATTGAGAAACTCAGGGCTGAAAATTCGGAGCTATCAAAAACAGAGAAAGAAAATCCATTTTATATAGGAGCAAATATTAGTGAGCTTGACATTTCTATCAATCTGGTGAATCAAAACATCTAGGAAGGGGAGTTTAAAGTCCAATTATTTTTCCACTGTGATTTTAATAGACGGGACGAGTCAGTTAGGTCTCGGTAAAAACGAATTCAAATCCATAAATGACGGCCACAAGCACAGGATGTTATCTACATATCTAAACTACCTGGCTTCGTGAAAGTTCAACAAATAATTTCAAGAAACTCCATATGCAAGTTACTTAATAGGGGTATCTACAATAGTTTGATGCTATTTGTTTTGATGGAATGTCTTGGTTGTAACCTTACAACATAGCCCAACAAAGCACTGTTGATTATTTGAGTCGAGTTACAGGCGCTCCTCAAATCCTTCCTGTTGTGACGTTTAGCTCGCTTCTGTTACATATGTAACAGGTTCATGAATATCTTTCAAGTTCCTGAGAGGAGGCAACTCGCTACAACACAATCTTGCATCCTGTGTGACAGTAATTGGAACGTGTGTGTTCCATTGTAACACAGTATACTGTGTATCCACAAAAGCTGCAATAGGTTTTGTACAATGTCCAGTTAGTGAACATAATCTTGTGATCTCTCTCTCTCTCTCTCTCTCTCTCTCTCTCTCTCTCTCTCTCTCTCCCCCACACACACACAAGGTTTTACAAGGCTTGGTTAAGAATTTCTAATTTTATTTACAAGCTAAGAGCTGTTACCTACATCAGCTTATTTTAAAGCTCTTCATTAAGAGACATAAATAGGGAATAAGCTGTAGTCAACTATGGCCAACGGTTTCATATGGTCATCTGACCATTTCGTTGATGTTATTATGCTCTACGAAGATGTTCTAGACTCGAGTCAATCTAGGAATAAATGATCTCAGACGAAGCAATGTTCTGGAGAAGAGTACAGCCAGAGTGTAGTCGCTGTTTGCTGACCATCTTGTTCTGTAGAGGCTCACTTCTAGCTGTCGTAGCAGTGGAGCAAAGATTGGTACGTGGACAATATTTGCTTGTACACCTGCATCTTTCCAGTGTTGAAGGCTCTGCTGAAATGACAGAGCTGTCCAGGCCAGGTGGAAACGCGAAATGAGTCGTCTTGATCTGTTCTCTATTCTGTCAAGAAGTCGTAAAAGAAACGGGGGAGGGGGGGGGTGGGGTTTGAGGCAATCGATGAAAGTGGGGCATACTGAAGGTGTAAGCACACTTGTCTCTCGTACAGAATTTTGCAACCTCTGTTGCCGAGCAGATGCGACATACGTCGAAGTGCTGAAAATCTGGCAAACTTTCCTGGCTGCTTTGTTTGCAAGATTTACTACGCGATTCTTCATAGTCTGTTGGAGTCGAGTTTCAACCCAAGGATATCATCTTCATCCCCGGGTACCATCCCTTTCCCATTCATTCTTACAACTGCCCCAGCATTACCATCATGGTGCTAGAGACCATCATCTGTGTTTTCTCAAATGTGACCTGCCATCGTTTTCCATAGGCACATATAGTTGTAAGGTGGTAATGGAAGTAACTTATAACAGTTGGCATTCTCTCTCTCTATTAAATAAATGTCGGAGTACAGTTGTCTGCCTGTGCAAGGGATTCTGGAATGAGATGAAGGTCATTGCAGTAGATATTCTTTAACAATGGCCTAGGCACACTTCCTTGGGAAACGCTTGCACCAGTCGAGTGTTTTATTGACTCTGTTCCTTTGAGAACTGCTCTTAGAAAACTTCCTTGAAGGTAATCACTGAGGAGGCATAATGCAATCCAGGCGACACAGTGTTTTCAGTTTTGCCAAGAGTCCCTGGTGCCATGCTCAGTCGAGAGCACCAGCAATGTCCAGTGCTACTCTACAGCTGACCTTAGACTCATCCAGTGACCGGTGCCACATAGTAGAGAGGCTTAGCAGCAGATCAGCCATATTAACCGTCACAAAGCGAGTGGCAGTCGAGAAATGCTGTCATTTACCGTAACATTATTGTCTCAAGAATCGTGCCAGTGATTAACAAGAGACGCTGGTTTGTAGTTCCCGATTTCCTTTCTGTTTTTCGTTTTGTTAAAAGGGACTGCATTTGCCTCTTTCCAAAGAGGAGGCCATTTACACTGTTCTAGGCAGTGATGATAGAGGCGAGTCAGAGGTGACACAAGCTGGTCTGCACTTCTACTCAACAATCTTGGGCTCACCTTATTTGGGCCCACAGCCTTTTCTCGATCCAGTTATTTATGGAGAAGATGCACTTCATCATGCCTTATTGTCACCACTGACAACTTTGACACAGTTCTTGCGGCCAGTAAAGGAGGTTCCCTTGCTGGATCAGGAACTTGCATCTTGTCAGCGAAGTGTTCGGCAAAGAGGTCAGCTTTCTACTAACTGCTAATAGAGACGGTCCCATCCTGCCTATTTAGAGGTTGAATAATTCTCCCTCTCTCTCCCTCTCTCTCCCTCTCTCTCCCTCTCTCTCCCTCTATCTCCCTCTATCTCTTACATATTGGTTTTTGCAAGGTTAAGTTAAGAGTTCTTACCTTCGTTTACAGGCTAAGAGCTATTACCTACCTCAGCTCATTTGAAAGCCCTTTTCTTGTGAAACATGTAAATAGGGGAAAAAACTAAGACACTCACTTTCTAATCCTGCCCCATCTCAGCAACCACACATGTTTTCCCAGCTCCCATACTATAGGTATCCAGATCACAGCGCCAGCTAAGGGTATTATATATAGTTAGTTTCACAGTAGATTTATATCTGTACTTGATTATTTTCAGTCGACTCATGGTGGGGCGAGTGAACACTATCTGCTTTGTCACCAAGGCCAAGTTATGGCTGGGTCAGTCTTGATCCGCGAGAATTATAATTCGGGAGAGTGTACGATTGATAACTTAGACGCAAGGAGTTCCACATTCGAATTGCCTACGGATACAGGAAATTGCGCTTTCCAGAGTGAAAACTCCCAAGACTTAGCTGCAAACTGCTTACCACTGCAAACAGTTACGAGCAATAAATTAAATTTTCTTGAGTTACATCTCCAAAATGCTGAAAAACGCATTTCCTGGAGACGAAGTAATCACCAAAACACGAAATTTTGTAGAGTCAGGCAAGTGGGATGTTTTATCTACCTGGTACTTACGTTGATGACATTAGCAACATCGTTGATGGTCCGGTTAAGGCACTGCATTGATAAATTAGACACATGTGCAACTCTTGGGTATCTTTATTGAGGAAACGTTTCGCCACACAGTGGCTTCATCAGTCCATACGTAGGAGAAACTTGAAGAACAGGAGGAGAATGAGGTAATCAGTCCCTCAACCTTGAGTCGATATGTTCAGTCCATCAATCTATTCTATTCAAGATTGATGGACTGAACACATCGACTCAAGGTTGAGGGACTGATTACCTCATTCTCCTCCTGTTCTTCAAGTTTCTCCTACGTATGGACTGATGAAGCCACTGTGTGGCGAAACGTTTCCTCAATAAAGATACCCAAGAGTTGCACATGTGTCTAATTTATCAACATGTCGGTTCTCTGAACCATTCATCTACAAACACTGCATTGATGTCTAATGGGAGCCTGAAAGATATTCTGAGTGGGACATCAGACAAAACATTACAGAAATCTGCACATGAAGAGTAAAGAGGAAATAAGGACAATAAATGTTCCCCGAAAATGATGCGAATATCTGCAAGATAACTGAACTAAATAATATAATACAACATACACACAGAACCCGGACGTAGAAGAGGACAACTTATGACGACGTTTCGGTCGCAAGTAGGACAACTTACGACGACGTCTCGGTCCTAGGTGCGTATTGTTCCAGCCAGAGTTTAGATTTTTATTCTTTATGTAACAATTTCTGTAAATCGACTAATTACATATATTTTGTGGATCTCTGAGCCAATTTCAACAGTGATCCAAAAACGTGCGGCGGTCTGCATTTAAATGATATTGGTCGAGTGGGACCAGAGGTAGTGAGACAGGGAGAGTGAGAGGAACGTGAGACAGGGAGAGTGAGAGGAAGCGTGAGGCAGGGAGAGTGAGAGGAACGTGAGACAGGGAGAGAGAGAGGAACGTGAGACAGGAGAGTGAGAGGAAGCGTGAGGCAGGGAGAGTGAGAGGAACGTGAGACAGGGAGAGTGAGAGGAACGTGAGACAGGGAGAGAGTGAGAGGAACGTGAGGCAGGGAGAGTGAGAGGAACGTGAGACAGGGAGAGTGAGAGGAAGCGTGAGGCAGGGAGAGTGAGAGGAAGCGTGAGGCAGGGAGAGTGAGAGGAAGCGTGAGGCAGGGAGAGTGAGAGAAGCAGGATGCAGGGAGAGTGAGAGAAGCGTGAGGCAGGGAGAGTGAGAGAAGCGAGAGGCAGGGAGAGTGAGAGAAGCGTGAGGCAGGGGAGAGTGAGAGAAGCGTGAGGCAGGGAGAGTGAGAGAAGCGTGAGGCAGGGAGAGATGAGAGGAAGCGAGAGGCAGGGAGAGTGAGAGGAGAGCGAGAAGGCAGGGAGAGTGAGAGGAAGCGAGAGGCAGGGAGTGGAGAGGAAGCGAGAGGCAGGGAGAGTGAGAGAAGCGTGAGGCAGGGAGAGTGAGAGAAGCGAGAGGCAGGGAGAGTGAGAGAAGCGAGAGGCAGGGAGAGTGAGAGAAGCGAGAGGCAGGGAGAGTGAGAGAAGCGAGAGGCAGGGAGAGTGAGAGAAGCGAGAGGCAGGGAGAGTGAGAGAAGCGAGAGGCAGGGAGAGTGAGAGAAGCGAGAGGCAGGGAGAGTGGAGAGAAGCGAGAGGCAGGGAGAGTGAGAGAAGCGAGAGGCAGGGAGAGTGAGAGAAGCGAGAGGCAGGGAGAGTGAGAGAAGCGAGAGGCAGGGAGAGTGAGAGAAGCGAGAGGCAGGGAGAGTGAGAGAAGCGAGAGGCAGGGAGAGTGAGAGAAGCGAGAGGCAGGGAGAGTGAGAGAAGCGTGAGGCAGGGAGAGTGAGAGAAGCATGAGGCAGGGAGAGTGAGAGAAGCATGAGGCAGGGAGAGTGAGAGAAGCATGAGGCAGGGAGAGTGAGAGAAGCATGAGGCAGGGAGAGTGAAGAGAAGCATGAGACAGGGAGAGTGAGAGAAGCATGATGCAGGGAGAGTGAGAGAAGCGTGAGGCAGGGAGAGTGAGAGAAGCGTGAGGCAGGGAGAGTGAGAGAAGCGTGATGCAGGGAGAGTGAGAGAAGCGTGATGCAGGGAGAGTGAGAGAAGCGTGAGACAGGGAGAGTGAGAAGCGTGAGACAGGGAGAGTGAGAGAAGCGTGAGACAGGGAGAGTGAGAGAAGCATGATGCAGGGAGAGTGAGAGAAGCGTGAGGCAGGGAGAGTGAGAGAAGCGTGAGGCAGGGAGAGTGAGAGAAGCGTGAGGCAGGGAGAGTGAGAGAAGCGTGAGGCAGGGAGAGTGAGAGAAGCGTGAGGCGAGGGAGAGTGAGAGAAGCGTGAGGCAGGGAGAGAGAGAAGCATGAGACAGGGAGAGTGAGAGAAACATGAGACGGAGAGTGAGAGAAACATGAGACAGGGAGAAAGGAAGCGTGAGGCAGGGAGAGTGAGAGGAAGCGAGAGGCAGGGCGAGTGAGAGAAGCGAGAGGCAGGGAGAGTGAGAGACGCGAGAGGCAGGGAGAGTGAGAGAAGCGAGAGGCAGGGAGAGTGAGAGAAGCGAGAGGCAGGGAGAGTGAGAGAAGCGAGAGGCAGGAGAGAGAGAGAAGCGAGAGGCAGGGAGAGTGAGAGAAGCGAGAGGCAGGGAGAGTGAGAGAAGCGAGAGGCAGGGAGAGTGAGAGAAGCGAGAGGCAGGGAGAGTGAGAGAAGCGAGAGGCAGGGAGAGTGAGAGAAGCGAGAGGCAGGGAGAGTGAGAGAAGCGTGATGCAGGGAGAGTGAGAGAAGCGTGAGGCAGGGAGAGTGAGAGAAGCGTGAGGCAGGGAGAGTGAGAGAAGCGTGAGGCAGGGAGAGTGAGAGAAGCGTGAGGCAGGGAGAGTGAGAGAAGCGTGAGGCAGGGAGAGTGAGAGAAGCGTGAGGCAGGGAGAGTGAGAGAAGCGTGAGGCAGGGAGAGAGAGAAGCATGAGACAGGGAGAGTGAGAGAAACATGAGACGGAGAGTGAGAGAAACATGAGACAGGGAGAAAGGAAGCGTGAGGCAGGGAGTGAGAGAGGAAGCGAGGGGCAGGGCGAGTGAGAGAAGCGAGAGGCAGGGAGAGTGAGAGACGCGAGAGGCAGGGAGAGTGAGAGAAGCGAGAGGCAGGGAGAGTGAGAGAAGCGAGAGGCAGGGAGAGTGAGAGAAGCGAGAGGCAGGGAGAGTGAGAGAAGCGAGAGGCAGGGAGAGTGAGAGAAGCGAGAGGCAGGGAGAGAGTGAGAGAAGCGAGAGGCAGGGAGAGTGAGAGAAGCATGATGCAGGGAGAGTGAGAGAAGCATGATGCAGGGAGAGTGAGAGAAGCGTGAGGCAGGGAGAGTGAGAGAAGCGTGAGGCAGGGAGAGTGAGAGAAGCGTGAGGCAGGGAGAGTGAGAGAAGCGTGAGGCAGGGAGGTGAGAGAAGCGTGAGGCAGGGAGAGTGAGAGAAGCGTGAGGCAGGGAGAGTGAGAGAAGCGTGAGGCAGGGAGAGTGAGAGAAGC
Source organism: Cherax quadricarinatus (assembly GCF_026875155.1). NCBI lineage: Eukaryota > Metazoa > Arthropoda > Malacostraca > Decapoda > Parastacidae > Cherax > Cherax quadricarinatus. Next base: position 9,940,952 of record NC_069462.1, read on the forward strand.
GTGAGGCAGGGAGAGTGAGAGAAGCGTGAGGCAGGGAGAGTGAGAGAAGCGAGAGGCAGGGAGAGTGAGAGAAGCGAGAGGCAGGAGAGAGTGAGAGAAGCGAGAGGCAGGGAGAGTGAGAGAAGCGTGATGCAGGGAGAGTGAGAGAAGCGTGAGGCAGGGAGAGTGAGAGAAGCGTGAGGCAGGGAGAGTGAGAGAAGCGTGAGGCAGGGAGTGTGAGAGAAGCGTGAGGCAGGGAGAGTGAGAGAAGCATGATGCAGGGAGAGTGAGAGAAGCATGATGCAGGGAGAGTGAGAGAAGCGTGAGGCAGGGAGAGTGAGAGAAACGTGAGGCAGGGAGAGTGAGAGAAGCGTGAGGCAGGGAGAGAGAGAAGCATGAGACAGGGAGAGTGAGAGAAACATGAGACGGAGAGTGAGAGAAACATGAGACAGGGAGAGTGAGAGGAAGCGTGAGGCAGGGAGAGTGAGAGAAGCGTGAGGCAGGAAGAGTGAGAGAAGCGTGAGGCAGGGAGAGTGAGAGAAGCATGATGCAGAGAGAGTGAGAGAAGCATGATGCAGAGAGAGTGAGAGAAGCATGATTCAGGGAGGTGAGGCTGAGGACTTGAAAGTAATCATTTACCTAGTAATTACCACCACACGAGTCCAATCATTTCCCATGAGGAAAGCACATATCCCTGAGCAACTAACCATGCAGGAAATCCGTGAACGGATTTAAACGGATTAGGCCAGGTGCCAAGAAGGGTCACCTGAATTTGTTCAATACTAACGTTAGAAGCTGGACACCAATGACAGGAAAATTTCTTTCACGTGTATTGATAATACAGATGTATCTGTTACAGAGGCATGATGGAACACCGATTCTCAACAAATATCTGGACTGGCTAATCGTAGTTATATTATTATAATCAAAGAAAGCGCTAAACCAACAAAGGCAGGGCCGTCTGCAAGAAGGGAAGATAAGGTAAGATTGGTAGGCCGGCGGCGTCGTTGGAGGTAAATCTTGCGATCTGCTGGTAAACCAGGTAATTGACAAAGTGAAGAACCGAAAAAGAGATCCGACAAACCTCAAAGAGAGGAATAGTGTGTCGTTCCATGACATACCCATGGGTAAGGCGAGTATGACCAGTGCGGAGCCGGGAGAGCGCAGTCTCCTGAGTACGGCAGCGGTGGTAAGAGGATTGCCACAAACCTAAAAGCGGTTTAATAGAATGCAATTTATGGTGCATGCCCGACCACCGTTGCTGCCAACGGCTGCGAAGATGAGCCGAGATGACTGGAAAATAATCTCTGAACGGAAGACTTCAATAGGAAGCCGGGAGATCAGCACCTCTCACCGCGCAGCAGCATCCGCTTGTTCATTGCCCTGCACATCAAGGCCCCTAGGCCCTAAGATTTAGAGATTTTAAAATTGAAGTCCAATTTCAAGTGTAACTTTATGCTGTTGTGAAGGAGCAGTTTTTTATATCCTACCTCTCCCCCCCCCCTCCCACCCTTTTCCAATATTTCCATCCTTACCCATCCTTCTTCCTTACCCATCTTACCAAAGCTCTGGTCATAAGAAGAAGAAGACACATGTATATGCATGGACTTCTTGTTGCAAAGTTGCAAGATATTGAAACACTGTATTTATCATAAATCCCTCTTATTTCTACAAAATTGGTAAGTTGTACAATGTTCTAGTCAACATCAGATAAAAGATAAAGAGTTAGATTATCTAGCCTTCAAATTTTTTGCGAGAAATGTCAATAGATTGCATTATAATTTTTTTTTGAAATTTTTGTTGTTGTTTTTCGGCATTTTTTTTTGTGACAATAAGAGTCAATAAAAACAAAATGGTAAAGCATATTGCAAAACAACGTTGTAATTACATGGAACCATCATTCATCAATATTGTCTGAAAAAATCATGACACTCCTATTATTACTCTTTGAAAATCATTTCAACAAATGTCAATAACTTATTCCTGAGTTACTCAAGTTTTTGTTTCTATAAAACTCTATGGAGATGAAACACCAAATCTGAGCGTGTTGCAAACCCCTATCATTGTTGATAACCCAGAGTGAGCGTGTTGCAAACCCCTATCATTGTTAATAACCCAGAGTGAGCGTGTTGCAAACCCCTATCATTGTTGATAACCCAGAGTGAGCGTGTTGCAAACCCCTATCATTGTTAATAACCCAGAGTGAGCGTGTTGCAAACCCCTATCATTGATAATAACCCAGAGTGAGCGTGTTGCAAACCCCTATCATTGTTGATAACCCAGAGTGAGCGTGTTGCAAACCCCTATCATTGTTAACCCAGAGTGAGCGTGTTGCAAACCCCTATCATTGTTGATAACCCAGAGTGAGCGTGTTGCAAACCCCTATCATTGTTGATAACCCAGAGTGAGCGTGTTGCAAACCCCTATCATTGTTGATAACCCAGAGTGAGCGTGTTGCAAACCCCTATCATTGTTGATAACCCAGAGTGAGCGTGTTGCAAACCCCTATCATTGTTAACCCAGAGTGAGCGTGTTGCAAACCCCTATCATTGTTGATAACCCAGAGTGAGCGTGTTGCAAACCCCTATCATTGTTGATAACCCAGAGTGAGCGTGTTGCAAACCCCTATCATTGTTGATAACCCAGAGTGAGCGTGTTGCAAACCCCTATCATTGTTAACCCAGAGTGAGCGTGTTGCAAACCTCTATCATTGTTGATAACCCAGAGTGAGCGTGTTGCAAACCTCTATGATTGTTAATAACCAGAGTGAGCGTGTTGCAACCCCTATCATTGTTGTTAACCCAGAGTGAGCGTGTTGCAAACCCCTATCATTGTTGATAACCAGAGTGAGCGTGTTGCAAACCTCTATCATTGTTGATAACCCAGAGTGAGCGTGTTGCAAACCCCTATCATTGTTGATAACCCAGAGTTGGCGTGTTGCAAACCCCTATCATTGTTGATAACCCAGAGTGAGCGTGTTAAAAACCCCTATCATTGTTGATAACCCAGAGTGAGCGTGTTGCAAACCCCTATCATTGTTGATAACCCAGAGTGAGCGTGTTACAAACCCTATCATTGTTGATAACCCAGAGTGAGCGTGTTGCAAACCCCTATCATTGTTGATAACCCAGAGTGAGCGTGTTGCAAACCCCTATCATTGTTGATAACCCAGAGTGAGCGTGTTGCAAACCCCTATCATTGTTGATAACCCAGAGTGAGCGAGTTGGTATTTAGGACAGTAATTCCAGAATTAAATCAAAACCCACATCCTAACTATATACGTAACTAAAATTATAGGGACAGAGAATAGTATAAAACGCATTACCATTATTTTAGCTAGTAATAATGCTATCGGCAATATAGTATTAAATGAATAGGAAATAATATGCAATAATCACAAATGTTCCTTGGGTCTCCTGGACAGATACACAACAGTGCCCAGTAGTAGACGTAGAACCATGCGTAGAGGTGGTAGACAGCCCATGACTGCCACCAACTCATTTCTATTTTATTCTGTTTTTCCCATTACATAAGCTCTATTTTTTACTGTTTCATGGACCGTGCCGGAGGGGGGTTGAAGATGAGCTTAGAGCCTTATTTTTCCTGTTCCTTGCCTCTGCAACCTAAAAATAGTGATTGTCTCAAATCAAGATAAAAGTGATTGTCCTTGAAAGACTGCCTCGGTGTGACTAAAATCTTTTGCTATCTGCTCTTCCCGAACCTCCCATGAAATGTCTCTCAACACTCAGTCTCACACAACTTTCACTCCCTTCTGATAACTCTCACACCATCGTTCGACAAATCATTACCAACACTGCTCACACACACTCTCCACACACTCTCACACAACTCTCACCACACTCTCACACACACTCTCACACACACTCACACACTCACACACACATCTCACACACACTCTCCAACCACTCAACACCTCTACACACACATCTCACACACACTCTCACACACACTCTACACACACACTCCACACCACTTCACACACACTCTCACACACACTCTACACACACTCTCACACACACTCACACACACACTCACACCACACACACACACTCACACACACTCACACACACCTCACACACACTCTCACACACTCTCACACACTCACACACACTCACACACACTCTCACACACACTCCACACAACACTCTCACACACACTCTCACACACTCACACACACTCACACACACTCACACACACTCTCACACACACTCTCACACACACACTCACACAACACTCACACACACACTCACACACTCTCACACTCACACTTCACACACACTCACACACACTCACACACACACCACACACTCACACCACACTCACACTCACCACACTCTCACACACACACTCACACACACACTCACACACACTCTCCACACACACTCACCACACTCTCACACACTCTCACCACACACTCTCACACACACTCTCACCACACTCTCACACACACTCTCACACACTCTCCACACTCTCACACACGCTTCACACACACTCTCACACACGCTCTCACACACCTCTCACACACACACTCACACACACACACTCTCACACACACACTCTCACACACACACTCTCACACACACACTCTCACACACACACACTCACACACATCTCTCACACCCCACCACACACTCTCACACACACACTCTACACACACACTCTCACACACACACTCTCACACACACACTCTCACACACACACTCACACAACACTCTCACACACACACTCTCACACACACACTCTCACCACACACTCTCACACACACACTCTCACACACACACTCTCACACACACACTCTCACACACACACTCTCACACACACACTCTCACACACACACTCTCACACACACACTCTCACACACACTCACACACACACACACACACACTCACACACACCACACCACACACAACACACACACTCTCACACACACCACACCACAACAACCACTCACACACACACACACACACACTCACACACTCTCACACACCACACACACTCTCACACACACTCTCACACACTCCTTCACACACTCTCACACACACTCACACACACTCACACACACTCTCACACACACTCTCACACACACTCTCACACACACTCTCACACACTCACACTACACACTCACCACACACTCTCACACACACTCACACACACTCACACACACACTCACACACACACCACACACACTCACCACACACTACACACACACTCACACACACTCTCACTCTCACACACACTCTCACACACACTCTCACACACACACACACACTCACACACACACTCTCACACTCACACACACTCTCACACACACTCACACACACACTCACCACACACACTCACACACACACTCTCACACTCTCACACACACTCTCTCCACACTCTCTCACACTCCACCAACTCTCCACACACTCTCTCACACACTCTACTCTCTCACACTCTCTCACACACTCTCACACTCTCTCACACACTCACACACTCTCTCACTCTCTCACACACTCTCTCACACACTCTCTCACACACTCTCTCACACACTCTCTCACACACTCTCTCACACACTCTCACACACACTCTCACACACACTCTCACACACTCTCTACACACTCTCACACACTCTCTCACACACTCTCTCACACACTCTCTCACACACTCCTCACACACCTACACACTCTCTCACACCTCTCTCACACTCATCACACTCTCTCTACACACTCTCTCTCACACTCTCACACTCTCTCTCACACTCTCTCTCACACTCTCTCTCACACTCTCTCTCACACTCTCTCTCACACTCTCTCTCACACTCTCTCCACACTCTCTCTCACACTCTCTCACACACTCTCTCTCACACTCTCATCTCACACTCTCTCTCACACTCTCTCTCACACTCTCTCTACACTCTCACACTCTCTCACACTCTCTCACACTCTCTCACACTCTAGCTCCCACTCTCGTCACAGTATTTACTCAACAGAAGTGTGTTTACTTGGCCATCCAGTGAGGAGGTTGAGTCTAGGCAGGTCACAGCCTTGACGTTTATATAGACGCATAAACATATATGCAGCTCCATTTGCATTCACTAGTGCATTAAATGTTGAATACGCTCGCTGAATATCAAACACCAGCGGTAACTCGCACCTGTACAAGCGTGTGTTATTGTCCCCCGCTTCCTGGTTCTCTCTCTCTCTCTCTCTCTCTCTCTCTCTCTCTGTATCTTAGTCACTGTTGTGTTCTTATACTAGATCTCTTTTGCTTTACCGTGTTTTCTCTTGCTTTCTATCGAGGTGTCTTTGTCTCTCTTGTTCTCTTATTCTCTGTTGCCATCGCTTGTGTTTTTGTTTGCTCTTTATTACTCTTTTGCTATTACTATTTACTATCTCTTGATGTCTGGAGCTCTCGATGTCTGGAGCTCTCTTGATGTCTGGAGCTCTCTTGATGTCTGGAGCTCTCTTGATGCCTGGGGCCCTCTTGATGACTGGGGCCCTCTTGATGTCTGGGGGCCCTCTTGATGTCTGGGGGCCCTCTTGATGTCTGGGGCCCTCTTGATGTCTGGGGGCCCTCTTGATGTCTGGGGGCCCTCTTGATGTCTGGGGGCCCTCTTGATGTCTGGGGGCCCTCTTGATGTCTGGGGGCCCTCTTGATGTCTGGGGGCCCTCTTGATGTCTGGGGGCCCTCTTGATGTCTGGGGGCCCTCTTGATGTCTGGGGGCCCTCTTGATGTCTGGGGGCCCTCTTGATGTCTGGGGGCCCTCTTGATGTCTGGGGGCCCTCTTGATGTCTGGGGGCCCTCTTGATGTCTGGGGGCCCTCTTGATGTCTGGGGGCCCTCTTGATGTCTGGGGGCCCTCTTGATGTCTGGGGGCCCTCTTGATGTCTGGGGGCCCTCTTGATGTCTGGGGGCCCTCTTGATGTCTGGGGGCCCTCTTGATGTCTGGGGGCCCTCTTGATGTCTGGGGGCCCTCTTGATGTCTGGGGGCCCTCTTGATGTCTGGGGGCCCTCTTGATGTCTGGGGCCCTCTTGATGTCTGGGGGCCTCTTGATGTCTGGGGGCCCTCTTGATGTCTGGGGGCCCTCTTGATGTCTGGGGCCCTCTTGATGTCTGGGGCCCTCTCAGTTTTATTGATCTCTCGCTCTCTTTCTGTCTCTTGATCTCACTTCATATATTTTCTGCTCTCCTGAATTTCTTGCCCTTTTCTTTATCTCTCCTCCTCTCCCTTGTGTTGTCTAGTTCTTTCTTTCTCTACTTCCTTTCGTACTCGCTAATTACATGTCCAATTTAATTTATTCTCTAAAAATTCTGTCGCGTTGCCATTATTTTGATTATTTTTTACATAAACTTGAAGAAATGGTCTGAAGAGAACTGAAGAAATTCCTTTTCTTTTCCGAAATCTCTCCCTTTCTCTCAACCCCTCTTCATTTAACCCCTTTTTCTCCTTAACTTTATCAATTTATAACATCTCTAAACCTTTCCACCTCTCTGACCCCTTTTTCTTGCTCTGTAAGCCGTTTCCCCCCTCACAGTCCTTTCTTCCTCTTGACCCCTTCTGTCTTTGTGTGTCTGTCTCACCATGCAAGCTTTCTTCTCTCTATCACCTGTCTCCTTTCTTATGGCTTCTCTCATTTATCCTTAATATCATCTAAATCTTCTCTAACGCTCTTCTCTAAAATTTCTCTCCCGTTGGAACTTTCTCTTAATCATTTTTCCTGAACTTTATTCTCTCTGTTTTCTCTTCCTTCTCAGTCCTGTCTCCCTCTCTCTCTCTCTCTTCTCATCCCCGGGGATTGTCTCCCCTCTCCCTCACAGAAGGTAAACCGTATGATCCTCCCCTCCACTGCCTTTTGTCATGTCTTCTCCCTATTCTCTTTCCTCTTTCTCTTCCCTTTCCCTATCTTCTCTCAGGTAATCTTAGTAAATGGTGGTGGAGGACATTGTTTCTGCGTTACCCGTTCCCCTCATTTTCGCGTTATTTCCTCCCTCTCTCCTTCACACGGGAGAGGTCACAGTTCAAGGTAACAAACCTTGTCTAATCTTAAACAGATAGTTTGATATAAGACTCGGAACTCTTTAACCTTTTCTCTCTAGTGAAACAAAGACTACGAGATCGTATTCGAACCTTTAAGGCTATAAATGCCCTTGAAACACCCAAACACGAAGTGCTATTTGAAGTGCAATGTTAACCAAGAACACTGGAAGGAAATTTTGTGGCAAGAGATGCAACACATACGTGCATTTTTTCGCAAACAAAATTATAACACAATGGAATAATTAACAGCCGAGGCTTCGAGCGCCAGTAAGATGCAGCTGAACATTTTTTTTTTTGAGAACGTGGTTAGAGACCGGGCCGCGGGGGCGTTGACCCCCGGAATTCTCTCCAGGTAAATTCCAGGTAATTCATCTTTATGCCATGCAGGGGGTAAACTAATATTAGTTCAATAATTTTTTGGGGACGATAAGTTAGCGTTAGCATGACTTTGTAAATGGCCCAAGTCGGACCGAAACGTCGTGGTAAGCTTCTATGTGTGGGTTATTTGTGTACTGTTCCTGTCATGGTATTGTGCCTTTTTGTTCTTGATGAGGTCTGTGAACAGACTTAGTAGTTTATGAAGAAACAATATGAATAAATGGAGATAAATTTAAAGCTCGTCATTAACATACATGTCTCAACGAAAATTCCTTTCCATTTTTTTCAGTTTTATATGGCTTATCTTGACTCCTGTTTTATGCCTCCAGTGACCGCCGGGGGCAATGAAAGGTATGGGGGAGCTGTTTGCTTGGCTATCCTGTCCTCAAACACCTGGGTAGTACATGACAGTCTTCAGTCAAGTTAACAACTGACAGATCTGCCCATAAACTGGCTGGGTGTGGACTTGAATTCTGTAATAATGTTGGTAGAATTACCGACAATATGTAAAGTAAAAGGACACAAGTGACAAACGTGTGAACATTCATGTGTGGGTTTATCCTTAGCTGTACTGTCCTGGAAGGAAGTGACATATGTCACTTTTAGTTCCTTGATGTCCTTGAACTTAGATTTTGCCAAAAAACAATAGGGTAATGCAGTAGGACATTCATACTAGCGTCCATTACACTCCATCCCCTCAACGAAATTTCCCAACCATTTTCCTTCCCAGTTGTGTTGTGTATCCATACTGCCGGGAATGAGGTTGGCGACTTTTGCTTCCTATCACTTCCTCAAACACTCTGCTATCCATACACTCTTCAGTCCAATTTAACTGAAGTGTCGATAGTTGGCCGGACCATTCAGACTTGGCCTGGTGTCCATAAGGGACAAGACGAATTCCTGTAATAAGGGTCCTTTACCACATCATGTAAAGTAAGGTACACAGTGTATGACTTGTGCACATTCTGGTGCAATTGACTTTCCCAAGGCTCTGCAAAGGGACTCACTGAAGGAAAACGTATGCCACAACCTGATATTTCACCATTAGTGATTGTTCAGACTTGAATGTCTGACAATTAGAACACAGGGGAAACTCTTGCGTATCTTTATGGGAACTTTTCGCCCATTAGGCGGCCTTCATCAGTCCATACCATAGAGAAATTGCAAAACCCCTTAAGAGAATGATAATCATTTCCTATTGGGTATTGTAATCTTCCATCAATTCTATTCTTTCAAGTTCCCTTTACTACATCCACTCAACTCTGACTATTCACACTCATTCCCTCCTTTCTCCAATCTTCTCCTACTGTAGGGATTGACCACTGTGTCGATACGTTCCTCATAAGAATACCCAGATTGAAAGGTCAATTGGTATCGACCTACACAGAAAATAAATAATATAAATAGACAAATTCCTTAGACCGCTTCCCCATACTTCACCTATCTAGTTATATATCAGTTCCTGGACTGTTAGTACGGTCTGTGGGTCCACCATCTTCTGGTACAAATTGCCTAATTTTCTTCCATTAAATGCTTCTACTGGACTTTTCTTATAGTTTAATACGTCACTCTTCGTCAGACAGGGCCGTAAATACACGATGAATGAAGAGAGGTAGGTGAAACGTGAATGATATAAATAAGAAATTGAAATTTGGGGATGGTAATTGAGGGAAATCGTGAGAAGTGGCTGGATCTAGGGTTGTGGTGATGGACCAGGTGGTGGTGGTGATCAGTTATGAGTGTGATGTGGTGTCACAAGTGTGACTGGTGGTGACACTCGACTCAAGGTGTGGTGGCTGGTGACCAGGTGTGGTTGGTGGTGACCAGGGTGGTGTGTAGGTGGTGACCAGGTGGTGTGGTGCGTGATCCAGAGTGGGGGGTGGGGACCAAGGTGGTGCTGTGGTGTAGGGGTGTGGTGGTGGACCTAGGTGGGTAGTGTTGTACAGGTATGGTGTGGTGGTGATCCAGGGCTGGTGTGTGGTGAGTGCCGGGTGTGGTGGTGGTGGATTGACCAGTGTGGTGGTGTCCCCATGTGGTGATGGTTTGATCACCAGTGTTTGTGGTGACCAGGGTGGTGGTGTGGTGACCCAGGTTGGTGGTTGTGGTGTGACCTTAGGCTGAAAGGTGGTGGTCGCTGACCAGGGTGTGTGTGTTACCAGGTGTGTACGTGGTGTGACCAGGCGTGGTCGGTGGGTGTGACCAGGTGGTGTGGTGTGACCAGGTGGTGTGATGGTGACCGGGTGTGGTGGTGGTGGTGACCAGGTGTGGTGTTCCGCAACCGCGTTTTGGTGACCGGGTGGTGTGGGACAGGGTGGTGAGAGTGAAGAAGGTTGAAAGTGGTGATAGACACAGGGTGGTGGATGTGGAGGTGGTGGTGCAGGGTGGGTGGTGACCAGGGTGGTGAGTGGTGACAGGTGGTGAGTGGTGCAGGTGGGTGGTGGTGACCAGGGTGGTGGTGGGTGACCAGGGGGGTGGTGGTGTGGTGACCAGGTGGTGGTGGGTGCAGGTGGTGGTGTGGGACCAGGGTGGTGGTGGTGGGTGACCAGGGTGTGGTGGTGGTGGGACAGGTGTGGTGGTGGTGACCAGGGTGGTGGTGGTGGTGGTGATCAGGTTGGTGGTGGTGACCAGGTGTGTGGTGGTGGTGACCAGGGTGGTGTGGGTGGGCCAGGGTGGTGGTGGTAGTGTGACCAGTGGGTGGTGTGGTGGTGACCAGGGTGGTGGTGGTGTTGGTTGGTGGTGGTGACAGTGGTGGTGGTGACAGGGTGTGGTGGTGTGTGACCAGGGTGGTGGTGGGTGGTGGTGCGACCAGGGTGGTGGTGGTGAGTACAGGTGGTGGGTGGTGACCAGGGTGGTGTGGTGGTGACCAGGGTGGTGCGGTGGTGACCAGGGTGGTGTGGTGTGACGGTGGTGTGTGTGTGACAGGTGTCTGGTGTGGTGACCAGGTGGCTGGTGGTGACCGGGTGTGGTGGTGGTGACCAGGGTGGTGCTGGTGGTGACCAGGGTGGTGCTGGTGGTGACCAGGGTGGTGCTGGTGGTGACCAGGGTGGTGCTGGTGGTGACCAGGGTGGTGTGTGGTGGTGACCAGGGGGTGTGGTGATCAGGTGGTGCTGGTGACCAGGGGTGCGGTGACCAGGTGGTGGTGGTGACCAGGGTGGTGTGGTGAACCAGGGTGGTCGGTGACCAGGTGGTGGGGACAGGGGTGTGGTTGATCTGGTGTGGTGGTGACCAGGGTGGTGGTGGTGACCAGGGTGGTGGTGGTGACCAGGGTGGTGGTGGTGACCAGGGTGGTGGTGGTGACCAGGGTGGTGGTGGTGGGACCAGGGTGGTGGTGGGTGACAGGGGTGGTGGTGGTGACCAGGTGTGGTGGGCTGGGTGGTGGTGGTGACGGGGCGTGGTGGTGACAGGGTGGTGGTGGTGACCAGGGTGGTGTGGGTGGTGGTGAGCAGGGTGGTGGTGGTGGTGTCCAGGGTGGTGTGGTGACTGGTAGTGGTGGTGACCGGGTGTGGTGGTGCTGGGTAGTGTGGTGACCAGGGTGGTGGTGTGGTGGTGACCAGGGTGGTGGGTGGTGGTGACCAGGGTGGTGGTGGTGGTGACCAGGGTGGTGGTGGTGGTGACCAGGGTGGTGGTGGTGGTGGTGACCAGGGTGGTGGTGGTGGTGTGACCAGGGTGGTGGTGGTGACAGGGTGTTGTGGTGACCAGGGTGGTGGGGTGACCAGGTGGTGTGTGACCAGGGTGGTGGTGTGACCTGGGTGGGGAGTGACCAGGGTGGTGGTGGCGTGGTGACCAGGGTGTGTGGTGGTGACCAGGGTGGTGGTGACAGGGTGGTGGTGGTACCAGGGTGGGTGGTGACCAGGTGTGGTGACCAGGTGGTGGTGCTGGTGACCAGGGTGGTGGCTGGTGACCAGGGTGGTGCTGGGACCAGGGTGGTTGCTGGGACCAGGGTGGTGTGCTGCGACCAGGGTGTGGTGCTGGCGACCAGGGTGGTGGTGCTGGCGCCAGGTGGTGGGTGTGGTGACCAGGGTGTGCTGGTGACCAGGGTGGTGACCGGGTGGTGGTGACCAGGGTGGTGGTGACCAGGGTGGTGGGACAGGTGGTGGTACCAGGGTGGTGCGGTTACGAGACTAAAATGTTTTGAGGGGTTTCTCTTGAGGTGAAAATTTGGACACCAGGTAAAAGGGAGAGAAATGTTACATAATAGCGAGTGTGAACAGAAACCCTGATGAATATGAGACTGAGGAGAGAGTAGGAGGAAGATGACGAGGGAGAAGAAAGGGAGGAAATGAGCAAGGAGGAAGAGGAAGATGTGAAGAAAATGAAGAATAGCACCTGAAGAATAGTAATAGAAGGAAGAGAAGACAGAGGAGGAAAAGGAAGAGAAGAAAGGGGACGAGGAGGAATTGGATGGGGAGAAAGAGTAGTAAGAAGGAAGAGAAAGAAAAAGATGTAGCAAATGAAAAAGAGAAAGAAGTGGAAAGGAGGAAGAGGAAGAGCAGGATCAAGAAGAGAATCAGAATGAGCATTTGAAAGAGGAAGAGGAAGAAACAGAAAGGAGAAAAAGACACATGACCATTTGGAGGAATAATAAGAGGTAGCGAAGAGAAAAAAGATTTGAAAGTGATGGAGGAAGAGGAAGGAGGGACGATGAAGAGAAAGGTGGGGAGACGATAAAGAGGATGGTGGGGAAGATGATAAAGAGGAAGGTGGAGGAGGAGGACGATTAAGAGGATCGGGAATCAAAGAAATCTCAAAGAGGTGATGGAGAGGTGAGTGATGGAGAAGGATCATGTCATGTGCTGGAGAGGTGAGTGATGGAGAAGGTTCATGTAATATGATGGAGAGGTGAGTGATGGAGAAGGATCATGTCATGTGCTGGAGAGGTGAGTGATGGAGAAGGATCATGTAATGTGATGGAGAGGTGAGTGATGGAGAAGGTTCATGTAATATGATGGAGAGGTGAGTGATGGAGAAGGATCATGTAATGTGATGGAGAGGTGAGTGATGGAGAAGGATCTCGTATGTGATGGAGAGGTGAGTGATGGAGAAGGATCATGTAATGATGATGGAGAGGTGAGTGATGGAGAAGGTTCATGTAATGTGATGGAGAGGTGAGTGATGGAGAAGGTTCATGTAATATGATGGAGAGGTGAGTGATGGAGAAGGTTCATGTAATATGATGGAGAGGTGAGTGATGGAGAGGTTCATGTCATATGATGGAGAGGTGAGTGATGGAGAAGGATCTCGTATGTATGGAGAGGTGAGTGATGGAGAAGGTTCATGTAATGTGATGGAGAGGTGAGTGATGGAGAAGGTTCATGTAATGTGATGGAGAGGTGAGTGATGGAGAAGGTTCATGTAATATGATGGAGAGGTGAGTGATGGAGAAGGTTCATGTATATGTGATGGAGAGGTGAGTGATGGAGAAGGTCTCAGTAATGTGATGGAGAGGTGAGTGATGGAGAAGGTTCATGTAATATGATGGAGAGGTGAGTGATGGAGAAGGTCTCGAATGTGATTGGAGAGGTGAGTGATGGAGAAGGTTCATGTAATATGATGGAGAGGTGAGTGATGGAGAAGGATCTCGTAATGTGATGGAGAGGTGAGTGATGGAGAAGGTTCATGTAATGTGATGGAGAGGTGAGTGATGGAGAAGGATCATGTAATGTGCTGGAGAGGTGAGTGATGGAGAAGGATCATGTAATGTGATGGAGAGGTGATGATGGAGAAGGTCATGTAATGTGATGGAGAGGTGAGTGATGAGAAGGTTCATGTAATATGATGGAGAGGTGAGTGATGGAGAAGGTTCATGTAATCGATGGAGAGGTGAGTGATGGAGAAGGATCTCGTAATGTGATGGAGAGGTGAGTGATGGAGAAGGATCATGTAATGTGATGGAGAGGTGAGTGATGGAGAAGGATCATGTAATGTGATGGAGAGGTGAGTGATGGAGAAGGTTCATGTAATGCGATGGAGAGGTGAGTGATGGAGAAGGATCTCGTAATGTGATGGAGAGGTGAGTGATGGAGAAGGTTCATGTAATGCGATGGAGAGGTGAGTGATGGAGAAGGATTCGTATGTAAAATGATGGAACAAATGGCGGAGAGGTGAGTGATGGAGAAGGATCATGTAATGTGATGGAGAGGTGAGTGATGGAAAGGTTCATGTAATGCGATGGAGAGGTAGAGTGATGGAGAAGGATCATCGTAATGTGATGGAGAGGTGAGTGATGGAGAAGGTTCATGTAATGCGATGGAGAGGTGAGTGATGGAGAAGGATCTCGTAATGTGATGGAGAGGTGAGTGATGGAGAAGGATCATGTAATGTGTGGAGAGGTGAGTGATGGAGAGGATCATGTAATGTGATGGAGAGGTGAGTGATGGAGAAGGATCATGTAATGTGTGGAGAGGTGAGTGATGGAAAAGGATCATGTAATGTGCTGGAGAGGTGAGTGATGGAGAAGGATCATGTAATGTGATGGAGAGGTGAGTGATGGAGAAGGATCATGTAATGTGATGGAGAGGTGAGTGATGGAGAAGGATCATGTAATGTGCATGGAGAGGTGAGTGATGGAGAAGGATCATGTAATGTGATGGAGAGGTGAGTGATGGAGAAGGATCATGTAATGTGATGGAGAGGTGAGTGATGGAGAAGGATCATGTTAATGTGATGGAGGGTGAGTGATGGAGGTGAGTATGGAGAAGGATCATGTAATGTGATGGAGAGGTGAGTGATGGAGAAGGTCATGTAATGTGATGGAGAGGTGAGTGATGGAGAAGGATCATGTAATTGATGGAGAGTGAGTGAGAGGTGAGTGATGGAGAAGGATCATGTAATGTGATGGAGAGGTGAGTGATGAGAAGACATGTAATGTGCTGGAGAGTGAGTGATGGAGAGATCATGTAATGTGTGGAGTAGTGATATGGAGAAGATCTAGTATGTGCTGAGAGAGTGAAGTGATGGAGAAGGATCATGTATGTATGGAGAGGTGAGTGATGGAGAAGGATCATGTATGTGATGGAGAGGTGAAGTGATGGAGAGGTGGAGTGCAGGAAAATGATAATGGTGAAGCAAAATTGAGCTAGATGGAGCAGATATTACACCACTTCGCTAGAAGATGTAGTGCATCATCATTAGATACTCTAGGTATTTGAGCAGTGATGGAGGGAGATTGAAGTGATGGTGAGATGTGGGAGTAGTTTACTGGATTTACCTGGAGAGAGTTTCGGGAGGTCAACGCCACCGGCCCGGTCTGGACCGGCCTCCTGGTGGATCAGCCTGATCACCAGGCTGTTTGGTGCTGGCTGCACGCAAACACGTACGAGCACAGCCGGCTGATCAGGAACTGACTTTAGGTACTTGCGTGCGAGCTGTGAAGATGCCAGGGGTCTGTTGGTATCCCTTATGTGTGCATGGTGAGGCAGTTGTAACAGTCTCGGGCCCCTACACTATTGTATGGTTCATTAACGTGCTAGTGACACCCTGCTTTTCCTTTTTGGGATGGTTGCTCGTCTGCCAAGTGCTTTCGCTTTCGTAGTGAGTGAATTTCGGTGCAAGGTCGGTAATAGTCCCTCTAGGATTTTCAGTTGAGGGTGATGGAATTAGGTTATGGGTATGAGAGTGATGGAGGGAAGGGGGGGCGCTGTGTGATGTAGAGTGTACAGTATGGGGGGGTCTCGTGTGGAGAAGATGGAAGTAGACCTGGATGAGAGATGCGCGGACTGGGGTAGATGGAGATGGTGATAGATGATGAATGGGGTGTGATATGAGGTGGAGTGATGGTGGTGAGGATGCCATAGCTATAATGGCAGTGCTGGAGTGATGGTGCTGAATTGATGGTGTTGGAGTGGTGGTGGAAGTTCTAGCGTGTATGGGATGCTGAAGTGTAGGTTGGCGTGCTGGAGTTATGTTGACAGTAGTGGAGGTTGTGATTGCGATTGTGGTGGTGATGGTTGGGGTGGTGGTGCTAGAGAGGTGGGGTGCTCCAATAATGTTGTTGAATTAGACACATGTGCAACTCTTGGGTATCTTTATTGAGGAAACGTTTCGCCACACAGTGGCTTCATCAGTCCACACAAAGGAGAAACTTGAAGAGCAGGAGGAGAATGAGGTAATCAGTCCCTCAGCCTTGAGTTGATGTGGTCAGTCCATCAATCTTGAATAGAATACGGCATATGAGAGGAGAAGCAGCTGATGAACCGTAGACAGGAGAGGTGCAGCAGTCGTATGTGGTGTCACATTTGTCCAATGTGGAAGTAGGTCGTACCCAAAGGGTTAGGCAAGTGAAGAATTCCCAAGTATTAAGATCCCAAGAAGTTGCAGTGTCTGACAGGATTGTAGATGAATGGTTCAGAGAACCGACAATAATGTAAATGGAGATGGAGTGATGGTAGTGGAGTTAAATTGTAAGTGTTCTTGGAGTGATGAAGGTAATGGTGTTATAGTATGGTGCTAGAGTGACAATGAAGCACTGTAGTGGTGGTACTGAAGTGATGGTGTTGGTGTGATGGGGCGTAGAAATGGTGGTGGAAACGAGAAGGGAGGGGGGGGGTGCTGGAGAGATGGTGTTAGCGATGGAGTTGATGATTAAGTGATGGTGGCATTGGTGGAATGATTGTGCTGGGTTGATGGTGGAGGTGCTAGAGTAATGGTGGCGTTGTTGGGGTGATGGTGATTTCTGGAGTTATAATGGGATGTCGAAGTGATAGTGCTGGTGATGCTAGAGTGATGATGGAGGTGCCGAAGTAATGGTGGCTGTGTTAGAGTTGGAGGCGGAGGTGCTAAAGTGATGGTGTGCTATAAAATGCGACATCTCTTAGCATAGGTGCCCCAGTCGCCTGGTTACCAAAGCTTTTGCTTCACACGCGTAAGGCCCGGGTTCGATTCCGGGTTTTTCCTTACGCCTGTTGTCCTGTTCACCTAGCAGAAAATAGGTACCTGGGTGTTAGTCGACTGGTGTGGGTCGCATCCTGGGGGACAAGATTGAGGATCCCAATGGAAAAAAACAGTCCTCGATGCGCCTGTGGCTTAACCCTCGGGGTTAAAAAACCGAATGAAATCTTTCTAGATACTACTGGGAAAACTAGGTAACTTACTGCCCCCCCTCTAGCTTTCGCCGTTTTTTTTTTTAAAACAGGTTGTTGCCGTCATTCAGAAAGGTTTACAGTTTAAAAAAAGGCTTCTGTGCTTTTCGGATAACCCGTGTAAAACAAACCAAAAAAAGTCAGAAAAAATTTAATAACCAAAAAAGGTTTTGTCTGTTTTTAAAAAAATTTTTTTCAATAAACGTAAAAAACTTAGGAATAATAAATAAAAACACACCGGGAAACACAAAATATCTGTAATTTAACATGTATTTTTTTTTTATATTTTATTTGGGGGGAGAACCCTTTTGTACGACAAAAACTTAATATAACACTAGGAGAAAAAAGTTTTAAATATAAAACAACAACACACACGTTGGCACAGGAAAAGCAACCCGCTAAAAAAAAAAAAAAAAAGACAGACATCACCACCACTATACATCACTAAGCCCCCTATCAGTATATATAAAAAAAACATGAAATTTCACACCTACCATGTAGGTTTTAGACAAGAAAGGCACACACATATTTTTGAAAAAAAACCACATTCCAAAAAAAAAATTTTTTTGAGTAAGTCTTACGAAATTTGTATCCGCCCGAGGTAAACACCCCCGCTGAGGTACCCCCTCCCCCTGAGGGGACACACACCTCCGCTGAGGTACAACACCCCCGCCTGAGGTACACACACCCCCGCCCGAGGTACACACACCCCCGCCTGAGGTACAACTGGCCACGATTACTAAATTATCATATTGTTGTACACCATACATTGATATCATATCACTGCATAGTAAAGGCACAACAAATCAAGTTATCATCACAGCCTTCCCATAACCAATGCGAACACATAACAAAACCCTACGCTATCACAACCTTGCACTGGCACAAAACTCACGTGCAAACAAAGCTGTGATACAAGACACTCGCCTAGTTGCAAATTCAGTCTGTCCAACACTCCTTAACCCTTTTCCCCCCCATTTGGGAAACACCACACTTTTCCTCTCTGATACACATAACCCTGTCACTAGTCTTCTAGCCGTACTGAACATATAATGTCACAGCGTGTACAGCAACTTAATTATATGCTCTGTAAAGACTCAAAAAAAAAACAAAAAAAAAAACACCATATGAGACGCTCTGTAATGACAACGTTTGGTACTGTGTGTCTGTGTGTGTGTCTGTGTGTGTGTTCGAGTGTGTGTCTGTTTGTGTCTGTGTGTGTCGTCTGTTGTGGTCTGTGTGTGGTCTGTGTGTGTGTCGTTGTCTGTGTGTCTGTGTGTCTGTGTGTCTGTGTGTCTGTGTTCTGTTGTCTGTCTGTCTGTGTGTCTGTGTGTGTGTGTCTGTGTGTGTGTGTCTGAGTGAATGTGTGTCTGTGTGTGTGTGTATGTGTGTGTGTCTGTGTGTCTGTGTGTCTGTGTGTGTGTGTGTGTGTCTGTGTGTGTGTGCTGTGTGTATGTCTGTGTGTGTGTCTGTGTGTGTGTGTCTGTGTGTGTGTGTCTGTGTTGTGTGTGTCTGTGTGTGTGTGTCTGTGTGTGTCTGTGTGTTGTGTCTGTGTCTGTGTGTGTGTGTGTGTCTGTGTTGTCTGTGTCTGCTGTGTGTGTTGTTGTGTGTGTGTGTGTGTGTGTCTGTGTGTGTCTGTGTGTGTGTGTGTGTGTGTGTGTGTGTGTGTGTGTACTCACCTAATTGTGGTTGCAGGGGTCGATACTCAGCTCCTGGCCCCGCCTCTTCACTGACCGCTACTGAGTCCTCCCTCTCCCTGCTCTATTAGATTTCTCATACCTCGTCTTGAAACTATGTATGGTTCCTGCCTCCACTACATCACTTGCCAGACTATTCCACTTCCTAATAACTCTGTGGCTGAAGAAATACTTCCTAACATCATTTTAACTCATCTGAGTCTTAAGTTCCAATTGTGGCCCCTTGTTTCTGTGTCCCATCTCTGGAACATCCTGTCTCTGTCCACCTTATCTATTCCACGCAGTATTTTGTATGTCGTTATCATGTCTCCCCTAACCCTCCTGTCCTCCAGTGTCGTCAGACCGATCTCCCTTAACCTTTCTTCATAGAACATTTCCCTTAGCTCTGGAACTAACCTTGTCGCAAACCTCTGCACTTTCTCTAATTTCTTGACGTGCTTGACCCGGTGTGGGTTCCAAACTGGTGCTGCATACTCCAGTATGGGCTTGACGTACACGGTATACATTGTCTTGAACGATTCTTTACTAGGTATCGGAACGCTATTCTCAGGTTTGCCAGGCGCCCATATGCTGAAGCAGTTATTTGGTTGATGTGTGCTTCCTGTGACGTGCTCGGTGTTATACTCACCCCCAGAGCGATGTTTGCAGTCTTTGGCCACCTAGCCTATACTTTGTCTGCGATCTTCTTTGCCCTTCCTCAATCTTCATGATTTTGCATTCAGCGGGGTTAAAGTAGGCAGGAGCAATAGAGATGTGAAGACGATGTAATCAGTCCATCACTCTTAAAGTCGGAGATTTGAGGTTGTCAGTACCTCAGCCTGGAGAAGAGTTCTGTTCCATAGTCTGAAACAATCTGAAGGCACAAGCTACGGTGTGGAGACTTATATACTGTCGAAAGGAGACGTGCAGGGTGGTAGTAGAATGTAGTCACTGAGAGGTCACGTCCCTCTCAATTCCAACAATTCTCACTTGAAAGAGTTGTCTTGCTAGTCATGGTGGTGTGCTGTATAGTGATGGTGGTGGTGCTAGTCATTGTGGTGTCCTGTTGTTGTGGTGGTGGTGCTGGAGTAAAGGTTAGGGCGTCAGAGAGATCGTGGTTTAGCTAGTGATGGTAGTAGTGCAAGAGCCATGGTGGTGTGCTGGATAGTTAGAGTGGATGGAGTGATGGTAGGCTGGTGGAACTGCGGTAGATGTGGTGGTCTAGGTGGTGGTGGTGGTGGATGTGGTCGAGGAGTGATAGTGGTGTTTGAATAACAGTGCTGGAAGCAGAGTGGTGATGGTGCTTGAGTAATTATAGTTGTGCCCGAGACACAGTACTGAAGTGGAGAATGATGGTGAAGCTGGAGTGACGGTGGTGACTGTAGACTGATAATGGTAGTCCTGGATAGGCAGTGGTGGTGCTGAAGTAGTGTTGTGTGACTTCGAGTAAAGAAAGTGGGCTCCAATCTTGCTGGCCGCAATATATCTTTGTATATACTTTCGTTTGTTTCTGAGAGGTGCATTGAGTATAAATATATCTGGTGAGGATAGAACATACAGCAGGAGAATGAAATAGCTGAAAAGTATCCCCGAGGCTAAATGGTGCAGACTACAGGTAGCAACTACCTGGGGAGTTACCAGCCGTCCTGCCTGAGGCTCACTAGTGCAGACTACAGGTAGCAACTACCCTGGGAGGTACCTACCGTCCTGCCTGAGGCTCACTGGTGCAGACTCCAGGTAGCAACTACCCGGGGAGGTACCTACCGTCCTGCCTGAGGCTCACTAGTGCAGACTACAAGTAGCAACTACCCGGGGAGGTACTACCGTCCTGCCTGAGGCTCACTGGTGCAGACTACAGATAGCAACTACCCGGGGAGGTACTACCGTCCTGCCTGAGGCTCACTGGTGCAGACTACAGATAGCAACTACCCGGGGAGGTACTACCGTCCTGCCTGAGGCTCACTGGTGCAGACTACAGATAGCAACTACCCGGGGAGGTACTACCGTCCTGCCTGAGGCTCACTGGTGCAGACTACAGATAGCAACTACCCGGGGAGGTACTACCGTCCTGCCTGAGGCTCACCGGTGCAGACTACAACTAGCAACTACCCGGGGAGGTACTACCGTCCTGCCTGAGGCTCACTGGTGCAGACTACAGGTAGCAACTACCCGGGGAGGTACTACCGTCCTGCCTGCCAAATGAGTGTGATACAGAAACTTATTACGATTGTAGGATTTCTGGTGTATTTCCATTCTGTCTCATGAGAGCTGCTATTTACATCTAATTCAGTCTACACATGCAGTATACGTACATGTATGTGAATACACACTCACTTTTCTTCTGATCTCTTAATAGTTCTTTTCTTACAGTGTTCTCTTTCATCTCCTTGGGGAAGTTGGCGAGAATTCTTCCTTTGTAAACCATGTATGTCGAAAAAAGGCGACTAGTAACCCCTTCTCTTTGATAAATTACGGAAAGGACAAAGGAGAAAATGTTAAAGGTGAGTTGTTTGACTGCGTTGGTGCAGTGTGGTTATGAAGAAATTTATTGTAAATGTTACGAATGAAATGAACCTGGATGACCCATCTTTAAGCGAAACGAAATTAAAGGGAGTCGGAGAATTTCAACGTGGAGGAATAAATAGGATTAGGTCAAGTGTATCTGAGACTAGGAGGAGAAGGATTAGCAGTAATATTAAATGATCAATTATGTCGAGTACAGAAAATAGGCAAGAGCAGTAGAAATGTGAAGACGATGTAATCAGTCTATCACCCTTGAAGGCGTAGATCTTCACATTGTTTTAGACCATGGAATAACTCTTTTTCCAGGCTGAGGGACTGACCACAAATCTACGTCTTCAAAGGTGACGGACTGATTATATCGTCTTCACTGCTACTGCCTATTTTCTGTACTCAACTAAAGAAGCCTAATGCGTAGGAGAAAAGTTTCGGAATAAAGATCCCTAACTGTTGCCCATGTGTCTTACTAACCTGTCAGTATTGTATAACATTCTGATTATATATATATATATATATATATATATATATATATATATATATATAAAATATATATATATATATATATATATATATATATATATATATATGCAATAAGATCACAGTAAACAGGTGATTTCAAAATATGCAAAACAACCACTCTGAAAGAATAGAGAAATTCCTATTCTCTATTCTTTCAGAGTGGTTGTTTTGCATATATATATATATATATATATATATATATATATATATATATATATATATATGTCGTGCCGAATAGGCAGAACTTGCGATCTTGGCTTAAATAGCAACGTTCATCTTGCCATATAGGACAAGTGAAAATTTGTTTTATGCAATAATTTCGCCAAAATCATTCAGAACATAATGAAAAAAATATATTTCACTGTGTTTGTTTAGTATTAAATTATTGTAAACAAATCTAAAATATATTTAGTTGGGTTAGGCAAAAATAAATTATTCTTGTTATAATAAGGTTAGGTAAGTTTTCTAAGATTCTTTTGGTGCAAAAATAAAATTTTTTACATTAACATTAATGAAATAAATATATCTTTAAACGTATAAGAGAAAATTTTAGAACGGACTTAATTTTAAATGAGTTCTTGCTAATTGACCAGTTTTACATATTCGGCACGACATAGTTGGGTATATATATATATATATATATATATATATATATATATATATATATATATATATATATATACCCAACTATGTTTTTATCTATTTTCTTAATAGTTATTGTTCTATATTTCCTCTTATCTCCATGGAGAAGTGAAACAGAATTATTCCAATGTAAGCCATGTGTGTGTTTCGTAAAAGGCGACTAAAAGGCCGGGAGCAAGGAGCTAGTAACCCTTTCTCCTGTATATGTTACTATTTATAAAAAAAAAATCTTTCGTTGTTTTTAGATCACCACAACCTTGATGGAATATGGCCAGTTTGATACATTATATATATATATATATATTATATATATATTTATATATATATATATATATATATATATATATATATATATATATATATATTTGTAGGTAGTAGGTTGGTTAACAGCAAACACCCAGGGAGGTACTATCGTCCTGCCAAGTGAGTGTAAAACGGAAACCTGTAATTGTTTTACACGATGGTAGGATTGCTGGTGTCTTTTTTCTGTCTCATAAACATGCAAGATTTCAGGTACATCTTGCTACTTCTACTTACACTTAAGGCACACTACACATACATGTACAAGCATATATACATATATACATACCCCTCTGAGTTTTCTTCTATTTTCTTTCTAGTTCTTGTTCTTGTTTATTTCCTCTTATCTCCATGGGGAAGTGGAGCAGAATTCTTCCTCCGTAAGCCATGCATATTGTAAGAGGCGACTAAAATGCCGGGAGCAAGGGGCTAGTAACCCCTTCTGCTGTATAAATTACTAAATTTAAAAAGGGAAACTTTCGTTTTTCTTTTTTGGGCCACCCTGCCTCGGTGGGATACGGCCGGTTTGTTGAAAGAAAGAAAAAAAGAATATATATATATATATATATATATATATATATATATATATATATGTATATGCTTGTAGTGTGACTTAAGTGTAAGTACAAGTAGCAAGAGATACCTTTTATCCCGCGAGTTTGAGACAGAAGACACCAACAATCCTACCATCATGTAAAACAATTACAGGCTCCCTTTTCACACTCGACAGGACGGTAGTACCTCCCTGGGTGGTTGGTGTCTACTAACCTACTACCACAGGACGGTAGTACCTCCCTGGGTGGTTGGTGTCTACCAACCTTCTACCACAGGACGGTAGTACCTCCCTGGGTGGTTGGTGTCTACCAACCTACTACCACAGGACGGTAGTACCTCCCTGGGTGGTTGGTGTCTACCAGCCTACTACCACATGACAGTAGTTCCTCCCTGGGTGGTTGGTGTCTACCACCCTACTACCACAGGACGGAAGTACCTCCCTGGGTGGTTGGTGTCTACCAACCTACTACCACAGGACGGTAGTACCTACCTGGGTGGTTGGTGTCTACCAACCTACTACCACAGGACGGTAGTACCTACCTGGGTGGTTGGTGTCTACCAACCAACTACCACAGGACGGTAGTACCTCCCTGGGTGGTTGGTGTCTACCAACCTACTACCACAGGACAGTAGTACCTTCCTGGGTGGTTGCTGTCTATCAACCTACTACCACATGACGGTAGTACCTCCCTGTGTGGTTGGTGTCTACCAACCTACTACCACAGCACGGAAGTACCTCCCTGGGTGGTTGCTGTCTACCAACCTACTACCACAGGACAGTAGTACCTCCCTGGGTGGTTGCTGTCTACCAGCCTACTACCACAGGACGGTAGTACCTCCGTGGGTGGTTGCTGTCTACCAGCCTAATAACATAGGACGGTAGTACCTCCCTGGGTGGTTGCTGTCTACCACACTACCACCACAGGACGGTAGTACCTCCCTGTGTGGTTGCTGTCTACCAACCTACCAACACAGGACGGTCGTACCTCCCTGGGTGGTTGCTGTCTACCAACATACTACCACAGGACGGTAGTACCTCCCTGGGTGGTTCGTGTCTACCAACCTACTACCACAGGACGGTAGTACCTCCCAGGGTGGTTGGTGTCTACTAACCTACTACCACAGGACGGTAGTACCTCCCTGGGTGGTTGGTGTCTACCAACCTACTACCACAGGACGGTAGTGCCTCCCTGGGTTGTTGGTGTCTTACAACCTACTACCACAGGACCGTAGTACCTCCCTGGGTGGTTGGTGTCTACCAACCTACTACCTAGGATGCATGCATGGTATACAGTCGCAGACAGGCGATATTAACCATGCAAAACAAACCACGGGATGAAAATTTTTAGCTCTAGATCTCTCACACGTCTTGTGTCATCAGGAACTATGCAATGTTGCAAGAGCAACAACAGGTAAATTAAGATGTGTACGAAATGGTATATAATACCGACAAGATGAGAGTAAGACATATTTGCAACATCTGGGTATCTTTATTGTAGACGTTTCGCCATCCAGTGGCTTTATCAATACAAATTCTAGGACATAACTTGAAGACAGTAGAACTATGTACAGAAGATGAGGTAATCAGTCCCTCAACCTAGGAGTAGGTGCGAACAGCACCATATGGTGCTGTTCGCACCTACTCCTAGGTTGAGGGACTGATTACCTCATCTTCTGTACATAGTTCTACTGTCTTCAAGTTATGTCCTAGAATTTGTATTGATAAAGCCACTGGATGGCGAAACGTCTACAATAAAGATACCCAGATGTTGCAAATATGTCTTACTCTCAGGTAAATTAAGAGTAAGTTTTCTCGGAGGAAAGGTTTCAGACTATGGAAAAGAACTCTTCTCCAGGCTGAGGGACTGACAACCTCGGTGATGAACTTGTACATCGTCTTCACATCTCTACTGCTCCTGCCTACTTTCTGTACTCTACTGAAGAAATCTACTGTGTAGGCGAAAAGTTTCGGAATAAAGTTGCCTAACTGTTGCCAGTGTGTCTTACCTACCAACCTGTCGGTATTGTATACCATTTTGATATTCACCATAGAAAATACAACATACTGACAGATGGTGCTGGAGTGATGACGGTAGTGCTGGAGCGATTACAGTGCTGGAGTGATGGTGGGGATGCTACAGTTATGTTGGTGGTGCTGGAGTGATTGTGGTGCTGGAGTGGTGGTGGTGGTGCTGTATTATAATCAAGGGGAAAGCGTTAAACCGTAGAATTATACAACGCCTGTGGAGGGATGTGGAAGGTATTCAGGCTTAATTCGGGGAACTGGACCACAGATCCAATTCCCTAGATCAAGAGCCCCTCACCAGCATCAAGGAACCTTCCTTGAGGAGGGTGGTGCTGTAGTGATGGTGGGGATGCTACAGCTATGATGGTGGTGCTGAGGTAATGGTGGTGCTGGAGTGGTGGTGCTTGAGTGACGGTGGGGATGCTATAGCTATGATGGTGGTGGCGCTGGAACGATGGTGTTGCTGGAGTGTTGGTGGAGGTACTAGCGAGTGTGGGATGCTGGAGTGTAGGTTAGGGTGCTGGAGTTAGGTTGAAGCAGTGGAGGTTGAGATTGCGATTGTGGTGGTGATGGTTTGGTTGTTGGTGCTAAAGAGAAGGTGGGGTGCTCGAGTAATGGTAATGGAGATTGAGTGATGGTAGTGGAGTTAAAATGTAGGTGTTCCTGGAGTGATGAAGGTAGAGATGGAGTTATGGTATGGTGCTAGAGTGATAATGAAGCACTGTAGTGGTGGTGGTGGTACTGAAGTGATGGTGTTGGTGTGATGGGGCTAGAAATGGTGGTGGAACGAGAGTGAGGGGAGGGGGGGGGGGGTGCTGGAGAGATGGTGTTAGTGATGGAATTGATGCTTAAGTGATGGTGGGATTGTTGGAATGATTGTGGTAGTGCTGGGTTGATGGTGGAGGTGCTATAGTAATGGTGGCGTTGTTGGGGTGATGGTAGATTAAGGTTAAGTGATGGTGTACTGCAGTGATGGTGGAGGTTTATTGCAGTGAGGATAGTGGTGTACTGCCGTGATGTTGGTGTACTGCCGTGATGTTGGTGTACTGCCGTGATGGTGGTGTACTGCCGTGATGGTGGTGTACTGCCGTGATGGTGGTGCTGTACTAAAGTGATGGTGTACTGCAGTGATGGTGGTGCTGTACTGCAGTGATGGTGGTGCTGTACTGCAGTAACTGTGGCGCTGTACAGTAATGGTGGTGCTGTACTGCAGTAACGGTGGTGCTGTACTGCAGTGGTGGTGGTGCTGTACTGCAGTGGTGGTGGTGCTGTACTGCAGTGGTGGTGGTGCTGTACTGCAGTGGTGGTGCTGTACTGCAGTGGTGGTGGTGCTGTACTGCAGTGGAAATGGTATAAAATACCGACACAATGGAAATATAAACGCACATGCAGTATAATGTGATCCTTTATTGACTACGTTTCGCCCACACAGTGGGCTTTTTCAAGTCACAAACAGATCTACCTGGGGTGGAAGGGCCGCGAGTATTTATAGTCAGGTTCAGAATGTTGAGGTCAGGTGGAGAATGCTGCATCTGATGATGTACCGAGTGGGGTTATAGAGTCTAAAATCTTGGGTAGCATGGAAATGAGATTGGATATGTTTGTGAGCAGACTTTCTTCAGTGTTCTTCCATTCCTGTGTTCTTATGTGGGATAGCGATGAAGTTTCTTGGCAAGTGGTTCAGCTATGTTATAGAAGCCACTATTCTGGTTGAAGTTTTCGGATATAGAAATAAGTGATGATTCCAGGATTCTTCGGTATTGAGTGTTGTCTTCTGTGGCGATAAGTCTTGAGTTTCTGTAGTTTATCAAGTGGTTGTGTGAATTACGGTGTTGTACACAGGCATTCCTTGTGTCGTCAGACCTGCTTGCGTATTGGTGTTCTGAAATACGTGTTTGGAGGTCCCTTGATGTTTCGCCCACGTATAACTTGTTGCAGTCATTACAAGGGATTATGTATACCCCTGCAGAGGGTGGAAGCTGTCCTGTTTATCACTGGTAATGTCCTTGATGATCGTAGTTGTGGAGGTAGATACTTGGAATAAGGTATTGGAAAAGATGTTGGAAATGTGTTTGGCAATGGAGTTGGTGGGGAGGACTATGTATCTATTCTCGGCAGTGTCTTCTCTGGGTGTGTTGAAGATGTTTAATGCCCATCGTCTGCAGTCTCTGATGAAGTGACGAGGATAGTGGAGTTTAGAAAATACTTGTTCAATTATTGTGCATTCTTCTTCAAGAAACTCATTGCTGCAGATTCTGAGTGCACGCAGGAAGAAGCCTATAATTACGTTCAAGCTCTCCAAAACAAGCTCAACCAGGTCAAGCCTTCAATCCAGTTCACACCTGAAGAAGTCGACAACACTCTTCCTTTCCTTGGTGTTCTGCTCTGCAAAGCTGACCACGAACTTCGTTTTAAAGTCTATCGAAAACCCACCAACCAAAACGATCTTCTCCACTTTTACTCTCACCACGACACCAAAACTAAACGTGGTGTAATTATAGGCTTCTTCCTGTGTGCACTCAGAATCTGCAGCAATGAGTTTCTTGAAGAAGAATGCACAATATTTGAACAAGTGTTTTCTAAACTCCACTATCCTCGTCACTTCATCAGAGACTGCAGACGACGGGCATTAAACATCTTCAACACACCCAGAGAAGACATTGCCGAGAAGAGATACATAGTCCTCCCTACCAACTCCATTGTCAAACACATTTCCAACATCTTTTCCAATACCTTATTCCAAGTATCTACCTCCACAACCACGATCATCAAGGATATTACCAGTGATAAACAGGACAAGCTTCCACCCTCTGCAGGGGTATACATAATCCCTTGTAATGACTGCAACAAGTTATACGTGGGCGAAACATCAAGGGACCTCCAAACACGTATTTTAGAACACCAATACGCAAGCAGGTCTGACGACACAAGGAATGCCTGTGTACAACACCGTAATTCACACAACCACTTGATAAACTACAGAAACTCAAGACTTATCGCCACAGAAGACAACACTCAATACCGAAGAATCCTGGAATCATCACTTATTTCTATATCCGAAAACTTCAACCAGAATAGTGGCTTCTATAACATAGCTGAACCACTTGCCAAGAAACTTCTTCATCGCTATCCCACATAAGAACACAGGAATGGAAGAACACTGAAGAAAGTCTGCTCACAAACATATCCAATCTCATTTTCATGCTACCCAAGATTTTAGACTCTATAACCCCACTCGGTACATCATCAGATGCAGCATTCTCCACCTGACCTCAACATTCTGAACCTGACTATAAATACTCGCGGCCCTTCCACCCCAGGTAGATTTGTTTGTGACTTGAAAAAGCCCACTGTGTGGGCGAAACGTAGTCAATAAAGGATCACATTATACTGCATATGTGTTTATATTTCCGCTGTACTGCAGTAACGGTGGTGCTGTACTACAGTAATGGTGGTGCTGTACTACAGTAATGGTGGTGCTGTACTGCAGTAATGGTGGTGCTGTACTGCAGTAATGGTGGTGCTGTACTGCAGTAATGGTGGTGCTGTACTGCAGTAACGGTGGTGCTGTACTGCAGTAACGGTGGTGCTGTACTGCAGTAATGGTGGTGCTGTACTGCAGTAACGGTGGTGCTGTACTACAGTAACGGTGGTGCTGTACTGCAGTAATGGTGGTGCTGTACTGCAGTAATGGTGGTGCTGTACTGCAGTGGTGGTGGTGCTGTACTGCAGTAACGGTGGTGCTGTACTGCAGTAACGATGGTGCTGTACTGCAGTAACGGTGGTGCTGTACTGCAGTAACGGTGGTGCTGTACTGCAGTAACGGTGGTGCTGTACTTTAGTAACGATGGTGCTGTACTGCAGTAACGGTGGTGCTGTACTGCAGTAACGATGGTGCTGTACTGCAGTAACGGTGGTGCTGTACTGCAGTAACGGTGGTGCTGTACTGCAGTAATGGTGGTGTGCTACAGTGATGGTAATGGACTAATGGTTGATATACTTTCGTTAATATATATGCAAATTGTATATTCTATTAGCTTTATAGCTGTACACTGCAATAGATGTTCTCGCTAGTAGCTAAACTGAAAATATCGTGTATCACAGCATTTTTCTATTTAACAATTTAACTTACTGAGTAGGTAGAATGTGCTCATAAAATACTGGTCCTGCCTGGCTATCCCCACTGCTGCCTGCCTTCTACTGTAGTTTGCTAATTCTGGTGCATGTTGGGTAATATATCAATCTCACCTGTGTGATCTTACCTCCAGCCAGACTTTCTTGTCTACCAACCTTGGAAGAGGCAGCATCTCTTCCCCAGCTGTCATTAATAGCACAAAAAAGGCACAATACCGTGACTGGAACGATACATAAATAACCCAAAATAGAAGAGAGGAGCTTATGACGACGTATTGGTCCGAATTGGACTATTTACGAAGTCACACTAGGTTGTAAATGGTTCAAGTCGGACCGAAACGTCGTCGTAAGCTCCTAAATTCTATTTGCGGGTTATTTGTGTACAGCAGCCATTATAATTATAATCATGGGGAGCGCTAAATCCATTGTATTATACAGTGCATGTTGGGGGGGAGGGAATGGAAGGCATTCAGGCTCAATTCAGAGAACTGGAGCACAGATCCAATTCCCTAGATCAAGAGCCCCTCATCAGCCTCAAGGAACCTCCCTTGAGGGGTCCAGCAGCCATTAAGACCAACTTCATCTCTCCATCGTGGTCTCTATGGAGCTATGTTCCCAGAGATTTGTATATAATTAGTGATATTTGACATACTAGTAAGTCATGAGACGCCCATTGTCCTTAAAAGTCCCCAGTCTAACTTGATCTAGGTTTCCCAGATTGGTATCTGTGCTTAGTAGAATCAAAATATATCGGAGGACACGCTATTATCCCCAGTTAGGTCATGTTCGTGCTGCTCACTGCTTCTGGCGACTGGTTGTTCTTTGGTTACAGCATACTTTATCAATTCTGATATTCGAAACTAGATTATATAGGTGGGCTTGTCTGCATTTGTCAGTTATTTCTAGTCTCTTACTTTAAATTACGTATAATATACTCGTGATAATACTACTAAGTACTGTAATGCACAGTAACATGCTTGATGGTTCAATAAAGGTATTTATCATTGTACAGAACAGAAGGATATAATTTTAATAATTTGTTTCAACAGTCTTGTCTGTAAATTACTCTGAATAAAAATGTTTATCCTAGACACCTCTGATAATTAAAATTTTCACTTTACTAAATATATGTTCCTGTCATTACATAAATTTTTTAATTAAGTTTTTTTTAGCTAGAATGAACGTTCGAAGATAGCATTGTCCAGGTCATACGAGTTAAAGAATCTTAATATACAACTGTCACAAGCCAGACACAGACGAGATGCCAGGAAGGTATCAAATGACTCGAGAAATCGTAATGACACGATTGCAAACAAACCATACCACGGGCGGAGTTAGAACCGGCGATCAGTCTCAAAACTCCAGACCATCGCGTTAGCCACTGGGCCAGCTACCCACACAATATTTAGGTATATTTATACACCACAGGAAGGTCAGCATAGGCACCACTGTGACCACAAATGCGACGGTCTGGAATTTTGAGACTCTCTGATCGCGTGTTCTAACCCCTCCCGTGGTATGGTTTGAAGGTATCAAATGGATGACTTTCTGGCATTTTGGTAAAATTCCATTAAAAATTATGTATCTCGAAACATAGTGGAAGGCCTAAGTAATGGTAGTGGGGCTAGAATGATGGTGGAGCTAGAGTGATGGTGGTGGGGCTAGAGTGATGGTGATGGGGTAGAGTGATGGTGAAGGGGGTAGAGTGATGGTGGGAGGGGGTAGAGTGATGGTGATGTGGGTAGAGTGATGGTGGTGGGGCTAGAGTGATGGTGATGGGGCGAGAGTGATGGTGGGGATAATGATGGTCATGGGGCTAAAGCGATGGTGATGGGGCTAGAGCGATGGTATGGGGCTAGAGCGATGGTGTGGGGCTAGAGTGATGGTGGGCATAGTGATGGTCATGGGGCTAAAGCGATGGTCATGGGGCTTGAGCGATGGTCATGGGGCTAGAGCGATGGTCATGGGGCTAAAGTGATGGTCATGGGGACTAAGCGATGGTCATGGGGCTAAAGCGATGGTCATGGGGCTAAGGATGGTCATGGGGCTAAAGTGATGGTCATGGGGCTAAAGTGATGGTCATGGGGCTAAAGTGATGGTCATGGGGCTAGAGCGATGGTCATGGGGCTAGAGCGATGGTCATGGGGCTAGAGCGATGGTCATGGGGCTAGAGCGATGGTCATGGGGCTAAGCGATGGTCATGGGGCTAAAGTGATGGTCATGGGGCTAAAGTGATGGTCATGGGGCTAAAGTGATGGTCATGGGGCTAAAGTGATGGTCATGGGCTAAGTGATGGTCATGGGACTAAGCGATGGTCATGGGCTAAAGTGATGGTCATGGGGCTAAAGTGATGGTCATGGGGCTAAGCGATGGTCATGGGGCTAAACGATGGTCATGGGGCTAGAGCGATGGTCATGGGGGTAGAGCGATGGTCATGGGGCTAGAGCGATGGTCATGGGGCTAGAGCGATGGTCATGGGGGCTAGTGCGATGGTCATGGGCTAGAGCGATGGTCATGGGGCTAGAGCGATGGTCATGGGGCTAGAGCGATGGTCATGGGGCTAGAGCGATGGTCATGGGGCTAGAGCGATGGTCATGGGGCTAGAGCGATGGTCATGGGGCTAGAGCGATGGTCATGGGGCTAGAGCGATGGTCATGGGGCTAGAGCGATGGTCATGGGGCTAGAGCGATGGTCATGGGGCTAGAGCGGGTTTCCATCTGACGATTTACAGGGGCTATGAGCAGATGGTCATTGATGCCTAAAAGGTATTCAATGGTTCAGAGCGATGTTCTAATGGGGCTATAGCGATTTATGGACTTAGAAGTATATAAATGTAGAAAGATAGACATTTATAACTAAAGGATGTATTTTGGGGTCAAGCGATGCATGCTGAGGTGGTTGGAGTGAGCGATAGTAGAAGTCACCAGAGCGATGGTTTAGGGGCTAGATGCGATGGTCAATAAGGCTAGAGCCATGTCCAATTGGGCTAAGCAGTAAAAAGGTCATGGACTACACATGCATCGGGGATTTTGTAAACAGGTATGGGGCTGAACGATGGTCATGGGGCAGACTGATTCTGGGGCAGAGCGAGGTCAGGGGATAGGGGGGAAGGTCTGGGCAGAAGCAATCGTCTTCAGACATGTCTGGGGTGCTGACCCAGGTGAGTCCTCAAACTTTCGATACTTGAAAACCCTCATGAAGGATAGACTACATTGATGCCAGAAATGTTATGTACACCAAGTTTTTATAATAGATGTTATTATTAATAGTCTGACGAATAATGTTAATGATATTAAAAAATAAGTATTATTTGAAATGAAAGATATATAGAAATATGTGTTGTAACATTAATGGGAGGATGTAGTTGATGAGTGTCAACAAGAACACTGAGGTTTGGTTGGAGATTGGCGAGTTTTAGACGTAAGTCACCACGCTCTTCCAGGTTCAGTGTTCCTCTGCTTAGAATTGCATTTGCATGGCTAAAACCAGCTACAACCATGTACCAACTTGGGAAAGCAAGTAAAAATGGCTCATCGACTACACAACATCGGGGATATTTAGTAACAGGTGGGAAGTGAACAGGAATGTTACACGTACTTGTATTCTTCCCGGGGCAGGAGAGAAAAAGGGAAGGGGGGGAAGGTCCCTGATACAGAACGCAAAGTACGTCTTCAGACATTTACTGACCCTGCTTTTGACCTCCAGCCGTTTTTCGAAGTCCCATCGACACTTAGGGTCGATGGGACTTTGAAGAACCCTGCAGTGAAAGTGATGGAGCTAGAGTGGTGGTGCAGTAGTGGTTATGTTGTCAATTATGCTAGTAATAGTGATGTTCCTAAAGTAATGGTGGTGGCGGTGGTGCTGGAGTGATAGTTGTAAGAGTAGAGTGATGGTGGTTGTGGCGGAGTGATGGTGGTTGTGGCGGAGTGATGGTGGTTGTGGCGGAGTGATGGTGGTGGTGACGGTGTGATGGTGGTGGTGCGGTGTGATGGTCGTGGCGGACGTGTGTGGTCTGGTGACGGTGTGATGGTCGTTTGGGGACGGTGTGATGGTCGTGGTGACGGTGTGATGGTCGTGGTGACGGTGTGATGGTCGTGGTGACGGTGTGATGGTCGTGGTGACGGTGTGATGGGCGTGGTGACGGTGTGATGGCCGTGATGGTGACTGTGATGGCCCTGGTGACGGTGTGTGGCGTGGTGACTGGTGTGATGGCCGTGGTGACGGTGTGATGGCGGTGACGGTGGATGGCCGTGGTGACGGTGTGATGGCCGTGGTGACGGTGTGATGGCCGTGGTGACGGTGTGATGGTCGTGGTGACGGTGTGATGGTCGTGGTGACGGTGTGATGGTCGTGGTGACGGTGTGATGGTCGTGGTGACGGTGTGATGGTCGTGGTGACGGTGTGATGGTCGTGGTGACGGTGTGATGGCCGTGGTGACTGTGATGGTCGTGGTGACGGTGTGATGGTCGTGGTGACGGTGTGATGGAGACATTAATGGCTGTTGGCCTACACAAACTTTATTTACTGGCACTAACAATATCAGAGAGAGAGTTTACCCTTCAAGTGAAGATGGCTTGATGCTGCTGATGGGATCTAATCTTGGGAATTTAGGATGCTCTCCTTTTCTGCAATTTCACAGCCTCAGTACGATCTCTTTGGTTGTATTTACTTGCATTATTATAATTATAATAAAAAAGAAGCGCTAAATTTAATTGTAATATTATTCATATCAATTAAAGGCTTTGCAAGACATGATAGAGTCACCTTAGCTAAAAAACTATCCATACATGGTACCCATTCCACTTACTGTATGGGTGACCCACACAAGGCCAGTAACCCGGATGACGCGCGCACACACATATATCTTATTATTTATATATATAATTTATATATTAATATATATATATATATATATACTTATATATATTACTTATATATAATTATATACATTTATTATATATAATATTTATAATATATTTATATATATTTGTTAGGGTAGAGGCACAGTGCAACGTAGTTAGACAACTTATTCGATGAACTTGGTTTCGCCTACACAGTAGCTCTTTCAGTTCGATACAGAAAGAGGGCAGTACAGTAGAGATGTGTGAGCGATGTGATCATCCATCACCTCCTTGTATCGTAGAATTTGAGGTTGTCAGTCCTCTCGGCCTGGAAAGTTCAGTTCCATATCATGGAACTATCTGAAATCAAGAGCGCTACAGTGGAGACTTAATACATGTCGAAGGAGGTGCAGAGTAGTAGTAGTATAGTAGTAGTATAGTAAGTAGTGAGAAGTATCCACTGGAGGTCATGTCCCTCTCAATCCAACACTTTCACTGAAAGTTGTCCAAGGTTCCATGTACCAAGATGCCATGTTATCAGTGTTGACAAATGAACATCAAAATAGTATACAAATATACCGACAGGTTTGTTAGGTAAGACCACATATGCAAACAGTTAGACAACTTTATCCGAAACGTTTCGCCTACACAGTAGGCTCTTCAGTCGAATACAGAAAGTAGGCAGGAACAGATAGAGATGTGAAGCCGATGTAATCAGTCTTCACATCTCTACTGTTCCTGCCTACTTTCTGTATTCGACTGAAGAAGCCTACTGTGTAGGCGAAACGTTTCGGAATAAAGTTGTCTAACTGTTGCATATGTGTCTTACCTAACAACCTGTCGGTATTGTATACCATTTTGATGTTCATATATATATTTATATATTGCCTCAAAACTTTGTACATGTACTTGTAGAAATAAAAATATTTGAAGATTGCTTTTATTAGGGTTTTAACACGCACAAGAACGTGAGGAAAAATACTAACAATGGAAAGCTGTCTATGATTAACTTTATTTTCATTAAAAATGAATGATGGTGGATTTAGTGTCCTGCACACCACTAGGTGCATAGCATCTATTATGTGTATTAAATATCACTGTATATTAACTTAATTGTGGTCGTAAACACTTTACTTTATATCCTGTACAAATATTGTATTTGCTGTAATAAACTTCCAACTGACGCGGTACCGTATTAAACTGTACTGAGAGTGCAAGAATGTGTGTACACTCACCTAATTTGTACTAGTCTAATTTGTGGTTGTAGGGGTCGTATATTAGCTCCTGGCCCTGCCTCTTCACTGATTGCTACTGGGTCCTTTTTCCCTGCTCCATGAGCTTTATCAAATCTCGTCTTAATACTATGTATGGACCCCGCCTCCACTGCGTCACTTTCTAGGCTATTTCACTGCCTGACAACTCTGAAGAAATACTTCCTAACATCCCTTTGACTCATCTGAGTCTTCAACTTCCAATTTTGACCCCTTGTTTCTGTGTCCCACCTCTGGAACATACTTTGTCCACCTATTCTATTCCAGCGCAGTATTTTATATGTCCTTATCATGTCTTCCCTGACCTTCCTGTCCTCCAGTGTTCTCAGGCCAATTTCCCTTAACCTTTCTTCGTAGGACAATCCCCTTAGCTCTGGGACTAGTCTTGTTGCAAACATTTGCACTTTCTCTAATTTCTTGACGTGCTTGACCAGGTATGGATTCCAAACTGGTGCAGTATACTCCAGTATGGGCCTGACGTAAATGGTGTACAGAGTCTTGAACGATTCCTTACTGAGGTATCGGAACGCTATCCTTAGGTTTGACAGACGTCCGTACGGTGCAGAAGTTATCTGATTGGTGTGCACCTCAGGAGATTTGCTCAGTATTATACTCACTCCAAGATCTTTTTCCTTGAGTGAAGTTTGCAGTCTTTGGCCACCTAGACTATACTGTGTCTGCGGTCTTCTTTGCCCTTCCCTGATCTTCATGACTTTGCATTTGGCAGGGTTAAATTCAAGGAGCCAGTTGCTGGACCAGGCTTATAGCCTGTCCAGGTCTCTTTGTAGTCCTGCCTGATCCTCGACCGATTTGATTCTTCTCATTAACTTCACATTATCTGCAAACAAGGACACTTCTAAGTCTATCCCTTCCGTTATGTCATTAACATATACCAAAAACAGCACAGGTCCTAGGACGGACCCCTGTGGAACCCCGCTTGTCACAGGTGCCCATTGACACCTCGTCACGTACCATGACTCGTTGCCTCCCTGTCAGGTATTCTCTGATCTATTGCAGTGCCTTTCCTGTTATGTGTGCTCGATCCTCTAGCTTTTGCAGTAACCTCTTGTGAGGAACTGTGTCGATGGCCTTGCAGTCCAAGAAAATGCAGTCTTGTCTTCTGTCACCTTGTCATAAAACTCCAGTAGGTTTGTGACAGGATTTTCCTTCCCTGAAACCGTGCTGGTTGTCGATTATACACTTGTTTCTTTCCTCCTGATGATGATCTCCATGACTATAAGATTCTGTTTAGCAAAAATACCAAGTTTAAGTAGCCTCTGGGATCATAGTTCAACAGGGTTTAAGTATGACTGGGATCACCAACGAAATCATACTCAACCACAAAAGTGAGTCTACATGACAAGAGCAGAAAACAGTACAGGTCTTCCCATGACGATGCCCAGCCAAAACCAGAGTGAAGCAGCAACTTTATGCCTGAGGTGAACCTCGCTTCCAGCTTTCCACATACCCCAAAATGCATCATAAATGGCGAACAAGTGTGTAGTAGCATGGGAGAGCCTATCAAATCTTTCGAATCTGCCAGCAAAAATTGTAGAGTATGTGATAGATCCAATTAATATAGCTAAATATGAAAGAAATTATACTATAAAGCAGGATATTTTCGATTTAGCTACTAATGAAAATAACATAATTCGTATGACATTAAATAAAAATATATACATAATAAGAGAATGTGACTTTTTTTTCTGAAAATGTAACACCAATGTGACACATTGGTTACTTGAGTAGCCCATTGATA
Source organism: Cherax quadricarinatus (assembly GCF_026875155.1). Taxonomy (NCBI): domain Eukaryota; kingdom Metazoa; phylum Arthropoda; class Malacostraca; order Decapoda; family Parastacidae; genus Cherax; species Cherax quadricarinatus. The sequence continues at coordinate 9,978,669 of NC_069462.1, forward strand.
AAGTAATTTAAACAAAATTGAAATAATTTCATTATCAGCTTCATATAAATGTAATATTCATTTTGAATAAAAACAAAACTGAAAACACGCAAATCACCTTAGCTTAAAAAGAATTACATTAAATTTTAATAAGGAAAAGTGTTTTAGTTAATAACTGGACAATAATAAAGCAAATTCACTTATATTGCCATTAAATGTCACTACACTGGCAATAAAATGTGAGTAAAGTTGGTAAAAATGTGACTACACGGAGAGCAATAAATGATCCCATAATTACAGCTATTACCTCCGCCAACAAAATTGGACGGAAAGTTGCATGAAAAATGAGAGATTTGGAATTATCATGATTCACTACTCCCACGGGGGCTATTACTGACCTCATTCATTAATTCACTCACTGGCTCACTCATTCTTTTGCTCGCTTGCTCACACATTCTGTGACTCCCTTGCTTACTCGTCCATTCACTCACACAAGCTCATTCAGTTTTCACGCATCTCATTGTTGTTCGCTCACACATTCATTCCATCATTCATCCATTCACCTGCTCGGTAAACTCATTCACATCTCTTTCTCACTCTCGTTTCCATACCCAGTTAATCAAGTTCTCACTCTACATATTCTCTTGTACTGACTCATCCACTCATTTTCTCAGTGACTGCCACAGACATGTATTCATCGACTACACGACAAATCGTATCACAAACATGATTAGTATCAAAGGCCTTCAGTACATGGCAGTACTTGATACCAGTTTATATGACAGCCAATAGAGCAATTAAAAATGAGAAAAATGGTAATATTTGTTTACCACCTATTTTCATCACCAGGATGCTTATGGACCACTAAACCAAAACAATAATATTAGAGGACTGATTATAGTATTATGTTAACCAGCTCGAGGTTTGCGGAAGTCTGAAGGTCCAGGCTGCCCCTATATGCAAAGCAGCTTCACCTGGACCTCCTCTACCATAAACAAAATAACTAAAAGCACAGTTGGTATTCATCCTTGCTAGAAAGGTGCAATCATTTGGGGTAAATAATCACTCGTGCATTTTAATATAGGCTCAAGATTACGTGGAATAATGTGTTTATATGTGACGCAGGTCGAGATTAATGTTTACCTTCAGTGCACGCCATCCCCCCACCCCAGAAGTGCTGTTAGCATCCAACAGATGGGTAGCGTGCTGCCATGACAAACAAAATTAGCAAATGGGTCGGCTTTTCTTTTCTACTATTTCATTCAGCTATCAGTGATAGACTGATGTATGTAATACAAAAGCGCTGTATAATGACAAAGTGCTTTATGTGTCAAGCTATAGCCACGGAGACAATATACGTTAGGGCTAGCGTAGGTCCTAGACGTATGTACTCAGTAATATTGTGTTCCTTACGAAAGCAAATTACTGTGGTGAGAGAAAGAAAGGAAGGTTTTGATAACGTAGCAGGAGCCGGGACCACTATGACGTAGCAAGGTGCTAGGGTCACTATGAAGGTCTGGATGATGAATCAGGAGGCGGGAACTACTAGTTGAAGTGGTCCCCGCTTCCTGCTGATTCCTCCAGACCTTCATGTTTCACCATCGGTAATATTCTTAGGCTTCAATTTTAAATTGTTCCAGCCTATGGCACTGAACAATTCTCCAGGCTAAAACACACACCTCAAAAATTATTCCTCCAAGGTTAATGTACTGATTACTTCATTTTTACTTTGCAATTACCTCTGCTGCTTCTATATTTTGATACCCAACTATTGGACGCTTATCTTACTCTTCAACTTGTCAGCATTACATACCATTTTCAGCCTATATATATATATATATATATATATATATATATATGCATTGAACAGCTTATACGTTCTGGAAAATGTGTTGGCAACCATCACCCCCATCGATCAAGTCTCCGTCCTGATAATCCCCAGAGAGGTGACTCCAGTCGACACTGTTCAGGTTTTCTATCATCCCAACGAAGTCTGCGACACGATAATTAGGACCCTTAACCTTATCATTACTATTTTCCTAGTGACCACTTCCTCCATGTTCTTCATTAGCCTCATGTTGATAAGTAAAGACGTGCAGCAGTTAGGTATCTTTATTCTGAAACGTTTGAGTTACACAGTAGGCTTCGTCAGTCGAATATAAAGACGATGCAATCAGACCATTATCCTGGAAGACGTAGTTTTGAGGTGGTTAGTCCCTCAGCCTGGAGAAGAGTTCTGTTCCATATTCTGTAACAGTGCGAAGAAACAAGCCCCCAAACAACCTTCCGTAGTGCCATTTAGGCCGTTCCCAGTGCCAAATGTATTTTCAGTAAATATTTTTTTTCGGTTGTTTTTCGGTCTATCTTATTGAAACTTACAATAAGGAGAGTGTACACTTCTTAACTTACACCAAAAATGAAAGAAATCGGACGAAAAAAAATAAAATTAGCGTGATATGGCTCCTTATATACGTCAAGGTGAGGCGGAGCAAATCTTGGCGACAGAAGAGGCGGGACCCGCTATTAGTAGTAAAAAGGTAATCACTGAGAGGAAGTGTGGCAAACCTGCTGGGTAGGTCCCTCTTAGGGTCCCCTATGAGGGAATGACCACCTCAAAACTGTCTTCTTGGGTGATGGACTAATTATATTTTTACATTTCTACTGCTTCTGTTGCCTCTGTATTCTACTGAAGCCTACTGTGTAGGCGAAACGCTTCGGAAAAAAGAAATCTAACTGTTGCACATATGTGTCTTACTTATCAACTTGTCAGTGTTGTATACAATTATGTTCACATTAATCTCTTGATCTCTTGCAAACAAGGAATCAGAGATTCCTTGTTTGTCAAAACAAAGTCCAGGAAATCAAACTGACTTTATGCCAACTAATATCCACCATAGTAATTTAGTTCAAATCTTTCCTCTTGTCCCTGGTGTTTCCTGTATCTGCTCCATTTCCGTCTAAACATGTCGTCTCCTATAATTTGGTGAAAATGGCCACTCTCTTTCTGACAGACTTAAAGAGCACAAAAGTTTTCGCCTTTCGAACACTAACGATGTCCTTTTCTGTCGTGTTAGAAATAGACAAATAACCTGCACAAGGAGAGAGGAGCTTACGACGACGTTGCGGTCCGACTTTGTAAATGGTGAAAGTCACACTAACAAAAAGGAGAGGAGTATATATAGGCCAGCAGACAGCAACGGGGCAAGAGAGGTTGTAGGGAAGGAGGGAGAGAGGTAATGGTAGAGGTAGCAGTAGCGGAGTCAGTCAAATATTAAGAAAGAGGAGCACTGCAAGGGAGCTAGGGACCCACATGGGTAGGAACAGGAACAAAGAAGGGGAAATAATGGACCAAATGTGTTAGAGATCAGTCATCCTATTAATTAGCCATCCGACAAAATTTTACACCTTTCTAACTTTCACAGACGCCGCCTTATAAAAGAATTTCTTACAAACAACATTCCTAACATGAATTATATTTCTGGCTTTGTAGATGCCTTCCTTTCCCATTACATTGTCAAATATAACTTCAGAATGCTCTGACTTGGCCTGACATTTGTCTTTTCATGTCCTACACACCTCTCTGCATTTCCTCTGTCTTTCCTGTCCTGTCCTCTGCCTTAGTGGGTTCTGTCCTACAGGGGTCCTGTCCCGCAGGGTTGTCTTACGGTCATGGGCCGTTAACTCTCTTGCAGTGCTCCTCTGTTTGCCTGTTCGTGTAGACTATAGCCACTGTTTCTACTACTGTTTCTTCGCTTCTGCTACACTCTGCCATTAATTTTTCCCTAGTGTTTCCACTGCTACGAACTACTGCTACCACTGTTTTCTTTTCCATTACTACTGTTATAACTATTACTTTCTACTACTTTCTTCTCCCTCCCATTCTGACTTCTTTCTCTGCTTTTTTTTCACGTTCATTTGCGACTCTGCTGTTTCTCTGCTACCTCATCAGTAGTCTTTTTACTACTGCTACCTCATCAGTAGTCTTTTTACTACTGCTACCTCATCAGTAGTCTTTTTACTACTGCTGCTGCTACCTCATCAGTAGTCTTTTTACTACTGCTGCTGCTACCTCATCAGTAGTCTTTTTACTACTGCTGCTGCTACCTCATCAGTAGTCTTTTTACTACTGCTGCTGCTACCTCATCAGTAGTCTTTTTACTACTGCTGCTGTCTACCTCATCAGTAGTCTTTTACTACCTGCTGCTGCTACCTCATCAGTAGTCCTTTTTACTACTGCTGCTGCTACCCTCATCAGTAGTCTTTTTACTACTGCTGCTGCTACCTCATCAGTAGTCTTTTTACTACTGCTGCTGCTACCTCATCAGTACTATTTATGCTACTGTTGCCTTACTGTTGCTATTCTATACCATTCACCAACTTTGCTACTACCTCTGCTTCCACTATCATTACCAGTTCTTCCTTTCCTCACTCCCCTCTCATATATCTTCTAGCCTCCTTCCCTTCTCGCTTCTGGGTGACTTGTCAATGATTCAAGTAGAATCTGAACGTCGTAATCAGTTTCTCTCTCCTTAGTGCCTACTGTTTGTGTATTAATAGTACACATTTACCCAGCCTCTAAATATCTAGTGGCTTCATTAAGGATGGTGAACAAAATCTGGTTTATTGATGATTAAGATCTGAGCAGAGGGTCCACAGATTAGATTTGCCACCGAAGTGATTAGTTTACTGTGGACCACATCCATCCTGTGTACGGTAGCGCAAGAGCAAATAGATACACAAAAGGCCTGGGAACTAGGCCCAGATGGGTTAACAGGAGTACGTCTAGATTTATATCTACAGTTTACTTAACTGTTACAAAAAAAATGAGAAAATTTGCTTAATGTGTCTGGTATCAGATTGTCAATAACAAGATATCTTAACATGTCACATAGATTATACTATGTCTATATTCCTCAATAAATGGACAATTAAGCACAGTGTTCAATATAGTGACCATAGGGGTGACTATAGGGAATCATTGCCCCCGTAGCCCGGTCTGTGACCATGGCTCATTTAGTTTGATTATCATCTGTGTATCTGCTAAATTGCCAAAAGTACTTGCAACCAATTTAAGCTTGACCTCTACAGTAACGGCCAGTCTGTTCACGTTGCAAGTTGCTCCATAAATATACTTTTCTACATTCATGTTATAGTGGGTTATAGAGCTACTCTGGCTTCTAATATCATCCCTATAAGATTGTTTCATTATTTACTTCTCCCCTAATATTATTCCTAATGCTAGACAAATACACCCAAGTTATATTATACACTGTCCTTCAGGATACTTTATCTGGCTATCGTATCAACTTTACAATGAAGGAAAAGTCAAATATGTGATGGAATTCATAATTGTTCCTTAATTCCCTTTTCCCGGATTTTTTAGTACATCTGACTTCTCCAATGAGCAAGTTGTTAGTCATTATGTGAATCAAGAGCCTTCAGTGATGATAGAATCGGTAATGATTCTGTCATCACTGAAGTTATGAGTCATGCTCAGTGTCAAAAGTTAGCTTTAGAGCCATTAGGATGTCAAACAATTCAGTTTGCAGTATAGACGACCACTTGTTAATTCTCATGCCTAGCTCAACAGAGCAGATGCAGCCCTGACAGTAGACTCCTGCTTAAAACCATCAAGACCCACAGAATCAAGCCGTTACCTATCCACTGGTATAAGAGAGACAAGTTCTGGCTAAATGAACTGCTAAGTCATACCAACAAACTGACATGCATGGCTTTACATCCTGTTTAAAGTCGGTCCATGGTAGAGTTAAGAGCAACAAGAAGTGCCTGGTGCTAAATAGTTTAGGCACTATACATAAATAACCCGCACATAGAAGAGAGCAGCATACGACGACGTTTCGGTCCGACTTGGACAATTTACAAAGTCACCTTGTAAATGGTCCATGTCGGACCGAAACGTCGTCGTAAGCTCCTCTCTTCTATGTTCGGGTTATTTGTGTATCGTTCCAGTCACGGTATTGCGCCTTTTTTTTGTTATTGTTTAGGCACTTCTAGTATGTCTACAGTGTGACTTCCGTTAATGCTATCACTAGTATTAAAGAAATCCTTCCTCACAAGAGTCCTATTCCTAGCCAAATGGCAGCAGATTAAAGATTTAGCTTCGACTGCAGAATTGAAAAACGAAGCCTGGGAAATATCCGTCTGTTGCGTCCAGCAGTCTCGCTCACCGGCGAGAGCGTCCAGCAGTCTCGCTCACCAGCGAGAGCGTCCAGCAGTCTCGCTCACCAGCGAGAGCGTCCAGCAGTCTCGCTCACCAGCGAGAGCGTCCAGCAGTCTCGCTCACCGGCGAGAGCGTCCAGCAGTCTCGCTCACCGGCGAGAGCGTCCAGCAGTCTCGCTCACCGGCGAGAGCGCCCAGCAGTCTCGCTCACCGCGAGAGCGCCCAGCAGTCTCGCTCACCGGCGAGAGCGCCAGCAGTCTCGCTCACCGGCGAGAGCGCCCAGCAGTCTCGCTCACAGCGAGAGCGCCCAGCAGTCCTCGCTCACAGGCGAGAGCGCCCAGCAGTCTCGCTCACAGGCGAGAGCGCCCAGCAGTCTCGCTCACAGGCGAGAGCGCCCAGCAGTCTCGCTCACAGGCGAGAGGCCCAGCAGTCTCGCTCACAGGCGAGAGCGCCAGCAGTCTCGCTCACAGCGAGAGCGCCAGCAGTCTCGCTCACAGGCGAGAGCGCCCAGCAGTCTCGCTCACAGGCGATGAGCGCCCAGCAGTCTCGCTCACAGGCGAGAGCGCCAGCAGTTCTCGCTCACAGGCGAGAGCGCCCAGCAGTCTCGCTCACAGGCGAGAGCGCCCAGCAGTCTCGCTCACGAAGGCCGGAGAGCGCCCAGCAGTCTCGCTCACAGGCGAGAGCGCCCAGCAGTCTCGCTCACCGGCGAGAGCGCCCAGCAGTCTCGCTCACAGGCGAGAGCGCCCAGCAGTCTCGCTCACAGGCGAGAGCGCCCAGCAGTCTCGCTCACAGGCGAGAGCGCCAGCAGTCTCGCTCACAGCGAGAGCGCCCAGCAGTCTCGCTCACAGGCGAGAGCGCCCACAGTTCTCGCTCACAGGCGAGAGCGCCCAGCAGTCTCGCTCACAGGCGAGAGCGCCCAGCAGTCTCGCTCACAGGCGAGAGCGCCCAGCAGTCTCGCTCACAGGCGAGAGCGCCCAGCAGTCTCGCTCACAAGCGAGAGCGTCCAGCAGTCTCGCTCACAAGCGAGAGCGTCCAGCAGTCTCGCTCACAAGCGAGAGCGCCCAGCAGTCTCGCTCACAGGCGAGAGCGCCCAGCAGTCTCGCTCACCAGGCGAGAGCGCCCAGCAGTCTCGCTCACATGCGAGAGCGCCAGCAGTCTCACTCACAAGCGAGAGCGCCCAGCAGTCTCACTCACAAGCGAGAGCGCCCAGCAGTCTCACTCACAAGCGAGAGCCGCCCAGCAGTCCTCACTCACAAGCGAGAGCGCCCAGCAGTCTCACTCACAAGCGAGAGCGCCCAGCAGTCTCACTCACAAGCGAGAGCGCCCAGCAGTCTCACTCACAAGCGAGAGCGCCCAGCAGTCTCACTCACAAGCGAGAGCGCCCAGCAGTCTCACTCACAAGCGAGAGCGCCCAGCAGTCTCACTCACAAGCGAGAGCGCCCAGCCAGTCTCACTCACAAGCGAGAGCGCCCAGCAGTCCTCACTCACAAGCGAGAGCGCCCAGCAGTCTCACTCACAAGCGAGGCGCCCAGCAGTCTCACTCACAAGCGAGAGCGCCCAGCAGTCTCACTCACACGCGAGAGCGCCAGCAGTCTCACTCACAAGCGAGAGCGCCCAGCAGTCTCACTCACAGCGAGAGCGCCCAGCAGTCTCACTCACAAGCGAGAGCGCCCAGCAGTCTCACTCACAAGCGAGAGCGCCCAGCAGTCTCACTCACAAGCGAGAGCGCCAGCAGTCTCACTCCAAGCGAGAGCGCCCAGCAGTCTCACTCACAAGCGAGAGCGCCCAGCAGTCTCACTCACAAGCGAGAGCGCCCAGCAGTCTCACTCACAAGCGAGAGCGCCCAGCAGTCTCACTCACAAGCGAGAGCGTCCAGCAGTCTCACTCACAAGCGAGAGCGTCCAGCAGTCTCACTCACAAGCGAGAGCGTCCAGCAGTCTCACTCTCAAGCGAGAGCGTCCAGCAGTCTCACTCTCAAGCGAGAGCGTCCAGCAATCTTATCCACAAGTAATGAGACTTGACCACAGGAGTTTCCCTCGAATTTTGTGGCCCTGGTCAGCAATCACATAAATGATCCAACTCATTGTCTGAACCCCTAAGATTAGTTCAACAGACATCAGTTTCCCCGAGGTCACTGCACATTGCTTGGTTATAACGGTAGAGTTTGCAGTGTTTAGTAATGTCGTTACCAGTTGACAATAACGCGTCCTTCATAATGAATTCCCCATATACTCTAATTGCTGAAAATACCTCTTACAGTATTACAAATTAATATTTATCTTATGTAAAGGTATATAAATTACTGACCCAATAGACGAGTATTTTTCCGATAATTCATTTTGGCTGACAGGTGTTACCTAATATATATTATCTCAACAGACTAACATTCACCAGTGTCCCAAAAGTAGTGACAGTCACACGTTTATCGTTCTCATGAAATGCCATATTGCTTTGACTCTAGAAGGAAGTCAAACCCTCATCTATGTCATCCTGAGAAAAATACACGCGGAATGTTCTCCATAGGTTTCAACTTAGATGACATACCACTACTTGAAGACTTCCTCTGGATGACATGACCAAGCTTTTGACACTACTTCCACTTCAAAGGTTCTCATGTCTTACCTTCGATATCACTTGCCCGTCACTGGTCCTTGTAGGCGCGCGGAGGTTGATGATCCACAGTGAAATATTCCTCCCCAATATCCTTTTTTTCTCACAGAGTATTGGTGTGAGGGAGAGCTAAAAGAGACTCTCTCTCCGATAACAATCAGTGCACCATGAATATGTCTGCAAGTTTAGTTCTCTCTACCACAAGCACTAATACGCGATCTAAAAGTTGACCAATAATACCATTTACACAAGTTCACTAAAGCCATTGACACCGGCTGACTAATACCATTTCGTAATCCTTTTTAGATTATTCTCTATCAAAATCCATATACGATTACCCAGATTGAGACTTTTTCAACTTGAACTCACTTCTACAATTTGGTTGTATGCACTAATAAGCACTAAGAGCGATAAACATAACACTGTGGTTCACAAAGTCTTCATCACGCGAGCCAGATGTACACTGTACAGTCATATATCTTCTCATTCAATGCTGTGTGAACCAGTGTCGTTCAGTGTTCGATCTGCCCCTTCAGAGCTCTGGTCTAAGTCTCAAACGATTTGAAAAACTGCTCGAGCTCTGCTTCAGAATAAAAAAACATGACAAAAATAGCAATTTTTTTGTAAACTAAAACACTCAATACTGGTAAAACGATTCTGCTGCTCCTCCCCTCCTCCTCTCCTCTCCTCTCCTCTCCTCTCCTCTCCTCTCCTCTCCTCTCCTCTCCTCTCCTCTCCTCTCACCTCCCCCCCCCCCCCCCCCCTCTCTCTCTCTCTCTCTCTCTCTCTCTCTCTCTCTCTCTCTCCATCATGTTCCTCCTTGGCAAATGGGCGCTGTTCCGTAGACTGGTCAAAAGTTAACCTAGCTAATTCGAGCGCAAGGGAAGCAGATTCAGGATGAACCGACCCTTTCCACTCTACCACGTACCTCAGCAGTCAAACCACCAGGAAAGTGATCACAATTACCAGCAAGGAAGCGAAGGGAAAAGTGGAGATTAGGATGAAGTGCAAGGAAATTAGGGACCCCAGATGGAGATACAGGAATCATGATCGCATATTAACTCATGAAGCCGAACTGAAGTGATATTCAAAGCCAAAAGAAAAAAGCATTGAGTCAACAAAGCAGCACAGATAATATAGGCAGATAATCTAGGCACTGTCATTAGATACTTGACCCATGTTGATAATATTAACCAAATGCTAAAACAATGTAACTAGCAACAGATAGCTTCAACACAGGCATACAAGGTACCGGTTCTCTCACTCTCGTGTAAATCGTCCCAGACGGACCGAAGCGTCGTCATAAGCGGGTTATTTGGGTATAGATACAAGCTCATAATACATTCAGTATAGCAATGAATAATGTGGAAAAAATACACTAGTAGTTAGTTTTGGTTAGTCGTACATTCCCACCACCAGAACGTATCGTGACTCACGAAATCGTATTAAGGCGATTTGTAAACGAACCACGGAACGGGTGGGGATTAAACCCATGGCATGGTTTCAAACCCCACCCGTTCCGTGGTTTATCAGACCATATACACAGGTGAATAAACAGAAAGGTGGACTGAATCACTGATTTGTCGATTCACTGACTGTGCCGAAATACTGATTTACTAAATCGCAGATTGAGCGAATGATTTCCAGAAGGAATCACAAATATTCTGAATCAGTGAATGATTAATTCACCGATTGATTAAATTGTTGACAGACTGAATCACTGTTTCAATTACTGATAGATAAAATAAATGAGTCACTGACTGACTAAATCATTCAGTGACTGAATCACTGGCACACTGTAACACTGAATCACTTATTGAAGGACTGAGTCAATCACTGATAGCCCGAATTTAGTATTTAGCAAGCTGAATCTCATTCATAGACTGAATCACTCATTTACAAACTGAATCACTCACTGGTAGACTGAATCACTCAGTGATAGACTAAAGCCCTCACTAATAAACTGAAGGGTAACTAAATCGGTTACTGATTAACTGATTCAGTTAATGATTCTCTATACTGACTCGTACACTGTTAGTGTCACGGAGATTAGGAAATTTATGGAAGGACTTTAATTAAATACATCTGGGTGTGTGAAAAATATTTAATTTTAATATATATACCTAGCTATTTTACTCTGATTAATGTAGCAAAAATGCTTTTGCAGTGAAAATGGTATAGATTATTAGGGAAGGTTGTATGGCAGTTGTATTATTGAGAGTTAACTGTGCATCAAAATTTCACGTTTAAAATACATTATTGACTAAAAATTTTATTGGCATGGGGCTGAGTATCGTATGTTATGATTTATATGTTAAAGGGTTGCTGATAAATTAGACACATGTGCAACTCTTGGGTATCTTTATTGAGGAAACGTTTCGCCACACAGTGGTTTCATCAGTCCATACCAAGGAGAATCGTGAAGAACAGGAGAAGAATGAGGTGATCAGTCCCTCAACCTTGAGCCGATGTGGTCAGTCCATCAATCTTGAATAGAATACGGCATAATGTGCGGAGAAGGAGCTTACAAACCGTAGGCAGGAGAGGTGCAGCAGTCGTAGGTGGTGTCACATTTGTTCAATGTGGAGGGGAGGGGGATGGCGCAGACTGGTGGAGCACCAGTTACAGGTGTGGATGCCGTCGTGGACAGTCCCACGGGCAAACGAAGGAGTGGCCGTCTGTGGAGTGATATAGTTGAAGATACCATTGTGGTGAATGAAGGGCGTGCCATGGCGGTAGTACCCCCCTGGGTGGTTGCTGTCTACCAATCTACTACCTACTATATATATATTATTATTTTTTTTATCACACTGGCCGATTCCCACCAAGGCAGGGTGGCCCGAAAAAGAAAAACTTTCACCATCATTCACTCCATCACTGTCTTGCCAGAAGGGTGCTTTACACTACAGTTTTTAAACACCCCTCCTTCATATATATATATATATATATATACTATATAATATATATATATATTTTATATATATATATATTTTATATATATATATATATGTCGTGCCGAATAGCAGAACTTGCGATCTTTGCTTAAAAGCAACGCTCATCTTGCCATATAGGACAAGTGAAAATTGTGTATGCAATAATTTCGCCAAAATCATTCTGAACCTAACGGAAAAAATATATTTCACTGTGTTTGTTTAGTATTAAATTACTGTAAACAAATCTAAAATATATTTAGTTGGGTAGGCTAAAATAAATTGTTCTTGTTATAATAAGGTTAGGTAAGTTTTCTAAGTTCCTTTTGGTGCAAAATTATAAATTTTTACATCAACATTAATGAAAAAATATATCTTTAAAACGTATAAGAGAAAATTTTAGAAAGGACTTAATTTTAAATGAGTTCTTGCTATTGACCAGGTTTTGCATATTCGGCACGACATATATATATATATATATATATATATATATATATATATATATATATATATATATATAAATATATATATATATATATATATATAAGATGAATCCTGACTTAATATTTTACAAACCCTATTTATACCTATCTGAACATTGACAAATTACTTAAGAGTATTAATTGTAGCTTGATATATCGAATACTTGACAAGTGACTCAATCACTCACTGATTCAATTACTGTACTTCTGATGGAATGATTCACTGGTTGATTGTCTGGCTACCTGATTACCAATCTGAATGAGCTGTCTGGGTGTCTAAATAAGTGAAGGTCCGTGGCGATTGCTGTGCGCCTCTCATTAGGAGTCTTGTATTTAGGATGACTGTCGTCTGGTTACAGTGTTTTAACCGTAATTTTTAAAGGTGTTTATCGGTAAACTAGCAGAAGGCCTCGGTCAGATGACCGAAACCTCCAGCTGCAGGTCATTATATGACATTTGTTCTCTTTTTTGACAGATTTTTCCTGACTTAACCCAAGATGGTGACCATCTTCCGTGTCTGTGTTAACGCGAGAGCTATGTTGACTGTGGACGAGTCTGCAGCCTCACGCTCACATCCATACTGACTGATGCCTTTGAATATTCGTTTATTTTAGCTTAGATTCGCTTTCACAATATTTGTTTTACTTCTTTATTGCTTTGATTCAGTTAGAAATAATTCATGTTTGTTTTATTAAGTAATTTGTGTGAATTTTGTATCTTTAGTTTCCCGCTTACATACATTTCTGAGTTATTTTTTATACTTTTTCTGTCAATAATTTTCCTAATAGGGATGAACTCAACGAATTATTGAGGATTTTGTCATTATGAACGTGATTTAGCCTAGAAATACTAATACTAATACTAATAATAATAATAATAATAATAATAATAATAATAATAATAATTATTTCTACAAGAACATGTACAAGGTATACAGGCCTAGCTGATATCAATGACATATTGCTGTATAGAACGTCCCTTGTTATGCTGAGCATTTCGGGCAAATTAGGTCAGTTTTGTCCCAGGATGCGACCCACACCAGTCGACTAACACCCAGGTACCCATTTTACTGATGTGTGAACATGGACAGCAGGTGTCTTAAGGAAACATGTCCTAATGTTTTCCAACCGTCCCGGGAATCGACCTCCGGACCTTAGTGTGTGAGCCGAGCTACGGGACACCCCAGAGAGAGAGCGAGAGAGAGAGAGAGAGAGAGAGAGAGAGAGAGAGAGAGAAGGAGGCCATCTTTATGACATCCAATATACCGAAAGAATGAGATGAGGAATCATCATGCCACAACGTAGTGGTGGAAGAGAGGAGACTAGCTCGTCCTTTGCCGCCTCCGAATCTAATGTTCTTCATGGTGATGATAACCAAGTGAACGCGTTCATTTACATATCCTCAGTCTCCAACGTAATAACATTCCTCACTTGCAACATGTAACGGAGTCTGCAGATGGGCCGAGTCGGCTTTCGTTGCTGAGAGGCCGCTACTGCTAAGTATAATACTGGGAGAAGATATAATATATCCCACTACTATGGGAAGAATTTCCACAGGCAAGCTTGTCGGCAAATAGGGGGAATCTAAAGTAGGTTATCTTTAGATAAGGCTGACAAGCAAAACAGAAAACTAAGATCAGGAAGAATGAGATTCACTACCTGTAAGTCCTTGTTCTAGGAACGACGAAGATATTCAACTGATGAAATTATTCCACCTTGTTTGCTGAACAGTTTGCTGCCAAGATGCAAAGTCACTTATCCAGTTAGGGAACCTTCTTTACAAGTCGCAAGAGCTGTTAATGTTGTTAAAGGTGACAATAAAACAAAGTGCAGTAAATCTCCTTTTTAAATCCCCGGAACAAGAAAAGGCAGTTGGACTATCTGAGGTCAGTCCAGGACTGCCTAGCAGAGGGGAAGACCAGCTAGCATCACCTCCTACTCGCATCTATAAGCACTGCGTAGCTCTGTGTAAAGAGCGGGAAGCAGCAGGTATAGACCAGTGTCAATCCTGTCAATCACTGGCAAAATTCTAAAGAATATTGTTTTGACTATCACTCGCTTCTCAGCAACCGCCAATATGTCTTCAGAAAAGGTCGCTCTGTTGCTGATCTTCTGTTAAATCTCTCCATTATGTGGCACCAGTCGCTTGATGAGTCTAACTTCTGTTGTACGGTAACGCTTAATGTTGTTGGCGCTTTCAACTCAATATGGCACCAGGGATTTTAACAAAACTGGAAGCACATGGAGGCTCTGTTCCTGCACTACAACTTTAATGATTATCTTCAAAGCAAATAACCAAGAGCAGTTCTCAATGAGACTGAGTTTACAAGACATTCAATGGATACAAGTGCTCCACAGGGAAGTATACAGTTATCTGCCTCTGCAGATGACTGTACATTGATATTTACTTACCGAGAGAGGAAATGCCAGCTGCTCTCAGGTACACTAATCATTAACTTACAGTTATATTAACTATGGGAAATGAAAGTCAAATTTGTTTCTGATGGTATATGGGAACTATGGTATTAATGCTGGAGCAGTGGTAAGGAGGAATGCTGCAACCCAAGGATGAGTTGGATGCCCTAGGGATGAAATTTGATTCCAAAATGTCTATAAAAACGCATGTGGTAAATCTTGCAAGCAAAGCAGCTGAGAAGTTAAGAGCATTAAGGTGTAACTCGTACTTTCTTAACAGTAGAGATTGCAAAATCCTGTACGAGGCACAAGTTCACCCACACCTTCAGTATGCACCACTCTTTTGGACTGCTTGCACCCCCCCCCTTCACCCCGTCTCATTTACTTCTGACAGAATAGAAAACTGAACAAGACGATTTATTTTTTTACCTGGATCCAGCCTGCATAGATCTCTCAATTCAGCGGAGCCTCCAACATTGGAGAGGTGTAGGTGGCCTTAATTTTATATAAAGGTTTACAGTATATTGTTGAGGTACCACACTTGGCTCTGCGTCGCCGACAAATGGGCTGTACAATTTTCGGAAACATCACTTCTTCTGAAACTATTCATTCCCAGAATGCCTTGAATATGGAACATGTTCGTACAGCATAACAACATCGATGAAAATCACTGGCCAGCAATTGGCTCCAACTTCATTCTGTTTCCTGTTTGAATGCTTCATAACACGCAAAAGGCTTTTCAATAAGCTGAGGAAGGTGTCACTTCTTAGCTTATAAATTAAAGTTGAACTTTTACCCAATTCTGTAAAAACTCTTTTGAAGAGAGAGAGAGAGAGAGAGAGAGAGAGAGAAGGTATAAGAGACATCCTACCACCTATAACAGGAACTTGCACAGACAAGCCTGTAGGCATATGGGTGACGTTCAAAAGTGGGCCATTGCTAAATGGGAGGTGGACACAAAAAGAAAGCTAGCGTCAGGTAGGGTAGACTCCAAAACCTGGTGGTCCCTGGTCAAGGACAGACAAGGTTATCTGCCTGATGAACTCATTCCACCTCTAAATCGACAAGATGGGACCACCTCTACTAGTAGACAAGAGAAGGCGGACCTCTTTGCCGAACACTTTGCTACCAAAATGCAAGTTCCTGATCCAGTAAGGGACCCTCCTTGCTAGCTGCAAGAACTGTGCCAAAACTGTCAGTGGTGACAATAAGGCAGGATGAGGTGCATTTCCTTCTTAAATCGCTTGACCAAGAAAAGGCTGTGGGCCCAGACAAGTTGAGCCCAAGATTGCAGAGAAGATGTGCAGACCAGCTAGCAGCACCTCTAACTCGCATCTTTCAGCACTGCCTAGTACAGTGTAAATGGCCCTCTCTATGGAAAGAGGCAAATGTAGTCCCTGTTCACAAAAAGAAGAGCAGAGCAGAAATCAGCAACTACAGACCAGTGTCACTCCTGTCAATCACTGGTAAGATCCTTGAGACAATAATCTCAAGACAAATGACCGTTTTTTGACTACCACTCACTACTTTGTGATCGTCAATATGGCTTCAGGAAAGGTTACTCTGCTGCTGATCTGTTGTTAAACCTCTCCACTAAGTGGCACCAGTCACTGGATGAATCCAAAGTCAGCTGTGGTAGCATTGGACATTGCTGGTGCTTTCGACCGGGTGTGGCACCAGGGCCTCTTAGCAAAACTTCAAGCACTGGGAATTGCAGGCTCTACGCTACGTCTCCTCAGTGATTACCTTCATGGTAAATATCTAAGGGTAGTTCTCAATGGAACGGAATCAGCAAGACATCCTATAGGGGCAAGAGTTCCACAAGGAAGCGTGCTGGGACCATTGTTATGGAATGTCTACTTCAACGACCTTCTTCATCTCATCCCAGAATCCCATGCATATGCAGACGACTGCACATTGACATTCACTTATCCAAGAAAAGAAATGCCAGCTGCTCTAAGCTACATCAATCACCAGCTAAGAGCTTTATCAGCTTGGGGAAATAGATGGCAAGTAACATTTGCACCTGAGAAAACGCAAATGATGATCGTCTCTAGGCACCATTATGGTAATGCTGGTGCAGTAGTAAGGATGAATGGGAGGGTGTTGGCACCTGGAGAAGTTTATATCCTTGGGGTGAAATTTGACTCCAAACTAACCATGAAGAACAATGTTGTAAATCTTGCAAACAAGGCAGCCAGGAAGCTTACAGCACTTCGCCGTATCTCGCATCTGCTTGACAGTAGGGGTTGCAAGATTCTGTACGAGGCACAAGTACGCTCACACCTTGAGTATGCTCCACCTTCTTGGTTTGCCCCCCCCCCCTCTCATCTGCGACTGCTTGACAGAGTGGAGAACAGAGCAAGACGTCTCATCTCTCGCCTGGACCCATCCTGGATAGATCTCTCATTTCAGCAGAGCCTTCAACACAGGAGGGATGTGGGTGGCCTTACTGTTATGTACAAGGCCAATATTGTCAAAGTACTACACTTGGGTCCACTTCGAGGACAGCGTAAAGCAAGCATCTATACCACAAGACAGGCAGAAAGCAGCAACTTCACTCTGGCTGTACCCTTCTCCAGAACATCACTCCATCTGAGATCATATGATACCCAGGGTGACTCGAGTATGGAACACATTCGTACAGCATAATGCTGTCAACGAGATAAAGTCAGTTGATCAAATGAAAATGCTGGCCCACAGATGGCTCCAACTTCATCCTGTTCCCTACTTGTATGTCTCATAACAATAAAAATGCTTTCAAATGAGGTGATGTAGGTAACAGCTCTTAGCGTGTTAATAAAGTTAGTAATCCTTAACATGTAAATAGCTTGTCAATAAAACTAGGGATCCTTAACCTTGTCAAACCCTGTGTAAAAAAAAAGAGAGACAGAGACAAAGACACAGAAGACAGAGAGACATACACACACACAAAAAATAATAGAGGCGACCATTTACCTTCAAGTCCTTTAGTCCCTAATATTTTGAGATTAATATTCTATATGCCCTGACAGCTTCCATGCACCTACCTGTCCACATATTAATCAGCGAGGTAATAAAATTCATCACAGAGTTACCCTGTAGTAAAGTATAAATATTTTATGGGAAAATGTTGTAAGAGGAGATTTTTCAGCAGCGCTGTTTAATTACTACGTCTATTTATTACCTAATATAGAGAAGACAATTTTTATTATACGTTCGTGGGTACAGGAATGTGTTGATGTGATCACGTCGACTCCAGGTTGAGCGACTGATTACCTCACACTCCTAATCTTCAGCCATTCTTCTCTGTATTGAACTGAGGAAGCCACTCGTAGGCGAAAGTGTTGCATAAGTGTTGCATAATTCATCAACTTTGTCGATTCTCTGAACTATCTGTCTGCAATTGCTCTCTGTTTAATGGGAACAATTAGTACGCTGTGCGAATGTGACATTGTGAGTCAAACTTTGCTAGTGTTATACAGCTTGTCATGCGCTGCATTTGTCAAGCTATGCAGTTGTCAGTTTCTGTGTCACGCTCTGCGAGTGTCATGCCTTACAAAGACCCGCCTCTGTAAGTGAAATGTTTTTGTGTCTGTAAGTTTCATGCTTTGTATTTGTGTTGCTACAAACCAGGGAACGGGTGAGGGTTGTACCCATGGCAAGTGATCCTAAAACGCACTCGCCATGCGTTCTAACCACACCCGTTCCTTGGTTTGTTTACAATAGTATTATTACGACATCGTGAGTCATGATGGAGTTGTGATGCTAAGTTTTACACTCACCAACTGCTGTAACACTGTATGTGGCATCGCTCCCTGTACTTGCCATGCTGTGTGTCTCACTCTGTACTTGCTATGCTCTGTATACTCTGTAAGGGTCGCGCTTTGTAAGAGTCAGGAATTGAAAGTGTCATGCTTGATAAGTGTAACAATCTGTGTTGCACTTTACAGGTATCACGCTCTGTGTCACCATCGGCAAGTGTCACGTCTAAACTGACTAGTGTTGCACAAACTGCTATTCTCGACACAGACACGACCACACACATGGAGTGCACACGAGTAATGAGTGAAATCCCCCAAAAGGATCAGTCTTTGGACCTATGCGGTTCATAATACAGATACATACATAAATACATATGTAGGTATAAATAGACACACGTACATTCATATATTTTTATACATGCGTGTAAAAAATATAATTTAGGTAGTACTTTGGTTTTTATCAAGTAGTTTAGTGAATACTCCATAACCATCCTGTGAACTGTAGTGGTTTCCTTTCTGTGTGTACTCTACTGGTATCCTGAAAATAGTAGTTGCTAGTTTACTGTGAACCTGTAACTATCCTGCAGACTGTAGAGACTAGTTTTTTCCCTCCTGATATCCATCCTGTGGACAACAGCGGTTAGATAGGTAACCCCGAAGTGGGACTTTGAAGTAGTGGCCTCAATTTTAGTTTTCAATTCTTCCTCCAACACTTCGTGGCACCCATTAGATTTTGCTCGTCTGGGGCAAATTTGCCAAATGGTAAAATATGGAAAATTTATTGGAATTTTTTTTTTTTATTTAGAATAACAGTACATATACAGAGTCCATACAATTATTAACATGGTACATCAATAAGGTACAAAGATAAACAGTAATTTACTTAAGGAGAGTACCGTACTCAAACACCTTCAAAATTTTTTTTACGAAAAGGTATTGGAATCAGCTGAATTCGGACCATAACATGAGACTCACCCATCTAGTCAGCTTTGAAATTTTACTGTGTTTTTTCTTGTCAATCTTGGAATCGTTGGATTTTGATATCGATCGGCTTCAAACTTTCACCTTAGGTGGGCTACATTACCAGAAAGTTCGGCGCTCACTTTGATTTGTGTAAATTTCAATTTTCCACTTTCATTAAATAGTTTCGCATGTATGAGCTAAAGAATGTATCTGTTGATCGCCTTCAAGCCCTGAATGCTGGCGTATTGTATCTGAAAGATTTTATTGATTTTGGGCTATGTGGGTGCTATTTTGACTTATTTTAAGCAATTTTTTTCAACTCGAATTGTCTTTAAATATTTTTTTGTAGAGGATTCTAGAGAATTTGAAAATAAATGTAAATTAGAAAAGTGAAAAAAAATCTCGTTTAGAGGGAGTTTGTAAATTTAAGAATAATAGATTTTTGTATTTCAAGATTCTAGTCTTTTGGAGATAAAAAAAAAAACAGAAAGACTCTTCAGGTTAACTTCATAGATTTAACGAAAGGCTGAAAATAGATTTAGACTGTTAATGTCTCTCGCTTCCACTTTTAATGAAGGAATTTCGATAATAATTTCAATATGATGAACTATGCAAGCTATTCAGAATTTTGTCCCTTGAGAGCTGATACCTGAACTACATAAACTCCAGTCTCGTGTACTGAGGTACCTGGGACTGGGATTATGCAGTCTCGTGTACTGAGGTACCTGGGACTGGGATTATGCAGTCTTGTGTACTGAGGTACCTGGGACTGGGATTATGCAGTCTCGTGCACTGAGGTACCTGGGACTGGGATTATGCAGTCTCGTGCACTGAGGTACCTGGGACTGGGATTATGCAGTCTCGTGCACTGAGGTACCTGGGACTGGGATTATGCAGTCTCGTGCACTGATGGTTACTGGGACTGGGATTAGCATCTCGTGTACTGAGGTACGGGGACTGGGATTATGCAGCTCGTGCACTGAGGTACCGGGGACTGGATTATGAGTCTCGTGTACTGAAGGGTACCGGGATGGATTATGCAGTCTCGGCACTGAGGTACCGGGACTGGATTTATGCAGGTCTCATGCACTGATACCACCGGGACTGATGGATTATTGCAGTCTCGTGTACTGAGGTCCCGGGGACTGGGATTATGCAGTCTCGTTGTACTGAGGTACCGGGATGGATATCAGTCTCGTGTATGAGGTACCGGGGACAAGGATTTTTGCAGTCTCTTGTATCGAGGTACCGGGGACTGGGATTATGCAGTTCGTGTACGAGGTTACCGGGGACTAGGATTATGCGTCTCGTGTACTGAGGTACCGGGACTGGGATTTTGCAGTCTCTTGTAACTGAGGTCCGTGGACTGGATTATGCAGTTCGTGTACTGAGGTACCGGGGCTGGAAATTATCCCAGTCTCGTGCACTGAGGTTCGGACTGGGATTTATTGCAGTCTTTTGTTAAGGTATCGGGGACTGGATTATGCAGTCTCGTTACTGAGGTACCGGGATGGGAATTGCAGTCTCGTGTACTGAGGTACCGGGGACTGATTATGCAGTCTCGTGTACTGAGGTACCGGGGACTAGGATTATGCAGTCTCGTGAATGAGGTACCGGGGACTGGGATTATGCAGTCTCGTTATCGAGGTCCGGGATGGATTATGCAGTCTCGTGTACTGAGGTACCGGGGACTGGGATTATGCAGTCTCTTGTACTGAGGTCCCGGGGACTGGGATTATGCTGTCTCTTTGTACTGAGGTACCGGGACTGGATTATGCAGTCTCGTGTACTGAGTACCGGGGATGGGATTATGCAGTCTCTTGTACTGAGGTACCGGGGGACTGGGATTATGCAGTCTCGTGTACTGAGGTCCCGGGGACTGGGATTATGCCGTTCGTGAAACTGAGTACCGGGACTGGATTATGCAGTCTCATGACTAGGTATCGGGGACTGGGATTATGCTAGTCTCGTGTACTGATTTTACCGGGGACTGGATTATGCAGTCTCGTGTATGCGGGGAGGTACCGGGGATGGGATTATGCAGTCTCGTGTACTGGGTACGGGGGACTAGATATGCGTCTCGTTACTGAGTTTACGGGACTGGGATTATGCAGTCTCGTGTAACTGAGGTCCGTGGACTAGGATTATGCAGTCTCGTGTACTGAGGCACCGGGGGATGTGATTATGCAGTCCTTGTAACGGATACCGGGACTGGGATATGCAGTCTCGTGTACTGAGGTACCGGGGACTGGGATTATGCAGTCTCGTGCACTGAGGTACCGGGGACTGGGATTATGCATCTCAAGTCTGAGGTATCGGGGACTTGGATTATGCAGTCTCGTGTACTGAGGTACCGGGACTGGGATTATGCAGTCTCGTGCACTGAGGTACCGGGGACTGGGATTATGCAGTCTCATGTACTTGAGGTTACCGGGGACTGGGATTATGCAGTCTCGTGTACTGAGGTACCGGGGACTGGGATTCATGCAGTCTCGTGTACTGGGTACCGGGGACTAGGATTATGCGTCTCGGTATGAGGTACCGGGGACTGTGATTATGCAAGTCCTTTGTACTGAGGTCCGGGGACTGGGATTAGCAGTCTCGTGTACTGAGTACCGCGGACTGGGATTATGCAGTCTCGTGCACTGAGGGGTACCGGGGACTGGGATTATGCAGTCTCATGTAACTGAGTATCGGGGACTTGGATTATGCAGCTCGGTACTGAGGTACCGGGGACTGGATTATGCAGTCTCGTGCACTGAGGTACCGGGGATGGATTATGCAGTCTCATGTACTGAGGTACGGGGACTGGGATTAGCAGTCTCGTGTACTGAGGTCCGGGGACTGGATTATGCAGTCTCGTGAAACTGAGGTACCGGGGACTGTGATTATGCAGTCCTTGTATGAGTACCGGGGACTGGATTATGCAGTTGTGTATGAGGTCCGGGGACTGGGATTATGAGTCTCGTGCACTGAGGTACCGGGGACTGGGATATGCAGTCTCATGTACTGAGGTATCGGGGACTTGGATTATGCAGTCTCGTGTACGAGGTACCGGGGACTGGGATTATGCAGTCTCGTGCCATGAGGTACCGGGGACTGGATTATGCAGTCTCATGTACTGAGGTACCGGGGACTGGGATTATGCAGTCTCGTGTACTGAGGTACCGGGGACTAGGATTATGCAGTCTCGTGTACTGAGGTACAGGGGACTGGCATTATGCAGTCTCGTGCACTGAGGTACCGGGGGACTGGGATTATGCAGTCTCATGTACTGAGGTACCGGGGACTGGTATTATGCAGTCTCGTGTACTGAGGTACCGGGGACTAGGATTATGCAGTCTCGTGTACTGAGGTACCGGGGACTGGATTATGCAGTCTCTTGTACTGAGGTACCGGGGACTGGGATTATGCAGTCTCGTGTACTGAGGTACCGGGGACTGGATTATGCAGTCTCGTGTACTGAGGTACCGGGGACTGGGATTATGCAGTCTCGTGTACTGAGGTACCGGGGACTGGCATTATGCAGTCTCGTGTACTGAGGTACCGGGGACTGGATTATGCAGTCTCGTGAACTGAGGTACCGGGGACTGGGATTATGCAGTCTCGTGTACTGAGGAAACCGGGGACTGGATTATGCAGTCTCGTGTACTGAGGTACCGGGGACTGGGATTATGCAGTCTGGGTTACTGAGGTACGGGGACTGGGATTATGCCGTCTCGTGCACTGAGGTACCGGGGACTGGGATTATGCAGTCTCATGTCCTGAGGTTCGGGGACTGGGATTATGCATGTCTCGTGTACTGAGGTACCGGGGACTGGGATTATGCAGTCTCGTGTACTGAGGTACCGGGGACTGGGATTATGCAGTCTCGTGTACTGAGGTACCGGGGACTGGGATTATGCAGTCTCGTGTACTGAGGTACCGGGGACTGGGATTATGCAGTCTCGTGTACTGAGGTACCGGGGACTAGGATTATGCAGTCTCGTGTACTGAGGCACCGGGGACTGTGATTATGCAGTCTCTTGTACTGAGGTACCGGGGACTGGGATTATGCAGTCTCGTGTACTGAGGTACCGGGGACTGGGATTATGCAGTCTCGTGCACTGAGGTACCGGGGACTGGGATTATGCAGTCTCTGTACTGAGGTTCGGGGACTTGGATTATGCAGTCTCGTGTACTGAGGTACCGGGGACTGGGATTATGCAGTCTCGTGCACTGAGGTACCGGGGACTGGGATTATGCAGTCTCATGTACTGAGGTACCGGGGACTGGGATTATGCAGTCTCGTGTACTGAGGTACCGGGGACTGGGATTATGCAGTCTCGTGTACTGAGGTACCGGGGACTAGGATTATGCAGTCTCGTGTACTGAGGTACCGGGGACTGTGATTATGCAGTCTCTTGTACTGAGGTACCGGGGACTGGGATTATGCAGTCTCGTGTACTGAGGTACCGGGGACTGGGATTATGCAGTCTCGTGCACTGAGGTACCGGGGACTGGGATTATGCAGTCTCATGTACTGAGGTATCGGGGACTTGGATTATGCAGTCTCGTGTACTGAGGTACCGGGGACTGGGATTATGCAGTCTCGTGCACTGAGGTACCGGGGACTGGGATTATGCAGTCTCATGTACTGAGGTACCGGGGACTGGGATTATGCAGTCTCGTGTACTGAGGTACCGGGGACTAGGATTATGCAGTCTCGTGTACTGAGGTACCGGGGACTGTGATTATGCAGTCTCTTGTACTGAGGTACCGGGGGACTGGGATTATGCAGTCTCGTGTACTGGGGTTTACCGGGGACTGGGATTATGCAGTCTCGTGCACTGAGGTACCGGGGACTGGGATTATGCAGTCTCATGTACTGAGGTATCGGGGACTTGGATTATGCAGTCTCGTGTACTGAGGTACCGGGGACTGGGATTATGCAGTCTCGTGCACTGAGGTACCGGGGACTGGGATTATGCAGTCTCTGTACTGAGGTACCGGGGACTGGGATTATGCAGTCTCTTTGTACTGAGGTACCGGGGACTAGGATTATGCAGTCTCGTGTTACTGAGGTACAGGGGACTGGCATTATGCAGTCTCGTGCACTGAGGTACCGGGGACTGGGATTATGCAGTCTCATGTACTGAGGTACCGGGGACTGGTATTATGCAGTCTCGTGTACTGAGGTACCGGGGACTAGGATTATGCAGTCTCGTGTACTGAGGTACCGGGGACTGTGATTATGCAGTCTCTTGTACTGAGGTACCGGGGACTGGGATTATGCAGTCTCGTGTACTGAGGTACCGGGGACTGGGATTATGCAGTCTCGTGTACTGAGGTACCGGGGACTGGATTATGCAGTCTCATGTACTGAGGTATCGGGGATTTGGGGATTATGCAGTCTCGTGTACTGAGGTACCGGGGACTGGGATTATGCAGTCTCGTGCACTGAGGTACCGGGGACTGGGATTATGCAGTCTCATGTACTGAGGTACCGGGGACTGGGATTATGCAGTCTCGTGTACTGAGGTACCGGGGACTAGGATTATGCAGTCTCGTGTACTGAGGTACCGGGGACTGTGATTATGCAGTCTCTTGTACTGAGGTACCGGGGACTGGGATTATGCAGTCTCTTGTACTGAGGTACCGGGGACTGGGATTATGCAGTCTCGTGTACTGAGGTACCGGGGACTGGGATTATGCCGTCTCGTGCACTGAGGTACCGGGGACTGGGATTATGCAGTCTCATGTACTGAGGTATCGGGGACTGGGATTATGCAGTCTCGTGTACTTAGGTACCGGGGACTGGGATTATGCAGTCTCGTGTACTGAGGTACCGGGGACTGGGATTATGCAGTCTCTTGTACTGAGGTACCGGGGACTGGGATTATGCAGTCTCGTGTACTGAGGTACCGGGGACTGGGATTATGCCGTCTCGTGCACTGAGGTACCGGGGACTGGGATTATGCAGTCTCATGTACTGAGGTATCGGGGACTGGGATTATGCAGTCTCGTGTACTGAGGTACCGGGGACTGGGATTATGCAGTCTCGTGTACTGAGGTACCGGGGACTAGGATTATGCAGTCTCGTTGTACTGAGGTACCGGGGACTGGATTATGCAGTCTCGTGTACTGAGGTACCGGGGACTGGATTATGCAGTCTCGTGTACTGAGGTACCGGGGACTGTGATTATGCAGTCTCTTGTACTGAGGTACCGGGGACTGGGATTATGCAGTCTCGTGTACTGAGGTACCGGGGACTGGGATTATGCAGTCTCGTGCACTGAGGTACCGGGGACTGGGATTTATGCGTCTCCTGTACTGAGGTATCGGGGACTTGGATTATGCAGTCTCGTGTACTGAGGTACCGGGGACTGGGTTTTATGCAGTCTCGTGCACTGAGGTACCGGGGACGGGATTATGCAGTCTCATGTACTGAGGTACCGGGGACTGGGATTATGCAGTCTCGTGTACTGAGGTACCGGGGACTAGGATTATGCAGTCTCGTGTACTGAGGTACCGGGGACTGGCATTATGCAGTCTCGTGCACTGAGGTACCGGGGACTGGGATTATGCAGTCTCATGTACTGAGGTACCGGGGACTGGTATTATGCAGTCTCGTGACTGAGGTACGGGGGGACTGGGATTATGCAGTCTCGTGTACTGAGGTACCGGGGACTGGCATTATGCAGTCTCGTGTACTGAGGTACCGGGGACTGGGATTATGCAGTCTCGTGTACTGAGGTACCGGGGACTGGCATTATGCAGTCTCGTGTACTGAGGTAGAGGGGACTGGGATTATGCAGTCTCGTGTACTGAGGTACCGGGGACTGGGATTATGCAGTCTCGTGTACTGAGGTACCGGGGACTGGCATTATGCAGTCTCGTGCACTGAGGTACCGGGGACTGGCATTATGCAGTCTCGTGTACTGAGGTACCGGGGACTTGCATTATGCAGTCTCGTGTACTGAGGTACCGGGGACTGGCATTATGCAGTCTCGTGTACTGAGGTACCGGGGACTGGCATTATGCAGTCTCATGTACTGAGGTACCGGGGACTGGCATTATGCAGTCTCATGTACTGGGGTTTACCGGGGACTGGCATTATGCAGTCTCATGTACTGAGGTACCGGGGACTGGCATTATGCAGTCTCGTGTACTGAGGTACCGGGGACTGGCATTATGCAGTCTCGTGTACTGAGGTACCGGGGACTGGCATTATGCAGTCTCGCGTACTGAGGCACCGGGGACTGGCATTATGCAGTATCGTGTACTGAGGTACCGGGGACTAGGATTATGCAGTCTCGTGTACTGAGGTACCGGGGACTGGGATTATGCAGTCTCGTGTACTGAGGTACCGGGGACTAGGATTATGCAGTCTCGTGTACTGAGGTACCTGGGACTGGGATTATGCAGTCTCGAGTACTGAGGTACCGGGGACTGGCATTATGCAGTCTCGTGTACTGAGGTGCCGGGGACTGGCATTATGCAGTCTCGTGCACTGAGGTACCGGGGACTGGCATTATGCAATCTCGTGTACTGAGGTACCGGGGACTGGCATTATGCAGTCTCGTGTACTGAGGTACCGGGGACTTGCATTATGCAGTCTCGTGTAATGAGGTACCGGGGACTGGGATTATGCAGTCTCGTGTAATGAGGTACCGGGGACTGGCATTATGCAGTCTCGTGTACTGAGGTACCGGGGACTGGCATTATGCAGTCTCGTGTACTGAAGTACCGGGGACTGGCATTATGCAGTCTCGTGTACTGAGGTACCGGGGACTGGCATTATGCAGTCTCGTGTACTGAGGTGCCGGGGACTGGGATTATGCACTCTCGTGTACTGAGGTACCGGGGACTGGCATTATGCAGTCTCGTGTACTGAGGTACCGGGAACTGGCATTATGCAGTCTCGTGTACTGAGGTACCGGGGACTGGCATTGTGCAGTCTCGTGTACTGAGGTATCGGGGACTGGGATTATGCAGTCTCTTTGTACTGAGGTGCCGGGGACCGGCATTATGCAGTCTCGTGTACTGAGGTACCGGGGACTGGGATTATGCACTCTCGTGTACTGAGGTACCGGGGACTGGCATTATGCAGTCTCGTGTACTGAGGTACCGGGGACTGGCATTATGCAGTCTCGTGTACTGAGGTACCGGGGAACTGGCATTATTCAGTCTGTGTACTGAGTACCGGGGACTGGCGTTATGCAGTCTCGTGTACTGAGGTACCGGGGACTGGGATTATGCAGTCTCGTGTACTGAGGTACCGGGGACTGGAATTATGCAGTCTCGTGTACTGAGGTACCGGGGACTGGCATTATGCAGTCTCGTGTACTGAGGTACCGGAGACTGGGATTATGCAGTCTCGTGCACTGAGGCCCGGGGACTGGGATTATGCAGTCTCGTGTACTGAGGTACCGGGGACTGGCATTATGCAGTCTCGTGTAATGAGGTACTGGGGACTGGCATTATGCAGTCTCATGTACTGAGGTACAGGGGACTGGGATTATGCAGTCTCGTGTACTGAGGTACAGGGGACTGGGCTTACGCAATCTCGTGTACTGAGGTCCCAGGGGACTGGGCTTACGCAGTCTCGTGTACTGAGGTGTAGGGGACTGGGTTACGCAGTCTCGTGTGCTGAGGTGTAGGGGACTGGGGTTACGCAGTCTCGTGTACTGAGGTGTAGGGGACTGGGGTTACGCAGTCTCGTGTACTGAGGTATCGGGGACTGGGATTATGCAGTCTCTTTGTACTGGGGTTTGCCGGGGACCGGCATTATGCAGTCTCGTGTACTGAGGTACCGGGGACTGGGATTATGCACTCTCGTGTACTGAGGTACCGGGGACTGGCATTATGCAGTCTCGTGTACTGAGGTACCGGGGACTGGCATTATGCAGTCTCGTGTACTGAGGTACCGGGGACTGGCATTATTCAGTCTTGTGTACTGAGGTACCGGGGACTGGCGTTATGAAAGTCTCGTGTAGTGAGGTACCGGGGACTGGGATTATGCAGTCTCGTGTACTGAGGTACCGGGGACTGGAATTATGCAGTCTCGTGTACTGAGGTACCGGGGACTGGCATTATGCAGTCTCGTGTACTGAGGTACCGGAGACTGGGATTATGCAGTCTCGTGCACTGAGGCACCGGGGACTGGGATTATGCAGTCTCGTGTACTGAGGTACCGGGGACTGGCATTATGCAGTCTCGTGTAATGAGGTACTGGGGACTGGCATTATGCAGTCTCATGTACTGAGGTACAGGGGACTGGGATTATGCAGTCTCGTGTACTGAGGTACAGGGGACTGGGCTTACGCAATCTCGTGTACTGAGGTACAGGGGACTGGGCTTACGCAGTCTCGTGTACTGAGGTGTAGGGGACTGGGGTTACGCAGTCTCGTGTGCTGAGGTGTAGGGGACTGGGGTTACGCAGTCTGTGTACGAGGTGTAGGGGATGGGTTACGCAGTCTCGTGTACTGAGGTATCGGGGACTGGGATTATGCAGTCTCTTTGTACTGAGGTGCCGGGGACCGGCATTATGCAGTCTCGTGTACTGAAGTACCGGGGACTGGGATTATGCACTCTCGTGTACTGAGGTACCGGGGACTGGCATTATGCAGTCTCGTGTACTGAGGTACCGGGGACTGGCATTATGCAGTCTCGTGTACTGAGGTACCGGGGACTGGCATTATTCAGTCTTGTGTACTGAGGTACCGGGGACTGGCGTTATGCAGTCTCGTGTACTGAGGTACCGGGGACTGGGATTATGCAGTCTCGTGTACTGAGGTACCGGGGACTGGAATTATGCAGTCTCGTGTACTGAGGTACCGGGGACTGGCATTATGCAGTCTCGTGTACTGAGGTACCGGAGACTGGGATTATGCAGTCTCGTGCACTGAGGCACCGGGGACTGGGATTATGCAGTCTCGTGTACTGAGGTACCGGGGACTGGCATTATGCAGTCTCGTGTAATGAGGTACAGGGGACTGCATTATGCAGTCTCATGTACTGAGTCAGGGGACTGGGATTATGCAGTCTCGTGTACTGAGGTACAGGGGACTGGGCTTACGCAGTCTCGTGTACTGAGGTACAGGGGACTGGCTTACGCAGTCTCGTGTGCTGAGGTGTAGGGGACTGGGGTTACGCAGTCTCGTGTACTGAGGTGTAGGGAACTGGGGTTACGCAGTCTCGTGTAGTGAGGTGTAGGGGACTGGGGTTACGCAGTCTCGTGTACTGAGGTGTAGGGAACTGGGATTACGCAGTCTCGTGTACTGAGGTGTAGGGAACTGGGATTACGCAGTCTCGTGTACTGAGGTGTAGGGGACTGGGGTTACGCAGTCTCGTGTACTGAGGTGTAGGGGACTGGGGTTACGCAGTCTCGTGTACTGTGATTATTCAATACGCCTATTCCTTCCTTGGATTGCGCGTGGCTAACGCGACGGGCTGGAGTTTTGAGACTCTATGACCGCGGGTTCAATCCCGGCCGGGGGTATGGTTTGTGGTGTAGCATCTAACCTTAAAAATAAAAAGTGGTGCGTCCTAACTCGACAACGGCAGAGAATGAGATTTAGACCACATCTGCCAATTTTATGCTTAAAATAGTGCGGAATTTTTATTCCTGTTAAATCAGGTTAAATGTATTATGAGTCGACCTCTTGTGAATGGCTTCAGTATTTAATTGCTGGTGTATTTTGCGGCTAGAATGGCGCCCATTAAATTTAGTCAGAATTCGGACAGCCTCGTCAGTGCACTAATTGTTTTTATGTAAATCTTGGAATTTATGAAATCTGAGAGATAATTAGAGAATGCCGCTTCTGATCGCCATCAAATTTTCAACCTTGGTGTATTTTCCAGAAAAAATTGTTCACGTTATTATTGAGCTCCAGTCTGCCAATATTATTAAATCAAAAGTGATATGGATTTCCAGTCAATACAAAATAATAACACATTATAGGTTATGATTGCTTATGTGTAAACTTTAATTTAAAAAAAAAAATTAGATTCCTTGGATTCAAAGCAATTACTGGAGAATGTATTTTCTTATAGGGATCAATTCTCAGTTTAGGAATTTACTAAAGGAAATCTTCGCTTTCAGAATGCGTTTTCTGATCATTTTCAAACACTTAAGCGTTGATTAATTTACCAAGTTCATAGAATTTTTATCAGATTCAACATTCCTGAAAAAAAAAATCAAACTTTTTTTTTACTAGATTATTGCCAAGAACTTGAAATAGAAAAAAAACTGCATAAAGAGAATTAATAAATATTGAAAACTTGCCTTTTTTAGCACTATTAATTTTCACAAGTTAAGTTAACTTTTCAATGATCTACGACTTAATTTATAACTTCAAAATACCTTATTCAACCTCTTCTAAATTTTCAACTCCGCTCAGATATTACTATGAGAAGATTTCAGGAACAAGAGTCAAGTGCAGTTGCCATGCCGTTAAATAACCTTAGAAAGCCTCTGTTCATCGGCTTCAAAATTTCGACAGTTTTTATCCACTAGTGTAAGTAGGTCCTGCCTGTAGGTAGAGGTATGAGAGAAACGTTCGGCTATAATCAAAACATAGAGGTATGAGAAAAATGCTCAGCTATAATCAAAACATTGACAGAGGTATAAGAGAAACGCTCGGCTATAATCAAGACATAGACAGACGTATGAGAGAAACGTTCGGCTATAACCAAAACATAGACAGAGGTATGAGAGAGATCCTTTACAACATTCGAAACATCGAAACATAGACAGAGGTATGAGAGAGATGCTCAGCTATAATCAACAGCATTACACTCGTTGATGAACCTGGACCGAGGTACCAGCCTGGCTAATGGCCAATCAGACCGTTCGTTACCAGTTTCCCGCAACCATAATTACACCTTGTTTTTCAGTGTGTGCGCACTTTATTTTTTGTAGTCTGTGTGTGTGTGTGTGTGTGTGTGTGTGTGTGTGTGTGTGTGTGTGTGTGTGTGTGTGTGTGTGTGTGTGTGTGTTTGAGTGTGCACCATTTATTTATCAGAATCAGATAAAATCACATGGCCTCTTCAGCCTAAATAATCCATGTTACATAGCATAATGATCCTGATTCCTTGTCTTTCATATATTTTAAACTATTTTTGCCATTGTGAAATCATTCAAATTGGACAGTGGAACTCTTTAAGTTCATCATCATATGAAGAAGACGAACCATGGGTGCAAAAAGCTCTTTTTCTTCATTGCAGCAGTATGATTCACGAAATCGTAATGACACGATTGCAAACAAACCATAACCGTGGTATGGTTTGTTTGCAATCGTGTCATTACGATTTCGTGAGTCATGTTGGCGGCTTTGAGGGGACTTGAGCTAGAGTTCGTCACGGCCACGTTAGCTGGAGATTCGTCTATAAAAACTTGCATTTGTGGTCACAGTGGTGCCTATGCTAACCTTCCTATGGTGTAGAAATATACCTAGTTGGACGAATCTTATTGTGGCTAGCTGGTCCAGTGGCTAACGCGACGGTCTGGAGTTTTGAGACTCTCTGATCGCGGGTTCTATCCTCACCCGTGGTATGGTTTTCAGCAGTAATACGTTGGAAGTCTCCTAGATCTCTATTGTTTCACCTGGGGATAAGAGTCTCCTAGCCTACTGGTTCCAAGTTGTGTTCCTGTGATCAATATCACTATCTTGATGAGAGAAACTAAATGAGACGAGGAATCAACCAGAGTAAATGTATTCCTTAATTAATCTCATACCTCTAGTATGACATTCATACAGAAATATACTGTGATTCCTTTGGGGATAACTAGCAGAAATGTTATAGCAACGGGACACTGAGGATCGAGGCTCTCTCTGTTTATCACTGGAATGTCGACAGACACTCAGTGTGTGGATGGGTGGTGGATGGGGCAGAGGGCAACCTTTGTTAGTGTGTATACACCTTCTGAGAACGATGTGAAAGTAAAGCAGGAATTTGCATGTGATGACCTAGTTTTCTTCTTACGTGGTTTACCTGCGGTGGCCATCGTTGGTGGGAACTGCAACTGTGTTATCAGGAGGGCTGATGTGGAACCAAAAGGGGCGGGGCACATGTCGGCGGCCTTACGAGACCTCTTGAGGGATATTCAGTTGAGGGATGCAGTTGGAGGGGAAGTGTGGGAGGTAGAGCACACTTTCCTAAGGAGGGGTTATGCGGCTAGGTTAGATAGGTTGTACATTTCTCAAGGGGTTTTGGTAAAGTTTTTCCGCACGATAGAGGTAGCTTATTCGGATCATAGGGCGGTCGCGGCAGAGGTGGGATGGGAGTCACTGGCGGGTATCTCTAGAGGAGATGAGGAGGGGTTGGAGGGATTTACAACACTGTGGGAGAGGTTAAGTGCGGAGGTACATGGGGTGGAGGATTTGGTAACATGGTGGGATGGTGTGGCTAAAGAACGAATTAGGCAATATTACGTGAGAGAAGGGAAACGAATTACTTCTTTAAAATATGGGCTGGCCAGCTATTTGGAGGACAGGTTACGGGGTTGTTTGCGAGAGGGGCGGTGGCGGGTATTTATCCTATGGATGACATACTGGCACTTAAGGGGAGGCTGCGCGAGCTCCAAGATGAGAGGTTCTAAGCGGTGAGGGTAATGGCAGGTGTGGAAGAGGTGTTATGGGGCGATAGGCCTTCGTCGTGTATATTGCGTAGGCAAAAGCAACGGCAGCAGGCAACAGCTATTCCATGGTTGGAGGTTCATGAGTCGGTAGGTGGGTATAGGGTGGGTCAGGTTATACACACCACAGACGGAATGGGAGTGTTTGCGGACGAGTGGTATGGAAAGTATTGGCAAAGGGATGGGGTAGGAGCTGGGGTTTTAAAACAGGTGTGTGAGAATGTGATATGTCTGTTGGGGAAACAGTGATAGGGAAGCGTTGGGAGGGGAAATAACTGAGGGAGAAACATGGAAGGCTTTAAGTGAAATCCGGGAATCGATGGACTCCCGGCAGAGTTTTATCTACTGGACTGGGAGCTAATGAGGGGTTTTTTGGTTAGGTTATTAAATTTAATGAAGGAGAGGGGAGAGTTGGGAGAGAAGCAAGCAACAGCTGTAGTAGTATTGGTACCGAAGGATAAGGGGCAACATACACTTAGGGACTACCGGGCAATATCGTTGTTATGCACAGATTTTAAGCTGTTTGCCAAAATTTTGGGGAATCGGTTTAAACGCGTAGTGGATAGAGTAGTATCGAGAACTCAGTTTGAGTTGCCAGGGAGGTCTATGGTGGAGGGACATGGGTTCCTAAGGGATTTCGTGGAAGCAAAAGGGGGGGAGGGGGGGTTTGGTGGCTTTAGACTGGCAGGGCGCATGTGACAGTGTGGAACAAGAGGCATTGAGAGCCATCCTCAGGGGACAGGAGTTTGGGGAAGAAATAGTGGGATGGGTAGATGCTTTGTATCGCGGTGCAATGGCAAGGGTACAGATTAATGGGAGAGTGGGTGGGAAGATTGTAATGGAAAAGGGACTTCGACAGGGGTGCCCTATGTCACAACTTTTATTTGCATGCATACAGGACCCCTTTTATAGGATGATGGAGAAGCGTATGTGATATAGGGGAGGTGAAGGGAGTAGAGTTGGGAGGGTTTGGCCAGTCTTAATAGGGTATGTTGATGACACTACTGTTCTGGTTAGGGAGGGAAATGTCAATGAATACCTTGGATGGGGTAGTACAATTGTTCTCGGATGCAACTGGTATGAGAGAGAATTCAGAAAAGTTAGGAGCTTGGGCTGGGAGGGTTGAGTGGGGTAGTGCAGTTGTGGGGAGGCGGGTGAATTTGTTAAAAATTTGTGGTCTCATCTATGCAGACGATCTGGATGTAGCGCGCAGGGAAAACTCGATTAGGTTGGTGGATAGGATTCAGGGGCGATTGGGTGCATTGAGGCCTTATCATTTG
Source organism: Cherax quadricarinatus (assembly GCF_026875155.1). Taxonomy (NCBI): domain Eukaryota; kingdom Metazoa; phylum Arthropoda; class Malacostraca; order Decapoda; family Parastacidae; genus Cherax; species Cherax quadricarinatus. The sequence goes on from NC_069462.1 coordinate 10,012,871, forward strand.
ACCCTTATACAGCGTGCCATTGTCATTAATGTCTTATTGTATAGTAAGGTATGGCACGTGGCGGCCGTGTTCCCATTAACACCCACGGCGATAGCAGACATACTTAGGAGGGTTTTTAAATTTTTGTGGGGCTCGGGATGTGATTGGCTTAAAAGGGACGTGGTAATGTTACCTGTGCGGCAGGGGGGGGTTGGGTTTGCTGGACTTAAAGAGGAGGGTCAAATGTGTCTTTATTAAAAGGGAAGGTGTGGGTGGGGGGGGGTATGGTCAGGATCCATGAAAGATTGAAACGAATGTATTCGGGAGTGGAGTTGCGGGAGTGTGAAACTGTTTTGAGGGCTATGGCGTGGGCTCGAGATCCGGGAAAGGTCAAAATAGGTGCGATGTGTCGATTGTTGGTGGGGAGGGTTGTGGCGCCTGTAGAGGGAATTTTCCCCATGTATACATGGGGAAAGTATATGGAATAGGTTAAGTAAGATGAGGTTACAACCACGAGCACGTGACGTAGTGTATCGGTTTCTGCACGGGATTTTGCAGTCAGGTACGGTTCTGAGGGATAGACGTGTGGTTTAGGGTGGGGGTGTGTGGAATATGTGAAGGTGAGGAGTCGGCGTTTCATGTTGTATATTTTTGTGAAGGGATGGGTAGTATCAAGGGTTGGTTGAGTAGGGTACTCCGTAAGATTGGGGGTAAAGGAATTTCTGTTCTGAGAGCTTTGAGTCTTGACGTGGGGAGATTGGATGAGAGTATCATTATGGTAGATTATATATACATATCGTGGGGAATGAGGGGGAAAGGGGTTAGTGAGGTGAAGAGGCGGGTTTTAGCGGTTACGTATTATAAAACGTTGTGCCGTAACAGGGAAATTTATGGGAGAGGTTTTATTAGAATTGTAAATCAGGTGGGAGAGCTAGGGTAGGGATGGTAAATGCTTCTGTAGGATGGTGATGTCAGGGGTAGAAACGGGGTCGCCTCCTTGGGGTTGACAGTTGCAAAGAATGTGCGCGAGAGTGTTGGGATAATGTAACGTGCGAATGTGTATGAACCTGTGTGTATGTGATGTGTAACAGCACATGCACAGTTGTGGCTATCTGCGCCTGCGTGCGACTTAGATACGCTGCTGTGATTACGGATTGGTTGATCTTCATTATGGCAATGTTCCTGGACTTGTTAAGCAATAGACGTGTATCTTAACCGGGTTGAAGTGTCAATGTGTAAGACTTGGTCATGTTTCCCTTATGTTAATATTTGTTATTAAATGTACTGTGTCTTTGGTGCTGTTTCGCCAATACCTATATAATTACCATTTAGGTTTATTCATATATGTCAAGTTAGGATGTAAGTCAACAAGTTAGTGATAACTGTCATATTATTTCGGGGTGGGGGGGGGGGCAATTAATGTGTAATAAGTTTAAGTCATTAACGGTAATACCAACTTTATTGGTAGTTGTATACGTGTGTTTTGAAATGTAATATTCACATTGTGTTTGTGTTAAGGTATTGTGATTTTGGTAGTCCTGTACTATCCATGTTGTAAATTCCCTTTCCTGACATGACATGTCATGATATTCCTAAATTGAGGATAATTAATGTCATGATTATTCAGATTGGTGATGGGGTTAGTTTTCAATGTGTGTGTGTGAGTGGGGGGAGGGATGATGGGTCACCTGTGTTGTGTGAGTGGGGGGAGGGATGATGGTTCACCTGTGTTGTGTGAGTGGGGGGAGGGATGATGGTCACCTGTGTTTGTGTGAGTGGGGGAAGGATGATGGGTCACCTGTGTTGTGTGAGTGGGGGGAGGATGATGGGTCACCTGTGTTGTGTGAGTGGGGGGAGGGATGATGGGTCACCTGTGTTGTGTGAGTGGGGGGAGGATGATGGGTCACCTGTGTTGTGTGAGTGGGGGGAGGATGATGGGTCACCTGTGTTGTGTGGTGGGGGGGAGGATGATGGGTCACCTGTGTTGTGTGAGTGGGGGAAGGGATGATGGGTCACCTGTGTTGTGTGAGTGGGGGGAGGGATGATGGGTCACCTGTGTTGTGTGAGTGGGGGGAAGGATGATGGGTCACCTGTGTTGTGTGAGTGGAGGGAGGGATGATGGGTCACCTGTGTTGTGTGAGTGGGGGGAGGGATGATGGGTCACCTGTGTTGTGTGAGTGGAGGGAGGGATGATGGGTCACCTGTGTTGTGTGAGTGGAGGGAGGGATGATGGGTCACCTGTGTTGTGTGAGTGGGAGGGAGGGATGATGGGTCACCTGTGTTGTGTGAGTGGGGGAGGGATGATGGGTCACCTGTGTTGTGAGAGTGGGGGGAAGGATGATGGGTCACCTGTGTTGTGTGAGTGGGGAGGGATGATGGGTCACCTGTGTTGTGTGAGTGGGGGGAGGATGATGGGTCACCTGTGTTGTGTGAGTGAGGGGAGGGATGATGGGTCACCTGTGTTGTGTGAGTGGGGGAGGGATGATGGGTCACCTGTGTTGTGTGTGAGTGGGGGAGGGATGATGGGTCACCTGTGTTGTGAGAGTGGGGGGAGGTGATGGGTCACCTGTGTTGTGTGAGTGGGGGAGGGATGATGGGTCACCTGTGTTGTGGAGTGGAGGGAGGGATGAGAGTCACCTGTTTGGGGTGAGTGGGGGAGGGATATGGTCACCTGTGTTGTGTGAGTGGGGGGAAGGATTTATGGGTCACTGTGTTGTGTGAGTGGGGGAGGTATGATGGGTCACCCGTTTTGTTTTGATGGGGGGAGGATGATGGTCACCCGTGTTGTGTGAGTGGGGGGAAGGATGATGGGTCACCTGTGTTGTGTAGTGGGGGGAGGGATGATGGGTCACCTGTTGTGTGTGGGGGGGGAGGGAAAGGATGGTCACCTGTGTTGTGTGAGTGGGGGGAGGGATGATGGGTCCCTGTGTTGCAGCACAGGTTTCTTAATAAGCATTTAAGTCTGGTGTAATTGTTGCAGTTTTATTAAAAGGTGTTGTCATTAAGCTTGATGTATTTATTGTTTGAGGTTGTAATTTAGGATTTTATTTATAGCCATTTTGTGGCCTTTATTTTTATACCTTTATTCCTTTCTTGAAATTGCGTTGATAGGGTTTTAAAACTTGTATAGTGTATAGTGTCAGGTGTTGCTGGATTGTTATGTGTTTATTATTGTGTTATGATGCTGGTCCCTGTTCATGTCCTTTGTGTTTAATTTTAAGTAGAGCAGGGGAATGTTGAAGTTATTCATTGTTGGGGGTGGGGGGTGAGTGTAAGCAACAATGACTAGGTTCTTATATTATGAACCTTGTGTCTACTTGTGACTTGTGAAAAACAGTACTAGAAGCATGTCTGAAGGTTAAGTTTATTTACGTTCCTTTATGTTGTGCTTATTCAGTAGATTGTGTAGTGAAGTTCTCTTCGTTCTTATGTTCTTATGTTCTTATCACCAGTGTCAATGTTACATATTGATGTATGTACCTTTATATGTACCTTTATATGTACCTTTATATGTACCTATATATGTACCCATATTTATTTGTACATGACGTTTTAAATCAAATATATATATAAAAAATAGATATCGTTGACTTTGTTGTAACATGTTCACGTTAAGACGAGTTTAGACTAAGTAGTCCATATCTGTTAGTTACCACTTTTCCATAAATACAGTTGTACTCAGTGTGAGTACTAGCAGTGTGAGTACTAGCAGCACCGCGGAGAAATGTTCCAGTTTTGTCACTATGTGCTCGTGTCACATTCCAGTACACATGTGACATACATTCATTCATATCACATACCTAGATTCGCATTACATACCTTTGTTCATGTTACATTCTTGTGTTTGTGTCACATACTTGTGTTCGTGTCACATACTTGCGTTCGTGTCACATACTTGTGTTCGTGTCACATACTTGCGTTCGTGTCACATACTTGTGTTCGTGTCACATACTTGCGTTCGTGTCACATACTTGTGTTCGTGTCACATACTTGCCTTCGTGTCACATACTTGTGTTCGTGTCACATACTTGTGTTCGTGCCACAGACTTGTGATCGTGTCACACACATTAATTTCCCTATTTACTGCCTTATCAACCAAGGAATTGCTGCCTTGCCTTCTTTGGACCAAGTCTGATTGACTGTAATTCTCTGTATGACCCCTACGTGATGAACGTTTCCCCATGCATATACTACTACTATTACTACTACTACTACTACTAATAATAATAATAATAATTATAATAATAATGCTTACGTTCCCAGTATAGTAGAATCATCACAAGAGGTTTAAGAAGCTCTACCAGGAGTCTTCAATCTTTCTACAGACAATATTTCTTAAGTTTGCTGGTAGGCAAAAGAGACATGGACTGCAGATACTGACGGTACTCTCACTCACAATTTGACAATTCTCTAGAGCGGAGCGAAACATCGTCCTGGCGGTTATTCTCCGTATTGAGATGTTAGCTGTGAAGTCTTCTTGTGCCGCAGCTCCTGGCTGAGTGTCTGCCTCGCAGTTAGGGGGCGGAGGATCGAACCTCCATCAGTCAGTGACCTTAATGGCCAACAAGAGTTTATCTCTTCACACGAGAAATAACAGTAATTACATATCCTTCCAGAATGTTATTCGTGTGAGCAGGCTGAATGTGGACCCGGATTTCAAGTATTATATTTCGGTAATTCTGTAATGGTATATCGTTGCGCTTCCCTAATTAACGTGTAGTGGGAATAATAAACTGAAATAGCACTGTAGAATTTCCCTGCTGTATCAGCATAATTTTATTTGTAAATAATTCTTTAAATTGACAGGTTGTATACCTTGTTTATGCCATAGTGTATTTACACAAAGTTGTTAATATCTGTCAGTAAATGCATAGCTCTCTCAGTGTATATGCTCTTAAAATTTACATTAATATGCTGGGAAAAGTATATATTTCGCTGTATATATACGGAGAAGTTTATATTTTTAAGTACATATGCGCAGTGAGAGGTGAATTTCTCTAAGGGTAAATATACTGAGAGTCGTTACGCCTCTCGGTGTAAATACATCGAAAGAAGTACATTACCAAGTGTACATATATTCACTGTGAATTGCACATATCTAAGTGTATATACTCCGGTCCGACTTTACCATTAACTAGTCAATGGTTCAAATCTAACCGAAACATCGACTTAAGTTTCATTCTCTGGTTGTTAAATCGTCAGTAATTATAAAGTGATGTTATTGTAATTTATTGTGATAGCATATGATGATTTGCAGACAACTCATCTACTGACTAGAATCTTCAAGTGTTTGGTTGAGAATTCTGCTCATATATATACTCCAAACTCATCACTGGTACATATAGACTTTGTAGATGAATGGTTCAGAGAACCGACATGTTGATAAATTAGACACATGTGCAACTCTTGGGTATCTTTATTGAGGAAACGTTTCACCACACAGTGGCTTCATCAGTCCATACAAAGGAGAATCTTGAAGAACGTATGCCGTATTCTATTCAAGATTGATGGACTGACCACATCGACTCAAGGTTGAGGGACTGATTACCTCATTCTTCTCCTGTTCTTCAAGATTCTCCTTTGTATGGACTGATGAAGCCACTGTGTGGCGAAACGTTTCCTCAATAAAGATACCCAAGAGTTGCACATGTGTCTAATTTATCAACATATAGACTTAATACATTTCGTCTCATTAGTGACCCAGATTGCAATTTCACTTTTCATTTGATTAGGTCTGCAGTTATATCCACGTAACTTATGTACATAGCAGCTTGTTTAAGTCAAGTTTTTGTAATAATAATGAAAGTTAGATTAGCATTTAATGGATATCGAGATGCATTGATGTCATTACCGTGTTTATTTAGTGATCTGGTATTGCAATTAAATGCAGTTAAGTTTTTGGTGTTGCTAAAAGGAATAAAAAAAATAAATTAATCCATGTTAAGCGCTAAACCCAAGTGAGTCATTCAGCGCAAGACGTGTTGGAGGCTCGATCCTCCGTCTGGTGAGCGCCAGACAGACGCGCTTCCTATTTGTACTCGCCTACAGCTAATCAAACAAAGCTGCTAAAAGGAGCTTTGTTTGATTAGCTGTAGAGTACTGACAATGTTGTTTGTAGTAAATATATTATATTAGGGATCAGAAAACAGAACTGATTCAGGGTCAATATCACTATTCATGAACTATATTGTTAAACATGGAATGAAGGATGAGTTGGAATTATCAAATGTTGTACATTATGTAATATATTTAAATAATTTGTAAATAACACAAAGGTACAATACTGTGATTGGAACAATACACAAATAATCCGCACACAGGAGAGAGGAGCTTACGACGACGTTTCGGTCCGACTTGAACCATTTACAAAGTCACACTATTGGAAATGTTAATAATAAATGTTAGATTACTATGAATGTGGAAATTTAAAATAGTGTGAATATGTAATAGATTACAGAATTACACTGTTGTACATTAATAAAAGTGTAAATCATTGGAATCCGAAATGAATCCCTGTCATTTCTAGAGATCCGCCGGTGTACATTGTCAAGAAAAGCTTCAGTCGACTCTTATATCCTTAAAGGGGATTTATGATACCGACGGGATGTGTTAATTCAGAGAAACACAGCGTCACAACAATAAGCGATATCTTAAAAGGCATTGGATGGACTGAAATTATTGCAGCCGTTGTGCATTCTCCGTGAATTACAGGCGGAATTCTGAAAGCTGTACATGTCACGATACCCGTTACATCACATACTACATGGCATGGTATGATCTCTCACATGAATCACGAGATCGTAATAACACGATTGCAAGCAAATCTCAGAACGGTAGCGGACTGAACCCATGGCAAGCAAGTCCTAAATCTCTTAGACCAGTGCTTACCACTAGACCAGCTGGTTCTAATAGGACTCATACACTGAGGAATATTTCAAAACTCCAAAAGGAGGTTAGCATGAGCCGCACTCTGACCACAAATGTAGATTTTTACAAATGAATCCCACACCAGCGTAGCTGTGGCATGATCCAGCTCAAGTAAATTTGTAGGCAATACTGTGAGTCATGATTAATGTAATTATTACCTGACCAGGTGAGGCAAACCACCAGCCACCACGTGTGGAGCGTGACACACACAGACGCTACATCATCCCGGCATCTTGATACAGAGAATTATTCTATTCTTGTCTACGCATGACATACTTACAGTAGTAGATTTGTTCAGTGATGACTCCGCCTCCTCCTGCTTCTACTCACCTGATTGCAGTATAAAGTCATTTCTCCGACCATATGCTGTACTTCTATCAAGATTGTGGGACTGATCACCACATTCTCCTCGCCATCTTTCACCCTTTAATCTGTTTGGACTGAAAAAGCCACTGTGTGGCGAAACGTTTCCTCAATAAAGATGTCCAAATTTTGCATAAGTGTCTCATTCTTCAGCTTGTCAGTCACAGCTCTCAGCGTCTGTTTCTTTCCCTTTCACACTTAGTTCATGTCTTATTCTCTATGTAGTTCTATATATTTAGTTTCCTTTGTTACTTCTATAAAATGTAAAGATCTATCCAGATGAAGTTCATATTCTTGTAGCTTCACCTCAATATTTATACAACAAACATTAAGTTTTTTGTCATGTAAAAAAATTTTAAAATTATGTTTTAATTATTTATATATTATTATTTATTCACATACTTTTCAAATTTTTCTCTAGATTAATTTTCTTGTTGTATTAAACAGGGATAATATTCATTAGTCGAAATAATTTTATTTATTAATAAACAAGTTGATATAATAATCAGTAAATTCCTCTTCTTTTTTTTAATGAGGTAAACATGCATATACACAAAGACACAGTTGCATAAAAGTATTTATCAAATACATGTACATAAAAGTGCATGCAGTTTATATTTAGGTTTTCATTATATTAAGAAATACTAATTTGCACCTCTTCTTGCTTCCTCGCTCTCTGTTTTTGCTGCTCCTCGTGAACAAGATTCTCCCTGGCTCAGCTTGGCGCTGCACATTCCCATCTCCATATAAAAGATTAAGAAGACCGGAGAGGTGAGTTACTTGGGGCTATACACAGAATAATCGGAGTTGCACGCCGATGATTCCACTCTGATCGTCACGGTTGATCATGGCTCACTCGGAGTTGTATATGGTTGTACATGGTTGTATATGGTTGTACATGGTTGTACATGGTTGTATATGGTTGTACATGGTTGTATATGGTTGTACATGATTGTATATGCTTGTACATGGTTGTATATGGGCGATGTGGTTTAATCCATGTTTACGTTTTTCAGGGAAACTCCCACAGCCACCATCTTGATGTATCCCCACAACGGGGTTCTTCCCAGGTTCTTTGTTGTCTACTCAGGTTCTGGTGTTGATTGGGTTAGCGTTGTGATGAATTTTTGATGCTCGTCTATGATGCATCCTGTGCATTGTTAAAACCTATTTCTCTCCGTTCAACATACTCTCTAATTGGAAATGAATCAGCAAGAATCGAAAATTCACTTTGTGACGTCGGCAGCAATTCATTCGATTATCTTTAGCAGTTGAAGAAAACTTTAAATATCCTCTTCATTAGTTCAGTTTGATGTCCTTGTTACTGATATTAAACCATTGGTTGAGGGCAGAGGGTTGAGAACTCAGTTCCTCCATTCCTTGCTTAATGCGTTGTTCCAGAGGAACAATGCAAACTAACAGGAATGTAGATCCATTAACAACCCATAACACTAACCAGATGGGAAATACCTAACAATGTATTCAGAACTGCATACTCCATCCTGGCATGATGGGTGAACGATAAGTGAGTCATTCTCAATTGGTGATGAAAGTAGCCAATCTTCCTGGAGTAGAGTAATCTGCGAAAGTGTTTGCGAATCTTTTTACTGTGGCAACTCAACGGTTCCGGCTGGAACAAACGGTGATGACGCCTACACTGCCTCACTTAAGGTTGTCAAGGGATCATTATCAAAGAACGCAAGTGGAAAGCAAGTGTTGAAGGAGGAGTCAGTCGCATCGTTCACCTTCCCCAGCGTATTACCTCACTATGATGATGATTCATTCCTAATGAGTGATCAATGAATGTATGTATAGTTGTTGCCACTTGATGATCGATGACTTTATCTGTTCATAAAGCATATTAAACATTTGCTCGTCTTGTTTGATAGTATTATCACATCAGTGGATATTGTTATCCACCCCAGCAATTACATTCTCTACACGTCACAGGTAAGGCATTATTTTCCTTACCATATTTAATAGCAGCACACACATCTTGGCTACACCTAAAAGAATTCCAACTTTCTTTGACAACACACACACACACACACACACACACACACACACACACACCCTGCAGCGCCAGTTTGGAGCCCTCACCTAGCCAAGCATGTAAGGAAACTAGAGAAAGTGCAAAGGTTAGCAACAAGACTAGTCCCGGCGCTTAAGGGTATGTCCTACGAGGAGAGGTTAAAAAATCGTCCTGATGACACTGGAAGACAGGAGAGATAGGGGGGATATAATAACGACATATAAAATACTGAGAGGTATAGACAAGGTAGACAGAGACAGGATGTTCCAGAGATGGGACACAGCAACAAGGGGTCACAGTTGGAAGTTGAAGACTCAGGTGAATCACAGGGATGTTAGGAAGTATTTCTTCAGTCCAGAGTTGTCAGGAAGTGGAATAGCCTGGGCAGTGATGCAGTGGAAGCAGGATCCGTTCATTGCTTTAAGGAGAGGTATGATAAAGCTCACAGAGCGGGAAGAGTGACCAGGTAGCGGCCAGTTGAAGAGGCGGGGCTCTTGTGGTTGCGGGGGTCGAGCCCCGCAACCACAACCAGATGAGTACAACTAGGTGACTACACACACACACACACACACACACACACACACACACACACACACACACACACACACACAAAACAGGCAGATTAAAGTAGAGAGCAAAAGTGTTTTTACCTCCTGTGTGTAGTGGCAAGACTCAAATTATCATTACTATAATCAAGGGGAAAGCGCTAAACCCGTAGGATTATACAGCGCCCAGGGGGGGGGATGTGGAAGGCATTCAGGCTTAATTTTGGGAACTGGAGCACAGATCCAATTCCCTAAATCAAGAGCCCCTCACCAACATCAAGGAACCTTCCATGAGGGGCGCAAGACTCAAAGAGCAGTGAAATGGGAAACCAGAGAACAAACAAAGGGGTGGCGATGCTGAGGAGGTGCAGTCAGGAAGTACGTGGATAGAGAGGGAACTGTTGATGGCTAGGTTCAGACACAGGATGAACGAATTGTGCAAAGAAAAATCTTCTCAGTCTTGGCTCATAGATGGAAGATAAATTAACGAGAGTAATGGAAGCATGTGAGGCACAAGAGAAAAGGAATATTGTCATTGAGCAAAAGGTTCATCGCCTGGAAGATCTCATAAAGGTGAAGGCCGAGGTAGAGTAGATGTAGGGAAGGAGGTATGATGCCGAGACTGTACTCTGTTCAACAGGTGTAGAACCTGAAGAAAGAACAAAGGGAACAAACAAGACTTTGGCATAAATACTCTATAAACTGCAAGGTGAAGGAGATAATATGGGAAGTAGCAGAGCAATTGGAAGCATAATGCAATAAACTCCCGGAGGTAAAGAAAGAAGAAAGAGGAGAGGAGTCGGTCGCTGATTATTCATGGTCTCTCGGAAGCTGAAGGAACGCCTACTAATGAAATATTGGAATCAGATGAAAGGGAGGTTCATAACATAATTGAACATAAAGTTGCTGTGGCTGACGTAGAAATTTTCAAAGAATAGGGAGCTATGCAATAGACAAAACATGGCCGATCTAACTGGCCCTCGCATCAGAAACGGCTCTAGATCGGATCTTGAGATGGAAAACACTGATGACGAGAACCGATATCATCGTGAGTACTTCGACCAGAACAGAACGTTACAGGAGGGAGAACAAGTGAAAAAAAAAGTTAAAAACAGTAGAAGACAGATAGAAGACCAACGAGCACAGGGACAGGGGCAGAACATTTGCCTCCAGAGGGCTCTTACATTCAGGTTTACTGTATGGAAGCTCTGCCTCAGAGAAAATACCAAATTCTGATACAAATAGTCCACTAACCCAAACTCCCCATCTAACTCAGAACAAACCATTCTCTAACCCCATCCTCCCCAACTTCTCTTCCACTCTTAACTCAAACCAGAGCAGGATCTTTTCTCACAACCTCCGTACCACAGTCTTCAGCCCCCCATCCCCTGTACCCCACCCACCCATCCTCACTCACAATCACCCCCTTACAGTGCAGAAGTCACCCTCACAACTAGCCCTTAACCTCACCCTCAAACCTTCACTCCTCACTAAATCCTCTCGCCCCCTGATACACAGGAACCATGGGTCAGGGCCCTGAAAAAGTAAAACACTAACAAAAAGGAAATTGAAAGTGAGGTATGCAAATGCAGATAGGATAACAAATAAAAGTGATGAATGGAAAGAGAGAATAGTGAAGGCTTCCACAGATACTGTAGCAATAAAGGAGCCTAGGCCAGGCCCGGTGGCCTGGTGGCCAAAGCTCCCGCTTCACACACGGAGGGCCCGGGTTCGATTCCCGGCGGGTGGAAACATTTCGACACGTTTCCTTACACCTGTTGTCCTGTTCACCTAGCAGCAAATAGGTACCTGGGTGTTAGTCGACTGGTGTGGGTCGCATCCTGGGGGACAAGATTAAGGACCCCAATGGAAATAAGTTAGACAGTCCTCGATGACGCACTGACTTTCTTGGGTTATCCTGGGTGGCTAACCCTCCGGGGTTAAAAATCCGAACGAAATCTTATCTTATCTTATCTTATAGATGCAGTTTTCTCAGAAGAGTATCAAATAATGAGAAAGAAAAGTGGAAAGACAACAGGTGGAGGAGTAACCTTGCTTATCAGGAACCAGTGAAGTTGCCAGACGAATGGAATAAACGGGGAGGGCTAGAAAGACTACATTATAGGGAAACTTATAACTAGTAGACCCAAGGTAATGAAGTATTCATGTACAACCCACGGCTCAACAGCAAGAGACCAAGATAGGAATATAAGGGCAACAACTGATCAGTAGATACTTCAGCCATAAAGAAACGGACTAAGAAAGTTTAGAACAACATAGAGAGCCAGAAACGTGGAGAGCTAAACAGTTGGATTGGCGATGGAACGTTTCACGAGTCAATATGTGAGGGATACAACTAGGAAGAGAGAAGGAGACAAACCAGAGAGGCTGGATCCTGTGTTCACCCTGAGTGACTAAAGGTCCCATGGTGTTAGCAACTACGCAGTGCTGAGATTCCATTACCTTCTAGAGATGACCATGATGAAGAATGCAGAGTATGAAGGAGGGAAAAAAATTGACTTCAATGAAGGAGACTATGATGGTATGAGAAAATTCCTAAACGCAATGCCATGTAGAAATTCATACCCAGAAGTAGAAGAAGCAAAGGAAAGAATAGAACGTGCCCGGAGTTCACACCTAAAAACGTAACAGCATGGAAGATATAGGAAGAAAAGAATGCCAGAAAATAATGAAGCTGAACATAAGATTTAGGGAGGTATTTTAAACAGAATCAGGAATGTTGCTGCGAGAGAGTCAAATATGTAGTGCACCAACGAGTGCTAGACACACCGCAGAGAACTGAGAGAGAAGTGAAAAAAATACTGAGTGAACTAAATGCCCAGACAAAAATCTCACCTTGGGTTCTGTTAGAGCGGAGAAAATGTGTGAACCACTAGTTGTGTTCTTCAGCAAACGTAGAGAGATCTGAAAACAACGAATGCAGAGATTTTGAAAGTAGCTAATGCAGCCCCAGTATTCTAAAAGAGGAGAGACAGGTTGCAGTGAATTACAGGCCAGTGTCACTAACATGTACGGTTAGCAAGGTAATGGACCACCTGGAAAGGAGGGCATTCATAAACAACAGTCAGTACGGTTTTCTAGATGGTAAATCCTGTCTCATAAATCTGCTAAAGTTTTGTGATAAGGTAATGAAAGTTAGGCAAGAGAGAGAGAGAGAGAGAGAGAGAGAGAGAGAGAGAGAGAGAGAGAGAGAGAGAGGAGAGAGAGAGAGAGAGAGAGAGAGAGAGAGAGAGAGAGAGAAGAGAAGAGAGAGAAGAGAGAGAGAGAAAGAGAGAGAGAGAGAGAGAGAGAGAGAGAGAGAGAGAGAGAGAGAGAGAGAGAGAGAGAGAGAGAGAGAGAGAGAGAGAGAGAGAGAGAGAGAGAGAGAGAGAGAGAGAGAGAGGAGAGGGAGAGAGAGAGAGAGAATAAGAGAGAGAGGGGGAGAGAGAAAGAGGGGTGGGGAGATGTATGGATTGTCTATTTTTGGGTTGCAGGAAGGCATTCAGTACAGCACCACACAAAAGACTAACCGGAAAAGCTAGAGGAACAGGCAGGAATTACTGGGAAATTACTACAGTGGTCAAGAAATACATAACGGGTAGGAAACGACAAGTTGCTATCAGGGAGGTGTCGGAATGGGCAAGCGTTACGAGTGGGGTTCCACAAGTGTCAGGGTTTGTACCAGTACTGCTTCTTGTATCTAAGTTACATCACGGGGGAAATCGAGTCAGAGTTGTTCCTGTTCAGAAAAGTTGTGAAACTGATGAAGAGAATACCAACTGGAGTAAACCAGAAAAAAACTACAAATACGTCTGCACAAGCTGCAGGATTTAACTGACAAGTGACTACTGGAATTTAATCTTAACAAATGCAAAGTTATGAAAATCGGAGAAAGGTAAAGACATCACGAAGCTGTACAGGCTCGGAACCTCAACAAAAGGCATTCACGAGATTATGCATTTCAGGACCATTTTGTTGTTGAAGAAAAGGCTATTCTCAGGGCATTTTAGCCTCATTCGTTAGTGTAAGTAAAAACTATTGAAAGTAGATTCCAGATCCATCTCTTTTGTTTAAGTACGGACTGCACTGAGTACTTTCCAGGTTTATTTCCTATGACTTAGGACAGACAATTTTAAATAAATTGCAGCCCATTTCATTTGATAAAGTACAGACTATTCTAAGAACATTCAATGTGCATTTCATGTGCGTGATTCAAGGCAAAGATTAAAGAGTGCAGTATCTCTTATAAAGATATACACAGAAACTTTCCAGTATGTATGAATATATACACTTATATGTACGCTCGCCCGCAACCAAACAATAATACACTTGCTAGATTTCATTTCCTGTTCTCTGTCTGTCTGTCTGTTTTACACAGGGTTTTACAAGGTTAGGTTAAGTGTTCCTAACATTATTTACAAGCTAAAAGATGTTACCAACAACAGCTCATTTATAATTTTTTTATTGTTATGAGACATACAAATATGGAAGAGGATAAAGTTGAACCACTTGTGGACAGCTATTTCATTCGGTCAACTGACTTTATTTCGTAGATGTTATTATACTGAACTAACATGTTCCAAACTCGAATCATCCTGGGAATAAATGATCTCAGATGAAGTATTGTACTGGAGAAGTGTTCAGTCAGAGTGTAGTTGCTGTTTGTTGCCCGTCTTGATGTGTAAAAGCTCACTTCTCGCTGGCCTCGGAGTGGAACCAAGTATGGTACTTTGTACATAATAGTAACACCACTCGCATCTCTCCTGAGTTGAAGGCTGTTTTGAAATGACAGATCTGTTCTGGGTGGGTCCAGGCGAGAGATGAGTCGTCTTGCTGTTTTCAGTTCTGTCTATAAGTCGCAGATAAGACGGGAAGCAGGCAATCCAAGAAAGTGGAGCATACCTAGTGAGCAAGAGTACTTGTGACTCCTACGGACTCTTGCACTCTCTACCGTAGAACAGATGCGAGGAACGTAAGCTTCTTTCTCTCTTTCTCCCTGCCTCTTGAAATCAGTTAGGGAGGAAACAGTTTGTAAAAGCAACGGCAGAACCTTTGACAAGTGAAGATGGCAGAATGTCAACACCAGATATATGTTAGACACATGTGCAAATCTTGGGTATCTTTAATGAGGAAATTTTTCGCCACACAGTGGCTTCATCAGTCCATACAAAGGCGAATGGTGAAGAACAGGAGGAGCTTGAGGTAATCAGTCCCTCAGCCTTGAGTCGATGTAATCAGTCCATCAATCCTGAAAAGGATACATCATAAGTGCAAAGTGGCTTATGTACTGTAGGGAGGAGAGGTGCAGCACTCGTAGATGGTATCACATTTGCCAAATGTAGAATTAGGTCATGCCTAAAGGTTAGCCGAGACTTTCACGTGTGCCTAATTTATCAACTTGTCGGTTTTCTGAATCATTCATCTACATACCAGATATATGGCCACTCTCATCAACGCAGCCGTCGGCTTAGTATGCAAAGCTTAACACGACATTAACGTTCCTAGGTAGCACAGTTTATTTTGAGATGACGACACAAGAAAAGTGTATTGACGAATTTACAGTATCAGCCTTGACATAATAAAAATCTTGGAATAGCTGAATATCAATAAATCAACATAACGACTGAGATACCTACCAGATTTATTGAAGAATTCTGATATCAAATGGCTTAGCCAATAAATAGCAAAGGTGCACAATACTGTGACTGGAACAAAACACAAATAACCAGCACATAGTGGCTTTGTAAATGGTCCAAGTCGGACCGAAACCTCGTCGTAAGCTCCTCTCTCCTATATACTGGTTAATTATGTATGGCTTAGCTATTGTAAGTATTATTAATAAATCTTTAAATGAAGTTAAGGGACAAACAGTCTGGAAACTATCAAATGTATCCTTAATATATAAAAAGGGCGACAAGATTTTCGTCTCATCATTTTAACATCCACTTTAGGTAAACAATTAGAAAATTTAATGGATAATAATAACTTAGCTTGATTCACCAAAAACAGATCATACCTTACTAACTTTTTTTTTTCAATAATACGAACATAAACAAAAGCTGAATGTCAAAAGTTCCACTAGACTTTATGTGTTTACATTTCCTAAGAGACTTAAACTAGGTAGCTCATCGAAAATTGTTGGCCAGATTAAAAGCGTATATTATAAAAGACAAACTTAATGCCTGTTAAGTGACTGACTCACCAACATGAAGCAGAGGTCTTTAGTAATAATATTGTCATAATGTAATAATGTAACCTGGTGGCTAAAAGTTCCCGCTCCACACACGGAGGGCCTGGGTTCGATTCCCGGCGGGTTGAAACATTTCGACGCGTTTCCTTACACCTGTTATCCTGTTCATCTAACAGCAAATAAGTACCTGGGTGTTAGTCGACTGGTGTGGGTCGCATCCTGGGGGACAAGATTAAGGACCCCAATAGAAATAAGTTAGATAGTCCTTGATGACGCACTGACTTTCTTGGGCTATCCTGGGTGGCTAACCCTCCGGGATTAAAAAACCGAAGAAAATCTTATCTCTCTTATCTTATCTGTCTCGGCTTACTACAAGTACATGAACAAGGTATACAGACCATAGCTGACATCAATGACATACTACTGTATAGAAAGCCGCTTGTTATGCAGAGCATTTCGGGCAAATTAGGTCAGTTTTGTCCCAGGATGCGACCCACACCAGTCGACTAACTCCCAGGTACCCATTTTACTGATGCGTGAACACAGACAACAGGCTAACCTGGAGTTTACCTGGAGAGGGTTTCGGGGTCAACACCCCCCGTGGCCCGGTCTGAAACCAGGCCTCATGGTGATTAGGATCTGATCAACCAGGCTGTTACTGCTAGCCGCACGCAAGCTGACATACGAACCACAGCCCGGTTGGTCAGGTATTGACTTTAGGTGCCTGTCCAGTGCCTTCTTGATGACAGCCAGGGGTCTATTGGTAATCCTCCTTATATATGGTGGGAGGCAATTAAACAGTCTTGGGCCCCGGACACTTATTGTGTTGTCTCTCAGTGTACTCGTGGCACCCCTGCTTTTCATCGGGGGAATGTTGCATCTCCTGCCGAGTCTTTATCTTTCATGTGGAGTGGTTTTCGTGTGCAGGTTTGGTACCAATCCCTCCAGGACCTTCCAAGTGTATGTTATCATGTATCTCTCTCGCCTGCGTTCGAGGGAATACAGATCAAGGACTTTCAACCGTTTCCAGTAGTTTAGGTGCCTTATCGCACTTATGTGTGTCGTGTAAGTTCTTTGTACACTCTCCAGGTCTGCAATGTCGCCAGCCTTGAAGGGGGCAGTTAGTGTACAGCAGTATTCCAGCTTAGAGAGCACAAGGGATTTGAAGAGAATCATCATGGGCGTGGTGTCCCTAGTTTTGAAGGTTCTCATTATCCATCCTATCATTTTCCTAGCGGATGAGGTAGATACATTGTTGTGGTCTTTGAAGGCGAGATCCTCTGACATTATCACTTCCAGGTCCTTCACATTACTTTTCCGCTCTACTGTATGGTTAGAATTTGTGGCATACTCCGACACATTTTTAATTTCTTCAAGTTTTCCATACCTGAGTAGTTGAAATTTCTCCTCGTTGAACTTCATATTGTTTTGAGTGGCCCATTCGAAGATTTGGTTGATGTCCGCTTCGAGTCTTGCGGTGTCTTCGATGGAGGTCACTGGCATGGTGATCTGGGTGTCATCCGCAAAGGAAGACACGGAGCTATGGCTTACTTCTCTGTCTATGTCAGAAATGAGGATGAGGAATGGCATGGGAGAGAGTACTGTGCCTTGTGGAACAGAGCTTTTTACCGTGGCTGCCTGGGTCTTTACTCTGTTTACTATTAATCTTTGTGTTCTATTTGTCAGGAAGTTGTAGATCCATCTACCAACTTTTTCCGTTATTCATTTATCCTGCATTCTGTGTGCTATTACACCATGGTCACACTTGTCGAAAGCTTTTGCAAAGTCTGTGTATATTACATCTGCATTTTGTTTATCCTCTACAGCATCCAGGACCTTGTCATGGTGATCCAGTAGCTGGGACAGACAGGAGCGACCTGCTCTAAACCCGTGTTGCCCTGGGTGTAATTGATGGGTATCTAGGTTGTTGGCGATCTTGCTTCTTAGAACCCTCTCAAAGATTTTTTATGATATGGGATGTTAGTGTTATCGGTCTGTAGTTCTTTGCAATTGCTTTACTGCCACCTTTGTGGAGTGGGGCTATGACTGTTGTTTTTAGTGTATGTGTGGGATGACTCCCTCTCCATAAAATGCTGAAGGCACGCAGTAGGGGCATCTTGGAATTCTTGATGAACACGGAGTTTCACGAGTCTGGGCCTGGGGCAGAGTGCATGGGTATGTCATTAATTGCCTCTTCAAAGTCTTGTGGAGTTAGAATATCCGAGATTTTTGGGATTACCAAATTTTGGGTTTCGTTCATAAGGAATTCATTTGGATTGTTAACCCTTAGAGTGGGCAGTGGCTCGCTGAACACTGAGTCATATTGGGACTTTAGTATCTTGCTCATTTCTTGGCTATCATCCGTGTATGTCCCATCCCACCTAAGCAGGGGCCCAATACTGGATGTTGTTTTTCCCTTAGATTTAGCTTAAGAGAAGAAGTATTTTTCTTTTCATGGCTTTTAGTTCTTCCTGTGATTCTTGTTTCCTATAAGATTCCTTCAGCTTAAGTTCGATATTTACAGTTTCATTGACTATTGCCTCCTTTCGTATTTCAGATATATTGACCCCACTCAGCAGCTCTGTGACTCTTCGCCTTCGTCTGTAAAGGGAACGTCTCTCTCTTTCTAGTTTACATCTTCTCTTTCTTTTACTTAATGGAATTTGTCTTGAGCAGATCTCCAGAACCACAGAATTAATTTTTTTCAAGGAAATGTAAGGAAACACGTCCGATGTTTCCACCCCTTCGCGGGAATCGAACCCGGACCCTCCCCCCGTGAAGCGAGAGCTTTTGCCACCAGGCCACGGGACACGTAACTCACGTAAAACGTAAGGTTATCCGGAAATCTGATCTCGGTTCATTCCTCTTCACAATGCACGTAAATGATATCAAAGTAGGAATATCATCTAAGATAGCAAATTTGGGTCAAATGAAGCATCCAAAGGTGACTGGATATTCAGATTGATTTGGACAGAGACGCTGTGGTCTGGGGAGTAGAGGATGATGTTTTAATATTGACACGCACAAAATAATGCATTTTGGGTCTAAAAAATGAATATACAGCAATAAATTTGGAAATATACTAACCGAAACAAGAGAAGTAAGTCTAGGACCTTTGATTAATTATAAGCAACAACCTCAAAATAACCGTGCCTATTTGCGAGAGCGTAGCTAACAGCATAGTTAGGTTGATAGCTAGAAACTTTGAGGAGAAAATACCAGACAACATATCAGTGCTGTAATGTACTTGTCAAACTGCACCATGGATATGTAGTCCAGTTTTGGTCCTCAGTCAGGTGAAAGAATAAGAAATACTGGAAAGAAAACAAAGAAGTAATACCAAACTTATACCTTTATTTAAAAACAAATCTCATTAAGAAAGACTCAAAGTATTCAACCTGCGTTCTTTCAGAAAATGTAAACTACTAGAGCTCAAAAAGTGGTGTTGACATTGTCTAACACGAGTTATTTAAAATGCTGAACGTGTACCTAACTCGTAAGAATAGAATGTAACCGAAAAACAGATGATGTACAATAAACATTTGTAAACAGAATTATAGCAGGAAGAAATAAAATACACTCAAGAACCAGCTGGACACACACTTTGCAGGTATAAGATTCATCATGATGCATAGTATCATAGTCGGGAGGAGCCGTCAGCGTCTTCATGTCTTAATAAGTTACAAATGACTAGCAAGGTATTCATAGGCCATGGTCAGGGAGGACAGGACTAAGCCCTCAATCTCACACTAAAATATATAAAAATGTTGCCATTGTTTACAATCCAATACAACCGCGCATCCCGTCACCGACACTCATACTCTTCTAAAAATACACTTCTAGTAAATCAATATACGATTAAATACAGTTCGATGGGAATAGAGTATACATGTTCTGTTTTACAACATAAAGAACGAAAATAACATAGCAGCGTCACTTACCGGAGTTTATGAGGGGATATACTGTCATATGTTACTATGAAAGTGAATTGTAAAAACTTTAAACTTCTGTAAGAAATCAAAATTAATTTAGACTCAAGGCGTTACATGAATTTTATATTAAGAAATGGGTTACTTGATTGTTAAGTAAATACTAGAGCTTAAAAAATAAAGAGTTCAGGGGCGCTTTGGTAAGCTTATTGGCTCAGTTTAAGAAGGTCGGAGTCACTTAAAGTTTATAAACTATTCACATTAATGTAACTCATGTTATATGACCTTTTTCTTCTTCGTTAAATCTACAGAATGTTCATTAAATAAATCTCAGTTGCGTTATCTGCATGCAAACTTACCAGGATTTAAGGTTAAACCTTAAATCCTGGTAAATCATTTTTAGAAAAATGTTGGATTTATTTGAACATTAGTTGGTGGCAGCTTGTTTATAAAGAATAAATCTGTAATACTGAAATGCTGTGTTTCATGCGATAAATTCTGAGTACCTCGTCTAATAACCTTTATTTTCCAACAATGATAACTTTAGACTTAATATGCTGGTGTATTTTAGGATGTTGGTCTATCTGACCAACATCCGGTTGACCAGGTCCTGATCCACTGGGAGGCCAAGTCAAGAAGTGGGCCGCTGGGGCTCTGACTCCCGGTACGACCTCCAGGTAGACTCCAGGTAAGTAAAAATAACAAAAGAATTTCCAGTTAATTTGGCTTCAAAACTGGTGTTTCTTAGCGGAAGATTCGACTGCTGCTGATTTGCCATGATGTCTGGTGTTGCTACTGCTGCTGACTTGCCATGATGTCTGGTATTGCTACTGCTGCTGACTTGCCATGATGTCTGGTATTGCTACTGCTGCTGACTTGCCATGATGTCTGGTATTGCTACTGCTGCTGACTTGCCATGATGCCTGGTATTGCTACTGCTGCTGACTTACCATGATGTCTGGTATTGCTACTGCTGCTGACTTGCCATGATGTCTGGTATTGCTACTGCTGCTGACTTGCCATGATGTCTGGTATTGCTACTGCTGCTGACTTGCCATGATGTCTGGTATTGCTACTGCTGCTGACTTACCATGATGTCTGGTATTGCTACTGCTGCTGACTTGCCATGATGTCTGGTATTGCTACAGCTGCTGACTTACCATGATGTCTGGTATTGCTACAGCTGCTGACTTACCATGATGTCTGGTATTGCTACTGCTGCTGACTTACCATGATGTCTGGTATTGCTACTGCTGCTGACTTGCCATGATGTCTGGTATTGCTACTGCTGCTGACTTGCCATGATGTCTGGTATTGCTACTGCTGCTGACTTGCCATGATGTCTGGTATTGCTACTGCTGCTGCAGGTGCTAGTGTTGCTACCTCTGGTTAAGTCATGTATGTGGGTTTTATTTACTAATCTGATTAGGGGATATTAACTGAAATGGGTTGTGAGCAGCACTTAAGAGTTAAACGAATCTAAAAAGTGGTGTTAGTGTGTGTGTCTAATGAATTCAAAATTTTTCTGTGAATTTCATTTGATAAGTGTGATATTTGTAGAACTTTTCAATGTTAAGCACTAATTCGTTTTGAAGGGAAACCTGGTTTCCCTTCAAAACGAATAAATCTTTCGCCTTGTTAAGCACTAAGCAAATGAGCACTATCATGAGTTATGAGTGAAACGTGCGAGTTACGAGTATATTGCATTAGAGCAGCGAGCACTTGCTACATAGTATGTACACTTGAGAGAGATGTATGGGTATAGTTGTAAGGTGAGTTCAAATCAGAGAAATATTTACTTTTAATGCAAGTTAGTGTGAGAGAAGGTAATGTGTGTGTGTGTACTCGCTTATTTGTACTTATCTATTTGTAGTTGCAGAAATCGAGCCACAGTTCCTGGGCTCTTTGTTAGTCGCTCTTAGGTCCACTTTCTTCCTTCTCCATGAGCTTTATCGTGTCTCTTCATAAAGCTATGTACTGAACCTGCCTCGACTTCATCACTCTCTAGATTGTTCAACTTCCTGACAACTCTATGACTGAAGAAAGACTTTCCAACACCTCTGTGGCTCATCTGAGTTTTCAACTTCCAGTTGTAACCCGTTATTGCAGTATTCCATCTCTGAAATATCTTGTTCCTATCCCATTTGTCAATTCCTCTAAGTATTTTATATGTCGTTATCAAGTTCCCTCTGTCCCTCCTTTCATCCAGTGTCATCGGGTTCATTTTCCTTTACCTTTCCTCGTAGAACATACCACTTAGCTCAGGGACTAGTCTTGTTGCAAATTTTTTATCCTTCTCTAAATTCTTGACGAACTAGACTAGGTGCGAGTTCCATACTGGTGCTGCACACTCCAATATGAGACTGACGTACACGGTGTACGGGGTCTTTAATGTTTTAACAGGTGCGAAACGCTGTTCTTAGGTTTGAAAGGGCGCCCATATGCTGCAGCATATTTTTTTGATATACCCCCTCGTAGTGGTTCGGTTTTTTAACTAACACCAAACCTTTTCTTATGAGGTTAGCAGACTTTGGCCACCTACCCTTTAAACTCTGTTAAAGTCTTTTTTAAACCCCTCCCCAAACTTTATGACTTCGCATTGGGGTGGTTTAAAACTTTAGAACAGTTGTTAGACAAGACTTGCAGCCTTCCAGACCCTTCTGCAGTCCAGCCTGATCCTCTCCACTTGAATTCTCCCATAGGTTTCACCGTCCGCAAAAGGGCCCCCTCTGAACTTCCCTTCATCATGTCATTCAAAATACCAGAAATAGGAACCGGCCCCTATGAAAATCTTTGGGAAACCCCGCTATCCCCGGTTGAAACTGTGACTTTTCGTCTTTTACCCTCACTCGTTGTTTATTTCATCCAGGTTTCCCCAATCAATTGCAGTATTTTTTCCTGTTATTCCTGCCTCCTTAGTTTTTTTGCACAAACCTTGTGTACGGAACGGGTTTTGAAACCTTCTTCAGTTTAAAAAAAATGAAGTTGTGCACCTCCTTTTCTCTCTCTTTTCCTCTCTCTCTCTCTCTCTCTCTCCTCTCTCCTCTCCTCTTCTCTCTCTCTCCTCTTTCTTTTCTTTCATCCCTTATTTGTCTACTTGTCGTAAGGATCCAGTGGGGTTTGTGAAAAGGATTTTTCTCCTTAAAAACCTTTTTACTCGTGTTAATTTTTCCATTGGGTACTCCACCATCTTCTTCTGATCAGTTTTCCCATGACTTTACATATATGTGTCATTGTCACTGGTTGTTTTTAATGCTGGCGGGTCTCCTTTCTTAAAGATTGGGACTACGTTTGGTGTAAAACACCCAGGTAGTTCCTTTTTCGATAGATTGGAAAATTTTTGTTAGGGGCCAAAGCCGTTGCTTCTCAGGACCCCCGAGGATTTGTTGTCCCAGCGCCTTTGAGGTATTTTGCTCGCTTGCAGCTTCTTCTTTCCTGGGTTTTGTGGGGTTACGTGTGTTTCTTCAGTACCTATTGTGAAATTTTATTAAAAATTATCGATGTGCATAATTTTCCCAGTGCAACTTTCCGGATGTTCTTTTAATTTCTCCATTCTACATTTCGTTTTATTTAGGATGTTTGGGTTTTGGTTAATGATTTCAAAGTTATCGATTACAAGGGTCATCAAAGCTGCTTCACCACCAGACAAGAATATTTTTAATCTTAAAAATTGGGTTTAAAAGTACACTTCGTGTATTACGCTGGGAGAAAATACATCTCGGTGTAGATCCTTGTTATTTTTACTATTAATAATTTTAACCCTTTTTTAATAATATAACCTTTTTAATATTTTTCACCTTTTTTAACAGGGCAGGTAATATTTTTGCTCTACTTCAACACTTTGTTTTTTTTTCCCAGGTTCCCGATGGTGGAGTTCTATCGTTTATTTTTCTATCGTTTATCTTTCTATCGTTCTATTTTTTATTCATTAGAAATATTAAAAAAATGTAGCTTAAACGTGATTTCAGTATGACAGTAGTGAGATAACCCCATTTTTTCACCCTTTAGAAAACCAAACTCCCATTTAGTGTTTTTTTTCCTATTTTTTCTTACTAAAAAGGAAATTTCTCTCTATAACCTTCGAATTTAAGCTCGTTAATGGGATTAAAATAATTAAAAGAAAAAACAACAGTCCTCTGTATTTTTAAAGCTGGTGACCCCCACAAGAATTAAAATTAAAAAAAATTCTTTATACATACGAACAAAAAAAAACCCACCTTCATTAAAACATATAATTTTAAAAAAAAAATTAAACCCCCCAGCTAGAAAAAAAATAGAAACATCATTTCAAATAAAACAGTGTTTTTAAAGTCAGTGATTTTGTAAAGGGTCCAAATGGGGACCGAAACGTCGTCGTAAGCTTCTCTCTTTTATGTGGGGTTATTTGTGTATTGTGTATAAGGTTGATGACCCCCACTGGAGCTTTTTGGTCATCTGACCGGACCTTCCACTCAAAAATGAAAAAACGAAATAAGCATAAGAGAAGTAACACAAAAATCTTAACCAGCACAAGTCTCTTTTTCAAATCTGTGTTTTGTGTCTTCATTTTTACAAAAAAAAAATATTTTTGTGGAGTGAGCAGAAGTTTTGGGAAATTTTGGGTTGCCCCGCGAGTTTAATTAGGGGGGTTAAGGGGAAATTTTAGGAGGCAAATTTTTAATGGAATTGTCTTTTGTTTTGGTTTAAAGGACGAGTGTAAGCCGAGATTTGGCTTTGTTGTTATGTTGTTGTTTTTGTTGGCTTGCCAGATTCACGGGGTTTTTTAGAATGAAATTTTCCCCGTGTGTTAAGAGGTTCAATGAACACTCTGTTCCTGTACACTACTACTACGACCATTACTTCTACTATACTGTTAGGACCCATTATATATATTGCTACGATTTTATATGCTATTCTACTTTACTTTTCCCTACCCTACTGTCAAAATAATAAAATAACAAAAATAATAAAATAAAAATAACAATAATAATAATAATAAAAACCTATCACCTACTGCTATCGCAGTTCTGATGTTTTTTCTGCTGTTTTTGTGTGTTCCCCCTAACCCTGTACTTCGTCTCTCGACCGGGGGGAGAGAGGCGTTCTACAGCTTCTATGCACGCCCCCTGGGAGTAAAACTTAGCTTAGCAACAAATGGCGGACCGAATAAACCGGCGCATAAAATACTTCTTCATTGAGTGGTTAGAGGATCTTTAAGCAGCGCCACGATGAAACGTTCCCTGCCAAGCATTATAGGATTTAGGCATCCCCAATGAATTTTCATGGGGGCTGATTTTTCTTCTACCTGTCGACGAATTTCAAAAAAGGAGGTGAGTATCAATTTCGGCAGTGGAAGTATGCTTGATGATGTGTCTAAGTTTTATATTTGGGGGTGAAGGACGGAATGAACCTTTTGGGCAACAGCATACAGCCTAAAAAGATTTTTCAGTGGTTATGGGGCGAAACCTCGGCACCATGGGAATGTGGAGGGTGGCCCTTACGAGGGGCCCCGGGAAGGGCCTTTCACACTGAAAATGCCCCTGGGAGGCCAAAATACCATATATGTCAATTGATAGCTATAGAACATAGGTTTTTATACCTATGGGGGAGAGGAAGACGTCCTTTAGTGACTTTATGAGACAGGCGGCACAATCCCCCCAGGAGACAGGGCCCCTGGGCGTCAAGAAAACTTCAAAAAGACACGTAATTAAACCCGTGGACGTTATGGGGGGTAAAGTGGAAACCCGGGGGAAAGGGGCCCTATGGAGTGGGAGGTCAAGAAAGAGGGGGTTTTTGAAGGTGTGTTACACTACCAGTGGAAACGGGGGGGGGGGGGGGGGGGAAGGAATATCGTGTCGACAGAGTTGGGTCTACAGATTCAGTAGGAAGGGATTTTGGAGGCTGTTGAAGGATTTTTTGGAGAGTCGGGCATGGTGTGGGAAAGGGGAGTAGGTTTTGGGTGTAAAGGGGAGGACGAACAGAAACGGGGTAAGGAAACTTAGTGAGGTTCGAATGGAGAGCAATGTGGTGGTGGAGGCCTCAAGAAAATGTGGTTTAAGAAGATATGTGTGTAGAGGGGGCTCCCCCAAGAGATCAGGGGGGCATCAACATGGGCGAAGTCCCCACCCAGGCAGAGGCCCCGGGAAAATTTGGGCAGCTGTGGGGAAACGGCCCAAAACCGGGGGGAGGGGGGGCAATGGGAAACGGGGGAAGGGCGGGAGGGGTTTTGGGGGGCAGGAACGAGTGATTGATGGAGTGGACCCAGACCCATGAAAGGAGGACCCAAATAAACCTCACCGCATAGGGGGAAGCCCCCATTTTTGTAAAAATTTGGTGTGTAACTTCAATGTAAAACGGTCTTAAAACCCAGGTCAGGGGTATGGTTGATGGGGTTTTTAGGGATTTAGTATTGTGTCGTTTTTTTCAGGAAAAATAACCCTGGTTGGATATGAGTTGTTTTTGAAAGGGTTTAGGTTTTTTTACCAGTGATTTTGAGGGGAAAAGGGGGTGTGGCTGTGGCGGTAAAAGGGGACCATCCTTTTCGTATCCTGGGTTGTCAGGGTGGTTTTGGGTTTTTTGGGGGGCCCGGGGGGTTAGTTTTGTAGGTTGGGGTACATGCCCGCAATAGTAAAAGCTGAGTGAAGGGGGGGATTTTGTACCGATGTTCTGGTATATCATTGAGGGTTACGCTATTTCGGTGATTGGTGGGGATTGGAATTTTTGTATTGGAATGTGATGTGGTTCCCGGGGGGGGGTTGTGTTTTGGGGTTCTGCGAGATGTTTTGCGAAAAGTTGGGGGGTAATGTGGTGGGGGAGGGGAAATGGAGTGGAGCACATTTTATTCGTAGGGGATAGAGGCACGGGTTGATAGGATTTTTTTAGGCAGGGAAAAGGTGGGAGGGATGAGGACTATCGATGTGGGTTTTTTTTGATCATCGTGTGTTTAGCAGTTTTTAGGGTAGAGGCATAGTGAGGGTTTTTTTTCGGAATACTGGAAATTGAATATCAGGCTACTTAGGGACGAGGGTGACGTAAGGATTTAAAGATTGGTGGAAATCCTTTTTGGGGGACTAGGAAAATGGAGATGGATTTGTGGATTTGGGGGAAATGAGGGGTTAATTGGAATGGGATTTTTTTAAAGTAAGGGGTAAGGAGACGCGAGGTGGAAAATTGGCTACAAAATTATCTTGAACGTCAGTTAAATGACTGTTATGCAGAGGAAGGGTGGGGCGGGTGAGGACATGGAACGTTTGCGAAATAGGTTGGGGGAAATTCACAATGAAAAAAATTTTAGGCAATTGAGTTTGGGGGGGGGGTTGGAGGATGTTTTTTGGAGGGATAGGGTATATTGAGGCAGGTACAGGGAGGGGGGCGGGTTTTTAGGAGGGTCAAGGCATCCACCACGGAAAATATTTAGTTTTTATGCAGATTTTTGGTTTAGGGAGAAAGGAGGGGGGGGCGGGGGGGGGGTAGGGACGTTTCGGGATGAAGGGTTTAATGGGGGATTAAAATAACGGACGACAGACTCGAGAGTAGTATTGTGGCGGGGGTGGAGGAGGCAGTTTTTGGTCTGGCCAGGGTTTAAACCCAGGCATAGACGGGATAAACAAACGATTTTTATAGGTTCATTGGGGGAGTGTCCGGCATTGTCTGGTGGGGGGTTTGAATTGTATGTTTTAAATAGTGGGGGGATGGGGGAAAACGCAAAAAAAAAACGGGGTGTCACGGTTTAGTGCCCCAAAAAAAAAGGAATGCTGAGTTTTGAAGATTACCCGGGGATTCGTTAAAGTGTCGGATTAAAGATTTTGTAAGGTTTTGGGCAACAGAATGGGAAAAAAGTTGGGTTTAGTGTTTCATGGGGGGAGTTGGGAATTCCGGGGAGAGGATGAGGGTCGACATGTTTTTTTTAGGGATTTTCTAGAGAGTTGTACGGGGGGGGATCTAGGTTAATTGGGAGAATGCATATGATTGCGTGGGCGGGTTTTTGTAGGATTTGCTTGAGGGTTGGGGGGTTTTGGGGGGGGGCAGTGAGGGGGGTGAACACCCCGTATGCTGAGGGGGAGGGGGAGGGTACAGAAAGGGAGTTTGGGTGAAAGCGTACCGATGGAAGGGGGTTTAGGAGGGTGTCCCATGTCACAGTGCTCTTTGCGGTGTGCAGAAACCTTTTTTGAGTCTGTTGAGCGGGGGATGGAGGGGGAGGGTGCAAAGGGGGGTTTGTTGGGTATGTGGATGATAACTTTTTTTGTACGGGGTAAGGGGGTTAAGGGGGGTGGGTAGGTGATTTAATGTTTGGTATGAATGGGGATGCGAGTTAATACGGTGAAATCAAAGGGTTTCTAGAGGTCGGGAATTTTATAGGGGGGGGTGTGGGGAGGCTTGGGGATGGGGTTAGGATGGGCGTGGTTTTACCCGAATGGGTATGTGGGTTGGTATATGGCGGGGGGGCAGGCATGCAAAGGGTAAAATTGGGCTCTGCAGGGTAAGGTTTTTTTAATAGACTGGAGGTTTAAGTGCGGGGACCAGCTTTACATCAGGGGTAGTGGGGGTAAATTCATTGTCATAGCAAGGTATGGGGGGGTGGCAGAGGGGGTTTTTTTTTAGCGGTACAAACATTGTGGAAATGCAAGGAGGGTGCTGAAGTTTGTGTGGGGATTTTGGGGGGCATGGTAAGTAAGGAGGGAGTTACACGGGTGTTTCGAAGAGGGGTTTAGGTTTGTTGCCTTTTGGACTGGAGTAATGGCTGTATATACAGCGAGGTAATAAGGGGGAAGGGGGTGTGAGGGGGCTTTAAAAAGGAAGTTATGGAGGGGGCACGTAAATGGTGGAGTGGGGAAAGGATTGAGGGTTTTGGAAGATATGTTTAGATTTTTATTGACAGTGCAAAGGTGGATAAAATCAAAGTGAAAAGGGTTTGGGGGGGGTAGTTTAAAAATCGAGAATTTTTGCAAGGGGTAGCCGTGTATCCAACGTAGATTGGGGGGTTATTTGGAAAGATTTTGTAAACTTAGGATCCGGCTAAATGAGAGGGAAATTTGTGTTCGTTTCATCATGGGGATTCTGGCCTCCAACGAGGTGTTACTGTGTATTGGGGTTTGTGGATGTTGGGAAAAGGCCCCTTATGTGGTCTTCTTTTGTACCCCCTTGGAGGGGGGAATATGGTGGGTGGGGTTATTAAATGTTGGGGGGGGGCGTTTGCCCCCTTTTAAGGGGTTTTCTACAAGATGTGGGGGGGCCTAGGGGGTGTTTGGGAAGGGCTATAATGTATATCAAGTGGTTATTGGTTCCAGGGGAATGAGGGGGTAAGGGGTGATACGAGGATAAAAGCTTGAGGCAAGATTCTTAGGACGAAATGTAGGAAAGCTGGGTTTATGGGGCTCCTGGGAAAAAAAATTTTCCCGAAGGGGTTTTAGGAACCTCACTGTTGGTTCCCTTTGTAGGGTCCTGAGGAAAGGACAAAGGGGTGGTCTCCTTATGGGGGGATGTTTAAAGGGGGGGGGTTGTTTTCCTCTGGGGCTTGTGGTGTCAAAAAGGGAAAGGGAGTGAGGTTAGGTATGGATGGTACGCTATGTTTTACGAGAAAAGTGTCATAGGAGATATAAGTGTAGCTTACGGGTTAATTTTTTAAGCCTGAGGGTTTTGTTCACTGTGTTAAAAATTTCCTTGATAGCCAAGATACCCAGCCCCTTAGGATCTCGTTTTTTTTTGTAATTTAATTTGGGAAGTTCGTTCCACAAAAAATTTTTTGAGATACCTTCGTTATTTTGGGACGGCAAAAAAAGAGCCTTATCCTTATTAATTATTTTGTATTATGTTTAAATTTTTTTGGGCCTGCAAAGGGTTTTTATGGGGAAATTTTTAAGTGTATGTATGGGATCTTGTTTCTATACCATGTTTTTAGGGGGGTTTATACCAAAAAAGTCTTGTGAACAATTTTTCTTTTTTCATCCATATGTGGGGGGTTTAAAAGGGGGGGGGGAAGGGTGGGGGGTTTTGGGTTTTTTAAAACCCCTTTTGATGTGCCGAGGTTTTCGTTAAAAAAAAACTTTTTTGGGTTATTTTATTATTAAATGTTACATGTAGTTTTTTCTTTTTTCTGTACCGGGAATTATTGTAAAAAAAAAGGGTTTTTTTTGTAACATTTTAAAATAATTTTAAAAATATGTTTCTTTTTAAGGTTTTTGTGGGTAAGGAAAAATACTTCCTTTCGTTTTCCTATTGGCTAGGATATAATGTAACATAACTTAGCCAATACTCTTTTACCCTGACTAGGGGGAAGTTGGGGTTTTTTTCTTTTTTTATAGTTGTTAGGTAGCTTTGGTTGGGGGTCTTTTTACTTTACTAAACATGATATGTGTGAAGTAATATATTGTGAAAATCTGGAGAGTTTTATCTGGAGAGATTTCCCGGGGGGTCAACGCCCCGCGGCCCGGTCTGTGACCGGGCCCTTTCCTTAGGTCAGTGTCCCAAAGGAAAATGGCCCCCCACACCATCGACAACCCCCCAGGTACCCATTTTATGATGGTTTTAGTCATGTTTTAAAAAATTTCAAACTTTAGTAACCTTGTGATGCTGTATATTTGTATGTTTTTGTTTGTTGTAATAGGTTTTAAAGAGGTACTCTTTTTTTGTTTTAAAAACCTTTGTAACTTTTCATTTGGGTTTTTTTATTTTTTTTTTACAATGGCGTTGGCGGCACCTATTAATAACTGTTAACTTTAGGGAGGTTTGTTTGCGTGTTTTGTTTGCAATAACAGGATTTTTGGTTATAATACTTGTTCCCCTTGGGGAATAACCGGGATAGTAGCCCAAAAAAGCCCTTTTTTTGTATTCATGTACTATTATTATGCATCCTTTGTACTTTTGTGGGGTTTTTTTTAATAAAAATATAAAAAAAAAAAAAGCCCTGCTCCCGCGCTGCTGCGAAACAACTGGTGCCCCTTTGCTATTAATTTGGTGTTGCTGTTGGCTAGGCTACGCGGCTGCTGTTGTTTTTTGTTGCTGCTGCACCCCTCCTGCGGGTTTTTTGCTGCAATCTTATAATTTTGTTTACAGCTGTTTTTAAAACCCTTTCCCCCTTGCCGTTTTAAAAAATTTTGCTATTTGTTGCCATTTTGTTTGGGGGGCGGGGGGGGGGCTCCCTTTTGCGGGGGGGGGGGGGGCTCGGGGCGGGGGCTGGGAGGCTGCTGTTTTTAATGATGCTTGCACCCTTGCCAAAACCATTTACTCTCGTTATATTGTTTTTTTTCACCCCAAAAAAACCTTTTTTCCGATAAAAATTCCCAAAAAAAAACCCAGCTGATTTTTTTCTTATTTTTTTTTTAAATTTTTTAAACCTAAACTGAAGCAACCCACACTCATCACCCACGCACACACACATACACACACACACACACACACACAATAAAACCACACACACACGAAACACACACCACACAAACACACACACACACACACAACAAAACCCACACACAACACACAAAACCACACAACGAAAAACCACACGTTTTACACATAACACCCACCACACACGAAACCACCATACCCACATACACACACACATACATCCCACAAAACGACGCACACACACATACACCCACAAAAACACCACAAAAACATCGACACCACACCAAAACAACCATTTAGCGGCCAGTGAAGGGGGGGGGGCCAGGAGCTTTACCCCCGCCATCTGAAACCCCAAAATAGGTGAATACACACACAAAACACTTGGAGGGGGAGCAGGGCCCACAATGGCCCCTAGAATTTAAACCCCCCCAAATGAAAAGTTTTAAAAATCGGGAAGGGAAAAGAAGCCCCAAGACGGAGAAATTAGGCTAGGGGGCCAAAAAAACGAAAACCCACTAAAGGGGGAAAGATTTTTTGGGTGAGTATAATCCCGACAGGTCTCCGGAAAAACCACTTTAAACCAGAAATAACTGCTGCAGCGTATGGGCGCCGGAAAATCCTTCCTAAGAAGGGAATCGTTCAAGACTTGTACACCGAAATACTTTCAGCCCCCTACGGGAGTATCCCAGCCCCAAATTTTGGGGGAACCCCCATCGGGTTCAAGCACGCCCAAAAAATTTTAGAAAAAGTCCCAAAGGGTTTGCAACAAGACTATTTTTCAAGTTAAGGACATATTCAAACGAAGGGAAGGGGGTTTTGGGGGGAAAATCGGGCCGGGAAGACACGGGGGGGCAGGAGGTTAGGGGGACTTGTTTAACGACAAAAACAAAAACTCCGAGGAATAGATAAGGTGGACAGAGCCCCGGAATGCCAGGGGGGAAACAAAAAAAGGGGTAAACAATTGGGAAGTTGGGGAAATTTTTGGGGGGGCCAAAGGGATGTCGGGAAGTTTTTTTCTTTCAACCATAGAGTTTTCGGTATTTGGAATGGGCTGGAAAGTGATTGTGGGGAAGGAAAACCATCATGGTTTAAGAAAAGGTATGATAAAGCTCTGGAGCAGAAGAGAGAGAGAGAGGAGAGAAAAGGAAACCCAAATTTGCGGTCTGTGAAGTGTGGGGGGCCAAAAAGGGATTCAAAACCCCGGGAAAAACCACAAACGGGTGAGTACACAACACACGCATACAAACAGGAGTTTATGAGCTATAAATCCGCCCCCCTGAAACCCCACGGGTTAAAGGAAAAATTTCACTTACAGCCCAAAACCCCCCCCCCACAAACAGTTAGCATGAAAAAGTCATGGAAAAGTCGGGAAAAAGAGGGGTGGGCCCTAACCGCACTGTTTCGGGATGGGGAAATCCTGTGTCCAAAACCAAACCCGGAGTAAGAAAAAGGGGAGAAAGGGGTGGGGGAGGGGGGTAGCTTTCATTTTTTTTGGACGTCGGAAATTGTGTTGGCGATTTTTTTCCCATAAATGGGTTTGTCCCAGTTTGACTTTTTGTGTTTTTTTGGAAGGAACCCCCTTTGTTTGAAAAAGGACTGAAAGGGTGACCCACTGCGTGGCTGCTTCAAATAAACATGGGGCCCTTGAGTTCCCAGGCTTTTTCTCAACCCTTTGGGGGATAATCTCCTTACTATCTCCGGGAAAACCCCAAAACACGGGGGCAAGAAAATACGGGAAAGGGACCTCCCTTTCCCTTTGGGCGCCCCCCAAAACCCCCCAGTCACACAAAAAGAATTGCTTAAACCCCCATTGGTTTCCAGTGACAGATTCAGTGCCTTCCTAAAGAAGATTCAGGGGGGTGAGTCTTTAATCACCTCAGTGTTGGGTTGCCGAAAAAGAGGGTGCACACCTCAAGAAGTTAGTCTTTGTAGAATTAAGTACCTTGTGAGGAAAAAACAGCCCGTCAGAGCACAATCCCTGAGCATCCTTCACTTAAATCATTGAGTTTATATTACATATATATCAAAAAATCTAATAAATTTAAACCAAATTTTCTGAACAACAAAAAAAAATAGGAATTCCAAGGGGTTTCCCTGGTTTTTAATTTTTTTCAAGAAATTATAAAAAATACAAGATAAACAGGGAAAGGGATATAAAAGGGGAGAGATTACATAACGTTTTTTTAACATAACACCTTACCCCTCTCTTTATGATGATGCGGTGGGGATTGGGCAAACCTGTCAGATACAACTTTTATTTTACCCAAATTTTTAAAATTTTCAACTTTTTCGAATATGTTTTTAAATTTTTTTCCCAAATTTTTTTGAGTAAAAGTGAAAATAATTTTCATAAACCTAAAAGAATATTCAAATTAATTTTCCGGGAAATTTAAATTTTTTGGAAAATTTAAAGGTTTAAAAAAGAATTAAATGAATATTACTTTTGTCCACTGCTAAAAGATGTTTATATTGTTGTACCTGGAGTTTTTCCTGGAGAAATTCCGGGGGTCAACGCCCCCCTGGGCCCCGGGTTTGACCAGGCCCCGGTTGGGTCAGTGCCTGGAATGGTTTGTTCCAAAACTTTTCCCAAATTTTGACTTTTTTTTAAACTTCATCAATATTTTACAGGGAATCTTGTAGACAATCCCTTTGTATTTTTGGAAAAATTTTTAAACAAATTTTCTTTTTTCGCATCAAGATTTTTAAATACAACTTTTTATTTTAAGATTCTTAAGTAGAGAAAAGTTTAAAAGAAAGTTATAAACGGGAAGGGGAACCCAAAATATTCTTTGTTGAATAAGACTTTGTTTTTTTATAAATTTGTAAAAAAATATATCCAGCAATTTTAAAAAAATTTCTTTTTAAATGTTTTTGGGAAATTTTTTGATCATTAAGTTATTTCAAAAAATTTTTCAGGGAAAATTTTCATCTCTGAAACCCGGGCTACAAATACACGAAGTTCCAAAACCCTTGATGAGGGAAAACGAAACTTTTAATTTTTTTGACATAAAAATAATAGTGTCATAAAAACAGTTATTTATTGTTTTTTTTTGTAAATTTAAAATTTTAAAAACCAAAGGTTACCCCTTTAAAAGTGAAAACATCTAGAAAAAGCCCAAGGAATTTTTTTTTTTTCAAAATCATCGTTAAATTTCGGAATGAAAAAGAAATTTAAATTTAAAAAAAAAGGTTTATTTTTTTATAATTCTTTCGCATTAAAAAATCCAAACATCAAATACCTGTAAAATTTCTCTATTGGGGAAAAATTTTGTTAAGTAGTCTTCCCTTTTAAAAAAATTCCATGTAAAAAATTTGCAAAGGGAAAAGGTGAGAGAGGACTTCCCATTGCTTTCCAAAAATTTTGAGTTTTAAAATTTTGCCATTAAAAATACACTTTGCATAAAAAAATACAGATTTTTATAAGCTGAGTGATTGTAGGGATTGGGGAAAGGATGTTGTTGCGTTTTTAGAATTCCGGGTGGTTTCCCTTTTCCCATGGTTTACCCCCCGGGCCTTTGGGTCCCTGACATGGGGGTGTCTTGAAGGGCATGCCAGCTGCAACAGCAGCTAGCGATGCTATTGGGGTGTTGAAGCTGCCACCCAGGCAAAGGGGGAAACTTTAGGAAGGACCCCAAAAACAACCCTTACAGGGTCCAGTGGGGCCCCCCCCCGTTTGGGGTGTTTGGGGCTGAAAAAAAACTCAGCTTCACGGGGGATTGGTGGATGGGAAGTTTTGCTATTGGGGAAATAGTGTTTTTTTTTGTTCTTTAATTTTCGCCTGGAGACTTTTGATTTATTTGCGCATGGGTTTGCTTGCCTTCGTGTCATTAAAAATTTCGTGAAAACAAACAACTGTTTTTTGTTGAAAAGGAAGACATTAATACGGTTTAAAAATAATTTTCTTTATTTTCTGAAAATTTCAATTTTACAAGGTACAAAAGACGTAGCTGAACCCTCAAAAGACAACTAAAAGCCGCATGGGTTTTGAGGAGCATTTTGGGGGAAATTAGGTTTTCATTTTCCCAGGATGCGACCCCCAACCCCTCGACTAACACCCAGGTTAACCCCTATACTGAGGGTGAAAAATTTGGAAAAAACCCCGGGTAAGAAAAACCCCTAACCCAAAGTTTCCAACCTTGCCCGGGGTTTAAACCCTGACCCCCCCCTCCCCTGGAAGCGAGAGCTTTTTTTCCACCCGGGCCCCCGAGGAGTATAGGCAATGGGTTTAAAAGTATGGGAAAAGATTAAGAATGTAATATTTGAGTGCTCAGCAGAAGTTTGTGTTACAGGGAAAAAGGATTTTGGGAGCGAAGAAGGGGGCGATTGGTGGAATGATGAGGTAAGGGGGTAAGTAGTAAGAGAGAAAAAATTGCATATGAGAGGTTTTTGCAAAGCAGAAGTGATGCAGGGAGGGACGAGTGCATGGAGAGAGAAAGTGAAGTTAAGAGAGGGGGTGAACGAACGTAAAAGGGAACAAATGAGAGAGTGGGTGAGATACTATCAACAAATTTTCCTGAGAAAAAGAAAACGTTTTGGAACGAGAGTAATAAGTCAAGAAAGTCCGGGAATGAATGGATTTGGACAGTTAAAGATAGGAGAGGAGAGTTATTAGATGGAGATTTGGAATATTGGGAAGATGAGTTATATTTTTTAGGAAATGTTAAATGTTGATGAAAAACAGGCACCAAAAACAAGTATCGCCACTACAAGTATTATATTTCCAGTACCACCGCTACAGTTATCAATACTTACAGTAACCAAAATGCAGGTATCACAATTACAAGTATCACCAATGAAAGTGTCACCACTAAAAGCACCAACACTACAATTACAAGTACGTCCAGTACTACCCATATAAGTATCACTACTAGAAATTCCACCCCTACAAGTACCACAACAAGTATCATCACTATAATTATTAGTACTTCCAGAATCACCAATACAAGTATCACAACAAGTATCACCACTACATTTATCACCACTGCAAGTGTAGCCACTACAAGTATCAGTATTTCCACTACCACCACTACAATTATCACTTCAAGAAGCATCACCACTGCAAGTGTAGCCACTACAAGTATCAGTATTTCCACTACCACCACTACAATTATCACTTCAAGAAGCATCACCACTGCAAGTGTAGCCACTACAAGTATCAGTATTTCCACTACCACCACTACAATTATCACTTCAAGAAGCATCACCACTGCAAGTGTAGCCACTACAAGTATCAGTATTTCCACTACCACCACTACAATTATACTTCAAGAAGCATCAACACTGCAAATGTAGCCACTACAAGTTCAGTATTTCCACTACCACCCCTACAATTATTTACTTCAAGAAGCATCACCACTGCAAGTGTAGCCACTACAAGTATCAGTATTTCCTCTACCACCACTACAATTATCACTTCAAGAAGGCATCACCATGACAAGTGTAGCCACTAAAGTATCAGTATTTCCACTACCACCACTACAATTATTTACTTCAAGAAGCATCACCACTGCAAGTGTAGCCACTACAAGTATCAGTATTTCCACTACCACCACTACAATTATCACTTCAAGAAGCATCACCACTGCAAGTGTTAGCACTACAAGTATCAGTATTTCCACTACCACCACTACAATTTTCACTTCAAGAAGCATCACCCACTGCAAGTGTAGCCACTACAATTTATCAGTATTTCCTCTACCACCACTACAATTACACTTCAAGAAGCATCACCACTGCAAGTGTAGCCACTACAAGTATCAGTATTTCCACTACCACCACTACAATTAACACTTAAGAAGCATCACCACGCAAGTGTAGCCACTACAAGTATCAGTAATTCCACTACCACCACTACAATTATCACTTCAAGAAGCATCACCACTGCAAGTGTAGCCACTACAAGTATCAGTATTTCCACTACCACCACTACAATTATCACTTCAAGAAGCATCACCACTGCAAGTGTAGCAACTACAAGTATCAGTATTTCCAGCACTACTACTTCAAGTATCACCACTACAATTATCACCACTACAAGTATCAGTACTTCCAGTTCGATCACTTCATGTATCACCATTACAAGTATTAGTAGCTCCAGTACAACCACTGCTGTTATCAGTACTTCCAGTACCACCACTGCAAGTATCACTATAGTTCTTCCAATACCACCACTACAAGTATCACAGCCACAACTATCACCAATACTAGTGTCACCGCTGAAAGTAACATCACTACAAATATCACCACTACATGTATCAGTATGTTCGGTACCACCCCTACAAGTATCAACACTACAAATTCCTCCACTACAAGAATCCCAACAAATATCACTACTACAAGTATTAGTAGTTCCAGAACCACCACTAGAAGTACCATCACTACAAGTATCACCACTACTAGCATCTGTACTTCCAGTACTACCTCTTCATGTACCACAGATACATGTATCACCAGAGCAAGTATAATTTATATGAGTATCAATACTTCCAGTACCACTACTACAAGTATCACTACAAGATTCATTGCTTACAGTACCACTACTACAAGCATCACTACAAGATTCATTGCTTACAGTACCACTACTACAAGCATCACTACAAGATTCATTGCTTACAGTACCACTACTACAAGTATCACTACAAGATTCATTACTTACAGTACCACTACTACAAGTATCACTACAAGATTAATTACTTACAGTACCACTACTACAAGTATCACTACAAGATTAATTACTTACAGTACCACTACTCAAGTATCACTACAAGATTAAAATTTCTTACAGTACCACTACTACAAGTATCACTACAAGATTCATTACTTACAGTACCACTACTACGAGTATCACTACAAGATTCATTACTTACAGTACCACTACTACAAGTATCACTACAAGATTCATTACTTACAGTAAACCCCTACTACAAGGTATCACTACAAGATTCATTACTTACAGTACCACCCATACGAGTATCACTACAAGATTATTACTTACAGTTTCCACTACTACGAGTATCACTAAAGATTCATTACTTACAGTACCACTACTACAAAGTATCACTACAAGATTCATTACTTACAGTAACCATACTACAAGTATCACTACAAGATTCATTACTTACTAACACTACTACGAGTATCACTACAAGATTCATTACTTACAGTACCACTACTACGAGTATCACTACAAGATTCATTACTTACAGTACCATTACTATAAGTTTGACAACGAGTGTCACCCCTACAAGTATTACCCCTATAAGCAACACCACTACAAATATCAACAAAAATCACCACTAAAAATCACCACTGCAGAAATTAACATTATAAAAATCACCACTATATAAATAACTAATATCACCACTACAAAAAACGCCACTACAAAAGTCACCATTACGAAAATCACCACTACAAAAATCACCACTATAAAAATCACCACTATAGAAATAAAAACTTCAAAAAAAAACCACTAAAATCACCCCTATAAAAGTCACCACTACAAAAAATAACCACTACAAACATAACCACTATGAAATTCATCACTATAAAAATGACCAATATAGAAATAACCACAAAAATCATCACTACAAAAATCACCAATATAAAAGTCACCACTTCTTCTTCTTCTTATGACCAGAGCTTTGGTAAGATGGGTAAGGA
This sequence comes from Cherax quadricarinatus, assembly GCF_026875155.1. Lineage (NCBI taxonomy): Eukaryota > Metazoa > Arthropoda > Malacostraca > Decapoda > Parastacidae > Cherax > Cherax quadricarinatus. Next base: position 10,051,817 of record NC_069462.1, read on the forward strand.
AGAAGGATGGGTAAGGATGGAAATATTGGAAAAGGGTGGGAGGGGGGAGAGAGGTAGGATATAAAAGGTAAGTGGCCCAACCACTTTGGTGTAATTTAAAAAGTGTATGTGAAATGATAAGATATTCTTGAAGGGGTATAATACTAACCCATCAGAGTCACATAGATATAACAGATATATAACTACATGACTCTGAATTGGTAGTAATTATACAAGTTGCAATTGCTTTTTTTTTTTTTTTTTTTTTTTTGCGATTGCACAACGGATTTTTAAATGCACAATGAAGGCAATAATTTTCTGGCCAGTTTATAGAATTACTTGACAATGGCTTCTTACAGGTGGTGTCCAGCCATAGTAAATAGCATAATTTTTACATTAGATTGTTATATAAGATGTCTCCCTAATTGGGGGCGATGATTTTCTTAGTATACATAGAAGGGTTCTGGTGCTACCCAATCTTCTTCATCAGGGAGGTTGCTCAATATCATTGGTCGATGGTAACAATCTTTATGTATAAAACGACGGACCCTCTGTGGGAGAGTCATTCTTTGAGTCCTGTGAGGAGGAGTATTGATGATATAATCCGTGGTATTTACCACTTGTATAGGATGTTCTCTATCTGGCATGTAGAGTTCTTGCATTGAATAGAGTTGTTTCTTTTTTTAGAGTGTCGAGGCGTACATTTTTTGGCAGTAATATCTTGTTGTATGTGTAAATCTGCCATTTTAACTCTGTCTCTCCTCCTGGTATCGTAATGAAGCGAAGAGCTCTATTCTGGACCCTTGTAGCCGTAGCATGTTGGTCTTTGTTGTTAATGTCATTGGGACACAAGGGTATTCGAGTTTTGGGTTTCTTATTAACATTTTATACAGATATTTTTTGACATGTTGAGGGGCTTGATTGAATCGAAAGAGACTGCTAAGACCGGCTTTGGCTATGTTGATCTTTTTAGTTACATGAGATGTTGAGTGGAGCAGCCTGTCTATTTCATATCCAAAATCTTGTTAGGGTTTCTAATGGCTACAGGTGTACCTCTGATGGAGATACCCCCTTTATCTTCAATTGTTGATGTAAAACATCATATCGTGCTAAACAAGGACCTTGTCAGGATTAGTCGTAATTCTCCTTTCTTTTCCCAATTAGATGTTTTACGAAGTTCAATATTCATTTTTTCTATGACTCCTCTCATACTGTATTTTCCTGTTACCGGAGTTGATGAGACGACATGAATAACATCATCTGCAAACTGTGTCACAATTTTATCATTAAACTCTGGTTGAGGAAGGTCATTCACATAAATGTTGAACAGAAGTGGACTGAGACAAGAACCTTGTGGGACACCAGCTGTCGGTATAAAAGGCTCTGTCGACCTGCATGAAAGGGGAATGATTTTTCTTTGAGTTAAGAAATTATTTATTAATCTGAGAAAAGTCCAGTTATAGTCTGGTAGGTCAATGAGTTTGTATATAAGGCCATCATGCCATAAGCTATCAAAAGCTTTATGAACATCTCTGGTGGCAATTAAGGCAAGATTGCCCTGATGTCTTAGACTTGCTACAGTATCGAAAATAACATTTATTGCATGATTGGTACCTCTATGTATTCTAAAGCCAAATTGTTTTTCAGTAAACAAGTGATTAAACTCCATATAGTAGTTCAATCTGTTGGAAATGACTTTCTTAAGAACTTTTCCAGTGACTTCAAGTAAAGATATAGATCTATAGTTCCCAGGTTGGTGGATGTTTTTATTGGGCTTACCAAGAAAGATCATCCTAGCAGTCTTAAAAACAACTGGAAAATGTCCTGAGGCCAAGATGGCATTAAAGATATTTACCAAAGACTGTTTACATTTTCTAGATAGGAACTTTATTTGTTTCATTGTTATCCAGAGAGGCCAGGGGCTCTATTTCTCATTCTGCCAATAACCTGACTCATCTCGAGTAATGTAATAGGTCTAGTAAGCGGGTGGGTATCTTTAAGAGTTGAAGTATCGATGGAAGGTAGTGGTTGTAGATCATCCAAGTTCTCATCTCTCCATTCATTTACCAACCGATAATGATTATTGTTAAATTGACGACTGTTATTGTGGGCTAGAATTTTCTCCCATACATCACCCATCAAATTAGCCTGGTCCTGTGGATCGTCAAGTTTAATTTCAACATCTTCATCATCCTCTGGTGGCCTGGTGGTTAACGCTCTCGCTTCACACGGTGAGGGCCTGGGTTCGATTCCCAGCCAGAGTAGAAAGATTGGACGTGTTTCTTTCCACCTGTTGTCTATGTTCCCCATCAGTAAAATGGGTATCTGGGTGTTAGTCGACTGGTGTGGGTCGCATCCTGGGACACTGACCTAAGGAGGCCTGGTCACAGACCGGGCCGCGGGGGCGTTGACCCCCGGAACTCTCTCCAGATAAACTCCAGATAAACTCCTCATCAGTGAAGGTATGAACTAGGTAGTTAGGAGCCTTGTGCTTTTCCCCTAAAAGTTGTCGGATCTTACTCCAAAATTTTGCTGGTTCACGTTTATACTGATTAGCTTGAAGAACTAGCAATTTCCATAAGTCCCGTTTGTGATGACTAATCATGTTAATTAATTCTTGCCTTAATCGGTGCAGTGTAGCTGCTGGTGGTTGTCGCGTTTGAAGATGCCTTTGACATTCTGCTTGATAATTTCTTAAATTGTCTCTAATTTCCCTAGTAGGTTTATATTGTTGGTATATCTTTGTGGAAGCTAATTGACAAATTGCATTAGTAGCTTCAATTATTCGATTATGCAGGGACCTGATTGCATCATCAATTGCAGTGGAAGGTAGATTTTTTCCCAAAGACACAATTTCATCGTCACCCAGAAATGCCCTGAAGGGGTCAAATCCTAGGGTGTTAAGATTGGGTTTAGGAGGTACAGGGATTCTAAATGGAGAAGTTTGTAGTTGTATTATAACGGGGATATGGTCAGATCCTACGTTTCCACCAGGAGATATACGACAGTGAAAGATGTCACAGTCTCTGTTTGTCAGTACTATATCTGGTGTCCCTGGATAAGGTCCAATGTACGATTTAAAGAATGGGCCTTGAAATGACAAGTTTCTAGCTGTCATGATATTAAATAGTTGTTTTCCTTTTAAGTCACCCAGTGGAATACCAGCTCCACAGTTAAAGAGGGCAGGGTGATGAGCATTAAAATCTCCTGCTAGAATTGTTGGAATATTTCTGCTTAATATCCTATGTAGAGGAATTGACTCTATATATTGTTGTCTCGGGTCAAAATATCCAGTTGCTATCACTAGTTGGCCATGAGACGTCGTCATTTCTATTGCAAGAATGTTATCTTCATCAACATGAATATTTTTAAATGTATAGCCTAATTTAACTAAGATGGCTACACCACTAAAAGGTCCTCTCGATTTCTCCACAGTAGAGTAACCACGAAATTTAATATGTTGATCAACTCTTGCAGCTGTCTCGTTCAAGAGTATAACATCGGGATTGTAATTATGTAGTTCAACTTCAAGGAGGTAACGGTTATTAAAGAAATGTTGAACATTAAGTTGGAAAATTGTAATCCGAGTCACCACTATAAAAATCACCATTTTAAAAGTCAGTATAAAAATCATAACTACAAATATCATCACAACAAAAATCATCACTGCAAAATTCACCACTTCAAAAATCACCACTGCAAAAATCACAACTATAAAAATCAAGACTATAAAAATTACCACTCTAAAAATCACCACTACGAAAATCACTACTACAAAAATCACCACACAAGATCACCACTTTAAAAATCACCACTACAAAAATCACTACTACAAAAATCCCTACCACAAAAATCATCAATTAAAAAATTCACCACTATAAAAATCAAAAGTAACAAAAATCACCACTACAAAAATCACCACTACAACAATCACCACTATAAAAATCACCACTATAAAACTCACCACTACAAAATTACCACTACAAATATCATCACGACAAAAATCACCACTACAAAAATCACCAGTATAAAAATCACAACTTTAAAAATCAAAACTACAAAAATTACCACTAAAACATCACAACAAAAATCACCACTAAAAATCACCACTACAATAATCACCACTAAAATCACTGCTACAAAAATCACCGCGAAAATTCACCTTAAGAAAATCACCACTACATAAATCGCTACTAAAAATCATCTCTACATAAAATTATTAAAAATCACCACTACAAAAATCACCTCTACACTTAGCACTATTTGCATTAGTATATAAAAATAAAAAACTCATAAAAAAATATAATGAAATAATTAGAAAATTAATAAATTAAAAATGTATAAATAAAAGAAAAGAATAAAACCGTAAAGAATGAATTAATAAATTAATAAAAAAATATAAGTAAAAAAATATATATATATAAATAATATTTAATATTCATCTCTAATAAAAGAAAATAATAAATCTTGAACAGGAATTTTGTCATTTATTATTTTTTTTTATATATGTGAAGGAGTTAAAGCTTCAAGCATCACTAAGTTGGTTTTGTAGGAGAGTCAGTGATGATTGGCAGTGTTGTGTATATACTGTACATAACACAAACTGTATACTGACAGCAGCTCTCAGCTATTTTGCCTGACATTATCTTCTGACAGCAGATAAAACACCCAGAACTCACCACGTGGAGGTGGCTGCTCAGAGTTCCTTGTGTGTGTGTGTGTGTGTGTGTGTGTGTGTGTGTGTGTGTGTGTGTGTGTGTGTGTTGCAAGACAAGACGTCATGCGAAACATAGGTTAAAAGTGAATTAATATATTTAACAAACCAGTCTTTCTATGTTTGCTCATACTGTAACTATGTTTAGATGTAGATAGAAGCGTTGGTGGCTATTTTCTAGTGTCCATCCGTCACCACACTGATACACTTGAAGCCACGTTAATCACTGGTAAAATGACATATTTACCGGTGAATCTATTGAATTTTTGTCATAGTCGCTCCTCAATTCTTCTGTTTCTGTCTTGCCAATCGTTTTGGTTTCTTACGAGGACGTGCAAGATATTTTTTGAAATACAAAACAAAGTTTTGGTCTTTTAGGAAATTAATGCCTAGGCTGACGTCGAAATTAATTGCTTTATGAAAGTCGGTACCGTGACTTGTCCAGCGGCGGTTGTTTATCAATATTGGAACTGGTCTGTTGGTGGTAATCAGTTCTTCCAACGATGTTCCAGTCCAAGTCTGAAACTCAACGATTTCTATTTCTGGATCTAGCTGAGAAAGTTGCTCAGTACTTACGAAGTCAGGGTTCACACTCACCATATCTGCCCCGATCTACAAAAAGTTTTCGTTTGTTGACCAAAACTTCGCGGGGGATTTTGAAAAATTTCGGAAATTGCCGTCTTCCCCCTTTTAAAACTTTGAATTGGAAACGGCATCCTGAAGAGAGAAGGTAAGTCAGCATCGGGGTTGTCCAAGAAATTCTCTACCAAGGACGTTTAAAGCTTTTGCCCAGACAAAAACGAAATTCCTGGCGCATTACGGCGTCGGAGATTTTAAAGGGAAAATTTTCAATTTTTCCTCTAAATTTGGGCATTTTTTCTTAAAGGTTCGACTACATTGGAAATTTTTGTTACAATTGATAAATTCACTAAGCCCAGTATCATGGATTATTTTATCTCCCAAAAGCAGAGAAAGGGGGACCCGAATCAATGAGAAAAACAACTTTCCAAAAAGTCCGTTTTAACCCGTTGCGGTGCAGTAGGGATTTACCTAGTTTGGGCCGGGAGCAAACCCAAAAAAATCTCTTTCATATCCATTTTGGGGAACAAATTTTGAAACAAACAATTCCCAGAAAAAATTCCCTTTAAACCCTTTTGAAATTTTTTTGCTATTTACTGTTAAATAGTGAGGAAAAGTTAGGGGGTAAGACTTAAAATATTGGATCAATAATCCCCAGATAAATTCTTTTCCTTTTTTAATTTTTAAAAATGCTATTGACTGTTAAATAGTGAGGGACGTTTTTATGGGGGTAACCAAGTGCAATGAAAATGAAATTTTGATGAAATTAAAGAAAAATGGACTTGTAAAAAATAAAGGAAGATGGAAAATTTGATGAGTTATTTATGGGGAGTGAAAAATTTAACGGGAATGAGTTAGGGGATGGTTTTGTGAAGAAAGGACTGTGTAGTTTTTAGTGGGCGAGTTGAAGATGAATTTTGTGGGTGGATTAACGATTTTGTTTGTGAAGATGGGGCGGGGAAAAGTGTTTGTTACGAGTATGAAGATGATCTGTGATGGTGTTAGCGATGTTTTTTGGGGAAGATGGACTGTGGGTAGGTTTTGTGACATAGGGAAAAACTGTGATGGGGTTAGTGATGAATAGGAAGGGGATCTGGATTTGGTTTTTACTTTTTGTGTAGTAAAAAAAAGAAATCTAATCCCAATTTTTTGGGTGTGGAAATGAAGATGAACATGTGGTGAAAGTATGTGAGTGAAAAATTTAACTGTTTATGGTGTTAAAATCATGTGTTAATTTAAGATGAAAAAAAGAAAGCAAAAGTGATATGTAGTGACAGTGAAGATTTTAAATGTGATTGTGTTTAGTGATGTGTAGTGAAGATGAAAAGGGATGGGGATATGTGTGGTGAAAACTGAACGTGGAAAGGTTTTAGTGATGTGTATGAAGATTGACTGTAAAGAGTTATTTTTTTTATAAGTGATGATGAACTGTAATGAGTTAGTGATGGTATTTAAAGAACAAAAAAGGGGTTATTTATGTTAGTGAAGATGAACTATAATGGTGTTAAATGATGTGTAGTGAAGATGGACTGTGATGGTTTTTAGTGATTTGGGTAGTTAAGATGTTTTGCGATGGTGTTTTTTCACTTCAAAAAAACCCCGCATAAACTGGGTTTTATTCAAAATTTATAAGAAAGATTTAAAAAAATAAAGTGAAATGTATAGCATATCCAGAAAATATATTCTGAAAACAAATGTATTACTGAGGGGGAAAACCCGTTTTTTTTAAAAAGGAAATGGGGATGTCGGGGACGGGGTGTGCGGTTTAAATTTGGGTAAAATGCCAGGCCCAAAATATAAACAAACTTTGGGGAAATTAAATTTAGAGCTTAGTCCTGACCATGGCCTTGTTTGTCATTGTACCTTATTAGCACATGAAGGCGCTGACAGCTCCTCCCGACTATGATGCTATGTATCATGATGAATCTTATACCTGCAAAGTGCGTGTCCATCTGGTTCTTTATTGAGTGCTGGTTATTTCTTTCTGCTATATTTCTGTTTGCAAATGTTTATGTCTCTCGGTTACTTTTACGAGTTATGTATGCATTAAGCATTTTAAATAACTCCATTTAATATCTTAAAGAGTTCAATGAGATAGAGCAGTTTTTATTTTCCTTAGAGAAAACATGATTTGTTTCTAGATGAGGGTATGAGTTTGGTATTAATTCTTTGTTTCCTTTCCAGTATTTCTTAGTTTCTCACCTAATCTGGGGACTAAAACTCCGCTACATATTCATGGTGCAGTTTCACAAGTGTTTTATAGTGTTTACATGTGAACAATCTGGTGTTTTTTTCTTTTTCAAAGTTTCTAGTTATCAAAGCTACCATTCTGTTAGCTATGCTTTCCCAAATAGCCATTGCTTAATTATTTTTACTTCATTGCTTATGATTTCTCCTAAGTCCTAGGCTTCTTCTGCTTCGGTTACATTATTTCCAGACATTTTACTGTATATTCATGTTTCGGACCCAAAAATGCAATACTTTGAGCATGTCTATGTTAAACGTCATCTTTTTCGTCTCTGTCCCAAAAATACTGACCCATGCGAGGCAGGTCCATGTCACTCCATGTCACTCTGAATAATCAATCACCTTTGGATGCTTCATTTGTTCCCAATTGGGTCATTCACAAAATTTGTTTTTTTAGATGTTTCCTTTCATTGGCATCAATTAATATACATTGTGAAGAGGAATGAACTGAGTTCATATTCCTGGATAAACCTTATCTTTTACGTGAGGCACTTAAACATCTCTCCGTTGAGCACCACTTTCTGTTTCCTGTCGTTGAGCCAGTCACTTATACATACATGAAGTTCTAAATGTGTAGTGTATAATACAGTCAAGATGAAGAATGTGCATCTGGGTGTCTTTATTGTAGACGTTTCGCCATCCAGGGGCTTTATCAATACAAATTCAAGGATTTAATGGGAAGACAGTAGAACTATTTACAAAAGATGAGGTAATCAGTCCCTCAGCCTTCGAGTCTTCAGATTCTTCAAGATTGTATTGATAAAATCATTGGATGGCGAAACGTCTTCAATAAAAATATCCAGATGTTGTAGATGTCTCTAATTGTTCATTCAGGAATAAACTTTGTCTACTATACTATGCGCTTTCAATTTGTCCATCAGTTTTCTACGAGGTTACAACTTGAAGTCTTTCAGGAAATGTATATACGTAAAGTTTGGTGGAATTTTTGAATCCCAGTTTTTGTATATGTTCGTGTTATTAAAAAATCAAGCAAGTTTGTTGCTGAATCTGGTTAAGTTATTATTTTCCATTAAAGTTACTATCTTGGCTCTAACAATAGAATCCAATTGTTTCCCTAAAATGGACGTTAAACTGATGGCACGATAGTTTTAGGGTATATTCTTTCACCCTTTTTTATATTCGGAAAAACTTTGAGGGGTTTCCAGACTTTTGTCCCTTATTTCTTTTACTGATTCTTTAAAAATTTACAGAAATTGGCAAACCCCCATGGTATCTAATTTTTTAATAAATCTGTTTGATCAGGTTGATGGCCCTTGACCACCAAGGGCTGTCACAGCCCGGGCCGGGGGCGTTGCCCCCGGAAAAATCTCTCCAGGAAAAAATTCCAGGTATCTCATCGGCATGTTTGATTGTTATGTTCATTTTTTCCCAAAAATTTTATTATATAAGGTTTTTACTGAAAATTCGTCAATACATTTTCAATTTTGGGCCTGAAAATAAACTGTGAAACCTAAAAAGGTTAATGTATGTTCAGTGTTAGTTGTTATCTGAGTCAGACGGTGCTTTGATGACATGGTCAATTCGACCTTATCATTCGCCATTTTCACTAGTCGAAGGTCCTATACCTTGTTTTAAATTTTTTTTCTTTCTCCCCTAACCTTTTTCGAGGGCAGAAAGCATAAAGCTTTTGTTTTCCTCGCTCTGCTCGACTGTGAAGGTGAAGTTTCCCCGAACGGGCCAAGTACTTCCCGCCTTTGGTATGCCCAGTTCTTTAACGTCTCCCCCCCCCTTTATCTGCTATTTTTGACAGAAGAGAGAGAGATAAAGACAATCGTCCCTCTTTTGGACCCCCCCCTGGACGATCTGTCATTTCATCAAAGCCTTAAACCTAGGGATGGGGTGGCCTTACATTTGTAAAAGGGCAATATTATAAAAGTACACACTTAACTCCACCCCGAGACAGCGGGTGAGCTCACAACAAGACGGGCGAAAAACAGAAATACCCCTTCATTGTCCCCTTTCCCCAGAACTGCTTCATCTGAGATCATTTTTCCCGGGAGACTGATCTAAAAATTACTTCCCCCGAAATGAAGTAAATTGTTAAGTAATCCCTGGCCCATAGATGTTTCATAAAAAAAAAAAGGCTTTTTGTAGCTAGGGACAGTGTACTATTGGCCTCGAGTTTTGCGACTCACTTTGCGGAGTTAAAAATCCCCACCCGTCCCTTGTATATTTAAGTATTTTTTAAATGAACTAATTGGGTAACGGCTCTTCGTTGTAATAAAGTTGCACCAAAAAACAAAACCCTTGTGACCCCTGTAAAAAAGAGAGAGAAGACAGACAGAGACGAGAAACAGACAGACAGAGATCAGAAAATGATTCAAAAAAACAAGTGTATTATTGTTTGGTTGTATGGGGCGTGTATAGTTTTATATATTCATACATACTGGTGTTTCTGTGTATCCTTCAAGAGCTGCTGCACGCACTGTTTAATCTCGTCTTGAACACGCACATGAAAGGACATTGAATTTTTTTGGGAAATTTTGTACATTATCAAATGAAATGGATTTTAAAAATTATTTAAAAATAGCTGCCCTAATATAGAAAAAACCTGCAAGTACTCAGAGAGCCCGTATTTAAAACATAAGAAAAATCGTAATTTCTTTCAGTATTCTTTATTACAAAAAGAAAAAAAGCTAAAATGCACTGGAAAAGCCTTTTTTTTCAACAAAAAAATGGGACTAAAACGTATTAAATTGTCTGTTTTTTAAACAGCTGGAACGAATCTGGAATGATAAAAAAAATTGTCTTACTGAAACAGTGAAAAAAAAGTTGCCCGAACCCATACAATCTGTATATAAATGTCCGTACCTTTAATCCGAACTTGCTCTCGAAAACCCCCAACTTTTTAAAAAAGGGAAATTAAAAAAAAAAAAAAAATCATAATATACATTTAATTTTTTTTTTTTTGAAAGTTTTGGATTTTTACTTTTTGGGTCAAAAATAAAATTTGAAATCTCACTTAACCAAAATTTAAAATAACGTATTTTTTTAAATGATTTTACTATATTATCAAAGGTAAAATTTAAAAAGTACTTAATATTTCTTAAAAAAAAAAATATATTTTTTTTTTTCATTTGGTCAGATTTATTTTTGCAAATTTAGGTAAAAACAAATTTTCGTTATCTTTTTCGGCAGAGGACTAATTGCCGACTTTCCAAACTCACCCGTTCGGTTATTTTTCCACAAGAAAAATTTTCATAAAGCCCTTTCACAACGAATTACATTTTACCCATGTCCTATAATAGTCTGGGTTTTAAATAATTTTTTAATTTTTTACCCAAAAAGAACTTCAAGACAAGTTGCTTCTTGAAAACTACGCAAATCTTATCCTAGAACTCCTATGGCTGTATTATCTCAAGGGTTTAGCCCTTTTTTTGAAAGAGTATATACGGGAGTGAGGATTTTGCTCTATTCACGTATATCCCCTTTTGGGTTTTTGGGGGGATTCTCCCTTTGAAGGGGCCCCCTGAAAAAAGAGCAAAAGAAATGATGAAATTTTACAATCCCTTTGCACAGGTTTAAACCCTAGCCCAAAAATTTATTTTATTCTTAATTTAGCGCAGGTAGAACCTGCAATTTCCGGAACTTTAATTGAACGTAACCCCAGAAATTTAGGTACCCTTTCCCTGGTTGGATCTTTATGAATTTATCATTGGAAAAGGAAGTAAATTACGTAAGTTTTTGTTACCATTAGGTAAGTTTTTTTTTTTCCCCTTTTGCACCCTTTTTAAAAAGCTTATTTTTTAACAACATTTTATAACACTTCATTTAATGTTAAGATTTTAGTTTAGAGTATTGTTTTAATTATGGTAAAAAATTTTAGTGTATTTTTATGATTATTATCATAATAAAAAATTTAAATTTCAAAATGTCAAAAATTATTTTTTTTAAAATTTTTTTTTGATGTAATTGAGATTGAAATTAGATTAAAACCCCAGAAGAAAAATTGAAATTGTAAAAAAACTTTGAATCAGTAATTACCCAGTGGTCAGGGAATTTTTAATCTGAACATAACCACTTATATGGTGAGCATAGTAATTCCGTAAATTAGTATTACTGTTTTTGACGAATTTCATGCATTTTTTTAAAAATAATTTTGGGTTATTCGTGAAAGTGGAATATTTTGTGATTATATATATATTATATATTATTATATATATTATTTTATTATTTTTATTATATTATTATATATATATATTATATTTTTGCGCAAAAAACCATTGAAGAATAGGAAATTTCCCAAAGCGTTTTTTCTGACTACTCACATTATAAAGGGAAATATTGATAAGTGAGAGTCAAAAAGCGCTTGGAATTTCTCTATTTTTTTCGATGGTTGTTTTGCTTTTCTAAATCCCCTGTTTACTGGTTTTATTGCTTTATATATTTTATTATTATATATAAAAATTTATAAAATTATATATATATTATTTTTTATAATATTTTTATATTTATTTAATATAAAAGGGCCATGTTAGTGTAGAAAAGGGGGATGCGGGAAAAAATGTTTTATTTTTCCCTGAGGCCGTTTAAATTTTTCCCGGTTCTCGGGCTTAGCCATTTTTTAAAAGAAAGGGCAAAATATATATGTTTACGTATTTGGTACAAACTTTAAAACATGTGTTGTGGTATAATGATTTTGGGATATAAAACTAAGGTTTTTGGTGGTGTTTGTCAACAACTGCATAAAAAACTCCCTGAAGTTCTTAGTGCTGGGAAAGCGTACCCTGATACCATGCACTGATTTTTACCCACCCCCTGAGTTTTCGATGCATTTTTTCCCCCCATGGCGGGGGTCCTTTGTTTTGTGGAACAATCAAACAGTGTTGAGCTTGTTCGTATTGTATCCTCTTTTTTTTGACTGCCGATAATAAATTTCCAAAAATGGTGTACTGAAACCATATTAAAACACGTTTATATTCATGGGATAAAAAAGAATTACAGAAAAAAAGGGGGAAAAATGTTTTTTGAGAAAGAGAGCACTTATTTCTTTTTTACTTTGCAATATATTTTTTTAAATTTCCATATATACTGATATTATGAAGGGTTTTTTAAAGAATTTATATTCGCGTGTCCAAAGTTCAAAATTTTGGAAAAAGACCTTTGTACAGTTTGGAATTTTTTAAAGGGGAAAAAGTTTCGCCACAAGTGGCTTCTACGCCCTTATGAAGATTCCCTATTTGGAAAAAAGTATCAATTTTCTTTTTCGGTTTTCAAACATTCGTCACACTGTATGGGCTAAAGAGTAACCGTGGCCAACTTTTCCCCTTTAAAAATGCCCCTAATTTAAAAAAGTGTCTTTACCCGGGTTTTGCGGCATCCCCAAAACTTTTCTTCTTTGCTCTTTAATTTTCAAGAGATTCTTAGATTATTCTGAAGTGTAAAGTAACCGATTTTCCCCTTACCAGGATCTTTTATATAGTAATTTATTTTAGGTGATATAGGGATTTCCCTTTTTTAGGCCCTGAGTAGATTGAAAAGTGTGATTTAAGTTGTCTTTAAGGAATTTGGGAAAGGACAAAAACCACACCCAAACCATATAACATTATTATATAGGATCGACCCGAAACCTCGAAACTAGGTGAGTAAAACTAGGTGAGCAACACACACAACACACACACACATGTATTGGAAAAATGTTGAAATTTTTTTTTATTTATGCTTTTCTATGAGACTGTTGAAACTAGCGAACTAGAAGGTAAAAACAAGTAGTTCTCTGTTCATTAAAGACGGGTCACGTCGTTTTCCCACTCGTCCACTGAATGACCTAAGGGGTTTTTGAGTTTCAAAAAAATATTTATATAAAATCATTAAGCAGGCTAACAAAACAGAAAAATGAAGTGTTGAGCTTTTTAAACTTGGTTTTGTTTAAATATGGATAAGGGGCTTTTTAATGGATAATATTATATATTAATAATTTATATATATTTATATTTTATATATATAATTATATAAATTATATAAAAATTATATAATTTGTGTACCGAATAGCAGAATTTGGGTTTTGACTTAAATACAACCTCATCTTGCCTTTGGACAAGTGAAAATTTTGTATGCAAAATTTCGCCAAATATTTCTAAACCTAAGAAAAAAAAATATATTTAGGGGTGTGTTTGTTTTAAAATTTTTGTAAACAAATTAAAATATATTTAGTTGGTTGGGCTAAAAAAATTGCTTTGTTATAAAAAGGTTGGTATTTTTTCTAAGATTTTTTTGGGAAAAATTTAAAAATTTTTTTTTTACATTAAATTAATGAAAAAAAAATTTTTAAGTATAAATGAAAATTTCAGAAAGGACTTAATTTTAAATGGTTTTTTAATGACTGTTTTACATATTAGGACGACTTTTTATATATTTATTTATATATATATATTATATTTATTTATATTATATTATAATATTATTATATTTATATATATATTTATATACATCACATGCTCGAACACTTTCATTTTGTTTCTTTTTCCTTCGTTAATGGTAGTAGGATGCAAGCATCAAAGGGAAATGTGTAAGAATGTGGAGTGATCGGATCACCAAGGAGTCCGGAATCTCCCGATAAGGCGAGTGTATTTACAAAGTTTCCATGTTCACTTGTATGTTTTTAAATGAGGATTTTAGACAGAGACGGACTGGTTTTGAAACGAGTAGGGAAGCGACCTCTTTGATGTATATCAACTAATAGTTCCCTTTTAAATCGCCCCATTTTTTTTTCCTGAACCAGTTTCTCAATAACCCTTACTCAGACTTTTTGGGAATTTCTTTTTTTAACCCAAAATTTCTTTAGCTCTTCTAGACGATTGTTCTTTAAAATAGTAAATTTTTCTGATCTAGAGAAATGGATCACCCTCTCCTTCTTGTATAAAAGCAAATTTTCTCCCATTTCCCCCGCGCAAAATGACCCTATGGTATAACACTCTTTGTTATCATTGCTCTAGCGTTTTCCCAGCACTAAACCTCCTTAATCCCCACACTTTCTATGCCTTTTATCGGGAAAAAACAAATTTCCCCTTAATGACAGCTAAAGAAAGTGTATGTCATTAAGTTAAACACACGCTGACCTAGTGTGCTAGTGGCCCACTGCTCTGTCTAATTGTTCGGGAAAACAAGCGTTTTTAGTGTGTCACAGTTTTCCATAAAGAAGCTTTGAGGTAGTGTACCCAAAAAACACCGCGACCCATTAAGTGTGCTTTAGGGGCCCAGTATATGAGCGACCCACATCTGCTGAAGCAGATCTGTGCTAGCGGCCAACACACTGAAAACCCTGAAGGGGGAGACTGCCGGTGTTATCCAATACACAAGTTTGATAGTGACCCCTAAAGAAACCCGTAATTTTAAGTCAAAATAAAAAGGGGGTGGGTGAATAGCAGCCATTGTAAGGAGTGCGAGTGAACCCGGCTCAGCATAACTGAGCAAGCGTGATATACCTGCCCCAACACAAGCTGACCCAACGACGCTGTATAAGCGGGGAAAATGAGTGCAGAAACCCTATCGGTCGTTCCTCTCAAGATTCATTGCTGTCCGGAAAAATTGAATGCCGTATCTGCAATAAACAGCTGACTTTTGCATGTTAATTTTCGGAGAAAATTTAAAATTGATTTTATATGTTTCAAAGCATTTAAAGACATCCGGGGATTTTGGGGTATTAGGGGTTTAAGTTATCTAGAATTTTAAAGTTGTTTTTTAGGTGTCTTCACGGGTGTTCGATGCGAAATCTACAGGTTCTAAGTGAATTAAATAGCATGAAAAACATTGTAAAGAAATACTGAGCAAAATTTGTTATTGTGTCAAAAGACTTTCCCGGGAAACTTGGTATTTAAAGTATTCTGTCCAACAGTTGTTTTGCTGGGCAAACCCGGATAAAACCTGGTATCTTACTTTCCCCCGGACCTGTTTTTCCCTTAGATTTTGCTTTTCCCCTTTAGAATATAAAATCTCTGAAAATCTCAGGTTTTGCATTTTAAACTATTGACATGTTTTTTGAAAAGGAACGACTAAGCGATTATTTAATTTACCAGAAAGGAAAAAGCTTTTTAAATTCTTTTTTTTTTTTATCAATTGGTTTTCTTCCCCCCCCCTTCCCCCAGGTTGGTTGAAGGAATGGAAACATTCTTTAAATATTATTTATATCTGTTTTACCGAAGGTGGAGAATCCCATTGATGACCTCCCCCTTCGGACTCAACTTTGTTTCCAGTTTCCCGATGTTTTAAAGAAATTTTACTTTCTCCGGTCCTTTGCCGTTAAGTCAAAAACCAGTGTCTACTTCACTCCGATCTACGAAACTCACGAAAGTGTTATTTGTTGTCAAACTAATCAGTGAAAACCTCCTTTCCCCTCACTCTCTCCATTATTCTGGAAGACTTTTTTTCTTATTTCTTCCTCCTGCTTTTTATTCTTCTTTTCTCTTTTTTTTTTCCACCCTTTCTAAATTTCCGAACTCCTATCAACCCCCCTCAGCCCTTGATTATCGTTTGGGTGGAACACCGTCTTCAAATTTTTCTTTGCTCAAATTTTTCGCAAAATATTCCCCAAACCCCATGCTATCCCCATGTTTAAAAGTCCCCCACCCTTATTGAATATTTAAACCCTATTCTCTACCTTTTAAAAAAAGGTTGTTTCTTTGCTCGGTATTTATCTTATTTGCTTGGAAAAAAAAACTTCTTGTTTTCCTTTTGCCTCAACACTCCCCTATTTTTCCCCCATCCCCTTTTCTATGGTCACCTTGTTTTTCAAAGACCCTTCACGAACAGTTCACCCCCAAATACTGAATAATTCTTTCCTATGCTATTTCTTCCAATTTGATATCCAATTTTTGTGATTGGTTTCTAGTTATTCCTGTCCCTATCTGTTTTCAATTTTTTTTTTTAATTTTTTCTTTACATTTGCTTTAAAATTCACCCATAAACCTTAAAAAATCTTCCAAATTACAACTCAGACTTTGTATCAGATGATTTATCTTTCAATCCCACACTTTTTTCCTGAACCCTAGTATTCGCTTCTAACCAATCCTTTTCAAACATGCAAACCACATTGTCAATTTCACAGTGAGTCTGAGTCCTATTTTTTTTTGGAAAATAGTTCCTCTCTCTCCCTTTGCCACACTATCTGCATAAAATTCTAAAAGGTTCTAACAAACCCTTTCTTTATTCCCTAATTTACAATATCTGTTAAAATTTCTTCCCCGTTTTTCCAAAACCCTGTGCCCTCTTCTTCAGTAAATCCTAAGTGCAAAAAGTCGCTCCATATTATAAAAAACTTAACCTTACACCTTAAATTTAAAAATTTTACCCACAAAAATTTTTATTAAAAATTAGTTTTCAATTTTATTTTTTTAATTAATCTTTCAAAAATTTCAATTTTTATTTTTTCAAAACTCCTTTTTTCAAAAATTTTAAAACCTTTTTTGTCTCATCCCCAAATTTTAAAGGGGGATTAGTTTTCTGCCCCCCTTGAGAAATTGGGGTGAAACCGCAATTCCCGGGGAGAAGATTTGGAAGAATATAAAAAAGGGGGAAGGTATTTTTGAAAATTAATTCGGGGATTGTTTGGGTTTCAAAATTTAAATTGGGAGTTTTGTGTTATTTATTAGTGTTTAATGTTGTTTTTTGGGTTGATATATCGTTTTGTTTATATTTCTTTCCAATTTTGAAATTTTTTTTCCTTTACAAAACTTGTGATTGATTTTTAGGAAAATTAAAATTTATAATTTAAATTATTTTTACCCAAAATTTTTTTATTTTTTAAATTTTATTTAAACAAATATAGAGAGAAATTTAGGGGCTAGTATTTAAAGAGGGGGAAATTTAAAACAGAAATGGAATTAAAAATTTAAAAAAGGGGAAAAAAATAATAATAATATTTTTGGGGTGGGGTTAGGCAGGGATACCGACTTATTTGGGTTTTCAAAAGCCCTGCATTTATATTTTTGGGATTTAACCAAAAAAAATTGCCCCAAAGCGGTAAAATAAAGGAAAAAGTGGCTCCAGAAAGCGCCAAAATGGGGGTTTAGGGGACGGGGGTTTTTACTGTTAGGGGCCTTTCAGAATGTTCGGACCGGGACGACATTTAAGGAAAATTCAACTGTTACGGACTTCCCCGTTACAGGACCCGGCAAAAGGTTTTCAACACGGTAAAAACATGTTACGGCACGGTCAGCAGTTAAGGCACGGTACGCATGTTACAGGGCCCGGTACAACAGTTAAGGACAGGTACGACGTTTAAGGACACGGTACAACAGGTTAACCAAGGGGAAAGGAAGAAAATATAAGAAAACGGTTTTAAAACGTTTTTAAAATTTTGAAATAATTTTAAAAAAACTTGTTACTGTTTCAAATTAAAAATTATGGGGCAAATTCCTTTGCAAAAACGGGGTTTTTACTTGCTTTTGGAAAACCCCCTTGTTCAATTTTTGGTTTATATTATTTCATTTTCTTTTAATTTGGGAAAAAATTCTTATTTATTATATTAAAAATTCCGGAATCAAGGGGGAATCTGCCCCCCGGGGGGGGGTAAAAAATTTTGGCCCCCCCAAAATTAGCCCAAAATTTTTGGGCCCCTTTAATAGAAAAGGTAAAGCCCCGAGCTGGGGGAAAAAAAATTCAAGCCCCAAGGAAAGGTGGAAAAATTTTCTTTAAGACCCCGGTTGCATCGGGGAAAAAAACCGAAAATTCTGGGCATTTGGCCCCCGGGGGGGCTGAACGAAGTATTCGAGTGTAGCCCCGAGTTGTCTATGGTTTTACTCCCTTTGATTTTTTCATTGTATTTTGTCAAAGTATTTTGTCAGTGTTTTTTTTCAAGTATTTTGTCTTTAAATAAAAAATATTAAAATTAGGGGGGTGAAGGGGGAAAAAATTTTCAAACAGCTTAGGGAAAATCTTTAGGAGTGCTCGATTGTTTTTGGGGTAAAAAAAAAAAAATGAAAAAATTTTGGTGAAAGAGTTTTTTTGACAAAAAAAAAAGTGATATTTAAATGTTATTAATTTTGTTTCTAGTATTTCAAAAATATTTTTTTTCCAAAAAAAAAAAATTTTTGGGTTTTTTTATCAAAAAATTCAAATTTTTTTTTTTTTCTAAAAAAATTTTTGATTTTTTTTTGGTTTTATTCAATCAACCCCTGGAATTCCGGGCTTTTCAAAAATTGGGATATGAAATGTGGCGTGTTTTGTAACTGGTTTTTAAAATTTCGAAAGTTGTATTCCGTAAGTTTTGAAAACTTCATTTTTTAAAAAGGAATTTGGGATTTCATTATTTTCCCTTTTGGAAAAAAGTTTTTTTGTAGGGGTTGATTTTTAAAAGGTTATTATAATGATGGTTCCAAAAAAAATTTTTATTTTTTTTTTTTGTTTTATTGATTTTTTTGCCAAAAAAAAAAATAATTTTTTTTTATTATGCAACTAACATTTTGTCAAAAATTGGGAAGAAACAGGGGGGCCCCCGGTTTTGATTTTATGTTTAAAATTTTTTTAAAAAAATTTTAGCATTAGGATAACACATTTTTTTTTTCACCTCTTTTAAGAAATTCATAAAAACCCCAATTTAATTTTCCCTGTAAATCCTTAAATTTTTTTTGAAAATTAACTTTAAAAAATTTGGGGTTTCAGCTCCGAGCTTTCCCTGAAAATTTTTTTTTTTTTATATTTTTTTAAATTAAATTTTTAATTTTTTATATATATATATTATATATATATTATATATATAAAAATTTATTTTTTAAATTAAAAATTTTAAAATATTTTTAAAAAAATATGCGTAAGCAAACCCTGGTTTTAAATTTTAATTTTTAAAAATGGTATTTCTTTGGAAAAGGAAAAAAATTTTTACGTGCTTTCTAAAGGTTTTAAATTTCTGTTTTTTTTTTAAAACTTAAATTTTTTTAAAAAGTGGGTTATTTTTTAAATTTTCCTTTTTTGGGTTTTTAAAAAAATAAAAATTTTTTTCTTGTAAATTTTAGACTTTCTTTTCTTTCAAAAATTTTAAAAATTTATTTTTTTTTTAATTAGGGGTTTTTTTTAAATTAATGTTTTTAATTTTCTAAAACAACTCTTTGGGCCGAAAAGTTTAATTTTTTTTTGAAAATTAAATTTTTTTTTAATTGATTTTCTTGATTTTTTTGTCTTCAATTTTTTCTTTAAAAAAAAAACTTTGTTTGGGCAATTTTTGAAAAAAAATGGTGTATGTAACTAAATTTTTTTACCGGTTTAAAAAATTACTTTTTTTTTTCGGTTTTATTTTTTCTTTAACCATGTAAGCCGGGGAAAAAGAATTTTTGATTTTTGGGGGGTATTTTGGTCTTTTATATTTATTTTTCCCAAAAAATTTTAAAAAATCAAAAATTTTTTTCCCCTTTAAGGTTTAAAAAGGCAAGGGTTTGGGTTTGCCAGCTTGCCCGTTTTTTGGGGGACATTTAAATTTTAAGGGTTGGTTATTTTGGCTTTAGAGGATATTTTGCTGGGGGAAACACCCAACTAAGGGTTTTGCGGGGCCCCGGGTAAAAGGTTAACCCCCCTCTGTTGCAGCGGGGCATTGGACATTTAAAAGGGGCAATTCAAACTTTGTTGGTTTTTTACAACCCCACACCAAGGGGGATTTCCAAAAAAAAAAGGGGCAACCCCC
Source organism: Cherax quadricarinatus (assembly GCF_026875155.1). NCBI lineage: Eukaryota > Metazoa > Arthropoda > Malacostraca > Decapoda > Parastacidae > Cherax > Cherax quadricarinatus. The sequence continues at coordinate 10,071,967 of NC_069462.1, forward strand.
GGTAGGATGGGGGTCCAATTCTCCCACCGGCTTAAGCCCATGCCTTGGCCTAGTGAGGTCAGACACGTCACTTAAGGGAGGAGCAGTGCATCCGACCTAGTAGCACAAGCTAGTCAGGTCCAACTCACACTCACCCACACCCACTCATGTATTTATCCAACCTATTTTTAAAACTGCACAAGGTCTTAATGTTTATGACGGTACTCGGGAGTTTGTTCCACTCATCCACAACTCTATTATCAAACCAGTGCTTTCCTATGTCCTTCCTGAATCTGAACTTTTCCAATTTAAAATCATTGCTGCGAGTCCTGTCTACGTTAAATATTTTTAGCACGCTATTTACATCCCCTTTATTAATTCCTGTTTTCCATTTATACAGCTCAGTCATATCCCCCCTAATTCTACGCCTTTTTAGGGAGTGCAGATTCAAGGCCCTCAGTCTATCCTCATAGGGAAGATTTCTGATACATGGGATCGATTTGTCATCCTCCTTTGTACGTTTTCCAGTACATTTATATCTATTCTGTAATACGGTGACCAAAACTGAGCAGCATAATCTAAATGAGGCCTAACCGAAGATATGTAGACTTGAAAAACAACCTGAGCACTTCTATTATTTATACTTCTTGCTATGAAGCCAAGGATTCTGTTATCTTTATTGCGAACACTAATGCACTGTTGCCTTGGTTTTACACTACTACTAACCTGAACGTCTAAATCTTTTTCACAATCCGTAATATTAAGATCTACATTATTTAGTTTATATGTGGCGTGGCTATTTTCCTGTCCAACATTTAGAACTCTACATTTGTCTATATTAAACTGCATCTGCCACTTCTCCGACCACTGCTCTAATGTCCTCATTAGAATTAATTGGGCGGCCTATTTTGGTGCCATCAACAAATTTGCTTATGTCGCTATTTATTCCCTCATCTATGTCGTTTATGTAGATTGTAAACAACAAAGGGCCCAACACTGACCCCTGTGGTACACCGTTCTTGACGTGCCCCCATTCTGATTTCTCCACATTTATGCAAACTCTCTGCTGCCTATTTGTCAACCATGCCTCAATCCATGAAAAAATTTCTCCTCCTATTCCGTGTGCCTTAGTTTCCTCAATAGCCTCTGATGTGTAACTCTATCGACAGCCTTACTGAAGTCCATATACACAATATCATATTCAATACCATAATCTACCTCCTCAAATACCTGGTCTATAGTTCGAAGCTAAGGACCTGTCACACTGCCTTGTAAATAGGTATTACATTTGTCATTTTCCATTTATCAGGCACTATGCCAGTTTGTAGTGATAAGTTGAAAAGATTCCTTTAGCACCCTTGCGAACAGCTCATCAGGGCCTGGGGATTTGTTAGCTTTTAATTTCTCTATTTGTCTGAGGACCATGTCACTAGTTACCGCAATCGTGCATAGTTTATTATCGTCCTTTTCTACATAATCTATTATTTCTGGAATTTCGCTAGTATCTCTTGGGTAAAAACTGAGAGAAAAGAAAGGGATTAAAAAATTTTACATATACCTTATCACTGTCAGTGATCTGACCAGAGTTACTCTTAATTTGGGCCCTATCTTGTCCCTAATCTTACTTCTGTTCCCTGAAGGAACCCTTTTGGGTTAGTCTTTGAATCCCTTGCGACCTTAGCATCATAATCCCTTTTTGCTTTTCTTATTCCTTTTTTTTTATTTCTCTCTTTAATTAAAATATATTGATTTCTTAACTGCCCCTCCCCTCTTTTGATACTCCTATATACTCCTCTCTTTTGACCAATGAAATGTTTTAATCTATTGTCCATTCATTTGGGATCATTTTTGTTAGATCTAGTTTCCCTAATCGGAACAAAAGTTGTCTGGGCAGTTAGAAATATGCTCTGAAAAACATCATATTGGCAACCAAGATCACCTACCTCACCCATAGTCATAAACATCCTAATTTATCCCACCCAGGTAATTTTCAGCCCCATGAATTCGACCAAGGGAAAGTCTGGGACAGAGATTTGGCTGCAGTTATCCGGCTAACTCCATGATGTATTGAAACTAAGTGATTTGTAAACACTTTCCCCAAGTTCATTTTGAGGGAAAAGTTCAACAGATAGGAGTAGCGAGCGAGTATATGGTGACGATAGTTTGATTGCCAGTCTGCTTGTTAAATTAAGGTAGGGTCAGTCTAGCTCCCGCTATCATCACCCTTTTTCTCCACCCGGAAAGGTGACGTGTGGGGCTCCGACCAAATGATAATCACTTGACTCACAGCTCCCAACACAACTGTAAGTAAAAGCCTCTGCTCCTGTTTTTAATGAATATATTGGTTAAAAGCTTCACTTTTAACCAATTTTAAGACGTAGTTCATTCTTCCTTAATTTCCATGTGCTTTTAGATAATCACCATGTTTTTTAAATACTTTACTTATCATGGAGAGTGATTTCTTAGGCAGTGGGTAACCTTTGTCTCTTTCTAGCTTGGAATGTCAGCTCGGGTCATCTAACAACCAAAGAAACAGTGTTGAAGGAGACTAACACAAGCTCTGGGACGTCACCATTTTATCTGCATACCTAAGTGTAGTCAACCCCAGGCAACTACCTCTCATCTTTGCAGTGGTGAAAGACCTGCGTTCCTATCATCTTGACGGACTATTCAAGGCTAGAGACTTTGTGAAGAACTAGTCGTTGGGTTGTCACTCAACATCTGTGTTCCCCCCCCCCTTCACCATCATCAGCAACAGCTACAATTTCTACAATACACGGTGTCAACATCCACCAGACACCACAGTCTAACTGTACATATTAGCGTTGAATTCAGATATTATTTTTATATTTCATTTTTCATTTCTCTTTCAAGTAGGATAAAAATTCATATTTAATTGTTTTATATTTTCATTTCTAAATAATAAAGTGTTTATATTTGACTGACTGTTATTATTCTTTTTCTATTCATTAATTTTCCTGAGGAGGAGCCAGCCTTGGTAATACTTACTGAAGTTGTTACAGGGCTGAGTAAGCCTTCACACTCATCATTAACCTCAAGATTATTAACTAGTGATTCTTTGTTGGCAAGAACCAAGTCAAGTAGATTATTTCCTCTAGTTGGTTCTGTCACAAACTGTTTTATAAAACAATCTTGAACAGTATCAAGTAAGTCACTAGACTCAAGATTTCCTGTCACATTGTTCCAATTAATTTGTCTAAAGTTAAAATCTCCAATTAACAGATTCCTTATGAATTTCGTCCCATAGCAGCTTACTGCACTCTCTATCAAGGTTTGGGGGCCTATACATCCAATTGACCTAAACATCAATTCATTGGCCACTCCCTTTCTAGGCAAGATGCTACATGTGATTGGGATCCCTTCCTTAGACCTGACTACATCTATGACTGACCTATACTTATCCAGCAGCTCCTGTCTCCTGCCATTCCCGATGTCATTTCTACCAGCACTAACACAGATAATGGGCTTGTTCCCATTGCCTGACATAATATTATCCAATCTGCTGACTATGTCTCCAACACCAGCTCCTGGGAGACACACCCTCTATCTGACCTTTCTATCTCTGCTACAAAAAGAACGGTCCACATATCTTACCTGAGAATCTCCCTCGATTCAGAATATTCTTTTCCTTTATAACAGGGAGTCAGTGGTACCTTTAAACCACAACCACTGAAGTACACTCGTTGAGAAGGAATAGATTTCGTACCTTCACATTTCTCTATTAACCCCTTTCCCTTTTCCTTTCCGAATTGTGAACCACTTGCTGTATAGCCCTTGTGGCTTGCGCTTCTTTTTGATTTTAAAATATAATGTGAACCACTTCCACTTAGAGCGGCTGCCACTCTCCAAATCCTGCTGGTAATTTTTCCTCCTCACCGCTACCACAATCTCACACTCACTCCAAAACCCATCTAGATGAAGCTTCAGCCTCCTTTTCCCCTTTAAGAAGTAGGGAAACTCCTTCTTCAACAAATTTAACCCGAGATTTTAAAACACTACAACAAGCCTGGTGCTAGGTAACCCCCACGCTATGTATAAAATTTCTGAGTGTAGTGGTTACATTCCGGACCCTTCAAAAAGGACTTAATGATTTTGCTTGCACAGCGCTGCATTATTGTTCTGCAGCTTTGGTTGTCTGGAAGTACCCATATCCATCAAATAAAAACAATGATCCTTTTCACTAGTTACACCCTGTTCCACACAAAACACACACACAACAACACACACACACACTTGCTCTAGGTAGCATATTTGCCTGGCACTGTGTAGAGAGTGTCCCAATATATTTTTTGTGTTTTTCTCGGGCCTCTATCACAAAGTGAGAAAGGTTTGCTGAGCCATTTGTTGGATAACACTTTACCCTCTTGGTGGTGTCTTTGATACATATTTATGCACATGAAAGTTGGTTAATAGGAACATGTGCCCAAATCTTGGGTATCTTTTTGAGGAAACGTTTCGCCCCACAGTGGCTTAATAGCCATACAAAGGTAAACTGGAAGAACAGGAGAATGAGGGAAACAGTCCCCAGCTTGAGTCGAGGTGTCAGCCATCAATCTGAATAGAATACGCATATGAGAGGAAAGCTTATAAACCGTAGGCAGGAGAGGCAGCAGTCGAGGGGGTGCCACTTTGTCCAATGTGGAAGTAGGTCGTGCAAGGGTTAGGCAAGCGAAGAATTCTCAAGTATTAAGATCCAAGAAGTTGCAGTGTCTGAAGATTGTAGAAATTTGGGTTTAGAGAAACCGACAGTTGTTTAATTCGACAGATTTTGCAAACTCTTGGGTACTTTATTTAGGAAACGTTTCGCCACCCCAAATGGGTTTATCAGTCCATACAAAGGAGAAACTTTAGAACGGAGGATACCAAGAGTCACATGGTCTAATTCAACAACATGTCGGTTCTCTGAACCCTTCTCCACATTAAGTTTAATAGAAAATTCTCATTCCGGTGACATGTATGACAGCATTGGCTAAACCATTAATGATTGGCCCGCTTTTGGTGGCTTCAAATAAAATTAATTTGAATGGAGCATTAATGGTTTTGGACATTTTAAGGCTAAATGGCTCTGCCTTATCAGATGTAACAGGTGTCCGTTTTTCCGCAGACTTGAGTCCAGGTATACTGGTTTTTTCTGATGTTAAAAGCGATCGACTGAGCATTCCGTGATCAATTTCTTATAGATGTGTTGAGGGGATGAAGTTTTACATCATACTCTCTCCAGGAGGAGTAACACAGTAGAAAAATACTCAAATTGCGTATAAAGCGAGCGTTTATTAATTACAATTTGGGGCCCAAAAGTAACTTTATCAAGTTAACAGATCAGTTTTCGACTTGATAAAGTTTTTGTGTGGTGTGAACGTAGTCAATAAAGGATGCATTATATGAAAAGTTAGTAAGTTTATTCAGGTATACACAAATACAGTTACGTAGATTATCATACATAGCAACAATAAAATATTATAAAATACCGACAGGTTGTTTAGGTAAGACACATATGCAACAGTTAGGTATCTTTATTTCGAAACGTTTCGCCTACACAGTAGGCTTCTTCAGTCGAGTACAGCTAAGTTGATAGAAGCAGAAGAGACTTGAAGACGATGTAATTAGTCCATCACCCTTAAAGTTTTGAGGTGGTCAGTCCCTCAGTCTGGAGAAGAGCATTGTTCCATTGTCTGGAATAATATAGCGCCAGGAGGTGAGACGTAGGTCACTAGTAGAGTAAGAATGTAGACATTGAGAGGTCAGGTCTGTCAGACACTGCAACACAAGGGTATCTTGGTACAGACTTGGAACCACTTCAACAACCTCTACTAGTGAGAAAGGCTGGATTTGAGATTGACCTGACCTCTCAATGTCTACATTCTTACTCTACTAGTGACCTACGTCTCACCTCCTGGCGCTATATAAGGCTCCATCCTATCACTTCAACTCCATATTATTCCAGACAATGGAACAATACTCTTCTCCAGACTGAGGGACTGACCACCTCAAAACTTTAAGGGTGATGGACTGATTACATCGTCTTCAAGTCTCTTCTTCTTCTATCAACTTAGCTGTACTCGACTGAAGAAGCCTACTGTGTAGGCGAAACGTTTCGAAATAAAGATACCTAACTGTTGCATATGTGTCTTACCTAAACATCATACATAGCAGCATATGTGAGAGAACCTGGGATAACCCAAAAAAGTTAGACAGAGTGACATATTTCCATTGGGCGTATGACTACTTTTTCTATCGTGTCGGTATTTTATACCATTTATCTCCAGGAGTGACACAGGTTACTCCTCCCGCTTCACGGAATGTGTTACGACATGTTAATGTTGAGACATTAAAGTCGGGATTATCACACACGAACTGTGTGAATCTTTTCAGTCAGTAATCTGGTTGTGTTCCCTCATCAAGTGCACCAGTGAGTCTCTGACATTCTCTGTAGAAACATGGAATTGACTGCATAATGAGCATATCACTGAGTTCGCAAAGGATCCTGTTACCAGTGAATATAAATAGCTCTCAACAAGAGAGTGGTGATATGAATGACCTAGGTCGACATGCTGACATGATGCAGTGAGGTATTAGAACATCGGCGTTTAGCAGTTGTGTGTGTGTGTGTGTGTGTGTGTGTGTGTGTGTGTGTGTGTGTGTGTGTGTGTGTGTGTGTGTAAGCCTTTGATTTAATAATGCCAAGAGCGATAGTTATAGGGAAAGCGGCCGAGGGTCAGCATCATAATAACCTCATTAGATATAAATAAATCACACAGCTTTATCACACAAGAAAAAATATTAAAAAGTGTGACAAGACAAAACCAACAAACTGAAACAGTAAATTATTCGGGTTCACAGGAATAAAGAGAATCTCAGGATTTCACGTGAAATTTTTCTCTTTAATACAGTGGATGTAAAAACCCCGGATTGTTACCCCAATATAAAAGGGAAGGGGGTATGTGGGGTAAAAAGGGGCAGGTGGGGGTGGCTGGGTCACTGTATGAACAAGGGTGGCAGGTCACTGTATGAAAATGGGGCTAGGTCATGTATGAAAAATGGGGCTAGGTCCTGTAAAAAAACAATGAGGCTAGGTCACTGTATGAACAATGGTGGCAGATCAGTTAACAATGGTGGCTAGGTCACTGTATGAACAATGGTGGCTAGGTCACTTTTGAAAATGGTGGTAGGTCACTGTATAAAAATGGTGGCTGGTCACTGTATAACAATAGGCTAGGTCACTGTATGAACAGGGTGGCTGACATTGTAAACAATGTGGCTAGGTCACTGTATGAACAATGGGGGCTATCATTGAAATGACGATGGTGGCAGGTACTGTTTAACAATGCTGGCTAGGGTCGCTGAAATGAACGTGCTGGCTGGGTCACTGATGACAATGGTGGCTAGGCACTGTTGAAAAATGGGGCGGGTTCCCGTTTCGGGGGTTTTAAACTGGAGAGATTGGGGGGTCAACCCCCCCGCACCCCGGGTCTGTGACCAGGCCCCCGGGGGATCAGACCCAAATCAACCGGGTGTTGTGCGGCTGACGAAAACCCAAAAATACGGCCCCAGCCCGGTGGTCAAAAAAACCCGACTTTAGGTGCTTGTCCAGTGCCAGCTTAAAGACTCCCCAGGGGTTTTTTGGTAATCCCCTTATTTTATGCTGGGGGGCAGTTGAACGTCTCGGGCCCCTGACACTTATTGTATGGCCCTTTTAAAGTGCTAGGACCCCCCGCTTTTCTTTGGGGGGGTTTGTTGCATCGTCCCCAAGTTTTTTGCTTTGTATGATGTTTTCGTGGCAAGTTCGGTACTGTCCCTCTGGGATTTTCCCCAGGTGTATAAAATCATGTATCTCCCCCCCCGCGTTCCGGGGTACGGTTCAGGAACCTCAAGCGCTCCAGAAATGGGGTTTTTTTTTTTATCTCCTTATGCGCGCCGTGAAGGTTCTTTTTTCATTTTCTAGGTCAGCAATTTCACCTCCCTTAAAAAGGTGCTTTTAGTTGCGCAACTTTCCCCAGCCTAATAGAAAAAGGACAATAGTGGTTGTCACTTATGAAAAATGGTGGAAGGTCACTGTTAAACCAAGGTGGCAGATCATTGTTGAACAATGGTGGCGGGGGCACTGTTTGAACAATTGGTTTGGCTAGGTCACTGTAGAACAATGGGGGCTGGGTCCGTAGAACAAGGGTGGAGGTTTTGATGAAGAAGGTGGCTAGATCACTGTATGAAAAATGTGGCTAGGCATGCATGAACAAGGGTGGCTAGGTCCCGTATGAACAATGGGGGCTATCACTGTATGAACAATGGTGGCTAGTCTTGAAAAGAAAAAATGGTGGAAGGTCACTGTTGAACAATGGGGCAGGTCATGTATAAAAAATGGTGGCAGGTCACTGTAAACATGGGGGGCTGGTCACTGTATGAACAATGGGGGGAGGTCACTTTTGGAAAAATGGGGTTAGGTTATGTATGAAAAAACGAGGGCTGCAGCCCCCAGCTTACGGAAAAGGGGGAGGGGGGTGTCAAGAACAACTTGTAAGTAGGTTTAGGTAAGACACGTATGCACATTTGGGTCTTTTTTCAAAAAACGTTTCACGGAAACAATGCTCTTCTCCAGACGAGGGATGCCCACCTAAAAATTTTAAAGGGGTGAGGCGTTACTTTCGTCTCAAGTCTCTTCGCTTCATCAATTTCTGTTCTCACTGAAAAAGCCTACTGTGTCAAACTTTCGAAAAAAAAGATCCCCTAACTGTTGCTACGTGTCTTACCTAAAAACCCTTCGGTATTTTATACCATTTTGATGTTAAATCGGGTCGTAAGTATTACCCCCGCTCCCTTAAGGGGGGCCACACTAAATGAACCCTGAAGAAAGTTTTTGGGGGGATTGTGAGGGGTGTAAGGGTTTTTTTCCAAAAGGTGGACTTGACTGAAATGAAAGATGAGGGTTTTTGGCTTCACCACTCATTTTGCCAACATAGGGTGGGATGAAAAAACTAAAGAATGTGTTACTTTTAACGATTACGCTGCATATACCTGTATGAAAGGGATTAAGGGGCCACGTGTTGTCACAAGGAAACACCTATCGGACGAACATTGAAATCCTTAATTTCTGGAGCGTAGAAAAATACTAGAAACACAATAAAAAGGGCCTAAACCCCAAAAGTAGTTAGGTGGCAGGATGATCAAAGTGAGGGACGAGGTGCCCCGGGAAACAGGGGAGAGGTAAACAAGAGAATAGATATTGGGCTGAAAGGGAAAAGGAACTATATGAATGTGCGTTCTCTTTTTTCAGGCCTACGAGGCGCTGCAGGAAAGTAGAGAAAAATTTTGGGGTTACTGCATTAAAAAACTTTGTGTAAAAAAATAAAATGCTTTGAATTGGGAGAATCCCAAAAAGATTATATCAAAGAGGCTTAATTTGAACCCCTTTTAAAGAGAACTTTAACCATCTAAATCTAGTTAACCTGTAGAATTTTAAAAATTTTTTAACCGTAAAAAAGAAGAACAATGGCAGATTTTTAAAGGTTCAATAATCGCAAGACTTTATAGGTTATTGAACTCTTGCCAAAAGCAACTTGAGTACGTGAAACGGGGATAATTTTCTTTTTTTGGTACAGTGAGGTTACTTCTGTTTTAGGAAAGACGTTTTAAAAATCCTGGACGATTGAAAACATACGTATTGAGAATCTGTCATTTTAATTTTAACTTGGATTTAGATCGAAGTTTCAAAGTAATATCCAATGTTATATATTTAAAAGTCAATTTATCAATATCAATAAACAAACTTACATAAATGATTTTTACAGCGTTGGATTTTATAAGGGAATTATTTTCACCCCAAGTTATTAACACTTTTAAAAGGGAATGGGAAAAAGCAAAAAAAGAACTTCATCACCTTCGTCAAATAACAAAAACGTTACAAAAAAATAGTTTTGCAGGGTCCACTGAAACATCAAAGAGGAAATAAAAAATAGTTTAAACCCTGGGATTAGTATAATCCAGACTAAATTTTATTTAGGCAAATTAAAGGGTTCTCAGCCAGACGCCCCATACAACTTTTCATTTTAAAATAACCCGCGAATCACTAGGCACTTTTCGCTTAACAAATAACGTAAAAAATAAATATCTTCGCCAATCATACTCTAATCTACACACTTTTTTTAAACAATTTAAAATACAAGCAGTCGTTTACCAGTACACCCAGGTGGAATGGAGTCGGAATGAGGGCTTTGTACAATAATTTTTGTAACCTGTCGGGCGGAAGTAAATTTGTCCCCCAGGGGATTCCAACTCTGTAACTATAAAGAACAAGGCTCCCTAAAGTTTAATAGAACTTGAAGAAAAAAGGAAAGTTTTGGGTTTGGAATGGGTGTTGATGAGTGGAACGTTACCTAGTGGGTTTAACGAAGCTAAAACCTTGGGGGTTTCGATTAGGTTGGTAAATACATGGGTGAGAGGAGTTGGTTTTTGGGGTGACTTACACTGAGCAAATAGAATTATAAAAAGAAATTTTTCTTGGGTAGCATTGAAAATTGGGTTGGCCAAATATTTTGTTTGGGACGGATTGTGAAGGACCTCCCCTGTATGGGCTCGGGCCCTACAGCAGTGTTCCTCCTTTTATATCTTATGTTCAAAGGTACCGGGTTTAAATTTTTACAGAAATAACCCGCACATAAGAGCGAAACTTTTGACTAAGCTTCCGTCCGATTGGCCAATAACTGTCACTAAGCAACTCAGACTAGGTATTCAACACACCTTCAGAGAATTTTGGTTACTCTGGCACTGGGATCGCCCCCGAGCGCCAGGTGGGGCTCAAATGGACGGCTTCGGAGAGTTGAGTCTCGTCCCAGGAGAACTCCCATTGATACAGTTGAACCCAAACTGCTGTTCCCCAACCACAGGGATCGAGATGTTTTTTAAAACTGCTACACCCTTGTGCTGAAGATCACCGTCCCTTGTCTGGGCTGTCCAGCATCGGCTGGAAATGGTACCCCCCAACCTGAAGAAGATCCCGTGCCCCCCCATTGGGCTTAAACATACTCCATTCCAAAAATTTCCAACAGTCTTTCGGAGAAACTGCCGGGTCCCCACATGGGAAGATCCGACCGGACCCCCCTGGAAAACCTACCTGAACCGAACCTGACCTTGGTTTCTGTAAAATATTTTCATGGCCACGTCAGTTTGGGAACATCTTAAGCTCAGTTTTCTGTGTGCAGGATATTTGGGGTTAATATTTAAGGTGCGGTTAATATTTAAGGTTAATTTAAGGTTTGAAAAGGGCCCTGATCTGCTCAGACCTCTGCAAACAATTTCCCAAAATTCTTTTAATTTATCCCAAGAATTAAACAAACACCAGACTTCACCTTACAAAAAACAGCAAAGCAAATGCGGTAGAAATTATAACAAGGAAAGTTAAAATGGAAAAATGAACATGTTATTAGAAGACGGGGGAACTTGCTGTCCCAAAGGAAGCAAAAGCAAAACGAAAGGCTTTTGCAAACCAATAAATTGGGGAAGCTTTCATCAGAAAGCCAAGACTCTGCGCCAGCTGCTTGAGGAAGTAGACGAAGTGAGTTTCGTGCTGCTTGAAGGAACAGGCAGCAATATTTTTTTCATTTTTTTAAGCTTTATCCGTTCTATACAATTTTTGTGAATGTGCACACTGGCAAGGCAGCAGGAAAACACAAGGGTAAAATTTAATAAGGTCAGTGCTTTCTAAGACGGTTCCAGGTACAGAGAAATTTTTTTGTACATTTTTATTTGGATCTATCTATGTAATTATTGTTCTAGCGATAATTTTATTATAAAACCTAAATTCTCACATTTTTTTTTCATTTTTTTTTACGAATATTTACGAAATAAAATTTATTTTTTATTGGGGGGATTTTTTTTTTTTTTTAAATTGGCAGTAACAATTGCGTTCAAACGTGGGGTTAAATATGGAATAATTAAAAATATTGCCATAAAAGATTCAAATTTTCTAAATAAAATCTTTTTTTGGGCTTTAAATGAATTTTTGCTTTTTCTTTTAATGAGTTTGCAAAATCTCCCAAAAGTTTTGCCCCCACAAGCATAAACACAAAAAAATAAAAAACACAAATTAGGGTTATTGGGGGAAATAATCTGTCTCGGGCCTCGAAGAGCCAGCACAGAAGAAAGGGCCTAAAGATTTTCCCCACCAAAATTTCCTTTCCCTGAACCCCTCGAAAATTTTGATGGTTTTCTGGGAAGACTTGAAGGTTCCCTGTTTACATCAAAGTCTGAAAGATAATATTTTTTTTCCCTAAGAGGCAAAAATTTTGGTACCTACCAAAAAGAATTGGTTTTTTTTAGGTATGTTAAAGATTTTAGGGAAGGGTTTTTGAAAATAAGTGTATATTTTAATATATATAATATTATTAATTATATAAAAATATATATATATAATATATATAATATATATAAATAATTTAAATTAAGGTATTTTTGGGTCGAAACAAATAAAAATTTATTTGTATATCATTAACATGGGCCTTCTCTCCCAAGTTAGGGTGGCCCGAAAAAAAAAAAATCTTTGAAAGAAAAAAGACTCAAAGGGAAATGCAACTTTTCCCCCAATGAAAAACTGGGGACCATGAGTAAAAACTGAGAGACAATACTGTAATGTCGGGGCCCAAGACTTTTTGACTCCCTCCCGCATACTATGGAGGTTCCCAAAAGCCCCCCTGTCTGTCTTCAAGAAGGCACTGGACAACCCCAAAAGTCAGGTTTGACCAGCCGGGCTGGGTTCGATGTCTTTTGCGTGCGGCCAGCAGTAAAGCCTGGTTAAGAAAACCCAACCCCACACAGGCCGGGTTTTTCAGACAGGGCCACGGGGGCGTTGACCCCCAAAAAACCCTCCAGGTATATTCCAGGTACAGCGAATTTGGTCACAAAACGCTTCTAAACACAACAAATGGTTAAAGACCAAAAAATTCGGTAAATTTTTGCTCTGGTCACGAAACTTAATTTGGGGTGCCGAACAAACACAGCCGTGAAAATTTCCACATTCTGCGTCATTTTTTTTCCAAGCCCCAAATTTCCCCACTTTCTGTTGTTTGTGTACACTTAAAAAAAGACCCCCTCGCCTTGTAATGGTCTCGGTCATTTTGGTTTTCATTCGCTATAAACTCGAGGATTGGGGACAAAGTACCATTCTCTTCCCATTTTGTGTACTTATATTAGAAAAATGTTTGTAGTACATGTAACTGTGAAAACACTCAAGGCACCAAAAGCTAAGAAATTTTATTCGGGTATACAAAAATCAGTTACATAGATATCAACATACTGCATAGTATAGAGAACCTGGGAAAACCCCAAAAAAAGTCATGTTTATTTTCTCGTTTTTTTTGGAGATTATCTCATTTGTTTTTTGGACTGTCTTATTAAAAATTGGACAATGTATGAGGGAAAAGCCCTCTTAAAGCAACCAAAAATTAAAGAAATGGGGATGAAAAAAGCGGAGTTCACTTCTCACCATTAGCGTCTCATAAAACTTAGAAAAACTATTTACGGAAGGGCGGGGGGTTCTAGAAGGGACTTGTGAATGTTGTTTTCTCTGTTTTTCATTGTCCCCAGTGTTATTCTAGGTTTTACTTTTAGTATACTATTACACTGTGTTCTGTAGTATAATTAATTTCAGGCTTACAAATCTTAAAAAACAATATTTACTACAGCTCGTAGGGGCTGGAACGGATTAATTGTATTTACATCAACCCGAGGGGGGAAAATTAGGTTCGGGTCCCCGCCAAATCGGGTTGCGATCAGATTTTTGGAAATAAATTATGGTCTTGACCGGGTTTTCATGTATCATCATTCATTTCACACGTCTTTCCAGAGGCCCCCGCTCGGGTGTCTTCGCACCTATTCCAAGGTTGATTACCTCATCATCTGTACAAGTTGTACTGTCTTCAAGTATGTCTGGAATTTAATTGAAAAAAGCCATGGAGGGGCGATACGTTACAGTAAAGATACCAGATTTGGAAAAATTGTTTAAGTTCAAAAAAAATTTGTGTTTTTTTATTTTTAAAGTTTTTGAAAACTTACAAAATAATTTTTTGGGTTTTAGGCTAAATTAAAGCGTTGTTGTAAAAAGGGTTTTGGTAAGTTTTCTAAATTTTTTTTGGGTGCAAAAAATTTTAAAATTTTTACTTTTAGCATTGGGCCCCGGGGCCTGGGGCTAAAGTTCTCGCTTCCCACGGGGGGGCCGGGTTCTTCCCCGGGCGGGGTGGAAACTTTTCGACCGTTTCCTTACCCCTTTTTATCCTGTTCACCTAGCGAAAATAGGTACCGGGTGTAAGTCGACTGATGGGGGTCGCATGGGGTCGCAGATTGGGGACCCCAAGGAAATAAGCAGACGTCCCGATGACTCACTGACTTTTTGGGTTATCCGGGGTGGATAACTCTTGGGGGTTAAAAACCCGAACAAAACTTATCTCATCTCTTTAAATAAAAAATAAAAAAACTTTAAACTTAAGAAAATTTTAGAAAAGACTTAAATTTTTTAAATGATTTCTTACTAATTGACATTTTTCCTATTCGGCACAACAAATGTATATATATATATTTTATATATTAAATAAATATAATATATATAAAATTATATATTTTTAATATATATATATAATGAAACCAGCCACTTGAGGATGAAATCATTAGATCAAGGTATTTCACGCTCCGTGCTTTGTCAGCAAAATAAAATATTGCAAGCTTGTTACAGATGGGGGGGGGAAAAATTCTCTCGAGGAAAGGCAGAAAACGTGTCACGCCGCCTATATACATTAGGTGAGAGAGCGGGGTAGGAGGGGTGTGTCTAAGTGAAAATGGTGAGAATAGACACTAGAGTGGCGGGTTATGGTGGTAAATTTTGTGTGGCTATGTTATGTACTGGGGGTAGTTTGGTGTGGTTTTGTGAGTGCTACAAATTGTGTAAAAGATGGTAGTGAGAGAGGCGGGAGAAAAACGTATGTGGGGGATTTGAACCGGGAAAAGGATGATGAAGTATGGGGGTTTTTGTGGGTATTATAAGATGAACAAATTTGGGGGATTTTTGCTGGTAAGATGTGAATTTGATGGGGATTTTTTTATGTGGTAGGATGATGAACGAAATGGGGTTTTTTAGTGGGTGGATGATGAAAAATTGAGAGGGATTCTTGCGGGGGTGGAGAGAACATGGACGGGGTTTTTTAGGGTGGTGGGGTGATAAAAACAAGAGGGGGGATTTTTAGTTGGTAGGATGAGAACATATGAGAGGGTTCTTGTGGAAAGATGATGAAAATGGAAGGGATTCTTAGTGTGGGGGGATGATAAAACGAAGAGGGGTTTTTAGTGTGGTAGGTATGAACATAGGAAAGGGATTTTTAGTGTGGTAGGTGTAAAAATATAGAGGGATTTTTGTGGGGTGGATGATAAACGTTGATAGGGATTTTTGTGTGGTAGGAATGATTAACATTGAAGGGATTTTTTGGGTATGGTGGAGTGAATATGGCGGGATTTTAGAGTGGTAGGATGATGAAGGGTTAAAAGGGGATTTTAAAACGCGGTAGGAAAAATGAAAGATGTGGGGGAGTAGAATATTTGATGGGGGGGGGAATGGATTTAGGTGTGGCTATTGGGGTGGCAGGATGATGTGGATATGTGAGGGCAGTGGGGGAGGCAGGTGATGAACTTATGTAAGGGTTTTTATTTGGGGTGGATGATGATTTTTGTGAGGGTTGTACAGGTGGGATATGGTGGGGAAAAAAAAGGGGGTGAAGGTGACGAATTATGTGAAATACAATTGGTGATGGGGTAGGATGTGGGGTAAGGGGGGTGAGGTGATGATGGTTGGAGGTAGGGATGTGGTATGGTGATGGCGTTTGAATGGTATGCCAAGTGGTGATATTGTGGTGGTAGGAGGGTTTGGGATGGGTGATGGGGGTAGGATGGTATGGCAATGTGGTGATGGTGATGGTAGTTGGATGGTATGGCAATATAGTTGTGGTAAACGTGGTAGAATGGTGGACTCTGTGATGGGTGAGGGTAGAAAAAATAGTTGGCTAGCGAATTGGTGAGGATAGTAAGATAGTGAAGTAAAAAAAATATGGGTAGGTAATATGACTAGTAGGATGGGGATGGTGTAGAAATGTAGTTTATTGTTGTCCTGTTTTCCCCCTTTACAGTCATTTTCCTTTTTTTTTGCTCCCCTTCCTTAAGTGTCCCGTTTTCTTTATTTCCTCCCAAATCTTTGTCCTGCCACCACCCCCTTCTTTCCTCTTCCACCCCTTTCCCTTCTTCCTTTCCCCGTCCTCCCCGTTCTCGGCGTAATTAACTTCTTCCCCTCCTTTCCTCTTTTTCCATCTCCTCCCCTCCCCGTACATTTTTTCACAAGGTAAACCTAGGGCAGTTTTAAAGGGGGCGTTTCAACGCGCTCCGAGATGTTTATGCCGCCCTTTGGAAAGGGGGTTTCTGGGGCGTTAAACGAAAATACGCTTCAAATGCCCCAAATACAAGACACGGAGAGTACACAATAAAACAAGTACACCGTGTGTGGGTATGATGGAGGCATCACTAGGCGCGATGTCATGTCAATAGTGAACGAGTACACAATACCAAGTTTAAAATACCTCATTGATGGTACTAGTAAAGGTACATGATGGTCACTGTACAGGTACATGATGGACTATGTACGGGACATGATGGGACTACTGTACAGGGACTGTGGTACTACTGTACAGGGAAAGATGGTACTACTGTCAGGGACATGTGGTACTACTGTACGGTACAGAGGTTAGTAAAGGGACAGATGGTACACGTACATCTGATGGTACTACTTACAGGTAATGATGGTCGCTGTCGGTAATATGGTACTATGTACAGGTTTCATGAGGTACTACTGAGGTACTGTGGTACTACTGTACAGGGACATGTTGGTACTACGTACAGGGACATGATGGTACTACTGTACAGGTACATGGTGGGCTACTGTCAGGTACATGAGGTACTACTGTACAGGTACATGAGGTATACTGTACAGGTACATGATGGTCACTGTACAGGTACATGATGGTACTACTTCAGGGGACATGATGGTTTACTGACAGGGACATGATGGTTTCTGTACAGGTACATGAGGTCTATGTAAGGGACATAGGTCTACTGTACAGGTACATGATGGGACTACTGTCGGGAATGATGGTACTACTGTACAGGTACATGATGGGACTCTGACGGTACATGGTGGGACTACTGAAGGTACTGATGGTATACTGTACAGGTACAGATGGGATACTGTAAGGTACATGTGGTCTACAGTACAGGGACATGGGTACTACTGTACAGGTAAATGGTACTAGTACAGGTACAGATGGTACTACGTACAGGGACATATGGTATACTGCGGTACTGATGGAATACTGTAAATACATATGGGACTACTGTACAGGGACTGTGGTTTTCTATTGTACGTACAGTGGATACTGTACAGTACATGTGGGGCTTACTGACAGGACATGTGGTACTATGTACATTTCATGATGGTACTACTGTACAGGTACATGATGGTACTACTGTACAGGACATGAGGTTTTACTGTACAAAACATGATGGTACACGTACGTAATGAGGTACTACTGTACAGGTACATTTATGGTACACATACGGTAATGATGGTACTACTTACAGGTACTGATGGTATAGTACAGGTACATATGGGCTTTAAGGTACATATGGTCTACTGTACAGGTACAGATGGTACTACGTACGGTACCTGATGGTACTACTGTAAGGGACATGATGGTACTATGACAGGTACATAGGTACTACTGTACAGGCATGATGGTATACTGTACGGTACATGATGGTTCTATGTACAGGTTTTAAAGATGGTACTTATGTACAGGTACTGTGGTAATTGTACAGGTACTGATGGCTACTGTACAGGTACTGTGGTACTACGTAAGGACATGATGGTACTACTGTACAGGTACATATGGTACTACTGTACAGGTACATGATGGTACTACGTACAGGTACAGATTGGTACTACGTAAGGGCATGAGGTATACTGTACAGGTACATGAGGGAACGGGCAAACAATTTTTTTAATTTAAATATCATAAGTACACAATTACAGTTACACATTCTCACAAATACTTAAAAATCACTAGTGCACAATATAACGAGTGTTAAGTCTCGAGTGCACACTATCACGAGACTCAAATTTTAGAGCACCTCATCGTGTGCAATATACGATTACTCAACACCAGGGTCACAATGCAAGATACACTTTCACTTTATATTTAAAATATTGCGTCTTTGCAATGACTTCACAGACCAATCACGTAACCCAACCCGTCTGAGGCTGTTAAAAGCGTTGATTATTCCTTCCAAGTATATTTTATCACATTTGGGACCCCAATTTTTAATAACCTTTAGAACATGTTCAGGAAAGGGGGAAATTTCATCAAACATTTTCTGAAACGGTTTATCAAAAAAGGGGGAATATGTATATTTTAAACATTAAAAAATTTAAAAAAGTGAGTAAAGAAAAAACCCCGTGTTCTACCCAACCTCTCTTACACTTTAAAAAGGGATTGTATATTTCAGTTTTTAGTAAAAAGAGAATGCTTTATACATTGTGACATGGGTTCGAGCCTCGGTAGCCGTTTGTTATTGTTAAAATATATAAATTTATAATATTAATATATATAATTTTATTTATTAATAATATTATATATATTATAATTATATATATATATAAAAAAAATAGGGAGGGTACCACCCAGAACTGTTATGGGGACCCCATCCCCGAGAAAAGAATAAAAATACTGCAAATAGCCGAAAAAAGGGTTTTTTTTAAACGAGTCCGGCCCTGCGTAATAATACAAGAGTAGGTGTAAAAAAACTCATTTTAAATATAATACCCCCTGGAAAATTTTATTTTTATTTAGAGTTGAATTACGGTTGCAGTAACACGTTACCCAAATTTTCCAGGTCTTCTCTTCTAAGTTAGAATTATTTATTTTTGCCCAAAACTGAGTAATATTATTTTTTTTTCAAAAAAACTGCAGAATTTCCGTCAATATTGCGAGTAAGTTTGTGGAACCAGCGGTGGGAACCATCCAGGTAGGAGCCATCCGGTAGGAACCCCTCCAGGTGGACCATCCCCCGGTAGGAACCATCCAGGTAGGAGCCATCCAGGAGGAACCGTCCAGGTAGGAGCCATCCGGTGGGCCCTCCAGGGGGGAGCCATCCAGGTAGGAGCCCTCCCGGTTTGGAACCATCCAGGGAGGAAAACCCTCCGGTAGGAACCATCCAGGAGGAAACCATCCCGGTGGGAACTCCAGGTGGGAACCATCCAGGTAGGAACCATCCAGGTAGGACCTCAGGGAGGAACCACCCGGTAGGAACCCTCCGGTAGGAGCCATCCAGGAGGAGTATCCCCGGTGGAAAACCCTCCAGGGAGGGCATCCAGGGAGGAGTCTCCAGGGAGGGAAACCCTCCAAATAGGAACCGTCCAGGTAGGAACCATCCCGGCAGGAACCATCCAGGAGGGAACCCTCCAGGTAGGAGCCTCCAGGTAGGAGTCATCCAGGGGGAATCATCCAGGTAGGAACCATCAGGTAGGAGCCATCCAGGGGGAACCATCCCTAGGAAACCCTCCACGTAGGAACCATCCAGGTAGGAACCATCCCGGTAGGAGCCATCCAGGTGGAACCATCCAGGTAAAAACCCTAAGGTGGAACCATCCAGGTAGGAAACCCCCAGGGAGGAACCATCCCGGTGGGGGCCTCCAGGTAGGGTCATCCAGGGAGAAACCTCCCGGTAGGAACCAAAAAGGTAGGAAACCATCCGGTAGGAAACCATCAGGTAGGAGCCATCCAATAGGAACCATCAAGCAGGAACCATCCAGGGAGGAACCATCCAGGTAGGACCCCGGTAGGAACCATCCCGGTAGGAACCATCCAGGTAGGAAACCCCTCGGTGAACCATCTAGGGAGGAACCCCAGGAGGAAACTCCAGGTAGGAACCCCCGTAGGAACATCCAGGAGGAACCATCCAGGAGGATCATCAGATGGAGCCATCCGGGGGAACCTCCGGTAGGAGCATCCAGGTAGGACCATCAGGTAGGAGTCATCCCGTAGGAACCATCCAAATAGGAACCAAAAAGGTAGGAACCACCTGGTAGGGAAAATCCGGTAGGAACTATCCAGGTAGGGATATCCAGGCAGGAATTCCCGGTAGGAACACCAGGTTGGGAACCCTCCAGGGAGGAAACCCTCCATGTAGGAACTACCAGGGGAAAATCTAGGTAGAACTATCCCGGTAGGAAACCATCCAGGTAGGGAACCCTCCAGGGAGGAACCATCCAGTGGAAATATCCAGGAAATATCCAGGCAGGAACTATCCAGGTAGGGAAACCCTCCAGGTAGGGAAACATCCAGGTAGGAACCCCCAGGTAGGGAACCCTCCGGGGGGGAAAATTTCCCGGTAGGAACCCTCCAGGTGGAACCTCCTGGGGGAATACCAGGAAGGAACTATCCAGGGAGGGGTATCCAAGCAGGAACTATCCAGGTAGGAACTTCCAGGTAGGAAAACCCTCCAGGTAGGAACCATCCTGTGGAACTACCAGGGGGAACCATCTAGGTAGGAACTATCCCGGGGGAACCATCCAGGTAGGAACCATCCCGGGAAGGGAAACCCTCCCTAGGAAATATCCAGGAGGGAAACAAAACAGGGAGGAAAATCCAGGTAGGAACCCTCCAGCGGAACCCTCCGGGAGGAACTTCCCCGGGAGGAACTACCAGGAGGAACCATCCCGGTAGGACTTTTTCCCGGTAGGCCCAGGAGGGAAAACCTCCATGTAGGACATCCCGGTAGGAACCTCCAGGTAGGGCCTCCAGTAGGAGCCATCCAGGTAGGAACATCCCTTTAAAACCCCCCAGGTGGAAAACCCTCCAGTAGGAAACCATCCGTAGGAACCATCCAGGTAGGAACCTCCAGGTAGGAACCATCCCTTTT
This sequence comes from Cherax quadricarinatus, assembly GCF_026875155.1. NCBI lineage: Eukaryota > Metazoa > Arthropoda > Malacostraca > Decapoda > Parastacidae > Cherax > Cherax quadricarinatus. The sequence continues at coordinate 10,092,961 of NC_069462.1, forward strand.
GGGGCCCATCCTGGTAGGAACTCCAGGGAGGGGCCATCCAGATAGGAGCCATCCCGGTGGAAAATATCCAGGTTGAACCGTCCATGTAGGAACCCTCCAATAGGAACCACCAGGGAGGAAACCCTCCCGGTAGGAACCACCAGGAAAAACCATCCAGGTAGGAACCACCCCTAGAGCCTCCAGGAGGAAACCTCAGGTAGGGGCATCAGATTAACCCTCCCGGTGGAACCATCCGGTAGAACTCTCCCGGTATAACCATCCCGTATGAACCTCCAGATGAAACCCTCCAGGTGGGAAACCCTCCAGGTAGGAATCATCCAGGAAACCCTCCGGTAGGAAAACCTCCCGTAGAACCATCCAATAGAAAACCCCGGTAAGAACCTTCCATAGAAACTATCGGGAGGAAAACCCTCCGTAGAACCATCCAAAAGAACCATCCCGGGAAAAACCTCCGGGGAGGAACCACCGGTAGGAACCCCCAGGTAGGAACCATCCAGTAGAAACCCTCCAGGAAAGGGCCTCCAAAAGGGAGAGCCATCAGGTAGGAACCTCCCGGAGAAACCTCCCAAAGAACCCCCCAGGTAAAAACCTTCCAGGGGAAACCATCCAGGAGGAACCCCAGGAGGAAAAACCCTCCAGAAGAACCATCCCGGAAGGAACCATCCCGGTAAGGGCCCTCCAGTAGGAACCCTCCGGGAGAACCTCCAGATAGAACCCCCCAGGGAAGAACCCTTTCCCGGTAGAAAAACCCTCCCGGGAGAAACCATCCGATAGAACCATCCAGGTAAGAAACCACCCGATAGAACCCCCCAGGTAAGAACCTTCCAGGGAAAAAACCATCCAGGTAGGAACCATCCAGGTAAACCATCCCAAAAGAACCTCCCGGTAAGAAAAAATCCCGGGAGGAAAAAAAAAAAAACCAGGGAGGAACCATCCCCGGAGGAACCATCCTGAGCCATTGTCATGGCTAACATGAAAGTGTGGTTTTGGGATTTGGTAGGTCATTCATATAGATAAAAAATAACTAGGGGTTATTATTTTATAATACTTTAACAGTTTCATACTGACTACCTGTTAAACAGAAAATAGCTTGAGTTTTTGTAAAATCACTGTCTGCATTCATACCATGGCTACACAATACCAAAGTTTCTAGACGATGGAAATACCATACAAAGATAAAAATACAAATTATGGATTTCTCAGCCTTCATAAGGGTTTATATGGGTATTAAAAATGGTTTTCAGGACGAACAGCATTCCTTTGTATTTAAAGTTGTTCTTAATGCTGTATCACCCCCTAACTCTGGGGAAATAACGCACAAGGTTTTCACGCACAAAATCACCAGTTTATTTCCAATTCATTTTAACAAATTTTTTCGATGTTTTTTAATTAGGCTTATACGAAAATGTGTATGCATGTATGTATTATGTAATTGTAGAATAATTTTAAGTTTTCAAGTTATAGAACTAGTATGTATGTGTATTGGACGTTTTTTATATATATTTTTATGTTGTAAGCATGTAAATATTTTTTTTGTTGTAATTAAATTATTCTTGTTTGAATGAATGAAGTATGTATGTACTCACCTATTTGTGTTTCAGGGGTTGTTTATGCTTTTGGCCCCGCCTGTTGATAAAATTTGGTATCCCAAAAGGCTAAAAATTCCTTCAAGGCTTTGGGAACAGTCTTTGTGTAATGCTTAATAGGGAAAAAAGCAAAAAGGAAACCCCAAATTTCATCTGAATGTGAGTAGTAAACTTTACGAGTCGTTGACAGTGAGGTCACTTAAAAACAAGCTGAGCCGTCCCTATGGTGGGCAACGGGGAAATAGGGTTCAATTCTGTGCATATTGCAAAAAATACTTGTCCTTTTTTTTCTTTTTAGATGGGGTTTTTTTGATCTCCCAAAAAGTAAGAGCCGAGTTCCCGATGGCAGAGTTATTATGTATTTCAATGGAGTACATTTAAAAAAAGGGGGGAACATAAAAAGGCTCTGGGCAAAGTATCAGGGACTGGATTTTCACTGCCAGAGCAATAATTTATAGCGTAGCTAAAAGATGAGGTTCCCATCACTATTTTTTGATTTTTTTTATTTTCCACTTTTGTTGTTCACCATAAATGCTACGAACGTTTGTCTGTGATCAGCATGTAAATGACTTCTTCAAAAACGGGAGTCTTCTTTTCTACAGCCCAGTACTGAAGCTCATATCGCTGTAAAGTCCCAGAATTCACGCAAAGAGATGGCCAGATTGATTCAAAACTGCTGAAAAAGCAGCTTCAGAGGCCTTGAACACTCTACAAAAGAGGGACTTATGGCTGGCATCACATATTTCTTAAGAAGTTCGATCTATCAATGTGTTCCCTAGTGGGAATGTTTTATTATTTTAAAAAAATTAAATTTTATCTGAAAATTTTTGGGGACCATTTTAGTAAAAAGCAAATTTTCTCTGTGCGCCACAGGATCCTAAATGATGGTCTGTCAGGGTTAAGTGTTTGATCTATTCCCTACAAAGCCATTATTTCAGGGGACAGATTTTATGGGTTTAAATTCATTAAGTGTCAAATTTTGGCAAATTTTGATATTATTACGAAAATATTTAGAAATTTTTTTTCTACTCTGCCATCGAATGTTTAGAGCACAATCAATTTTTGACACTAAATGGTATTTTCAGAACGAATACTCTCGTGTTTGCCCCGTGTTTGTTCCCCAATTGTAACCCATTAAAACATTTTTCAAGTAGAATGTAAAAACACCCTTTTTTTGGAAGGTTATCACCCGAAAACTTCAGTAATGGCTAACAAATTTAATATTTTTATCGTTAATAATTTGAGGGTAATCAGTACAGCCTGTTTCATGTCTGTTAAGGGTTTTTTCACCCAGCAACAGAGAATGCCCCTGGAGAAGAATTCTTCAGTGATGTCTTCTGACAGCAATGGATGTATTTCTCAATGAATAAAAGGGCCCCGTTTTTATCAAGCCCCGCGATTGCTTTCAAAGAGTTTACTGGGATGGCAGGTTTGGAAAAGTAATGGTTGTCAATGAAAGAGGGGGAGTGCACAGGATGAACCAGCACCCGAAATATGAGCCGTTTTTCTCCCGTGGGGAATGCAAACTTCCATATTGTTTCTGGAAAAACTTTGTCCCAAAAAAAGGTGGCAACACAATGTTTTAAACTAAAGTCAATAAAAGGGTGCATTTGGCGTTTGAGCTCAAAATTACATTAGATAATCCGACGGAACTAGTATTTAATGAAACTGATTTAAGTGAAATCTGTTAACCTTACTGATACAATATCAGATTTAATTTTTAAGCAGCACTTTCACTAATGAAAATATCAGAGTTAAACGAGTGAAATATGCACATCTAATTTGTGTCAATTTTCTGTCACTTCAGTAGCTGCATGTGAGAGTATCAGAGGAAATGAAGGTGTAATTGCAAATACAGTAGGAATATACAATGTAGCAGTAGTACTCACCAGTACCTTTGACCGGCAGATGCTACCTGCAATTATAGCAGACAGCAGCAATTGCTAGGCATTTGTTTCTGATTTGAAACTGTCCGCCATATAAATAACATTTCTATTTTTTGTAGTATAGATCGTAGCTACTGTCAGGTGCTAATGACACACTTCCTTTTCTGAGGCTGCTCAGTAACAACTATGCAGTAGTGTGCATGTTTGGAGCTGAATAGGCCGGGCCAGAGCCGGTGAATAGACCTGATTGTATGTGTCCTATATGACCGGTTTGTTGGCCTCCAAAAACCATTGGCGCATGAATGGTAAAAAAATATCTTTGATGAATGTATCACTTGTCCTGGGTGACTTCCCCCACACATCCATAGACTGAGAACTTGACTGACACCCTACACATAATAATGATAAGGATTCATTTCTTCGAGCCATACAAATAATGCAGATACATGGCAAGATACATGAGTAAAATAGGAGACACGAAGGAAAGGCACTAATTATGCAGTGTATTTCGGGCATACTGTGTATTAGTGGGGATCCAGTATAATTGTGTTGCTCAGTATCTCATGGAAAAATGAGCGAAGGATAAGGCATAAGGGTGACATATTCTGAGGCAACAAACATGAATTTTAGCAGTGGACATCAGCTCTACCTGTGGCTTTCTCAGGCCCTACTAATCTTTGCTAGCCACTTTTTCCTACCATTCTCGACAGGAATGCTATAAAAAGACACGCTTTCTTTCCTCCATTTTCTGTAGAACATCACACATGACTACGGGTCTCAGAATCTACAAAATCTTTGAGCCAATCACTCTATAGTCGCAAATCACCAGAGTTAAGCATAATGTCATTGGCACACGTTTGACAAGCAATATGGTAGACACCTAGTCCTGTGACGTCACATGAAAAACTACAGCAAGTCAAGGTAACAAGGCCAACAACACTGTTGTTTGCTCACTAATCCAAGCAATATGCCAATGGTGGGCAAACTGCGGCTCACGAGTCACATGCGGCTCTCGAAGCTTCTCTGTGCAGCCACCCAGACAATCCCTCAGCTGGCTATATTTTCTCGCTATGTTACAAACGATGGTAATGTGAAAGAAGAGTTCTTAGACCAGATAATTTTAAAGGAAACCTCAAAAGGCATTGACATAAGAAATGCACTTAACAAAGCTTTATTAAATGTTCAACTAACATTATATAAATATATTAGTATTGCAACAGACGGAGCACCAGCTATGGTCGATCAAAATACTCGCCTTGATGGGCAATTGACACATGATCTCAACTATCCATTATATCGTCCACCTTGAGCATCTACTAAGTAAACACTTCAAGTTCAACAATGCCATGAACTGCGTTACAGAAGTTGTGAATTTCATTCGGACAAGTGCAAAAAACACACCGTGAATTTAGAAAATTTTTTATTGAGGAGCTGGAACTAGAAGAAAAGTCAGAAGACCTTTCATTCTACTGTATTATAAGATGGCTGTCAACTAGCAATCTTTTGAACAGGTTTGTTGCTTTTTTTGAACCAATAGTTGTTTTCATGAATGGAAAAGAAATACCCACAACTTGAAGAACATGAATGGGTACAGGGTCTGATGTTATTTACAGATGTATTGAAAAATTTTCCATATTTAAATCTGGCACTTCAAGGAAGGAACAAAGTTATTACAGAACTTGCCCAATCAGTTTTCAGTTTTCAGAATAAATTTTTTTCTAAGAAATTTGACAACAAAGAAATTTGACCATTTTTCCAGCATTTAGAAAAACTGCTTTTCCTGTTGTTGAAATTAAAATCAGTAGAAACAATGCGAAGAAAACTTAGAAACTGTTTATAATGATTTTGAAAACATGTTTGAGAAACTAAAAAAATTAAAGCCATGTTTTGAATTTCTTGTGAATCCATTAGTGATTGATGTCATCAATGATGGATGTCCTGCTGTTGCACCATTAGTGATTGATGTCATCAACGATGGATGTCCTGCTGTTGCACCTTTAGTGATTGATGTCATCAACGATAGACGTCCTGCTGTTGCACCTTTAGTGATTGATGTCATCAACGATGGATGTCCTGTTGTTGCACCTTTAGTGATTGTTGTCATCAACGATGGATGTCCTATTGTTGCACCTTTAGTGATTCATGTCATCAGCGATGGACGTCCTGTTGTTGCATCTATTCCCTCGGATGTTGCTTCAATAGAAACAGAGCTTATTGAGCTGCAGGAAGATGTGGGTTAGAAACTGGAACAGAGAAGCTCATCTCTGGAAACAAATCCCAGAAGCAAAGTATCTCAATCTTCAGAAAACTACTCTACTCTCTGTTTTTGGGACAAATTACTGCTGTGAATCTCTCTTCTCTGTAATAAAACTTATCAAGTCAAAACATGGTGATATCTTCACCAGCAGTCACCTCACTGAGCTTCTTAGAATAGCTGTGACATCCTACCAACCAGATTTTAAACTATTAATTGCAAAAATGAAGATTCAAAGTCTTCAACGAGAAGAGATTAAAAATATTCTGCTTTGTTGAGTACGACTACTATTTACTAGCTATATTTTTTATTATTTATAAATAGTTTTAAAATAATATTTTCGGTGGCTCTTGAACATTCAAAAATGCATGAAAAAGTATTATATGTGGCTCTTCTTTTGGAAGAACTTGCCCACCCCTGTAATATGTTATTATTTTTTTTTGGGGTGGGGGGGAAATGTCTAATAATTTGAGTTCAGTCAGTACTGGATTTTGGACAGTTGAATACATTTCTTTTAGTTATTTAAATCATAGAAAAAAGTATGCTCTTCGTTCCTAAACTGTGCATGGGAGACTAGTCGAATAAGTATAGTCTGCCTACCTGGAGAGAATTTCGGGGATCAACGCCCCCGATGCCCGGTCCACGACCCGGCCTCCCGGTGGATCATGGCCTGATCAACCAGGCTGTTACTACCGGCTGAATCATACCACCATTCCTATAACGTAAAGATTACCCAGATAGAAGTTGAACAGGATCATGCCATGGAATCCGCCATAGACCCAGCAAATGTCGAAAAAAATAAAAGGAATATTCCGAGAAGCAAAACTTAATCTTCTCACTGATTACATCTTTTCACAGTTTAATGAAGTTGCTGAAGTTAGGTAAGAAAAAATTGATCGAGTCGAACGATTACACCCAATCATAGAAAAAAATGCCGAGACGTAAAGCGGAGGTCCCTTAGAACTTACATAAATTAACAGTGGTGTGGAGAGAACTTTATATAATATAACAATGTTAACAACAATAATAAAAGGAAATAAATAACAACAATAATAATAATAATTGTAATAATATCACAATACAAAGAGGTGTATTCTCTTAAGTAATATGCAGACTTAACAATAATAAGTAAGCTTAATTATATTTAATCAAGGGAAGCTAAACACAGAGATAACAAGCGGGGGGGATGTGGAGCTTCAGCTTAATTTGGAACATGGGCACAGATCATTCATAAGACCTCACAACTCAAGGAACTCCTTGGGTGTAAGGCTTATAGTAAAGTATTCTTCTCTGGAAGTCGATAGGTTTTAAACCCCATTACCCAACCAGCCCATGATCTTAACGTACATATACAGCGAGTTTAATCTTTATTTCAGGTAATAGAGTATTATGTATATTAGAGTATTCTTGTCTGGTGATGAAAAGGTAACGTAAAGCTTTAATGACTCTAGAGTACATGATAGGATTTAAATCACATTAAAAACAATAACTGCAGCAGTAACAACAACAATGACAACAAAAACAATTAAAACAACGTCATTAATAATGAAAGCACCAATAATAATAATAATAATAATAATAATAATAATAATGAAATACTCCTCTGTCAAGCTTTAGCTACAGAGACGGGTCGCTATCTGGAGAGACCCGAGCTGGGGGTCACCACCCGCAGCATCACCCATCATCATCATGATGCTTCAGCTTCACATGGTACAAGACTATGATGTGAAACACATCTCCAAGCTGAGAGACTGACCACCTCAAACTACTTCTTCAACGGTGATGGACAGATCACATCATTTCCATTTTTCAGTATGTCTCCATTTTTGCCGGTGTAAGTGCAACGTTTCGGAATAAAGATGTGTAACTCTCGCATATGTTTTGATTTTCTACTTGTAGGTATTGTGTTCTGTAATTGTATTCACATCGCTCAATGATAGTGCAGAATGCGGCATAAATTTTTAATAGAGCTAAGTACTGATATTGAAAATTTTAAGCGAATAGCACTTAGCACTCAAAAGTTAACACATAGAGAGTAATAACCTAAGTTTTTCAAGAAATATTCCAAATGAGCGCTAAACTAATTCAAACCTTCCACTTAGTAATATCATATTTGAAGACATTAAGTTTGAAGCCGCTCGTAATTTGCATTACCAAGTTATCAGTGTTGAAAGGGAAAGGCGCCTGGGTGAGACATTCGGAAATTATCACAAGATAGTTATTGTATTTCAGTTTCACCAGTTTTTTCCAATAAAAAAAGACAAATTGGTGCCTTACACAAGCCAAAATAATGCCTAACTTTTTTTTATAAGATTTACCAATGTTTAAAGTATGAATGTAAATAATTAAGGTTAATTAAATGAATATTATATAGATTAAACCTAGCGTAACCCAATTAAATCAAAATGTGATTTATTTCAAATTAGAAGAGATTTTTTCAGTTATTTCACGGAAGCCAATTTAATTAATAAAATTATTATATTAAGACTTACAATACCTAAAATCAATTATCCATTCAGTATTACTGCTGTTCCTACTTTCTGTGTTTTAATAAAGGGAATGTGTTAAACCAGTAGGAGCATATTCCCCCTGTAGAGTGGGTGGTATTCATACTGGTATTCATACTGGACCGGGAAGCCTGGTCGTGGACCGGGCAGCGGGGGCGTTGATCCCCGGAATACCCTCATAACCATCAATAATATTAAATAATACTTTACCATTTCCAGATTAAACGTTGAAAAATGTCACCTACAATCCATTAACACTATCAACCTTCCTTTAAGCAGGATCCACAAGTGACCTGCGTAACACTGTCCATAGGTGCATCCACGCATGCCAATAGACGCATGAATCTTACCCTAGATACGGTTTACCAGCGTTGAAAATTTGAAGCTCATCTAACAAGGCGTTCTCGAGTTACAAACTAAAATTGAGGAGAAGAAAAATAAAACATGGTTAAGAAAGTTAATATGAGAAGGGTCAATCCTTGTTTAATTTAAAACAATTGGAAAATTAGCAACCACACAGCCTAAATCAATACAAAAATGCTTCCAGTTGAAATGCACCTGAGTCTTAGAGACTGAAGCCGATCAGAAGAGACATTCATTAGTGATAATCTGTGTTATGACGTAAATAACGTCATATCACAGGGTAAACGACCGACCTAGTCTAAGAACATTTATGTTATTTAAAATAGAAAAAAATCACTCTAGGGCCAGCCTGTATCTTCACATTAAATGTGGAACGTTAATTAGACAATATTAAATTTATTATAAGGAAGGACACAAAAACCACCTATACAAATATATATATATATATATATATATATATATATATATATATATATATATATATATATATATATATATATATATATATATATATATATATTGTGTGTGTGTGTGTGTGGTGTGCAATAAGATCACAGTAAACAGGTGATTTCGGAATATGCAAAACAACCACTCTGAAAAAATAGAGAAATTCCAAGCGCTTTCGTGGCTACTCACATTATCATTTACTTTCATAGTTCCTTGATAATGTGAGTAGTCACGAAAGCGCTTGGAATTTCTCTATTTTTTCAGAGTGGTTGTTTTGCATATTTATTATTTATTTATTATCACACTGGCCGATTCCCACCAAGGCAGGGTGGCCCGAAAAAGAAAAACTTTCACCATCATTCACTCCATCACTGTCTTGCCAGAAGGGTGCTTTACACTACAGTTTTTAAACTGCAACATTAACACCCCTCCTTCAGAGTGCAGGCACTGTACTTCCCATCTCCAGGACTCAAGTCCGGCCTGCCGGTTTCCTTGAATCCCTTCATAAATGTTACTTTGCTCACACTCCAACAGCACGTCAAGTATTAAAAACCATTTGTCTCCATTCACTCCTATCAAACACGCTCACGCATGCCTGCTGGAAGTCCAAGCCCCTCGCACACAAAACCTCCTTTACCCCCTCCCTCCAACCCTTCCTAGGCCGACCCCTACCCCCCCTTCCTTCCACTACAGACTGATACACTCTTGAAGTCATTCTGTTTCGCTCCATTCTCTCTACATGTCCGAACCACCTCAACAACCCTTCCTCAGGCCTCTGGACAACAGTTTTGGTAATCCCGCACCTCCTCCTAACTTCCAAACTACGAATTCTCTGCATTATATTCACACCACACATTGCCCTCAAACATGACATCTCCACTGCCTCCAGCCTTCTCCTCGCTGCAACATTCATCACCCACGCTTCACACCCATATAAGAGCGTTGGTAAAACTATACTCTCATACATTCCCCTCTTTGCCTCTAAGGACAAAGTTCTTTGTCTCCACAGACTCCTAAGTGCACCACTCACTCTTTTTCCCTCATCAATTCTATGATTCACCTCATCTTTCATAGACCCATCCGCTGACACGTCCACTCCCAAATATCTGAATACGTTCACCTCCTCCATACTCTCTCCCTCCAATCTGATATTCAATCTTTCATCACCTAATCTTTTTGTTATCCTCATAACCTTACTCTTTCCTGTATTCACCTTTAATTTTCTTCTTTTGCACACCCTACCAAATTCATCCACCAATCTCTGCAGCTTCTCTTCAGAATCTCCCAAAAGCACAGTGTCATCAGCAAAGAGCAGCTGTGACAACTCCCACTTTGTGTGTGATTCTTTATCTTTTAACTCCACGCCTCTTGCCAAGACCCTCGCATTTACTTCTCTTACAACCCCATCTATAAATATATTAAACAACCACGGTGACATCACACATACTTGTCTAAGGCCTACTTTTACTGGGAAAAAATTTCCCTCTTTCCTACATACTCTAACTTGAGCCTCACTATCCTCGTAAAAACTCTTCACTGCTTTCAGTAACCTACCTCCTACACCATACACTTGCAACATCTGCCACATTGCCCCCCTATCCACCCTGTCATACGCCTTTTCCAAATCCATAAATGCCACAAAGACCTCTTTAGCCTTATCTAAATACTGTTCACTTATATGTTTCACTGTAAACACTTGGTCCACACACCCACTACCTTTCCTAAAGCCTCCTTGTTCATCTGCTATCCTATTCTCCGTCTTACTCTTAATTCTTTCAATTATAACTCTACCATACACTTTACCAGGTACACTCAACAGACTTATCCCCCTATAATTTTTGCACTCCCTTTTATCCCCTTTGCCTTTATACAAAGGAACTATGCATACTCTCTGCCAATCACTAGGTACCTTACCCTCTTCCATACATTTATTAAATAATTGCACCAACCACTCCAAAACTATATCCCCACCTGCTTTTAACATTTCTATCTTTATCCCATCAATCCCGGCTGCCTTACCCCCTTTCATTTTACCTACTGCCTCACGAACTTCCCCCACACTCACAACTGGCTCTTCCTCACTCCTACAAGATGTTATTCCTCCTTGCCCTATACACGAAATCACAGCTTCCCTATCTTCATCAACATTTAACAATTCCTCAAAATATTCCCTCCATCTTCCCAATACCTCTAACTCTCCATTTAATAACTCTCCTCTCCTATTTTTAACTGACAAATCCATTTGTTCTCTAGGCTTTCTTAACTTGTTAATCTCACTCCAAAACTTTTTCTTATTTTCAACAAAATTTGTTGATAACATCTCACCAACAAATTTTGTTGAAAATAAGAAAAAGTTTTGGAGTGAGATTAACAAGTTAAGAAAGCCTAGAGAACAAATGGATTTGTCAGTTAAAAATAGGAGAGGAGAGTTATTAAATGAAGAGTTAGAGGTATTGGGAAGATGGAGGGAATATTTTGAGGAATTGTTAAATGTTGATGAAGATAGGGAAGCTGTGATTTCGTGTATAGGACAAGGAGGAATAACATCTTGTAGGAGTGAGGAAGAGCCAGTTGTGAGTGTGGGGGAAGTTCGTGAGGCAGTAGGTAAAATGAAAGGGGGTAAGGCAGCCGGGATTGATGGGATAAAGATAGAAATGTTAAAAGCAGGTGGGGATATAGTTTTGGAGTGGTTGGTGCAATTATGCAATCATATATATATATATATATATATATATATATATATATATATATATATATTATATATATATATATATATATATATATATATATATATATATATATATAAGGGATTATGAAGCTAAGATCGCAAGGGATTCAAAGATTAACCCAAAAGGGTTCTTTCAGGTATACAGAACTAAGATTAGGGACAAGATTGGCTCACTTAAGAGTAACTCTGGTCAGATCACTGACAGTGATAAGAATATGTGTGAAATTCTAAATACCTACTTCCTCTCAGTTTTCACCCAGGAAAATACTAGCGATATTCCTGAAATAATAGATTATGTAGAAAATGATGATAATAAACTATGTACAATTGCGGTAACTAGTGACATGGTCCTCATACAAATAGAGAAACTAAAACCTGACAAATCCTCAGGTCCTGATGAACTGTTTGAAAGGGTGTTAAAGGAATGTAAAGAAGAAATTAGCATACCTTTGGCTAATCTTTTTAACATGTCGCTACAAACTGGCATAGTGCCTGATAAGTGGAAAATGACAAATGTAATGCCTATTTACAAAGCAGGTGACAGGTCCTTGGCTTCGAACTATAGACCAATAAGCCTTACCTACAGAGTGGGAAAATTTATGGAATCAATAATTGCCGAAGCAATTCGTAGCCATCTTGACAGGCACAGATTGATTAATGAATCTAAACACGGTTTTACAAAGGGGCGTTCCTGTCTTACGAATTTACTAACTTTTTTCACTAAGGTGTTTGAGGAGGTAGACCATGGTAATAAATATGATATTGTGTATATGGACTTCAGTAAGGCTTTCGATAGAGTTCCACACCAGAGGCTATTGAGGAAACTTAGGGCAAACGGAATAGGAGGAGAATTTTTTTCCTGGGTAGAGGCATGGCTGACAAATAGACAGCAGAGAGTTTGCATAATTGGGGAGAAATCAGAATGGGGCACGTCACAAGCAGTGTTCCTCAGGGGTCAGTGTTGGGCCCGTTGTTGTTCACAATTTACATAAACGACATAGATGAGGGAATAAATAGCGACATAAGCAAATTTGCTGATGACACCAAAATAGGCCGTCCAATTCATTCTAATGAGGACATTAGAGCATTCCAGGATGATTTGAATAGACTGACGCAATGGTCGGAGAAGTGGCAGATGCAGTTTAATATTGACAAATGCAAAGTTCTAAATGTTGGACAGTTAAAAAACCATGCCACATATAAACCAAATAATGTAGATCTTAATACTACTGATTGCAAAAAGGATTTAGGAGTTCTGGTTAGCAGTAACCTAAAACCAAGACAACAGGGCATTAGTGCTCGCATTAAAGCTAACAGAATTCTTGGCTTCATATCTAGAAGTATAAATAATAGAAGTCCTCAGGTTGTTCTTCAACTCTATATATCCTAGGTTAGGCCTCATTTAGACTATGCTGCTCAGTTCTGGTCACCGTATTACAGAATGGATATAAATGCTCTGGAAAACGTACAAAGGAGGATGACAAAGATGATCCCATGTATCAGAAATCTTCCCTATGAGGATAGACTGAGGGCCCTGAATCTGCACTCTCTCGAAAGGCATAGAATTAGGGGGGATATGATCGAGGTGTATAAATGGAAAACAGCAAAAAAAAAAAGTGGATGTAAATAGTGTACTGAAAATTTCCAGCCAAGACAGGACTCGCAGCAATGGTTTCAAGTTGGACAAATTCAGATTCAGGAAGGATATAGGAAAGTACTGGTTTGGTAATAGAGTTGTGGATGAGTGGAACAAACTCCCGAGTACAGTTATTGAGGCTAAAACGTTGTGTAGTTTTAAAAATAGGTTAGATAAATACATGAGTGGGTGTGGGTGTGGGTGTGTGTGAGATGGACCTGACTAGCTTTGCTGCTGGGTCTGGTACAGTGCTCCATCCTTGAGTGGAGATGACCAGGCTGGGTGGGTTATTGGGATAATCCGGGGGGTGGGTCATTGGGATAATCCGGGGGGTGGGTCATTGGGATAATCCGGGGGGTGGGTCATTGGTCTAATCGGGGGGGGGGAACATGGACCTGCTCCGCTTGGGCCAGTAGGCCTGTTGCAGTGTTCCTTCTTTCTTATGTTCTTATATTATATATATATATATATATATATATATATATATATATATATATATATATATATATATATATATATATATATATATTATATCGTGCCGAATATGTAAAACTGGTCAATTAGCAAGAACTCATTTATAATTAAGTCCTTTCTAGAATTTTCTCTTATACGTTTAAAGATATATTTTTTTCCTTAATGTTAATGTAAATTTTTTTAATTTTGAACCAAAAGAATCTTAGAAAACTTACCTAACCTTATTATAACAAGAACAATTTATTTTAGCCTAACCCAACTATATATGTTATAGATTTGTTTACAGTAATTTAATACTAAACAAACACAGTGAAATATATTTTTTTCGTTAGGTTCAGAATGATTTTGGAGAAATTATTGCATGCACAAATTTTCACTTGTCCTATATGGCAAGATGAGCATTGCTATTTAAGCCAAGATGGCAAGTTCTGCCTATTCGGCACGACATATATATGTCGTGCCGAATAGGCGAGGTTCTGACCAGAGCTTTGGTAAGATGTGAGGGAGAAAGAAGGATGGGTGAGGATGGAATGTAGGAAAGTTTGGGTAGGGAGGAGGGGTAGGTGGGGTTATAAAAGGGTAGTGGCCTATCCACTTTGGTGTATTTTGAATACGCGTGAATGCATATTGAGTAATTTATGAAGAGGTTGGTTTTATGGGTGGGATATACCCCCTGCCCATCAATTTCACACTGCTATATTGTTGTTATACCAGTGCGTCATTGAATTGGAAGGATGCATACTGCGTGCAATTGCTTTTTTTTCGCAAGAGGTTGGTCAGAAGGCCGCAGTTGCAGGCGGAAGTTGCAGGTCATTTGATGCAAGTTGGTTGCTCACCTGGGGTTGGCTGGCTAAGCAGTAACTGAGATGGTGTCCTGCTGGAGGGTAGTTGTAGGTGCAACAAGGTTAGTTGTGAGGTGTTGGTTGATAGAAGTGGGTCAACCGGAGATGGGGAGCGTTAGTCTGTGTTACTGGACATAGATTGGTTCCGATGGTATCCATTCTTCTTCTGCGGGGAGGTCACTGAAGATTTTAGGTGGATGAAGTGTCGAACCCTTTGTTGGAGGGTCATTCTTTGGGATCTGTGAGGAGGGGTGGTAATGGTATAGTCGGTCGTGTTCACTTGTTGGGGAGGGATTCTCTCTGTCAGGCACAGAGAGTTCCTGCATGTCATATAGTTGTCTCTTCGTGAGTTTGTCTAACCGGACATTGATTGCGGGGATTCTCTGTTGTATGTATAGGTCCTCGGTCCTGATTCTGTCTCTGAGTCTGGTGCCAGTGATGAAGCGGAGGGCTTTGTTTTGGACTCTTTGGAGGCAGAACTTGCGATCTTGGCTTAAATACCAACGCTCTTCTTGCCATATAGGACAAGCGAAAATTTGTGTATGCAATAATTTCGCCAAAATCATTCTGAATCTAACGAAAAATATATATTTCGTTTTGTTTCTTTATTATTAAATTATTGTAAACTCATATAAAATATATTTAGTTGGGTTAACATTAACATTTACAATTTACTTCTCTTACAACTTCTCTTACTACCCCATCTATAAATATATTAAACAACCACGGTGACATCACACATCCTTGTCTAAGGCCTACTTTTACTGGGAAATAATTTCCCTCTTTCCTACATACTCTAACTTGAGCCTAACTATCCTCGTAAAAACTCTTCACTGCTTTCAGTAACCTACCTCCTACACCATACACTTGCAACATCTGCCACATTGCCCCCCTATCCACCCTGTCATACGCCTTTTCCAAATCCATAAATGCCACAAAGACCTCTTTAGCCTTATCTAAATACTGTTCACTTACATGTTTCACTGTAAACACCTGGTCCACACACCCCCTACCTTTCCTAAAGCCTCCTTGTTCATCTGCTATCCTATTCTCTGTCTTACTCTTAATTCTTTCAATAATAACTCTACCATACACTTTACCAGGAATACTCAACAGACTTATCCCCCTATAATTTCTGCACCCTTTTTTGTCCCCTTTGCCTTTATACAAAGGAACTACGCATGCTCTCTGCCAATCCCTAGGTACCTTACCCTCTTTCATACATTTATTAAATAATTGCACCAACCACTCCAAAACTATATCCCCACCTGCTTTTAACATTTCTATCTTTATCCCATCAATCCCGGCTGCCTTACCCCCTTTCATTTTACCTACTGCCTCATGAACTTCCCCCACACTCACAACTGGTTGTTCCTCACTCACAAGATGTTATTCCTCCTTGCCCTATACACGAAATCACAGCTTCCCTATCTTCATCAACATTTAACAATTCCTCAAAATATTCTCTCCATCTTCCCAATACCTCTAACTCTCCATTTAATAACTCTCCTCTCCTATTTTTAACTGACAAATCCATTTGTTCTCTAGGCTTCCTTAACTTGTTAATCTCACTCCAAAACTTTTTCTTATTTTCAACAAAATTTGTTCATAACATCTAACCCACTCTCTCATTTGCTCTCTTTTTACATTGCTTCACCACTCTCTTAACCTCTCTCTTTTTCTCCATATACTCTTCCCTCCTTGCATCACTTCTACTTTGTAAAAACTTCTCATATGCTAACTTTTTCTCCCTTACTACTCTCTTTACATCATCATTCCATCAATCGCTCCTCTTCCCTCCCGCACCCACTTTCCTGTAACCACAAACTCCTGCTGAACACTCTAACACTACATTTTTAAACCTACTCCATTGCCTATGTTCTCATTAGCCCATCTATCCTCCAACAGCTGTTTATATCTCACCCTAACTGCCTCCTCTTTTAGTTTATAAGCCTTCACCTATCTCTTCCCTGATGCTTCTATTCTCCTTGTATCCCATCTACCTTTTACTCTCAGTGTAGCCACAACTAGAAAGTGATCTGACATATCTGTGGCCCCTCTTTAAACATGTACATCCTGAAGTCTACTCAACAGTCTTTTATCTACCAATACATAATACAACAAACTACTGTCATTTCGACCTACATCATATCTTGTATACTTATTTATCCTCTTTTTCTTAAAATATGTATTACCTATAACTAAACCCCTTTCTATACAAAGTTCAATCAAAGGGCTCCCATTATCATTTACACCTGGCACCCCAAACTTACCTACCACACCCTCTCTAAAAGTTTCTCCTACTTTAGCATTCAGGTCCCCTACCACATTTACTCTCTCACTTGGTTCAAAGGCTCCTATACATTCACTTAACATCTCCCCAGATCTCTCTCTCTCTCTCTGCATTCCTCTCTTATCCAGGTGCATACACGCTTATTATGACCCACTCTTTGCATCCAACCTTTACTGTAATCCACATAATTCTTGAATTTACACATTCATATTCTCTTTTCTCCTTCCATAACTGATCCTTCAACATTACTGCTACCCCTTCCTTTGCTCTAACTCTCTCAGATACTCCAGATTTAATCCCATTTATTTCTCCCCACCGAAACTCCCCTACCCCCTTCAGCTTTGTTTCGCTTAGGGCCAGGACATCCAACTTCTTTTCATTCATAACAACAGCAATCATCTGTTTCTTGTCATCCGCACTACATCCACGCACATTCAAGCATCCCAGTTTTATAAAGTTTTTCTTCTTCTCTTTTTTAGTAAGTGTTTACAGGAGAAGGGGTTACTAGCCCATTGCTCCCGGCATTTTAGTCGCCTCATACGACACACATGGCTTACGGAGGAAAAATTCTTTTCCACTTCCCCATGGACAATAGAAGAAATAAAGAAGAACAAGAACTATTTAGAAAAAGGAGAAAAACCTAGATGTATGTATATATATATATATATATATGCATGTACGTGTCTGTGAAGTGTGACCAAAGTGTAAGTAGGAGTAGCTAGATATCCCTGTTATCTAACGTGTTTATGAGACAGAGAAAGAAACCAGCAATCCTACCATCATGCAAAACAGTTACAGGTTTCTGTTTCACAGTCATCTGGCAGGACGGTAGTACTTCCCTGGGTGGTTGCTGTCTACCAACCTACATATACATATATATATATAATATATATATATATATATATATATATATATATATATATATATATATATATATATATATATGTGTGTGTGTGTGTGTGTGTGTGTGTCGTGCCGAATATGTAAAACTGGTCAGTTAGCAAGAACTCATTTAAAATTAAGTCCTTTCTAAAATTTTCTCTTATATGTTTAAAGATATATTTTTTTTCATTAATGATAATGTAAAAAATTCTAATTTTACACCAAAAGAATCTTAGAAAACTTACCTAACCTTATTATAACAAGAACAATTTATTTTAGCCTAACCTAACTAAATATATTTTAGATTTGTTTACAATAATTTAATACTAAACAAACACAGTGAAATATATTTTTTTCGTTAGGTTCAGAATGATTTTGGCGAAATTATTGCATACACAAATTTTCACTTGTCCTATATGGCAAGATGAGCGTTGCTATTTAAGCCAAGATCGCAAGTTCTGCCTATTCGGCACGACATATATATATATATATATATATATATATATATATATATATATATATATTATATATATATATATATATATATATATATATTATTGTAACCAGGAACGAGTGGTATTGATCAATAACAACACTGCGCTAGCAGGTTGAAGAGGGTTGGAATAGTTTTAAAAATGCAGTATTATAATATGTGGTTATAGGAGGGTGGGTGCAGGAGGAAAGAGGAGTGATTGGTGGAATTATGAAGAAAAGGGTGTGGTAAATGAGAAAATGGTAGCTTATGAGAGGTTTTTACAAAGCAGAAGTGTTATAAGAAGAGTAGAGTATATGGAGAGTAAAAGAAGGGTGAAGAGAGAGTGCAAAAGGAGAGCAGATGATAGAGTGGGAGAGGCACTGTCAAGAAATTTTGATGAAAATAAGATAAAATTTTGGAGTGTGTTAAACAAGTTAAGAAAGCCTAGGGAACGAATGGATTCGTCAGTTAAAAACAGAGTAGAGGAGTTAGTAGATGGGGAGATGGAGGTATTGGATAGACGGCGGGAATATTTTGAGGAACTTTTAAATGTCGATGAAGAAAGGGAGGTGGTAATTTCATGCACTGGCCAGGGAGGTATACCATCTTTTAGGAGTGAAGAAGAGCAGTATGTGAGTGTGGGGGAGGTGCGTGAGGCACTATGTAGAATGTAAGGGGTAAAGCAGCTGGAACTGACGGGATTATGACAGAAATATTAAAAGCAGGGGGGATATAGTGTTGGAGTGGTTGGTATTTTTGTTTAATAAATGAGTTACAGAGGGGAAGGAACCTAGGGATTGGCAGAGAGCATATATAATTTCTTTATATAAAGGGAAGGGGGACAAAAGAGATTGTGAAAATTATAGTGGAATAAGTTTACTGAGTATACCAGGAAAAGTGTACAAGAGGGTTATTATTGAAAGAATTAGAGATAAGACAGAAAGTAGGATTGCAGATGAGCAAGGAGGCTTTAGAGTGGGTAGGGGATGTGTAGATCATGTATGTAGATCATGAATCATGTATGTGAACAGTATTCATATAAAGGCAGGGAAGCTTTCATTGCATATGGATTTTGAACAAGCATATGATAGAGTGGATAGGGGAGCAATGTGGCAGATGTTACAAGTATATGGAATAAGTAGTAAGTTGCTAAATGCTGTAAAGAGTTTTTATGAGGATAGTGAGGCTCAGGTTAGGGTGTGCAGAAAAGAGGGAGATTACATCCCGTTAATAGGTCTTAGACAAGGATGTGTAATTTCACCATGGTTGTTTAAAATATTTATAGATGGGGTTGTAAAAGAAGTAAATGATATGGAGTTGGGGAGATGGGTGGGATTAAATTATGGGGAATCAAATACAAAATGGCAGTTGACACAGTTACTTTTTGCTGATGATACAGTGCTTATGGGAGATTCTAAAGAAAAGTTGCAAATGTAAGTGGACGAGTTTGGGAGGATGTGTAAAGGTAGAAAGTTGAAAGTGAACATAGATAAGACTAAGGTGATGAGGGTATCAAGTGATTTAGATAAAGAAAAACTGGATATCACATTGGAGAGAGGGAGCATGGAAGAAGTGAATGTTTTCAGATATTTGGGAGTTGTTTTGTCAGCGGATGGGTTTATGAAGGATGAGGTTAACCATAGAATTGATGAAGGAAAAAAGGTGAGTGGTGCATTGAGGTATATGTGGAGACAAAAAACATTATCCATGGAGGCAAAGAAGGAATGTACGAAAGTGTAGTGGTACCAACACTCTTATATGGGTGTGAAGCTTGGGTTGTAAATGCTGCAGCGAGGAGACGGTTGGAGGCAGTGGAGATGTCCTGTCTAAGGGCAATGTGTGGTGTAAATATTATGCAGAGAATTCGGAGTGTGGAAATTAGGAGGAGGTGTGGAGTTAATAAAAATATTAGTCAGAGGGCTGAAGAGGGTTTGTTGAGGTGGTTTGCTCAGTTAGAGAGAATGGATCAAAGTAGAATGACTTGAAGTGTGTATAAATCTGTAGGGGAAGGAAGGCGGGGTAGGGGTCGTCCTCGAAAAGGTTGGAGGGAGGGGCGAAGAGGAGGTTTTGTGGGCGAGGGGCTTGAACTTCAAGCAAGCATATGTGAGCATGTTAGACAGAAGTGAATGGATACGAATGTTTTTTTTTTTTTTGGACCTGACAAGCTATTCGAGTGTGATCAGCGTAATATTTTGTGAAGGGATTCAAGGAAACCGGTTAGCCAGACTTGAGTTCTGGAAATTAGAAGCATAATGTCTGCACTTTAAAGAAGGAGGTCAGGGATATTGGCAGTTTAGAGGGACTTCTGAACTGTCCTATCTGAAAGCCTCTGCAAAGACAGTGATTATGTATGAGTGGGTATTTTCTTTTTGGGTCACCCTGCCTCTGTTGGAGACGACCAGCGTGTTATAGATATATATATATAATATATATATATATATATATATATATATATATATATATTATATATATATATATATATATATAAATATATATATGTGTGTGTGTGTGTGTGTGTGTGTGTGTGTGTGTGTGTGTGTGTGTGTGTACTCACCTAATTGTGGTTGCAGGGGTCGAGACTCAGGTCCTGGCCCCGCCTCTTCACTGGCCGCTACTGGGTCCTCTCTCTCCCTGCTCCATGAGCTTTATCATACCTCGTCTTAAAACTATGTATAGTTCCTGTCTCCACTACATCGCTTGCCAGACTATTCCACTTCCTAACAACTCTGTGGCTGAAGAAATACTTCCTAACATCCCTTTGACTCATCTGAGTCTTCAACTTTCAACTGTGACCCCTTGTTTCTGTGTCCCATCTCTGGAACATCCTGTCTCTGTCCACCTTGTTTATTCCACGCAGTATTTTATATGTCGTTATCATGTCTCCCCTGACCCTTCTGTCCTCCAGTGTCGTCAGTCCGATTTCCCTTAACCTTTATTCATAGAACATTCCCCTTAGCTCTGGAAGCAGCCTTGTTGCAAACCTTTGCAGTTTCTCTAATTTCTTGACGTGTTTGATCAGGTGTTGGTTCCAAACTGGTGCTGCGTACTCCAGTATGGGCCTGACTTACACACCGTATAAAGTCTTGAACGATTCCTTACTGAGGTACCGGAACGCTATTCTCAGGTATGTGTGTTTGTGTGTGTGTGTCGTGCCGAATAGGTAAAACTTTCTATTTTGGCTTAAATAGCAACGTTCTTCTTGCCGAATAATACAAGAGAAAATATGTGTATGCAATATTTTCGCAGAAATCATTCTGAACCTAACGGAGAAATATATTTCATTGTGTTTGTTTATTATTAAATTATTGTGAACTTATCTAAAACATATTTTGCTGGATTCGGCTAAATTAAATTGCCCTTGTTATAATAAGGTTAGGTAAGTTTTCTAAGGTTCTTTTGGTACAAAATTATTACTGTTTACATTAACGTAAATGAAAAAAAATTATCTTTAAACGTATAAGAGAAAATTTTAGTGGAGCACCAACGAGTGTGCTGTTGGCTGGATCAATGGGTCGTATTTCTGGTTCATGTGCACTGGTACATGTACAGTGGTATATGTACACTGGTATATATGCACTCAGAAGTGTGCATCTCTGATTATATATACACTATTACCCTGTGAGTTTAATCCCTGTATCAGGGATTAAAATATTCGTGACAAGTAGTGAACAGGTTATATCTAACCTTAATGACTTTCGCGTAGTCTTTTGACCCAAGTAATCAAACAAAATATCAATAAGTATATTGAGAAATAATATAATTGTGAGCACAGGAGTAAACTACCAGACAATAATACTGAGCAAGAGGAAGTGAGCAATTTCCGGGGCTGCGTTTCAAAGTTAGTCATTACACTCGACCCAGGAAGTGGTGCAGACACTCCGGAAACTCAGTTGTGTCGAGATTCCTACGAGGGTGAATACTTGTTCAGTCACCAGTAGCACACTAGGGTGAGGTTATTTGTTTGTCAGATGATAAACTGTTTAGTGATTAAGGTGTTGGAGTACCAGCGCTGAGTATCGGTCTTTAAGCAACCATATGCGTGTCTGTGTTATACACCTGTGGTTCAACATTCACGATCTGTGTCCTGTCATAAACATACCATCATAAAAACAGAGTAGCACTGATGCAAGCCTATTGGTCAATATTTGCTAGGTCCTGCTCATACATAACTATCCTCTCATATTTGTCAACATTATGTTTTAAAGCTACACCAGGTAACAGCTTCAGTGAAGCGTTTGGCAGTTAAGTTAGAAGCAAGTGCAGTGTAATTGCCAAACCAGTGCTTTTCTATATTTTTGTCTAAATATGACTTAATGGAAGTTAAATCAATTGTTTCAAGTTTTTTCTTGGCAGAATATCCTCAGCTCCTTGGTAAGTATCCCAGAAAAAGGATCACTGTAATGGTTATTGGAAGAGTCTTCTTCAAACCAGTCACATATTTTGAGAGCAAATCTTCTGAACAGCTTCTAACATTCACCATTTATTCATCTTTCACAGATGAAGGTTCGAACTGTAATTAGCAGGCATTGTTGCTAATTTCCACTTTTTGCATGTAAATTAAACCAGAAGTATCCATTCAGTAACGTTAAACCTTCAACACCTGTGTTTCCTATTTCTAAGGTTCAGAATATTATTGATTTGTGTAGGTACCAATTTACACATTATACTTAAAGGTTGCGTGATATTTTCCCGAACAATATCTTGAAAATGCATCTATGGAACGGCTTTACTCTTTCTCAGCTGATGCAACTAAGAAGAAAAATAACAGTAAATTTAGGCTCCATTTGCGCAATTTTTTCCAGTTTATTAGCAATTAAAAAGCGATGACAAAAAAAAATAGTTTAGAAAATTTAACAAGACAATTATGTTTGAAGACCAAGCTTTATCAAATTAATATAGAACACGTGGGAAACCGAATGAATAGGCAGTGTGAGGACTGTAAGAGGCGAAGATGACAAAAGCATGTGAACACCTGAACATGTCCCTTAAGGGATGAACGGTGTACAACATTGACGAAAGGATTATTATTATTATAATCAAAAAGAAGCGCTAAGCCACAAGATTGACGCTTTTAAGAAAAAAACACAAACTCATACCCACCGAAACGAGGTTGTCACGTGGAAATATAGTGGTCCATAATACCAGCTGAGTGGACTGTGGTCAGGCTGGAGCTCTAGGACTTATTCTCTAAACGTGACTAAGGACGGGTTTAATTTTATATTAACCGGTAACGAAGAAAATGTTCATACTGGAAGTGAAGGTGGTAAGTGACCCTAACATCACGAGCACTACATATCAGTTTAATCGTAAGACAGGTTACTACGATACTGGGCAGGTAAAGCGGTGAGTGGCGAGTTGGGTAACGCAGCAAGGGACAATAATGAAAAATCTACCTGTATCTGTGCTACCATCAACGATCGGTGCGTTTTCGGAGCTCAGGCCTCCAGAGGAAGTCAACTTGGGTGCTATCGCCCAGGATCCCATAACATTTCACCCAATACCCCGGGCCAAAGCTTTGCAGAGACTGGCTTATATGTGGTTCAGGCCAGGTAAGACTCCGTAATCAGTTGGGACTATTGAACCTAGCTGGCCAATATTAAGGAATGAGTTGGAGAGAATATGATGAGCCGTCTAGTAGCGGCCAGTGAAATAGTCGCCTCTAACATCCATTGCTAAAAGATGGATACAGTATAGAGAATACTATGGTTAATATTCACCCTGACATCACAGATAACAACGTCAAAACTTCTGAAGCGGAGACTAATACATGACCAGGTTTACCCTCAGTCACATCCTCTGAAACTGCCTCCTGTTTAGAATTATTAACATTAAGCTGTTAAGGTGCATGTCTTGAATGTAGAAATTTTGAACTGTCAGGACAATGACGTTGAAGAGTACTTCCTTTTGTATAAGCACAGTTGTCGGGTCTTGTACACTTCATTATCCTTCCCACAATCTCTGTGACATGACAAGGGACAATATGTTTGATTAAGAAACAGGAACTGTGGTTCGTCAGGAATCTTGTCCTGAAAGTTCCTGCCGTTTTTAATTTGAAGCCATGGGAACTGAGTCCTAGGACCCACAGGCCATGGGTTCAACCCCCACCTGTTCCCTGATATGTTTTCAGTTGTGGTATTACGATTTCACGAGTCTTTTTAATAGTGTTTGTGAATGAAGCGGTGATTATGTCGAGAATAAGTTACTTCTGAGAGCTGTGCATGAGATTTTGTCCCAGGTATGAAGGTCAGTACAAATTTTCTTCTCTGTGTCACTTCAGAATCACATACCAACTCTATAGTGGTGCAAATATTCATAACATTAACTGAATATCTTCTATCCTAAATTTTTATAAATATTTAATATCATTAGTTGAATGTATCTATAATCCTATAACAACCACGACGTCAATAATATTATCAGAACAGAAGACATTTATAATGTCGTCACAAAAGCCACAGCGGGTTTTACGAAACTATATACTCTAGACATTGTGCTTCAGTGGTCTGGGCTCCTGGTTCTGTAGTGGTCTGGGCTCCTGGTTCTGTAGTGGTCTGGGCTCCTGGTTCTGTAGTGGTCTGGGCTCCTGGTTCTGTAGTGGTCTGGACCCCTGGTTCTGTATGTCTGGACCTGGTTCGTAGTGCTGGACCCCTGGTTCTGTAGTGGTCTGGACCCCTGGTTCTGTAGTGGTCTGGACCCCTGGTTCTGTAGTGGTCTGGACCCCTGATTCAGTAGTGGTCTGGACCCCTGGTTCTGTAGTGGTCTGGACCCCTGGTTCTGTAGTGGTCTGGACCCCTGATTCAGTAGTGGTCTGGGCCCCTGGTTCAGTAGTGGTCTGGACCCCTGGTTCTGTAGTGGTCTGGACCCCTGGTTCTGTAGTGGTCTGGACCCCTGGTTCTGTAGTGGTCTGGACCCCTGGTTCTGTAGTGGTCTGGACCCCTGGTTCTGTAGTGGTCTGGACTCCTGGTTCTGTAGTGGTCTGGACCCCTGGTTCTGTAGTGGTCTGGGCCCCTGGTTCTGTAGTGGTCTGGACCCCTGGTTCTGTAGTGGTCTGGGCCCCTGGTTCTGTAGTGGTCTGGATCCCTGGTTCTGTAGTGGTCTGGGCCCCTGGTTCAGTAGTGGTCTGGATCCCTGGTTCTGTAGTGGTCTGGACCCCTGGTTCTGTAGTGGTCTGGACCCCTGGTTCTGTAGTGGTCTGGACCCCTGGTTCTGTAGTGGTCTGGGCCCCTGGTTCTGTAGTGGTCTGGATCCCTGGTTCTGTAGTGGTCTGGACCCCTGGTTCTGTAGTGGTCTGGACCCCTGGTTCTGTAGTGGTCTGGACCCCTGGTTCTGTAGTGGTCTGGGCCCCTGGTTCTGTAGTGGTCTGGATCCCTGGTTCTGTAGTGGTCTGGCCCCTGGTTCTGTAGTGGTCTGGGCCCCTGGTTCTGTAGTGGTCTGGACCCCTGGTTCTGTAGTGGCTGCAGAGGTGAAAACAGCATAACAACTGTGGACTTTCTTAAAGAGATCTGGACATTACTATCACTAGACTGGCCCTCGTAAGCTACAGATCCCATTTTGAAAAATAGCAATTACTGTTTATTATAAATTCCTGTACCTACTCATCGGGGAAAAAAATATATTTATTGAGAATGTTATTTGGCTCATGAGTGTACAAGGGTCCTAAGGAAAAACTAATTATTTAAATTTATATGACTGAAACATTGTATGTAATTATTAGGCACTCGGGTATCAATGAAAAAATATCTCCGGTAAATGTACAAACCCGTACCCAAGTCCAGCTAACCTGATTCCCCTGAATCCTTTCATAAATGTTACTTTGCTCACACTCCAACTCCACGTTAAATCACAGAATTACTTGCCTTCACTCACTCCTATTTAACATGCTCACACAGACCTGATGGATGTCCAAGCTACCATCACTCAAAACTGAATATACTTCCTCACACCAACCATTCTAGAGACGACCACTGCCCATCCTTCCGTCCCCTCCAAATTTATACTCTTATATTGTCTTAGTAATGCTACTTTGGTCCATTATCTATACACGTCTAACCCCTCTCAACAACGCCTCTTCTGCCGTCTAATTAGTACATTTGGTAATCCTACGCGTTCTACTTTCCAGTCTCCAAACTGCCACATGCAGTGAACTTCAAAAGAGATATGGGAAGGCTTAACAATTCGCCAACGTGCCAAATTATTTACAAACATCATTTCTCAGGCAACAGAAGAATTCGAATCTGCACACTCTGCGTGTCTATGGGTTTCTAGCCAATGCTAGACGGTCCATCCCATGTTTACAGGATTTGCTGAAATAACCTACCAGAAAAATGATGCCCATTGGTATAGGAGTAATCACGTAGCTTCGGCTAGGTACCATACTTATCTGGGATCTGACTATGTAGATAGTGTACTGCGTACTTTGATGCAGAGTGTGCGGGTTAGAATATATTTATGCGCAAAACAATTACTGTGAAAAAAATAGTGAAATTTCAAGAACTTTCGTGATTTCTCACATTATCCAGGAACTGTAAGAAAATAATAGAACAGCTGAAGACTGTAAGGCCGAGATGACACAATATGGTTAACATCCGACACCTCCCTCATCTCTTTATGAAGATGCCGGTGAAATGGTCAAGGATTTGTTAAACATAGCATAAATTCTTCCCAAATCTTATCAATTATAAATGAATCTAATTTGCATAATTCTAAACCAATATTCATATTGAAATCAAAACTATTTCTCATGAAGATTGATTTAATTACATTTCTCAACCATAGACCTGCTTGATACAACCTTTTCGACTGTTTGAAAATCAAAGGATGGCTAAAATTTCTCGCATTAAGCTCTTGTCTAGTTCTAATGCTATATATATATATATATATATATTGTAATTTTTGTTCAAGGCTTTTCCCAGTTTGACCAAAATAATCTTTATTGAATTTTTATAGCGATCCTTGTAAACACAGCCATTAGCATTTCTGGCGGAATTTTTAATCAGATGTTTTTCCTTACCGTCTTACGATTTTTAATTACAGCTCTGATTTTAAAATTCTCAAGTAGAGAAGGTACATAAAGAATGTTTTAATGGTAAGGAAGAATATGAATGATTGTCCTATTTTGAACTATAAAAAGTATTTCAGGATTTATCAATCAAGGAATTATTAATTAAGTATTTTTGGTATTTTAGATCATTAGTTACTTTATAAATAATCAAGTTTTTTTAATCATCATAAAGGGATGGATGAGGTGTCGGACGTTAACCATGAGGTGTCGGACGTTAACCATGAGGTGTCGGACGTTAACCATGAGGTGTCGGACGTTAACCATGAGGTGTCATCTCGGCCTTACAACCCTTCAGCTTTGTTTTTTACAGTTTCCTGATAGTGTGAGAAATCGTGAAAGCACTTGTAATCTCACTGTGTTTTCACAGAGGTTTTCTGCATATTGTGATATCACCTGTTTACTGTGATCTTTATATATAATATATATATATATATATATATATATATATATATATATATATATATATATATATATATATATATATATATATATATATATATAATATATTTGTAACCACGAATGAGTGGTATTAATCAGTAACAACACTGCGCTAGCCAAGGATTCGAGCCCATGTTGTACTGGCCCGCCATTGACGGCGAGAACCACATGACACCTTAACCCACAGGATCACCCAATCCTACAAGAACCAAGCACACAGCAGAGCTATGTGTTTTACCTTGGTTCGAGAATATACATTGTATCAATTGCATAGCAGATGCGATTGATACTATGTTATGGTCCTTGAAAGTGAGATCCTCTGACATGATCAATCCCAGGTCTTTAGTTTTTCGCTCTATTTTGTGGCTGGAATTTGATTTATACGCCGATGATGTTTAATTTCCTCACGTTTTCCATATCTGAGTAAGTGAAATTTCTCATCATTGAGCTTCATATTGTTTTCTGCAGGCCGTTTAAAGATTTGGTTGATGTCCACCTGGAGTCTTGCAGTGTCTGCAATGGAAGACACTGTCTTGCAAATTCGGGTGTCATCTGAAAAGGAAGTCACGGCGCTGTGGCTTATATCCCTGTCTATGTCCGATATGAGGATGAGGAACAAGATGGGGGCGTGTACTGTGCCTTGCGGAACAGAGCTTTTCACCGTAGCCGCCTCAGACTTTACTCTGTTGACTACTTCTCTTTGTGTTCTATTTTTTAGGAAATCATAGATCCATCTATCAACTTTTCTTGTTATTCGTTTATCACGCATTTTGTGCGTTATTACACCATGGTCACACTTGTCAAAGGCTTTTTGCAAAGTCTGTGTATATTACATCTGCATTCTTTTTGTCTTCTAGAGCATCCAGGACCTTGTCGTTGTGGTCCAGTAGTTGGAACAGACAGGAACGACCTGTTCTAAACCCGTGCGGCCCTGGGTTGTGTAACTGATCAAAATTTGTAAACCATTTGGTTGTGGGGGTGATGGTGGTGGTGAAAGAAGGGCAGTTTCGATGGTAGAGAGACGAAATGATGATGATGGAAGTAGTGAGACGAGGTGATAATAGAGGTAGTGAGACAAAGTGATGATTGAAGTAGTGAGACAAAGTAATGATGGAGGTAGTGAGACGAGGTGATGATGGAGGTAGTGAGAGGAGGTGATGATGGAGTTATTTGGTTCAAACTCAACAGTAAAATTTATGGAATGAGCTAGGCAATTTAATTTAACAAGGAAATGGTTTATATCGATATTCTTCGGCATAAGACACCAACGTATGCCGCAATTGCAAAGTTGTAAGCAGACACTACAAAATTACTTCAAGCATCTACTCAGCCCGCCTCCACCACCACCACCATCACTCCTCCAACATGTGACGTAACGAAGATCCACTATTGTCTACTATACGCTCACATGCAGAACATGGCTGTACCTGGATCCTTTAACTCTACCATCAACGAGTTATTTGCGTTAAATAACATGCCATCATTTACATTTCCAGCATCTCCACCTTCTGAAGAAATTCTCAAATTCACCAAGGTCTTAATCACCACTTCTGCTGCAGAAGCTTCATCACCGCCACCAACTAGCGACGTCACTCCAACAGCGTCCAATGAGAAGCCTCCACCGCCACCACACCTCACTGAATCCAACCAATCAGAAGCCTTGCCACCAGAAGCATCTTTCTATTCGTCTATTGAAGATGACAACGAATCAACACCACTTTCCTCAACTCCACCATCGCCTTCTCCACCTCGCTCACGTCCACTACCTGGAACACTATGGGTTAAACACAAAGGACTCATGTTCTTCACCACGACGCAATACCTCAGCCCAGTGACTCGCCTAGAACTCATCCAACATCTCCAAGACAACACTGCCATTCCCTACCGTCAACCAGATAATCCACCAACTCCAAACCAACGAACTCTTCTACAGCTCTCCCATATGTGTGACACAACTCTCTAGAACAAAATTCAAAGCATTGACAACCGGATCAAGAGAATAACTAACTCATCCTGCTTGCTGCTTACTGACACTCTCAGCTCCTGCCGCTGCCTTCGCCATCCTCTCCTAGAGAGCCAAGTAACATCATTCAAGCCTCTCTATCTACGCCTCTAGTACTTCGGTACCACATGTCCCAAAGTGGTTGGGCCATTTGCCTTGATTTCTCCTCTTCCCCTCCTTCCCATCCTTTTCCAGTTATTTCCATCCTTCCTTATCCTTCTTCCTTCCCATCTCACGACAGCTCTCGTCGTCTTCTTCGATTCGATTCGACATAAAACATCATTAACATATCCGTACCACTTAGCTCCATTGGGAAGGATTTTGTTAAACAATCTTATTTTAAAATATTTCACATACAAATTACTAGGGAGAGAGGGTTTCCCATTGTCATACCAATCTTCTGATTGTAGAACTCGCCGTTAAATACAAATGTTGCATCACCAATACGAAGTTTAATAAGCTTAATAATAGTAAATACTAGCAACGCTAAATCGTAATTAACAAGTTCTTCAGATAGGAAACCTAATAAATCATCAACTGGAACTTCTGTGAACAAGTAACATAAAAATTAACTGTATTGTAGTCATTTAAATCAGTCATGGTGCTTAATTTATCCACTAAATCTATATTGTTTTTACATTAAAATCAGAATTTTCTCCAACAACTGGGCTCAATATCAGCCATTTAGATAATTTATAGGAAACTGCACCTATGGAGCATATAAAAGGCCTGGATGAATTACTTGGTTTGTGTATTTTTATTAACCCATAAATATACTCTCAAGATGGATTGGTGGCCATGATTTTTTTAATTAATTAATCTTTGCCTTTCAGTAGTCGTTTTATTGTTTTATTAAAATTACTGTTAAGAGAATTTAAGGCATTCTTTTTAAGTTTAGAATATGTATCTGTATCGTTTAAAAGATTATTCATTTTACCTTGGTAATCAGTTTCTTTCAAAATTAATGTTGCATTTAACTGGTTTATTAATATGCAAATTTTTATTACTAATGTTTTTCATAAATCTTTGAGGTCAATTAGGAATATTTTGTTTAATTATATAACTATAAACAATCCTCCTTACTTATATTAATTTTATCACTGGGTAAATCAGAGGATTTTCCTAAGTTACAAAAGGCTTTTGCAGTTTCCACTACTGAGTTTTTTGAAGTTGCCTAGAGCAGCGGTTATATGTTAAAATATTAGATAAAAACGCAACCGGTGCTTTAGGAAGGTATCAATGTATTCCATAATGCCAGTACTTTGAGCCTCAGTGTACGCGAAAGGAATAGTGCAGAATGTGGCATATGTTGATAATGCAGTTAAATATTATTGAAGATTTTAAGGATATCAGAAGCAACTTCCATTAGTCATACAAAAGCCAATACTCAAACTTCGCCAATAAATATTGGAATTAGGACATTAACTGTCTAAATCTAATCCAAACATTTCAAAGAGACCAATGTCGTAAAATGCACAAAAACATTAAGCTTGAAGCCGCTCAGAGGATGCATTATCAAGTTATGAGCGTGGAAAACTTGAAGGCAATCATGCTGATTTAAAATTAGCGATTGCTTTTATATATATATATATATTTTTTTAAATTTTAGTTTTTTATGTAAAACTTTATTTATTATGAAACATCGAAACTGATAATTACATCCAAAATTTTGGTAAATGTTTACGGTGAGCACAGTTGCATAATTCTTGCTTTCACAGTATTACGCCCAATTTCCCCGCTTTTATGATAACAAAACTGTATCTTCTCAATATAGAACCCAGACATTACCCTAACCTGTCCGACTCTATAATATTAATATATAAATCTATGTCTAATGGCTCTGGAAACATTTCTAACTTTCCACCGGATATGTACACTGAGAGTAGTAGTTCCTTACGGTAAGTGAATAATATTGTAGGATTTACTGAATCCCTATTTTAGGAGTTAATACTTTCTTGTCTGGTGATCTTAAGGTTACGTTTGTAGTAATATAGTCGACAGGCGTTAAACCCTATTAAACAATTAACCAACCAATTTCCCCGCTTATCTTTCAGGTTCACTAACAAATATGTTTGTCGCAACACATATATTTACAATTTCGAGACATTTCTCCCCAGTCAACAACCTGTTTGCACTCACTTTGTTTCCTTAACATTATCGGGGGAAAACGTTACAATGCAACATGCAAATACCTTTATATATGTTATAATCAAAATATAATTAATAAAATCTTAATTTACATGGTAAAGCAGTTGGAAAGAAAGAGGGAACGAGCGAGCGAGCGAGCGAGAGAGAGAGAGAGAGAGAGAGAGAGAGAGAGAGAGAGAGAGAGAGAGAGAGAGAGAGAGAGAGAGAGGAGAGAGAGAAAGACAGAGACAGAGAGAGAGGAGAGAGAGAGAGAAAGACAGAGACAGAGACAGTGGCAGAAACAGACAGAGACAGACTGACAGACAGACAGAAGCCTTAAAAATAAAGTGTATAATACACAACACTAGGTCACACGCAAAACCGCCTTCCAAAATCCAACTTTAGTGAGAAAGGTTAGCGATATAATTTTCTGTGTCAATTTTTCTTTTTGGGGGGAGGAGAGAATTAGGTAATAGCACTTCACACCATGGTAAAAAATATTAGCTGTTCTAGTAGCCTACCTGATAGTTAAGCAAGAGGTTTAATACTAAAAATGACCAGAAAAATATAATATTAAACTTTTCCTACTTCAAAGTCTTTATAGGTGGGAATTTTCTCAGTTAATGATTTTGAATCACCATGGCTCAAGGAAGATTATTGTAATTCTTGTTAAAGTTATGAGAGTCTTGCATGGTGGTGGTGGTGGTGGTGGTGGTGGTAGTGGTGGTGATGGTAGTGGTGGTGGTGATGGTGGTGATGGTGGTGATGGTGGTGGTGTTGATGGTGGTGATGGTGGTGGTGTTGGTGGTGGTGATGGTGGTGATGGTGGTGATGGTGGTAGTGATGGTGGTGGAGGTGGTGGTGGTGGTGGTGATGGTGGTAGTGATGGTGTGATGGTGGTGGTGATGGTGGTAGTGATGGTGGTGATGGTGGAGGTGATGGTGGTGGTGATTGGTGTGGTGGTGGTGGTGTGATGGTGGTGTGATGGTGGTGGTGATGGTGGTGGTGGTGGTGGTGATGGTGGTGGTGATGGTGGTGGAGGGTGGTGGTGGAGGTGGTGGTGGATGGATGGTGGTGGTGGTGGTGGTGATGGTGGTGGTAGTGGTGATGGTGGTGATGGTGGTGGTAGTGGTGATGGGTGGTGGTGATGGTGGAGGTGTGGTGGTGGTAATGGTGGTGGTGGTGATGGTGGTGATGGTGGTGATGGTAGTGGTGGTGGTGATGGTGGTGGTGGTGTGTGGTGATGGTGGTGATGGTAGTGGTGGTGGTGATGGTGGTGGTAGTGGGTGGTGGTGATGATGGTGGTGGTGGTGGTGATGGTGGTGGTGATGGTGGTGGTGATGGTTGTGGGAGGGATGGTGGTGGTGGTGGTGGTGATGGTGGTGGTGGTGGTGATGGTGGTGGTGGTGGTGGTGGTGGTGGTGGTGTGGGTGGTGATGGTGGTGATGGTAGTGGTGGTGATGGTGGTGATGGTAGTGGTGGTGATGGTGGTAGGTGATGGTGTGTGGTGATGGTGGTGGTGATGGTGTAGTGGTGGTGATGGTGGTAGTGATGGTGGTGGTGGTGGTGTGTGTGATGGGTTGGTGGGTGGTGGGTGGTGGTGGTGGTGGTGGGTGTGGTGATGGTGGTGGTGGTGGTGATGGTGATGGGGTAGTGGTGGTGGTGGTGGTGATGGCGGTGGTGATGGCGGTGGTGATGGGCGGTGGTGGTGGTGATGGGGTGGTGGTGGTGATGGCGGTGGTGGTGGTGGTGGTGATGGTGGTGGTGGTGGTGATGGGTGTGGTGGTGGTGGTGGTGATGGTGGTGGTGGTTGGTGTGGGGTGGTGGTGGTGGTGATGGTGGTGGTGGTGATGGTGGTGATGGTGGTGGTGGTGATGGTGGTGATGGTAGTGGTGATGGTGGTGATGGTGGTGATGGTAGGTGGTGGTGGTGGTGATGGTGGTGGTAGTGGTGGTGGTGATGGTGGTGGTGGTAGTGGTGGTGGTGATGGTGGTGGTGGTGATGGTGGTGGTGATGGTGGTGGTGATGGTGGTGGTGATGGTGGTGGTGGTGGTGATGGTGGTGGTGGTGGTGGTGATGGTGGTGGTGATAGTGGTGGTGGTGGTGGTTATGGTGGTGGTGGTGGTTATGGTGGTGGTGAAGTGGTGGTGGTGGTTGTGGTGGTGGTGGTGGTGATGGTGGTAGTAGTGTGGTGGTAGTGTGGTGGTGATGGTGGTGGCAGTGTTGTGGTGGGTGGTGGTAGTGGTGATGGTGGTGGTAGTGGTGATGGTGGTGGTAGTGGTGGTGGTGATGGTGGTGGTAGCGGTGGTGGTGGTGGTGGTGGTAGCGGTGGTGGTGGTGGTGGTGGTTGGTGGTGGTGGTGGTGGTGGTGGTGGTGGTAGTGGTGGTAGTGGTGGTGGTGATGGTGGTGGTAGCGGTGGTGGTGGTGGTGGTAGTGGTGGTGGTGATGGTGGTGGTAGTGTTGGTGTGGTGGTGATGGTGTGGTAGTGTTGGTGGTGGGGTGATGGTGGTGGTAGTGTTGTGGTGGTGATGGTGATGGTGGTTGTGGTGGTGATGGTGGTTGTGGTGGTGATGGTGGTGGTTGTGGTAGTGGTGGTAGTGGTGATAGTGGTGGTGGTGTGGTGGTGGTGATGGTTGTGGTAGTGGTGGTGGTGATGGTTGTGGTAGTGGTGGTGATGATGGAGATGGTGGTGGTGGTAGTGATGGTGGTGGTGGTGGTGGTGAAAGAAGGGTAGTTTCGATGGTAGAGAGACGAAATGATAATGATGGAGGTAGTGAGACGAGGTGATGATGGAGGTAGTGAGACAAGGTGATAATGGAGACAGTAAGAGGAAGAGTGGAAGTTAATGTTGGTGGTTATGAAGCAATAGAAGGAGGGGTAGCGATAGTAGTTATAGTGCTGGAGGGATGACGGTTGCAGTGAGAGGTAAGGTAATGAAGTTAGCTTTGGATGGAGGGCATTTAGTTGGTGATGGTAGTAGTGAGAGGAGGGAGAGGCTAATGGCGGTGGTTATGGGAAAGTGAGAGAGAGAGAGAGAGAGAGAGAGAGAGAGAGAGAGAGAGAGAGAGAGAGAGAGAGATCCTACCACCTACAACAGGAACTTGCACAGGCAAGCCTGTAGTCATATGGGTGACGTTCAAAAGTGGGCCATCGCTAAATGGGAGATGGACACTAAAAGAAAGCTGGCATCAGGTATGGTAGACTCCAAAACCTGATGGTCCCTGGTCAAGGACAGACAAGGTTATTGGCATGAACTCATTCCACCTCTAAATCGGCAGGATGGGACCACCTCTACTAGCAGTCAAGAGAAAGCTGACCTCTTTGCCGAACACTGCTACCAAAATGAAAGTTCCTGATCCAGCAAGGGACCCTCCTTGGCTAGCTGCAAGAACTGTATCAAAACTGTCAGTGGTGGCAATAAGGCAGGAAGAGGTGCTTTTCCTTCTCAAATAGCTTGACCAAGAAAAGGCTGTGGGCCCAGACAAGTTGAGCCCAAGATTGCTGAGAAGATGTGCAGACCAGCTAGCAGCATCTCTAACTCGCATCTTTCAGCACTGCCTAGTAGTGTAAATGGCCCTCTCTGTGGAAAGAGGCAAATGTAGTCCCTGTTCACAAAAAGAAGAGCAGAGCAGAAATCAGCAACTACAGACCAGTGTCACTCCTGTCAATCACTGGTAAGATCCTTGAGACAATAATCTCAAGACAAATGACAGAGTTTTTTGACTG
This sequence comes from Cherax quadricarinatus, assembly GCF_026875155.1. Lineage (NCBI taxonomy): Eukaryota > Metazoa > Arthropoda > Malacostraca > Decapoda > Parastacidae > Cherax > Cherax quadricarinatus. The sequence goes on from NC_069462.1 coordinate 10,128,689, forward strand.
CCACTCACTACTTTGTGATCGTCAACATGGCTTCAGGAAAGGTTACTCTGCTGCTGATCTGTTGTTAAACCTCTCCACTAAGTGGCACCAGTCACTGGATGAATCCAAAGTCAGCTGTGGTAGCACTGGACATTGCTGGTGCTTTCGACCGAGTGTGGCACCAGGGCCTCTTAGCAAAACTGCAAGCTCTGGGAATTGCAGGCTCTACACTATGTCTCCTCAGTGATTACCTTCATGGTAGATCTCTAAGGGTAGTTCTCAATGGGACAGAATCAGCAAGACATCCTACTGGGGCAAGTGTTCCACAAGGAAGCGTTCTGGGACCATTGTTATGGAATGTCTACTTCCATGACCTTCTTCATCTCATCCCAGAATCCCATGCATATGCAGACGACTGCACACTGACATTCACTTATCCAAGAGAGAAATGCCAGCTGCTCTAAGCTACATCAATCACCAGGTAAGAGCTATATCAGCTTGGGGAAATAGATGGCAAGTAACATTTGCACCTGAGAAAACAAAAATGATCTCCAGGCACCATGATGGTAACGCCGGTGCAGTAGTAAGGATGAATGAGAGGGTGTTGGCACGTGGGGAAGAAGTTGATATCCTTGGGGTGAAATTTGACTCCAAACTGACCATGAAAAGCCACGTTGTAAATCTTGCAAACAAGGCAGCCAGGAAGCTTACAGCACTTCGCCGTATCTCGCATCTGCTTGACAGTAGGGATTGCAAGATATTGCACAAGTACGCTCATACCTTGAGTATGCTCCACTTTCTTGGTTCGCCTGCCCCCCTTCTCATCTGCGACTGCTTGACAGAGTAGTGAACAGAGCAAGATGTCTCATCTCTCGCCTGGACCCATCCTGGATAGATCTGTGATTTCAGCAGGGCCTTCAACACAGGAGGGATGTTGTACAAGGCCAATATTGTCAAAGTACCACACTTGGATCCACTTCGAGGACAGCTTGAAGCAAGCTTCTATACCACAAGAAAGCAGCAACTTCACTCTGGCTGTACCCTTCTCCAGAACATCACTTCATCTGAGATCATTTATCCCCAGGATGATTCGAGTATGGAACACATTCATACAGCATTATTATGTCAGCGAGATAAAGTCAGTTGATCAGATAAAAATGCTGGCCCACAGATGGCTCCAACTTCATCCTGTTCCTTATTTGTATGTCTCATAATAATAACAATACTTGTATGTTTCATAACAATAAAAATACTTGTATGTTTCTGACTCACGAAATCGTAATGACACGATTGCAAACAAACCATACCACGGGCGGGTATAGAACCCGCGATCAGAGAGTCTCAAAACTCCAGACTTGTATGTTTCATAACAATAAAAATGCTTTCAAATGAGCTGATGTAAATAACAGCTCTTAGCTTGTCGATAAAGTTAGGAATCCTTAACCTGTAAATAACTTATCAATAAAGCTAGGGATCCTTAACCCTTAAACTGTACAAACGTAGATCTACGTTTGTACAGTTTAAGGGTTAACCTTGTCAAACCCTGTGTAAAGAGAGAGAGAGAGAGAGAGAGAGAGAGAGAGAGAGAGAGAGAGAGAGAGGGTAACAACACCTTCATGACCCGTTGATGGCTGTCAGCCAGTGATAAGCCGCTGATGACTGTCAGACAAGCTAAAAACGACAGTAACATTAAAAAAAGGAACAATTCTCATGAATTAATGTTGACATGTGAGTTTTTCAACAACACAACAATTAATATTTAACGGGCTATAGAATTTTTAATTTCATGATATTAATGTGAATATATTTCACTGAGGAACATTTGAGTGTCAACACTTGAAATTTAACAGTAAATTACATAAAATATTATTGTTCCTATTATTATTTTTATTATTTATTTCTATTACTATTATTATTATTAGTAGTAGTAGCATTAGTAGTAGTAGTAGCAGTAGTAGTAGTAGTAGTAGTAGTAGTAGTAGCAGCAGTAGTAGTAGTAGTAGTAGTAGTAGCAGTAGTAGCAGTAGTAGCAGTAGTAGTAGTAGTAATAGTAGTGGTAGCAGCATTAGTAGTAGTAGTAGTAGTAGTACTGGTGGCAGTAGTAGTAGTAGTAGTAGTAGCAGCATTAGTAGTAGTAGTAGTAGCAGCAGTAGAAGTAGCAGCATTAGTAGTAGTAGTAGTAGTAGTAGTAGTAGTAACAGTAGTAGTAGTAGTAGTAATAGCAGTAGTGGTAGTAGTAGTAGTTGTAGTAGTAGTAGTAGTAGCAGCAGCAGCAGCAGTAGTAGTAGTAGTAGTAGTAGTAGTAACAGTGGTAGTAGCAGTGGTAGTAGTAGTAGTAGTAGTAGTAGTAGCAGAAGTAGTAGTATTAGTAGTAGTCGTAGCAGCAGCAGCAGAAGTAATAGTAGTAATAGTAGTAGTAGCAGTAGTAGTAGCAGCAGTAGTGCTAGTAATAGCAGCAGTAGTAATAGTAGTAGTAGTAGTAGTAGTAGTAGTAGTAGTGTAGTAGCGGTAGTAGCAGTAGTATTAGTAATAGTACTGATAGTTGTGGGGTTTTTATAAACAATACTGGAAAAAGGAAGAAAGTTATACAGAGAAATAACACACAGGGTTATCAGAAACATTCTTCAGGTATCCTTGTGCTTCATGATCCACAAGTGTTCAGTGCTGCTGATCCACAGGTGTTCAGTGTTGCTGATCCACAAGTGTTCAATGCTGCTGATCCACAAGTGTTCAGTGCTGCTGATCCACAAGTGCTCAGCGCTTCATGATGCACAAGTGTTCAGTGCTGCTGACCCACAAGTGTTCAATGCTGCTGATCCAGAAGTGTTCAGTGTTGCTGATCCACAAGTGTTCAATGCTGCTGATCCACAAGTGTTCAGTGCTGCTGTTGCACAAGTGTTCAGTGCTGTTGATGCACAAGTGTTCAGTGCTGCTGATCCACAAGTGTTCAGTGCTGCTGACCCACAAGTGTTCAGTGCTGCTGATCCACAAGTGTTCAGTGCTGCTGATTCACAAGTGTTCAGTGCTGCTGATCCACAAGTGTTCAGTGCTGCTGTTGCACAAGTGTTCAGTGCTGCTGTTGCAACCCTTGAATGTGTTGCAATGATTAATATATATATATATATATATATATATATATATATATATATATATATATATATATATATATATATATATATATATATATATATATATAATTATTACCTTTTCATATAATTTTATATTGTTTATATTTGCGATAATAGCTAAATCGTAAATGTATTGCTTTATTTTATTATATGACTTAGTTATGTTGTTAGGGAGGATGTAACATATTATGTGTTCATAGTTCACGTCTTGATTGTCTAACTACTGTTATTATCGCTCTTTGCTCGTTATTCTGCCGGCTTCTGTTGCTGAGCTGCAGCTGTCCACGGAGCTATCACGTGATCGAGGGGGGTGTCCTCACCTCACCTGAAGTATTCAGTCTGGTCTAGACTCTCTTGGTGGTTGGACGTATCCCTGACAAGTGCCTAACTCTTCCTTATTGGCCCTTGTTGGAAGATCGTCTCTTGTCTTATTATTCTTGTTAGCTCTGGAGACTCTGTTCACAGAACTTTGGATAGACTTAGTGATTTTCGACGTTGTACTGAGGTTGTGTGTCGCTTAGACACTCAGAGCAACTCAGGTCCTGAGCTGTAGCTTCTGACCTAATTTGTACTGGTATATGTGTACTGTCACAGTCGGTGATTTTCTTATGCTGAACTTAGATTCAGTAGTATGGGAGTTTTGTGACTTTTGTGTAGGATCTGCTGATGGTCCCTACTTAGTGTCGTTATATTATCTCCTTGTCCTGATTGTGTCGCAGTTGCTTGTTGTATTGCTATTGGGCTTAGCATTCTTTTTATTGTTCAAGCAGACTGTTCTGGTTGCCAGTCTGTCAAGAAGTTAGTTTATGTGAGGACTTAGTCACTTGTTTATGTCTAGTCTAGTCGAGTCGTGCTGCTGATCCACAAGTGCTCAGCTCTTCATGATCCACAAGCGTTCAGTGCTGCTGATCCACAAGTGTTCAGTGCTGCTGATCCACAAGTGTTCAGTGCTGCTCATCCACAAGTGTTCAGTGCTGCTCCTACACAAGTGCTCAGCACTTCATGATCAACAAGTGTTCAGTGCTGCTGATCCACAAGTGTTCAGTGCTGCTGATGCATAAGTGTTCAGTGCTGCTGATCCACAAGTGTTCAGCGCTGCTGATCCACAAGTATTCAGTCCTGCTGATCCACAAGTGTTCAGTACTGCTGATCAACAAGTGTTCAGTGCTGCTGATGCACAAGTGTTCAGTGCTGCTGATGCACAAGTGTTCAGTGCTGCTGGTCCAGTAGTGTTCAGTACTGCTGATCCACAAGTGTTAAGTGCTGCTGGTACATAAGTGTTCAGTGCTGCTGATCCACAAGTGTTCAGTGCTGCTGTTACACAAGTGTTCAGTGCTGCTGATCCCATGTTCACTGCGGTACACAAGTGTTCAGTGCTGCTGATCCACAAGTGTTCAATGCTGCTGGTACACAAGTGTTCAGTGCTGCTGATCCACAAGTGTTCAGTGCTGCTGATCCACAAGTGTTCAGTGCTGCTGATCCACAAGTGCTCAGCACTTCATGATCCACAAGTGTTCAGTGCTGCTGATCCACAAGTGCTCAGCGCTTCATGATACACAAGTGTTCAGTTCGTCCCTTAACATTAAATACAAATAACAGTAGAACGAGGTCTCACTTAAGAAAAAGTTTAAGGTGTGGAGAATAAGGCAGTTAATGTCCTAGCGCAGGAGTGGTGCGCCATTTTATATTGAAAGGCCACATTAAAGTTACCTGTAATCTAATAACGCCGCACTTAAGAAATTTTGATTATAGTATATACTGCAAAATGTCTGTTATTTTGAATAAAGGTAATTAATTTATAATTGTTTCAAGAATTTTTTTAATTGTAAAGTTAACTAGCTTTTTAATGACTTTGTCTGCTTTTTGTGGGAAACATTTGAAGATTTCGATGAAATATGGAGTTCCGCAATTTCATTTGATCCTCGAGGTGCGTCATTTTTGACCATATATTGTTTTGATTTGGGTTGGGTAAGAGAATTTGGATTCGCATCAGTATGTGGTTGAGAAAAAGAAAGCATTCGTCACGCATGTTGCCGTAGATGTGGGTATTCTATAGTATTTTTCCCTATTTCAGTGGGATCTTTCTTAGCATCCAAGAGAGACTTTAAAATGTAATAATCTGAGAGCTCAATCACTTCTATCTATAGTTCTTTAGGGGCCTCAGAGACATCAACTAGGTGAGGTTAAAGTGTTGACTTCAGTGTGAAGTCATGATTCTCAGACTCAGTGAACCGTTCAGTGTATTCTTCAAATGATTCACATGAACCACTTGAAGAATACACTGGGGAAAGCCTTCAACCGAAATTTTATTTGAGTTGATAGTTGTTTTGTTAGGAAAGCTTGGATTTTTGCCACATATCATATGCAAAACAACCACTGTGAAGGAATAGACAAATTCCAAGCACTTTCGTGACTACTCACATTATCACAATTATTGTTCCTTGAGAATGTGAGTAGTCACGAAAGCGCTTGGAATTTCACTATTCTTTCACAGTGGATGTTTTGCATATTCTGAAATCACCTGAAATCTTATTGCATATCATATATAGATCCTTGCAAATAAATATTCAAGTCATTTTGCTTTGATATGATATTACAAAGAAATGAAGGATTTCTATAGAAATCTTTTAATAATTCACAGTAGTGATTCTATTTTTCATAAAATCTAATGATTTGTTCTCTCAAGGATAATATTTTGACCAGCATCTGTCTGTCCCTGTGATAGTCCGCGCACCTGTCCCTGTGATAGTCCGCGCACCTGTCCCTGTGATAGTCCGCGACCTGTCCTGTGATAGTCCGCGCACCTGTCCCTGTGATAGCCAGCGTACCTGTCCCTGTGATAGTCCGCGCACCTGTCCCTGTGATAGTCCGCGCACCTGTCCCTGTGATAGTCCGCGCACCTGTCCCTGTGATAGTCCGCGCACCTGTCCCTGTGATAGCCAGCGTACCTGTCCCTGTGATAGCCAGCGTACCTGTCCCTGTGATAGTCCGCGCACCTGTCCCTGTGATAGCCAGCGTACCTGTCCCTGTGATAGTCCGCGTACCTGTCCCTGTGATAGTCCGCGTACCTGTCCCTGTGATAGTCCAGCGTACCTGTCCCTGTGATAGTCCGCGTACCTGTCCCTGTGATAGCCGCGCTACCTGTCCCTGTGATAGTCCGCGCACCTGTCCCTGTGATAGCCGCGCACCTGTCCCTGTGATAGTCCGCGCTACCTGTCCCTGTGATAGTCCGCTACCTGTCCCTGTGATAGTCCGCGTACCTGTCCCTGTGATAGTCCGCGCACCTGTCCCTGTGATAGTCCGCGCACCTGTCCCTGTGATAGTCCGCGCACCTGTCCCTGTGATAGTCCGCGCACCTGTCCCTGTGATAGTCCGCGCACCTGTCCCTGTGATAGTCCGCGTACCTGTCCCTGTGATAGTCCGCGCACCTGTCCCTGTGATAGTCCGCGCACCTGTCCCTGTGATAGTCCGCGCACCTGTCCCTGTGATAGTCCGCGCACCTGTCCCTGTGATAGTCCGCGCACCTGTCCCTGTGATAGTCCGCGCACCTGTCCCTGTGATAGTCCGCGCACCTGTCCCTGTGATAGTCCGCGCACCTGTCCCTGTGATAGTCCGCGCACCTGTCCCTGTGATAGTCCGCGCACCTGTCCCTGTGATAGTCCGCGCACCTGTCCCTGTGATAGTCCGCGCACCTGTCCCTGTGATAGTCCGCGCACCTGTCCCTGTGATAGTCCGCGCACCTGTCCCTGTGATAGCCAGCGTACCTGTCCCTGTGATAGTCCGCGCACCTGTCCCTGTGATAGTCCGCGACCTGTCCCTGTGATAGTCCAGCGACCTGTCCCTGTGATAGCCGCGCACTGTCCCTGTATGATAGTCCGGGCACCTGTCCCTGTGATAGCCACGACGTCCTTTTATGACAGCGATGTCCTGTGATAGTCCGCGCACCTGTCCCTGTGATAGTCCGCGCACCTGTCCCTGTGATAGTCCGCGCACCTGTCCCTGTGATAGTCCGCGCACCTGTCCCTGTGATAGTCCGCGCACCTGTCCCTGTGATAGTCCGCGCACCTGTCCCTGTGATAGTCCGCGCACCTGTCCCTGTGATAGTCCGCGCACCTGTCCCTGTGATAGTCCGCGCACCTGTCCCTGTGATAGTCCGCGCACCTGTCCCTGTGATAGTCCGCGCACTGTCCTGTGATAGCCAGCGTACCTGTCCCTGTGATAGTCCGCGCACCTGTCCCTGTGATAGCCAGCGTACCTGTCCCTGTGATAGTCCGCGCACCTGTCCCTGTGATAGCCAGCGTACCTGTCCCTGTGATAGCCGCGCACCTGTCCCTGTGATAGCCAGCGTACCTGTCCCTGTGATAGCCAGCGTACCTGTCCCTGTGATAGCCAGCGTACTGTCCCTTGTTAGTGCGCACGACTGTCCTGTGATAGCCAGCTACCTGTCCCTGTGATAGCCAGCGTACCTGTCCCTGTGATAGTCCGCACCTGTCCCTGTGATAGCCAGCGTACCTGTCCCTGTGATAGCCAGCGACCTGTCCCTGTGATAGTCGAGCCTGTCCCTGTGATAGCCAGCATACCTGTCCCTGTGATAGCCAGCGTACCTGTCCCTGTGATAGCCAGCGTACCTGTCCTGTGATAGCCAGCGTACCTGTCCCTGTGATAGCCAGCGTACCTGTCCCTGTGATAGCCAGCGTACCTGTCCCTGTGATAGCAGCGACCTGTCCCTGTGATAGCCAGCGTACCTGTCCCTGTGATAGTCCGCGTACCTGTCCCTGTGATAGTCCCGCTACCTGTCCCTGTGATAGTCCAGCGTACCTGTCCCTGTGATAGTCCAGCGACCTGTGCCTGTGATAGTCCGCGCACCTGTCCCTGTGATAGCCGCGACCTGTCCCTGTGATAGCCAGCGTACCTGTCCCTGTGATAGTCAAGCGCACCTGTCCCTGTGATAGCCAGCGTACCTGTCCCTGTGATAGTCCGCGCACCTGTCCCTGTGATAGTCCGCGCACCTGTCCCTGTGATAGTCCGCGTACCTGTCCCTGTGATAGCGCGCACCTGTCCCTGTGATAGTCCGCGTACCTGTCCCTGTGATAGTCGCGCGACCTGTCCCTGTGATAGTCAGCGTCACCTGTCCCTGTGATAGTACCGCGCACCTGTCCCTGTGATAGTCCGCGCACCTGTCCCTGTGATAGTCAGCGACCTGTCCCTGTGATAGTCCAGCGCACCTGTGCCTGTGATAGTCCGCGCACCTGTCCCTGTGATAGCAGCGCACCTGTCCCTGTGATAGTACCGCGCACCTGTCCCTGTGATAGCAGCGTACCTGTCCCTGTGATAGTCGAAGCAACCTGTCCCTGTGATAGCAACGTACCTGTCCCTGTGATAGCCAGCGTACCTGTCCCTGTGATAGCAAGCGTACTGTCCTGTTCACCCTGTGCTTGAAAGCATACCTGTCCCTGTGATAGCAAGCGTACCTGTCCCTGTGATAGCAAGCTACCTGTCCCTGTGATAGCAAGCGTACCTGTCCCTGTGATAGCCAGCGTACCTGTCCCTGTGATAGCAAGCGTACCTGTCCCTGTGATAGCAAGCGTACCTGTCCCTGTGATAGCAAGCGTACCTGTCCCTGTGATAGAAAGCGTACCTGTCCCTGTGATAGCAAGCGTACCTGTCCCTGTGATAGCAAGCATACCTGTCCCTGTGATAGCAAGCGTACCTGTCCCTGTGATAGCAAGCGCACCTGTCCCTGTGATAGCAAGCGTACCTGTCCCTGTGATAGCAAGCGTACCTGTCCCTGTGATAGCAAGCGTACCTGTCCCTGTGATAGCAAGCTACCTGTCCCTGTAGATAGCAGCGTACCTGTCCCTGTGATAGAAAGCGCACCTGTCCCTGTGATAGCAAGCGACCTGTCCCTGTGATAGCAAGCGTACCTGTCCCTGTGATAGCAAGCGTACCTGTCCCTGTGATAGCAAGCGTACCTGTCCCTGTGATAGCAAGCGTACCTGTCCCTGTGATAGAAAGCGCACCTGTCCCTGTGATAGCAAGCGTACCTGTCCCTGTGATAGCAAGCGTACCTGTCCCTGTGATAGCAAGCGTACCTGTCCCTGTGATAGCAGCGTACCTGTCCCTGTGATAGCAAAGCGACCTGTCCCTGTGATAGCAAGCTACCTGTCCCTGTGATAGAAGCGTACCTGTCCCTGTGATAGCAGCGTACTGTCCCTGTGATAGCAAGCGCACCTGTCCCTGTGATAGCAAGCGTACCTGTCCCTGTGATAGCAAGCGTACCTGTCCCTGTGATAGCAAGCGCACCTGTCCCTGTGATAGCAAGCGTACCTGTCCCTGTGATAGCCAGCGTACCTGTCCCTGTGATAGAAAGCGCACCTGTCCCTGTGATAGCAAGCATACCTGTCCCTGTGATAGCAAGCATACCTGTCCCTGTGATAGCAAGCGCACCTGTCCCTGTGATAGCAAGCGCACCTGTCCCTGTGATAGCAAGCATACCTGTCCCTGTGATAGCAAGCGTACCTGTCCCTGTGATAGCAAGCATACTTGTTCCTGTGATAGCAAGCGTACCTGTCCCTGTGATAGCAAGCGTACCTGTCCCTGTGATAGCAAGCATACCTGTCCCTGTGATAGCAAGCTAACCTGTCCTGTGATAGCAAGCATACCTGTCCCTGTGATAGCAAGCGTACCTGTCCCTGTGATAGCAAGCGTACCTGTCCCTGTGATAGCAAGCATACCTGTTCCTGTGATAGCAAGCGTACCTGTCCCTGTGATAGCAAGCATACCTGTCCCTGTGATAGCAAGCGTACCTGTCCCTGTGATAGCAAGCGTACCTGTCCCTGTGATAGCAAGCGTACCTGTCCCTGTGATAGCAAGCTACTTGTTACCTGTCCCTGTGATAGCAAGCATACCTGTCCCTGTGATAGCAAGCATACCTGTCCCTGTGATAGCAGCGTACCTGTCCCTGTGATAGCCAGCGTACCTGTCCTGTGATAGCAAGCTACCTGTCCTGTGATAGCAAGCGTACCTTCCCTGTGATAGCCAGCGTACCTGTCCCTGTGATAGCAAGCATACCTGTCCCTGTGATAGCAAGCGCACCTGTCCCTGTGATAGCAAGCATACCTGTCCCTGTGATAGCAAGCGTACCTGTCCCTGTGATAGCAAGCGTACCTGTCCCTGTGATAGCAAGCATACCTGTCCCTGTGATAGCAAGCGCACCTGTCCCTGTGATAGCAAGCGCACCTGTCCCTGTGATAGCAAGCGTACCTGTCCCTGTGATAGCAAGCGTACCTGTCCCTGTGATAGCAAGCGCACCTGTCCCTGTGATAGCAAGCATACCTGTCCCTGTGATAGCAAGCGTACCTGTCCCTGTGATAGCAAGCATACCTGTCCCTGTGATAGCAAGCGTACCTGTCCCTGTGATAGCCAGCGTACCTGTCCCTGTGATAGAAAGCATACCTGTCCCTGTGATAGCAAGTACTGTCCTGTGATAGCAAGCATACCTGTCCCTGTGATAGCAAGCATACCTGTCCCTGTGATAGCAAGCGTACCTGTCCCTGTGATAGCAAGCATACCTGTCCCTGTGATAGCAAGCATACCTGTCCCTGTGATAGCAAGCATACCTGTCCCTGTGATAGCAAGCATACCTGTCCCTGTGATAGCAAGCGCACCTGTCCCTGTGATAGCAAGCATACCTGTCCTGTGATAGCAAGCGTACCTGTCCCTGTGATAGCAAGCAGTACCTGTCCCTGTGATAGCAAGCGTACCTGTCCCTGTGATAGCAAGCGCACCTGTCCCTGTGATAGCAAGCATACCTGTCCCTGTGAGATATGCAAGCAATACCTGTCCCTGTGATAGCAAGCATACCTGTCCCTGTGATAGCAAGCGTACCTGTCCCTGTGATAGCAAGCTACCTGTCCCTGTGATAGCAAGCATACCTGTTCCTGTGATAGCAAGCGTACCTGTCCCTGTGATAGCAAGCATACCTGTCCCTGTGATAGCAAGCGTACCTGTCCCTGTGATAGCAAGCGTACCTGTCCCTGTGATAGCAAGCATACCTGTCCCTGTGATAGCAAGCATACCTGTCCCTGTGATAGCAAGCATACCTGTCCCTGTGATAGCAAGCATACCTGTCCCTGTGATAGCCAGCGTACCTGTCCCTGTGATAGCAAGCATACCTGTCCCTGTGATAGCAAGCTACCTGTCTCCTGTGATAGCAAGCTACCTGTCCCTGTGATAGCAAGCATACCTGTCCCTGTGATAGCAAGCGCACCTGTCCCTGTGATAGCAAGCATACCTGTCCCTGTGATAGCAAGCATACCTGTCCCTGTGATAGCAAGCGTACCTGTCCCTGTGATAGCAAGCATACCTGTCCCTGTGATAGCCAGCGTACCTGTCCCTGTGATAGCCAGCGTACCTGTCCCTGTGATAGCAAGCATACCTGTCCCTGTGATAGCAAGCGTACCTGTCCCTGTGATAGCAAGCATACCTGTCCCTGTGATAGCAAGCGTACCTGTCCCTGTGATAGCAAGCATACCTGTCCCTGTGATAGCAAGCATACCTGTCCCTGTGATAGCAAGCGTACCTGTCCCTGTGATAGCAAGCGTACCTGTCCCTGTGATAGCAAGCATACCTGTCCCTGTGATAGCAAGCGTACCTGTCCCTGTGATAGCCAGCGTACTTCTGTGATAAGCAAGCAACCGTCCCTTGATAGCAAGCGCCTGTCCCTGTGATCAGTACGAAAAGCATACTGTCCCATGTGATAGCAAGATACTAGCCCGTGATAGCAAGTCCTTCCCTGTGATAGCAAGCGTACTGTCCTGTGATAGCACAGCATACCTGTCCCTGATAGAAGACATACCTGTCCCTGTATAGCATATACTGTCCTGTATACAAGCAGTACCTTCCTGTGATAGCAAAGTCCTTACGCATTGTCCCTGTGATAGGCAAGCGTACCTGTCCCTGTGATAGCAAGCATACCTGTCCTCGTATAGCAAGCGTACCTCTCCCTTGATAGCCAAGCATACTGTCCATGATCTGAACTTCTGGCATACGTCTGTAAAGCATACCTCCTTGATGATCACTGTACTGTGATAGCAAGCGACCTGTCCTGTGATGCATGATTACTGTCCATGTGTAGAAGCATACTGTCCCTTGATAGCAAACATATCTGTCCCTGTGAAACAAGCATAACCTGTCCCTGTGATAGCAAGCATACCTGTCCCGATAGCAAGCTCCTGTCTGTTGCAGCTTACCTGTCCATGTGATACAAGCATGACCTGTCCTGTGATAGCAACAACACAAATTACCACTGTGATAGTATAGATTACTGTCCGTGAATGCCACTTTAAGCATGACAGTCCCATGCACTGTCTGTGTATAGCAACCTTAACTGTCCAAACATTGATACGTATCACATGTAGCTGTGCTCCAACATATGTAGATACGAACATGATGTGTCAAATTACAAAAAGTAGATCAAATTTATCTGTACACGTTTCAAATGTAGAAGAACACAGATAACTTTGTTGTACAATACTCAATGATGGGAAATAATACGTGATCTAACTGTTTGAATTTACAGGAGTTAATAGACGATAACCTGGTCAGAACATCACTGTTCTAAATGTGATGAGACGTATTTATGCTGTCAACGATGATCTAATGGTAAGTCAGTATGGTTAGTACTTCGATTAGCTTTTAATGTCTAGCATCTGCTGTCACAGGATCTATTCTGTTATATGTTGCACTAACGATCGGCTAAAATGCTTCATTTTGTATACTTTAATGTGGCATAAGCATCAGCCATCGACATTTCTTCATGTAGTTGATGTTGTAGTATCATCTATTGGTAAGCAAATCATTTGTATTCGATATCGAGAAACTTTCTAGAAAACAAGATAATATTGCCATTCGAAATCATCATTAAAAGCTCTGTTTTCTTCCTTCAGCATTATTTTAGTCTTTTTTGACATGATTGGTTAAAGACAAAAACACACAAAAAAATACAGAAATGGTAATTATGTATAATTATTCGGAATTGCCACTTTAAATGGAAAGTCACATGCACTTCTTTTAACCCTTAAACTGTCCAAACAAATTTACGTTCACATGTGTGTTGCTCCAAAAGTAGATCTACGTGTTTTTACATATTTTCAAATATAACAAAAAAAAAGTAGATCAAAGTTTTTTTACACGTTTTCATATGTAAAAAAAAAAAGAAAAGATCAACTTTTTTTACATACTTTCAAATGTTGAAAAAACGTAGATCTACGTTTGGACAGTTTAAGGGTTAAAGGACGATAAAAGCCTGGTCAACTTGCCTCAGGTTGGGTGGTGGTGGTGGTCAGGCGGGGAAACTTACTGTATAAAGTCGCACTAGGTCAAATAGGACTAAATCATAATCATAAAGCTGCAAAAACAGCCCATAAAACAATTTTTAATTGGGGCGATCAGACAAGGAGCACTATTACAACCCAGGATTCCAAATGGCCTGTTATCCCGGGTGTAATGGGAGCAAAATAAACACAGCAGAAAAAGTTTAGACTTATATTATCCTTCACCAATTTAGAACAGCAATATGTACACTATGTACAATGATAAGTATAGTGCACTCCACGGTAAGCAAAGCAGAAATAGAAGCCACAAGATAGCAGACCGTGCTTCAACCAGCTCTAGAATGGGAATGACAAGGGCAGACAGGAGAGCGGTACCCACATAACCTCTGCGATTGCCAAAACCATCTTCTTATTGGCTAGAACCTGGTCACTAGTTGAACGACGGGGCCCCATCATCAACTCTTAGCATCCTGGTTCGCTGGTTGGGGGAGATAGCCTGTAAATGAGGGTGTGTACGTGCGCCGAATAAAGGTTACGTACTCTTTGCATGCCACAAGCACTATGTCCTTACCCTCCATCACCCACTTGCCTCTGACTGGGTGGTGGTGGTCAGGAGGGGAACCTACGGTCTTTATAAAGCTAAAGTGCTAAAGTAGCTTTAGGTTGGTAAGGACTAAATCATGAGGGTAATGTATTTTTAATAAAGGTAAAAGAGATTTCTTTTGCAAAATTCAGATTCATTTAGAAGGACGCACTTAATGCCTTAGGAGGCCGCATGCGACCATAAGGCCGCAGGTTCCCCACTCGTATCCTAGAGGAAACCAAGAGACCCATCAACTTTTCATGAACCTATTGATATCTGGTAAGATAAGATAAGATAAGATTTCGTTCGGATTTTTAACCCCGGAGGGTTAGCCACCCAGGATAACCCAAGAAAGTCAGTGCGTCATCGAGGACTGTCTAACTTATTTCCATTGGGGTCCTTAATCTTGTCCCCCAGGATGCGACCCACACCAGTCGACTAACACCCAGGTACCTATTTGCTGCTAGGTGAACAGGACAACAGGTGTAAGGAAACGTGTCGAATGTTTCCACCCGCCGGGAATCGAACCCGGGCCCTCCGTGTGTGAAGCGGGAGCTTTAGCCACCAGGCCATTATTATTATTTTTGGAATTCATCCTCGAGAGAGCTGAAACTTCTTTCATGATCGTAAATATTCCCCCCCCCGGGGGTATTAGAGCCCCCAACAGATCTTCACTTCTGTTAACGTGAATATCTGAAGAGGAAAATTAGAACCCCCAACAGGTCTTCTCTTTATAGGTCGTAAATAACCACGGTGCAACATTAGACCCCCTACAGATCTAATATTCACAGGTCGTAAATAACCCCGTTGGAACATTAGACCACATACAGAGCTCTTCGATTCAGCAACTGTAATCAATCCTCAAACAGAAGAGTCACAGCTACCCCGCAAGGCAGGGAGAATAGGAGAGAGTATTTTTTGAATCGGGTGATTTTTCACGTAATGAGTGGAGTTAATGAAGTGTGCGAGGAAGACAGATTCTAGAAACTCAGTTCGTTTATCCCCCAGAGAAGTCAAGTTTACATAGCTTCTAGAGAGAGGCTAGTTTTATACAGTACAGTATCTAGAGAGAAGTCAAGTTTATACTGCTTTCAGAGAGAAGCAAAGTTTATACTGCTTTTCGAGAGAATCAGATTTTTATACAGCTTGGTACATCTTAAGAGAAAAGCCAAATGGAAAAGACTCATAAGACGCCTTGTTTGGATAGTTTCTTGAGAAATAATGTTTGAAAATCTAGAGAAGTCATTATTGTAGAGCTTTATAAGAGAACGAAAGATTGTAGAGTCTTCAGGGAGAAGCCTCCTGCCACACACTTGTCAGTAAGATAACAGGATTGAACAACCTTTATAAAGAAACCAGATTTTCACTGCCTACAGAAAGAACCCAGTTTTCTTTATCTTGCAGAGAAGAGTCCAATTAGTGCATAATGAAGAGAGATACGAAGTGTGAACAGGCAATTGAGTAGCCAAGTTTTCACAGCCTATTGGCGTGTCATATTGAGCCGTAGGCTGCAGCAAACACTGTTTAGGGTACGCTGCCACCATCGACTGTTGAATATTTTGGAGCCATCAGGTAATCGATGTTTCATGGCAGACTTCAGCTGGTCAACGAATGGTGATGTTTATCAGGTCACTGATGTAGTTCACATAGTCATCAGCAGTTCTCTGTGGAAAATAATGTAACGGCCTAAAATAAAGTGGGACCGATTCCAATTCCCAACTTTTTAGTTGACAGATTCATTTGCTGGAAAAGAAAGTAAAATTAAATTGCTTCCGTGTGCATCAAAGAGCGAGCAAGAGAGAGAGAGAGAGAGAGAGAGAGAGAGAGAGAGAGAGAGAGAGAGAGAGAGAGAGAGAGAGAGAGAGGAGAGACAGAGAATAATAATAGTAAAAAAATATAATAGCAATTATGATAACAAAAAATTTGAAGCATTTCGGTCTCTCTGCGACCCGTAAAAAGACTCCTTGTATTCCACAAGCCTAGCCGCCGCCGCCAGTTCCATACACACACACACAAGTAATGATTCAGGACGTTGTCAGAATTCAAATACCGCAAAAAAAAAATAAAAATTTGGGACTCACGAAATCGTAATGGCACGACTGCAAACAAACCATACCACGGGCGGGGATAGAACCCGCGATCAGAGAGTCTCAAAATTCCAGACCGTAGCGTTAGCCGATATCTGGTCCAGTGGCTAACGCGACGGTCTGGAGTTTTGAGACTCTCTGATCCCAGGTTCTATCCCCACCCGTGGTATGGTTTGGTTAATAAAAATTTGTGTTTATGTATGCAAGTGTGTATATGTATGCAAGTGTGTATATGTATGCAAGTGTGTATATGTATGCAAGTGTGTATATGTATGCAAGTGTATATATGTATTCATTGCGTCTGCATGTGAATATGGGTCTTCCTATGTATGCATTTAACAATATAAACTTTTTTACAGACACACACACACACAGACACACACATATTTAAATATATATATATATATATATATATATATATATATATATATATATATATATATATATATATATATATATATATATATATATATATATATATATGTCGTGCCGAATAGGCAAAATTTTGCGATCTTGGCTTAAATAGCAACGCTCATCTTGCCATATAGGACAAGCGAAAATTTGTGTATGCAATATTTTCGCGAAAATCATTCTGAACCTAACGAAAAAAATATATTTCACTGTTTCATTAGTATTAAATTATTGTAAACAAATCTAAAATATATTTAGTTGGGTTAGGCTAAAATAAATTGTTCTTGTTATAATAAGGTTAGGTAAGTTTTCTAAGATTCTTTTGTTGCAAAATTAAAAATTTTTACATTAACATTAATGAAAAAAATATATCTTTAAACGTATAAGAGAAAATTTTAGAAAGGACTTAATTTTAAATGAGTTCTTGCTAATTGACCAGTTTTACATATTCGGCACGACATTATATATATATATATATATAATATATATATATATATATATATATATAATATATATATATATTATATATATATATATATATATATATATATATATGCAATAATTATTAAGGGTAATAATGAATTCAAATTTAAAATTTACAGAAAACCTACGAATAACAGTTCCTATGTCCACTATTATTCTTCACATCAAGATAGAATTAAACTGTCTGTTTTCTCATCAATGTTTTGAGAGCTTTACGAATTTGTAGTCCTGAGTTCATAGATGAGGAAATATCCAAAATTTATGAAATAGGTAATGATTTGAAATACCCAAGAAATGTAATTGATAAATCTTTTAAAGTTGCTAGAAATACTTTTTACAATCCAAAAAGGGACAACCAGCCTTATTCAACTAAAAATATGTTGGTTCTCCCTTACCATGAAAACTTGGTTGATATGCCTTCTCTTCTTAAGACTTTTAATATTAAAGTTGTATTCAAAAATCTTGATACAGTAAAAAAACTTTTGATAAGGAATTCCCCCCAAAATGCTGATGGATGTGTCTATAAGAGTCCTTGTAAAATTTGCGATAAAGTTTATTACCGTCAAACTGGTAAAAATCTCGAACTAAGATTAAAACAACATAAATATAGCATTAGAACTGGACAAGATTCCAATGCTCTATTTATTCATGTAAGAGATTTTAACCATCCAATTGATTTTCAAAAAGTTGAGAAAGTAGTATCAAGCAAGTTCATGGTCGACAGGAATATAATTGAATCTTGTTTCATAAAAAGCGGTTTTGACAATAATATGAATATTTCCTTTGGTTTATATAAATTAGATCCATTTATAATTAATAGAATTTGGGAAGAATTTAATAATACATTGGACAAATAATAATTTTTTAAATTTCTTATTTCTTAGGTAGAATAGTTGTTGGTGGGTTGTGTGAAGGACCTGTCTAGTTCGGCCGGCGGGCCTGCTGTCTCGCGTCAGGTGTTTCTTTGTTGTGGGATCTGATAGTGAGGTGTGGGCTACCCCTTTATATACATTCCTTTGATGCTTTACTTTCATTGTTCCTTGATAATGTGAGTAGTCACGAAAGCGCTTGGAACTTCTCTATTCTTTCACAGTGGTTGTTTTGATATATATATATATATATATATATATATATATATATATATATATATATATATATATATATATATATATATATATATATGTCGTGCCGAATAGGCAGAACTTGCGATCTTGGTTTAAATAGCAACGTTCATCTTACCATATAGGACAAGTGAAAATTTGTATATGCAATAATTTCGCCAAAATCATTCTGAACCTAACGAAACAAATATATTTCACTGGTTTGTTTAGTATTAATTATTGTAAAAAATCTAAAATATATTTAGTTGGGTTAGGCTAAAATAAATTGTTCTTGTTATAATAAGGTTAGGTAAGTTTTCTAAGTTCCTTTTGGTGCAAAATTCTAAATTTTTACATCAACATCAATGAAAAAAATATATCTTTAAACGTATAAGAGAAAATTTTAGAAAGGACTTAATTTTAAACGAGTTCTTGCTAATTGACCAGTTTTACATATTCGGCACAACATTATATATATATATATATATATATATATATATATATATATATATCTTCTTTCTTTCAACGTACCAGCCGTATCCCACTGAGGTGGGGTGGCCCAAAAGGAAAAACGAAAGTGTCTACTTTTAAATTTAGTAATATATACAAGAGAAGGGGTTACTAGCCTCTTGCTCCCGGCATTTTAGTCGCCTCTTACGACACGCATGGCTTACGGAGGAAGAATTCTGTTCCACTTCCCCATGGATATATATATATATATATATAAATATAATATAATAAATATTTTAGCATGATTGCATGTATTCTTGAGTGTGGACATATGAATATATGAATTTTTGTTTATAAGTACACATATGAATATGTGTGTGCATATGTGTACCTGATGTGCATTTGTATGCATGTGAAAGCATAAGGCTATACACGTGCATGTATCTCGTGTGTATATCTACACTAGTACGAGTATAAACCGGAGTAGTCCTGGCCGGGTCTTGCCCATTCTGTGACCCGTCTTAGATATACGTGTGTATATGATGTGTGTATTGACAATTGAAGCAGTTTACTGCAATTTATATATGAGATTTATGTCTTTCTTCAGAGTGGATAAAAATAATTTTGTTTCTCACTTTTTCATTCCCATTTATATAAATCTTTCTTTTTCTGACTCTTTTCCAACACGGGAACCAATAGACTATAATATTAAAAACCTGAAGCCTATTAACAAAGGTATATTCCAGCAATTGCTCTGAATCCAAGATTCGATTTTTTTTAAATTTGTTGATGTTTCAATTTTGCAGATACTCGGACTAAACTTAAGGTTTATCATCCTTTTCACAGTTAACAGCATTTTGAAGCTGATCAGAAGCAGCATTGCTTAGTTATTGACTAAAAGTATCACAACGCATTCAATAAAATTGGAAATTGGGACTTATGCCACCCAGTAGCAGCTTCAGTCTTGTGTTTGGGACGCCACATCAGCGGTGTAAATTTGAAGCCACTTAGATCAGTCATTCCCCATTTAAGGTATTACTATAAACGATTCTAATTTTTTCACTTATTGTATTATGTCACCTATCTTAAATATATTGTGTTACATCACGTGTATCAAAGACTCTGGTCTAACTCACCCAGCCTCCACACGGTCATAAATTCACCTACTCATAAAATACGCATTATTTGATACAGTCGTACTAGACTTGCTACAGTCGTACTAGACTTGCTACAGTCGTACTAGACTTGCTACAGTCGTACTAGACTTGCTACAGTCGTACTATACTTTGCTACAGTCGTACTAGACTTGCTACAGTCGTACTAGACTTGCTACAGTCGTACTAGACTTGCTACAGTCGTACTAGACTTGCTACAGTCGTACTAGACTTGCTACAGTCGTACTAGACTTGCTACAGTCGTACTAGACTTGCTACAGTCGTACTAGACTTGCTACAGTCGTACTAGACTTGCTACAGTCGTACTAGACTTGCTACAGTCGTACTAGACTTGCTACAGTCGTACTAGACTTGCTACAGTCGTACTAGACTTGCTACAGTCGTACTAGACGAGCCAAGAAGCAATACTCGTTTATTTAATATAATATTGTTTTACCTTGGAAGTATTTTTCGTTAATCCATAAACTTCCTTCATTTTTCTTTAACTTTCATTTTGTCAAGCACTTAGTATTATATTGTCGCCACCATTATTTCTAATTATTTCTTGCTCTTAGTCATTACATCGCTTTTTATATTGTTTTTGTTTAAACTTAAAATATACTTACTGTGTATCAAGTTAATTTCAATAGTGTGTCAAGTTAGTTTCTGTCCTGTAAAACCAGTGGACTATTTTTTGAGAGTCTTACGTTGCAGAATTACTACCACGCCCTTACTATATTTTGCTATTAACTTTCTACTTGCAAAGCCAAAATATCCTTAACCTGTGTCAATTTAACTTCAGGCCGGGACGCAGCATAACTGATGCAATGATAAAAATGATCGGCTCACTCTACTCCTCTCATGAAAATAATGAATATCCAATGAGCCATTTCATCGACCTAACATAAAAAAATAGAAAAGGTAGACTATAACATTCTGCTGCATATATTAGAAAATTATGGAATTCGAGGACATGTTCATATATGAAATCTTACCAGAGTGACAGATGCTATGCTTCCAATAATGACTGTCGTTCAGTAACCCGATCGATTAAGATCGGGGTTCCACGAGGTAAAGTCAATGACCATCTGTTATTTCTTATGTACTTCAGTGACTTACTTTATGTTTCACAGGAACCTAAACAAATTCTGTGTGCAGATGACAACCTTCGTCATTTTAAGTGTTGATCCGGCTACACTCAACAACACAGTAAATGTCAAATTTGAAAAAATATCTACTTATATCACAACTAATAAACTCACATTCATTATTGACTAGACCTTCTATATAATGTTTGGGAGCAAAAGAAATACAACTCCACCTAGAGTAACCTATTTCGTAAAGTGTGCTCCGTCCTTCGACACCCCATCACTTAGTGAATGTGAAACATTCCTGAGTTCTATCTTTAGGAAAACATTGAATCTGTCGCTGGAGGATCACCAAGGGGATCGAGCAATACAGGAAGAAGTACCTATGTTTCTGTCCTCGTGTATTACATCAGTTAAACTATTAAAGGAGATTGTTCCTGGACGCTTGACAGGTGTGGGAACTCATTACACAAAATGAGATACATGTAGCATTGGAGACTCTTCAACAAACCAGCACCTCCCAGAGATCGCAAGCAGTGACGCTGCGACAGACCAATCGTGGAAAAAAATCGCCCAATAAAATGTTTAGCATTGCCTCTGGAGAGGACAAAACTCGTCTCCTAGTGGTGAAGGCACCACATTCAGATTTCCTTTTGGCTGTCCCAAATTCCGCCTTGGGTACTCGCCTCGACCTTCAATCTTCGCATAGCCAGCCGCCCCCATATTCATCAATACATGTACATTTGCGGCAGGGCGTCATCTGAACAATTTTGGCTATATGGTCTTGTTTGCCATGCGCCGGAAAGGAATTATATCAGATACAAGATGTCAATAACATGACGAATCGAAGTCTCGCCACAGCCCGTTGCCCAGAAGAACGGGAATCTTAGGTACTGAGGCCTGAGAGAAGCCAAAACCGTCCAACTGGAGTCACCATACTACCCTGAAAAGACGGTAAGCAAATTGCATGGGACTACACCTGTGATTCTACATTCACTGACATCTACTTACCCATACTCTGAAGATGGAGTGGTGTCGCTAGTTTCAGGGAGACTCAGAAGATCATCAAATACAGTGAGCAGGCGCCATGCCATAACTTTTCCAAATAGGGTTGCAAACCCTCGGATTATGGGGCAACGAAAACCAAGGACCCCAGAGAGATTAGCTTCCTTTTTCATTAACTCTGTGTTGCGACCCAGAGAAGACATCCAGACTGGATGAAGAATTTGAGAAGGAGGCTCTGAGGTGTCATGCGTTGTTCTCCTTCCCATGAATCTTTTCTAATGAATTTGTTTTCAAATATATATATATATATATATATATATATATATATATATATATATATATATATATATATATATATATATAATATTAATCGTGAGGAATAGGTAAAACTTGCGATTTTGGCTTCAATAGCAATGCTCGTCTTGCCGAATAGGGCAAGCGAAAATTTGGTTATGCTAACGCGACGGGCTGGAGTTTTGAGACTCTATGACCGCGGGTTCAATCCCGGCCGGGGGTATGGTTGGTATGGTTAAGTAAGTTTTCTAAGGTTCTTTTGGTGCAAAATTATTAATTTTTGCATTAACGTAAATGAAAAAAACACTTTAAACGTATAAGAGAAAATTTTAGAATCGAATCAATTTTAAATGAGTTTTTTGCTAACTCACCAGTTTTACCTATTCGGCACGACATATATATATATATATATATATATATATATATATATATATATATATATATATATATATATGTCGTGCTGAATATGTAAAACTGGTCAATTAGCAAGAACTCATTTAAAATTAAGTCCTTTCTAAAATTTTCTCTTATACGTTGAAAGATATATTTTTCATTAATGTTAATGTAAAAATTTTTAATTTTGCTTCAATAGAATCTTAGAAAACTTACCAACCTTATTATAACAAGAACAATTTATTTTAGCCTAGCCCAACTAAATATATTTTAGATTTGTTTACAGTAATTTAATACTAAAGTGAAATACATTTTTTTCGCTAGGTTAAGAATGATTTTGGCGAAATTATTGCATACTCAAATTTTCACTTGTCCTATATGGCAAGACGAGCGTTGCTATTTAAGCCAAGATCGCAAGTTCTGCCTATTCAGCACGACATATATATATATAATATATATATATATAATATATATATATATATATATATATATATATATATATATATATATAATATATATACACACAATCTTAGGTACTACCTCTAGAACTTGGTTGGGGACCCTCATCCTCAGAAAAGGGAATAAACGCACTTCAGGGAAAACTCAAGGTTCTCTCCCCGGAGCTGTTTGAATATTTTCTTCTACCACTCACTATATTCTATATTCTATGTGAACTTCTTTTATAAACAAAATACATTAATGAAAAAACACAAATATGAATACATTGATACATACAATCTCCTCCAGCTCCTCCGAAGCCGGACGCGAGCCAAGTATGCTGCAAGCATTTTCCCTCTGGATGGCCGCGCTGAGGCGCTGGAACATGAAAGTGTTCGTCCTCGGGACCCTGGTGGTGTCGATGTGTCTGGAACCCATATCTGGTAATCAAGTTTCTGAACATTGGAAGCTACACTGCTGAGGGTTTCGAAAGTTATCAGCCCTATTCCATGATGCTGAAATGAGCTTCTTAACATTGGTCAAGGCACCTGAACATGCCAGTTGATCCTAGAATCTATTTGTTGTTACCGCAACCAAGTGTTCAAACTTGGAATCCAGTTGGATGATCGTTCCAGAGTTCTGAGCGAAAATGAATCGGAAAGCAAAAGGAAGAGAAAAACAAGAAGAGAATTCAGCCAGTTTCTTAAAAGTTTGCCTTTATGATAACTAAAATAAAAAACAATCATGTACACTCTTAAAGGTCCCTCAGGAATAATCTTTGATTGCATCGGAATAAGTCAAAATTTGGAAAATAAAGATACGTGTCAATCAGGTGTTAACATTGAAACATGTTAGTGAACTATCTTTAAAATACAAAAAGGAGTTGTTTCTTGTCTATAAAAATTTGAAGTAAATTTATCATATGTAGAGTATAGGAAAGCTATGAGAAAAGAGTTGTTAGTAAGTTTTCAAAATCATAGAATTTTTTTTTACTGGAAAGTTAAGACTGATTGTTAAACTATGGGGGAAGGGGAATATATGTTTTCACCCGTACCGGGGGTCGATCCTCGGTACAGGTGAAATTATTAGGACGTGTTTCCTTAAAACACCTGCTGGCCATGCTCACCTGTCAGTAAAATAGGTACCTGGGTGTTAGTTGACTGGTGTAGGTCGCATCCTGGGACAAAATTGACCTAATTTGCCCGAAATGCTCTGTATAACAAGGGGCTTTCTATATAATAGTATGTCATTGATGTCAGCTAGGCCTGTATACCTTGTACGTGTACTTGTAGAAATAATTCTTATTATTATTGTCTATCAACGCGTTTTGTGAATAGTATATAGAGCGTAAGAAATAAATAAATTTCATGATCTATTTGTGCGAAAGAAATAACTAAAAGCGTCGAAGAGGGGGTTGTTGAGACGGATTAAACCTGTGAAAATCTGGAATGGAGGCACATAAGTGTAGGGTCGTATTAGAAAGGATTATGACGAAGGTAATTAGAAATAGGAGCTTTAACATTCTGCAGCCATTTGTAAACGTGATAGACCAAGAAGTTTGCAAGAACTGTTAGATAATGAAAATATCCAGAAGAACGATTAGCTGGGATATGAGTATTGCACGTGGAAGTATATTTCCTGCACTCGAAAAATACAAGTGAGATACAATATCCCACATGTATTTTTCTGCCACCAGGAATTTAGTGTAGGAGTATATGTTTTTCTCTTAAGGACACCCAGGATAGATGGGAAAAAGTCGATCTATTAAACTGGTTGCGATGTTGATAGATGCTTAAAATCACTTTGTTCTGTGGATGCATTAATATATACATTGTATAATTGATTCTCCGGAGTGCGTCACGTCAGTTAGTAAACATGGTCAAATAATGACATTCGTGAATATTGAAAACCAAGTAATGAAATGCATCGTCGTCAAACGTAATAACCAATATTACGATGTTGGTCCATGAACTAAACTGCCAGCATATAACTAACCCAGCACCTACCATCAGCACTTAGCACTTACCATCAATACCCGGTACATGTCATCAGCACCCAGCACCTACCATCAGCACCCAGCACCTACCACCAGCACCCAGCACCTACCATCAGCACCCAGCACCTACCATCAGCACCCAGCACATGCCATCAACACCCAGCACCTACCATCAGCACCCAGCACCTACCACCAGCACCCAGCACCAACCACCAGCACCAGCACCTACCATCAGCACCCAGCACATGCCATCAACACCCAGCACCTACCATCAGCACCCAGCACCTACCACCAGCACCCAGCACCAACCACCAGCACCAGCACCTACCATCAGCACCCAGCACATGCCATCAACACCCAGCACCAACCACCAGCACCCAGCACCTACCATCAGCACCCAGCACATGCCATCAACACCCAGCACCTACCATCAGCACCCAGCACATGCCATCAACACCCAGCACCAACCACCAGCACCCAGCACCAACCATCAGCACCCAGCACATGCCATCAACACCCAGCACCTACCATCAGCACCCAGCACATGCCATCAACACCCAGCACCTACCATCAGCACCCAGCACACCACAACACCCAGCACCAACCCCAGACAGCACCTACCATCAGCACCCAGCACATGCCATCAACACCCAGCACCTACCATCACACCCTGCCATACACCAGCACCCAGCACCAACCACCCAGCACCTACCATCAGACACACACATGCACATCACAACACCCACACCACCACTCACACCCAGCACCCATCAGCACCCAGCACCCTGCCATCAACACCCAGCACCTACCATCACACCCAGCACTGCCATCAACACCCAGCACCACCACACACCCAGCACCACCATCAGCACCAGCACATCCATCAACACCCAGCACCTACCATCAGCACCCAGCACCTGCCATCAACACCACCCTCGACACACTACCATTAGCAGCCTACCATCAGCACCCAGCACCTCCATAACACCCAGCATCGCCATAACACCCAGCACCTGCCATAACACCAGCACCTGCCATAACACCCAGCATCTCCATAAACACAGCACCTGCCATAACACCCAGCACCTGCCATAACACCAACATCAACCATCAGCACCAGCACCTACCATCAGCACCCAGCACCTGCCATCAACCCTCAGGACCTACCATCAACACCCAGCACCTACCATCAACACCCAGCACCTTCCATCAGCACTCAGCACCTACCATCAACACGCAGCACCTACCATCAGCACCCAGCACCTACCATTAACACCTACCATCAGCACTGAACACCTCCCATTAGCACTTAGCTCCTACCATCACACCCAGCACCTACCATCAACACCTACCATCAGCATACACCACCTACCATCAACACCTACCATCAACACCCAATACCTACCACCAACACCTATCATCAGCACTCAACACCTACCATCAACACCTAACATCAGCACCCAACACCTACCATCACCATGGGCTAGGCGCCCATACGCTACAGCAGATATTTGGTTAATTTGCGCCTCAAGAGATGTGCCCGGTATTATACTCACACCAAGATTTTTTTCCTTGAGTGAGGCTTGTAGTCTCTGTACTCCGTCTGCGGTCTTCTTTGTCCTTCCCAAATTTTCATGACTTTGCACTTGTTGGGGTTGAACTCCAGGAGGCAGTTGCTGGACCAGGTCTGCAGCCTGTCCAGATCCCTTTGTAGTTCAGCCTGGTACTCGTCTGACAGAATTTTTCTCGTCAATGGCACCCACTGTCACTTCGTCTCGTACCATGACTCTCTAATATCTTCCCGACAGGTGTTATCTGATCCATTGCAACGTCTTCCCTGTTATACCTGCCTGGTCCTCCAGCTTATGCACTAATCTCTTGTGTGGAACTGTGTCAAAAGCCTTCTTACAGTCCAAAAAAACGCAGTATACCCACCCCTCTCTCTCTTGTCTTACTTGTCTGACACAGGATTTCCTATCCTTGAAACCGTGCTGGTTGTTGTCGATAAGATCATTCCATTCTAGTTGTTCCACCACTCTTCTCCTAATAATCTTCTCCATGACTTTGCATACTATACATGTCAGTGACACTTGTCTATAGCTTAATTAATGCTTCGTGTCTGTCTCCTTTTTTAAAATTTAGGACTACATTTGCTGTCTATCATTACTCAGGTAGCAGCCCTGTTTCGATAGGTGTGTTGAAGATTGGTGAAGTGTTGTTACCAGCACACTTCAGTAACAATCACAAGCCTATTCTTAGTAAATTAATTAAATGTTGAAAATTCGAAGCCTATAAGAATAGACTTTCTCGACTTAAGAAATCGTAATGACACGATTGCAAATAATAGACTTTCTCGTTCTATCGCACGGAACGAAATCCGTGAAAGGGTTATATACACTGATCATAGGTTACCTGTACACGTAATTAGTCACACGAGGTGTTTCCCCAGTACAGTGAACCAGCGCTCAGAAGTTAGAGTCTGTCACATAAGGTATTTTTGTGTTACAGCATGAACGAAATTAAGGGGTGCATAATAATAATAATAATAATAATAATAATAATAATAATAATAATAATAATAATAATAAAGATCCACATTTGCCATAATCCAAAGTATTTACCTATACATACTTTAATTTACATGCAGAACTGTAAGTCTTCTACAGGAGTAGTAGGAAGAAGATAACGAATTCTCCTAAGTCCTTACTAGTAGGCTTTATAATATGGAAAAACTAGAACAATAAACGTCATATTCTACATATTTGGAATTTCTAGAATATGTCCCAATTCTCGTAAAACGCTAAGTCCGTATGCCACTATTTTGCACTTTGAACAGAGCACCAGAGAAATTCGACAAGTGTCCAGAGATGAATCAGTCCCTGGCATAAGAAATTCACAGAAGATCATTGACTGTATCTAAATATTCACTCAGTTTTATATGACACTTTATATAGTTGTTTAACTTTGCGTAATTATTTACATACACACGGAAACCAAACCTGTTGTATACTGGGCTCCTAAAGGGAGTCGTCTGATCTACCCGACCGCTGGAAATGCTCTCACTGCCCTAATTAATTGGCACTGAGGAGATTAGCTTACCGTTCAAAGTCTGGCAGTTTAGAATCACTAAATTACACAATATTTCGTCTATTTCGGTCATGTACATGAGCGAACTTTGCTCATAATTCTCCTGAAGCGCTGTCTGACCATCACATATTCTTGACATTTTTTTAAATTTTTGTTAAGTTATCGTGGTGAAGCACCACAGAAGAGAGTTCAAGCGAGTGCTCCTCGTATCTCACCGTCACACGTAATCAGTCTCTCTAAATACTCCTTTTCAACTACTCCCCGGGCATCTCGACGCTAGACAAGGAAATCAGTTGACAATAACAGAATTTTTTTGCACAAGTACCAACAATGACCGTGACACACACACGTCTTAAATGTTAATAATTCCTAATTCAGAGGACACCCCTGTTTTAACCTTAATTATTCCTGATTAGTAAACTAAAGATATGAGTTATCATATGCAATATAATTCGTCATTTTGGTCTTTAGGTGTGAACCGAGGGTTCACTGGCCAGATCGCCTTTCGTGGTACTTAATGCTGTCTTTCCTCTCTTCGTCTGGACGCATCACCCCCTTTACCTTCTTTCCTATTTGAGAACAAATTCTTCCACAGATGGGATGTTGGTGGCTGAGGGTTGTGTACTGGTTGGTTGGGTGCTGGAGGTTGGGTACCTGGAGTTGTTTGCCCGGAACTGTACAGGTGCTGGAAAATGCTGGGGATTTTGTGCTTGGAGTTATGTGCTGGATTTATGGAATACCGGAATACAATTTCCGGATCGCGCAACTATTGAAATACATCTGGCTATGTCTGTCTCATACAGTACCTCACATCTTTTGATAACAAGTTCTTTCGTAATCTTTTCAGGTATATTCTATTACACTGTTATTGTGCCACTATCTCTTGTCCTCGTTCTGCCTTATTTAAAATAACTATTCACGAGCTCAGTTAATAAGTTCTCTTGTTTACTAAACTCACGGTAACCTCAGTTCTTTGTGCCTAAATGTTTGACAACGACCAGAAAAGACATTCTATAGTTATGATATCTGAAACAGTTTACTTAGTAAATTTGGTAAATTTGAATTTTCTCAGCTTGAAGCCGATCAAAAATTACATTTTCCAGTAATTGATGTGATTTCAAAGATCCCAAGTTTTCTAACTCTTTCTGTACAATTGCAAACTTGCAGCTACTCGGACTAAACTTATGGCTCTGGTAGCCTGGTGGCTAAAGCTCTCGCTGGGTTCGATTCCCTGCCAGGGTAGAAACATTGGGCTTGTTTCTTTACACCTGTTGTCTATGTTCTCCCATCAGTAAATGGGTACCTGGGTGTTAGTGGACTGGTGTGGGTCGCATCCTGGGACAAAACTGATCTAATTTGCCCGAAATGCTCTGCATAACAAGGGGCTTTCTATATAATAGTATGTCATTGATGTCAACTAGGCCTGTATACCTTGTACATGTACTTGTAGTAAATAAATACATTATATGATTATTATTCTATATCATGCATCGTTATTAATGTTTTAAAACCAGTTGGAAGAAGCATTATGTAATTGAATAAAATATGAATGTCACTATTTATTCTATAAATTTAGCAATCTGGTAATTATGGCATCCAATAGAAGCGTGAGTCTGAACTCTTGACAGCGTGAGCTATGATTCGACCCCCTGTCTCCACAATTAGGAGAGTAAAACACCAGAGGTGAAAACTTAAAATCGATCGGAAGCGTCATTCCTAAGTTACTCTTTTACCTCTCAAACAAATCTGTTAACACAGAAAATAAATTTAATAGGTACTATCCTGGTCCTAAGATGCATCAGCCATTAACTATGGAAGTCGTTCTGAAGTGGTAAGCCGAAAAATTATTTAACACAATTTGACGGGGATTAAAAAATCATGCTATTTTACACATAAATCGCCAAATCTGGGCCCACACGTCTGAATCTCACTCTTCTCTGAAGTCGATTTTTTGGCTCCTTTTTCAGCGTTGGAAGCTACAGGACTGACAATTTTGGAATCTGGTTGAATTATTTCAGAATGCTGGGAATTGACTTAATAACTTTGGTCATGAGTCAGGTGAACATGTTCAGTGTTCATAGAATTCGGTTCTCGTTACCGTACATAAATGCTGAAAATTTGAAGACTATTTAATAAGGTATTTTCGAGTTATGATCGAAAGAACATTTGAAAAATTAGAGGAAAAAGGAAAAGAAAACAAAATCAAGCAACCTCTTAAAGGTATCCGTTCAGGGATACCTAAAGAGGAAAAAAATCTAAAGTCTGCCTTCAAGGATACCTAGTTACACGAATTATCCCTAAGCATTTTACGCTCACTATTCAGATTCTTAGTTTTATTTCCATCAATCCTCGCAACTTTTTCCACTTTCCACCTTCTGATTATGTCTCACTTTCCTTAAACTCCTCTAAATATATACCGTGTTTAAGCATATGTTTAAGAATACATAGATGCACACGAGTGTATTTGATTTTTCTTGTTGAATTATTAGAGACAATATACATTAGTGTTCTTGAGGTAATTTGTGAACATCTCTTCTGATTTGCTGCTGATTTTGAAAGCAAACTTTTAAATAAATTAGAAACCTAAACTGCACTCTGCACTGTTCCTTTTGCATGTATTCACCGGTGAGGGGCTGGAGTAATGCAAGATGGAAATATATTGGGGTCGGCAGGTTCTCTCAGAAACTTGTTATCAGTGTCAGCCAAATTTAAAAAAAAAAAATATTTTTTCTTATGAAAAGATAGAGAATCTTTTCCCGATCATAATGACACCAAAAGTATGAAATTTGATGGAAAACTTACGGAAATATGCTTTCGCAAAGTTAGCGGTCTCGACGATGTTTACGCATCGGCGATTTTGCCCACTTTGAGCCCTATTTTCGGCCAATTCCAGTGTACTAGTCGACAAAAATCATAACTATTTCGCTAGAGCTCCATTTTTGTCTATCGAATGAGTACAAGGAACCACCCATTTACCGATTTCAACTATCCAATACAGTGGTCAGAATTTAGCAATTTTGCCAATTTCACACAAACTTCAAAAGATGCCAATTTCCGAATAGAGTCCAGAATAAACAAGAAAGACATTCCCGGCACTAAAATAACATTTCCTCTGTTCATTAGTCACGTCCCCAGGCCCCTCTTACATTCCTTTTGCTTTCCAATTTGAATTTTTATTCTCACAAAAAAATAGAAGATTTACTCTTATGCAGACTACTGCATTAGTGTAGAAATAGTATAAATAATATCGGCGCACTTGTGAGAGAATATTAGACTTACCAGTTGACGTGTATTGGACACTTAGCATGATTTGTTTACTTTTAATCTTTGGTAAAAATCGAACATTTCTGCTACTTTGAGCTCAATTTCAAGGTACGTTTCATTGTAAAATCAGTCAAAATCATCACACTTCCTGTAATATGTCTTCCATTCTACAAAATGAGACCAGAAAAACTAGAATACAACAACAAATACCACATGAAAATACAGTGCAAAGTCGCTGTTTTAATCCAAAAACACGGTCAAAGTTTTTTTTCTCATTACACACTGTGTGCTGCAGGATTTTTTTTATACTGCTCACACTGACCACATAGACCTATTCTTTCATATGTAGGTCTACCAGCTCTCTTTCACTAGATTTGGCGGCGCTAGAATTTATGCATTCTAGTACGTCAAAAAACCCTGCGCGTAAGCCGTACTAGTACGGCCGAAACCCCGAAAGGGTTGAGGAAACGTTTCGCCACACAGTGGTTTCATCAGTCCAATACAAAGCAGGAAGGTGAAAAGAGAGGTGGAGTTTGAGGTAATGAGTCCCTCAGCCTGGAGTCGATGTGTTCAGTCCATCAATCTTGTAGAATGTACATTCTACAAGATTGATGGACTGAACACATCGACTCCAGGCTGAGGGACTGATTACCCCAAACTCCTCCTGGTCTTCACCATTCTCCTTTGTACTGGACTGATGAAGCCACTGTGTGGCGAAACATTTCCTTATTAAAGATTCCCAAGTGTTGCACATGTGTCTAATTGATCAACTTGTCGGTTCTCTGAACCATTCATCTACAAGAAGCGTGGTGTCTATTTATGTTTATGCGATTACAGATAATTTGTTTTTATCTATATAGTCTACAGGAGCAGATTGTAGTGCTCACTTTCCAGTAATTATTCCCCTATATTTTTCAGGTATCTCCTTATGGGGACCTTTAAGTGATTGCCTGTTTTTTTTCCCCATCCAACTCATACTTTTCATTTTCCTCATAATACAAGAAAGCATCGTCGGATCGGCTTCAACTTTTCAGCGCTGGTTTATGGTAACTAGTGCGGCAAGAAGTTAAAATAATGGCTCTGGTAAGTTCCAAAAACCCTTTGCTGTTTGACTTTGAACATTCAAATAAAAAGTGTGTATGTTAACGACGAAGGAGAGTGAAATTTTGTGTGTAAAATAGTGATTTTTTTTTAACGCATCGGCCGTTTCCCACCGAGACATGGTGACCTATAAAAAGAAGAAACACTTTCATCATCACTTATTCCATCACTGTCTTATTAGAGGAACACCAATATTACAGTTCAAAACTGAAACTATCACCACCCCTCCTTCAAAGTGCAGGCACTATACTTCTCACCTCAAGGACTCAAGTTCGGCTAACCGGTTTCCCTGAATCCTTTCATAAATGTTACCTTACCCACACCCCAACAATACGTCAAGTCATAAAAAAACAATTGCCTTCACTCACTTCTATCTAACATGTTCACACGTTTGCTGGATGTCTAAGCTGCTCGCAAACGAAACCTCCATAACCCCTTACCTCCAACCTTTACCCCTTCTTCCCTCCATTTCAGATTTATGCGCCCTCCACGTCATTCTATTTTGTTTCAATCTCTCTAAATGTCTTAACCACCTCAACAACCTCTCTTCAGCCCTTTTAGTAATCTCGCACCTCCTTCTAATGTCCAAGCTACGAATTCTTTGCATTATATTCACAACACACATTGCCCTCAGACATGACATCTCTACGACTTCCAGCCTCCTCCTTTATGTAACCTTCACCAACTATGCTTCACACCCTTATAAGATCGTTGGTATCACAACACTCCTACATTTCTCTTTTTGCCTCCATAGATGACGTTCTTTATCTCCACAGATATCTGAATGCACTACTCACCTTTCTCCCCTCGACAGTTCTGCGATTCACATCGACTTTCTTAGACCCATTTGCTGATAAGTCCACTCCAAAATATCTGAACACATTTAATTCCTCAATACTCTCTCTAGTTTGATATCCTATCTTTCATAACCTAATTATATTTGGTTATCCTCATTGCCTTACTCTTTTCTATGTTCACTTTTAATTTCCTTCTTTTATAAACACTCACAAATTCGTCCACCAACTTTGCAACTTCTCTTCCGAATGTGAAAAAAAATTGTGAAGAGGAAAAAGAAACTGTGACAACTCCAACTTTATATTTGATTCATTTTCTACCAATCCCACACCTTTTC